>CM042245.1:45916133-47116133 GCA_023566225.1 Romanogobio albipinnatus | reverse complement strand
CTTCATCGACGGAGAGTCTCCATTACAGAGGAACAAATGAATACACCTTCTCAGAGCTCAGGGGATGAAGAGCTGTCAGGGAACGAGGATGATGAAGAGAGACATTTCGGCGTGTTGATGGACAGCTTGGGTGCTAGCAATGTGTTTGAGGAGTCAGTACTGATTGACACATTGGAATAAAACATTGGCTTTGTATTGCTACAAGCAGTAACCGTTCTCTCTTTAATTCAGCCCGAGTGATGTCCGCAGCCTGTGGGCTCAGCTCAGGAAGGATGAGCCTCACCTTTTATCCAACTTTGAAGAGTTCCTGGCCCGTGTCACATATCAAATCAAAGAGGCACAACAAGAGAGGAAGGAGATGGAGAGCGCCTTCAGAAGGTGACATGCTGATTCTCTATGCAACATGAAATGAGAGAATATAGAGCAGTACCATCTAAAGTCGCCCATGTTTAAGAGACAATCGGCTTTGTTTTCTTAAAGGGATAGTTCACCTAAAAATGAAAATGATCCACTCTAAAGCCATCCTAGGTGTATTTTCTTAATAAAGGCCTTCTGAAGTGAACCAATGGGATTTTGTTTGAAAAATATCCATATTTAACACGTTATACAGTAAAATATCTGGCGGACCACCTTCCGTATTCAACTTACGAAGAAAGTGTTGCACATCTCGCAGTTCAAAATGCTTGCGCTGCGTACGGAGCTAGATATTTTACTTTATAACGTGTTAAATATGGATATTTTTCTTACACAAATGCATAGCTTCGCTTCAGAAGGACTTTATTAACCCACCAGAGCCATGTGGATTACTTTTATAATGGTTGGATGCACTTTTTTGGGCTTCAAATTTTGGGCTGCCATTCACTGCCATTATAAAGCTTGGATTAGCCAGGATATATTTTAATATAACTCCGATTGTATTCGTCTGAAAGAAGACTGTCATATACACCTATAGGATGACTTGAGGGTGAGTAAATCATGGGGTCATTTTTATTTTTGGGATAACTATCCCTTTAATTTCCCCCATGTTCATTGTGAATAATCCCTGTTTAGAGGCTTAATGTAATTCTCTATAGTATGTGGTTTTATCCATGTCCAGTGACCACCGAGCTTGGGAGTTAACCAGGTTTTTACAGGACATATTTTTGGTGGGAATAAAATGCATTTTGATCAAATCTAGGTCAGAATGATGTGATTGGCAACATGCATTGTTTGACATTCTTAGAAATCTTATGATCCTTTAATAATTACCTAACTGGATTTGCAGGTCTGAGCCAGTGTTTTGGAATGTAAATACTGTGGGAATTTGGGATATTATGTGAAAGACTTGTTTGTGTCATATCTTTGCCTTTTGATTTTTACTAAGCATGTTTTAACATTTGAACGGCGTTGTCATTGCACAGGAAAACAGCCACACATGACACTGAAATTCGCAGATTATATGAGGAAATGGAGCAACAGATCATAAATGAAAAAGATCAAGCAATTCTGAAGGTAAAAACATTCTTGTGAACTGTTGCATGTGCTTTCACACTATACAGTTAAGACGTTTGGGATCAGTAAGATGTTTTTAACAGAGAAATGGATACTTTTATTCAGCAAGGATGTATTGAATTGATCAAATGTGTCAGTAAAGACATCTATTCATCAAAGAAACCTGATCAAATGTATACGTTTTCACAAAAATATTAAGCAGCACAATTGTTTTACCATTGATAATAAGAAATGTGTCTTGAGCATTAAAACAACATATTGGAATGATTTCTGAAGGATCATGTGACACTGCAGATTGTAATGGCTGGTTAAAATTCAGCTTTGCTGATTTTTAAAATATATTTAAATAGAAAAACGTTATTTGGAATTTGAATCGGCCTAATATTAAAGTTGACTGTTATAGAAATATGTTAATTCTCTCTTCCAGGACTCTGAAAATCTGCAGTCGCGCAGTCAGGACCTACAGCAGCGGCTCCGTGGTAAAGAACAGGATTTGGAGCAGCTTTTCCAAAAACAAAGGAGGGTGAGTGCCACAAACGAACAGGCATAATCATACAAAAACTTTTGTGCCACTCTCACCTTTTTCAACTCACACCTTTGTATATTAATTTTTTCAGTTAGAGCGACAATGTCGTGACCTTCATAGCGAACACCAAGAGAGTCGACTGGAGAATGTCAAACTCAAAATGACCAATGAGGAGCTGTCTCGTGAACTTGAGCAGACCTGCCAAGAGCTGGTGTTGGCTCAGGAGCAGTTGGGCATTCTGCAGGAGCAGGCCTCTCGACTACAGCAGGAAAGAGAGATGTCAGTCTGTGCATTTATTATGTACACACACACACACACAGAAATCCCACCAGTGTCTTTGGGTCTCTTATACGCACAAATACTTTTTACCCTCACAGGGAGATGTACAGAATCACAGAAGGCTTGCAGAGAGAAAAACACAGCTTGATGAAGCAGTTAGATCTACTTAGGTGAGCTTGGTACATCCTCACATATCCTGTAGACAAAGACAAACAACAAAAGTCTAAAATTAAATGTTGTTCTTTCAGAGAAATGAATAAACATCTACGAGATGAGCGAGACATTAGCTTTCTGGTAAGTTTACCAATTTTTTTTTATTTATTTTTTTTTTACTTTTTTAATTTTGGTTACTTTTTTGTAATTTGGTTGTGTGTTTTTGTCATTTTAAAAAAAACTATTTCGTTTTTATTCATTTTTATTTTAGTTTTAGTAATTTTAGCACTTCAGTAACTTTAAACAAAATGAACAGGAATATTGCTAGGAGCTAACTCAAAATACGTTTGTTTTTATATTTTATTTAATTCCGTTAACATTTATTTTATTGAATTTTTTTTTAATATATTTTTAGTTTTTAGGTAATAACAATGATTTATGCTTCTCGTGACCTTAAAACATTTTTTTCTAAAGCTCAGAAACTAGAAATTAATTTAACCAACATATTTTGCCTATATATGAAATTATCTTTGAAAACTAAAATTAATTTTATTATAATTTGTATGTGTAAATTTTGTGTCAGTTAACATTTTATTTCAATTAAATTTTAAATTTTAGTTAATGATAAAAACACTGATTTATGCTTATAATAAAAACATTTTTATCTAAAACTTAGACACTAGAAATTAATTTTATATATATATATATATATATATATATATATATATATATATATATATATATATATATATATATATGTATTTATTTTTTTAAATATTTTATTTTGATGTTTTACTTTAGTTTTAAGATTTATTGGAAGACATTTATTGGTCACAAAATAATACCCATATTTCTTGTTTGTGTTTTTTCATAGTTTTATTGACTTTACTGTTTTTCTAAAATGTGGAAAATTATTAATGATAGAAAATGAGTGGGTTTGTTCAAACATTTATAATAAGAGAAATTATAATAATAAGTAAATCAATTATAATAATAATAAGTAATAAGAGAAATTAAAAACAGAATATCTCCTTGTAATTTACAACAGAAACGCAGCAATTCAATGAAGAAATCCTCACGCAAAAACAGACTGAGCACAGCCTCAGTAAAATACGCCGAGAGGAAACCATCTGTCAAAAAGTGAGAAATTTTGCAACATATTCTCTGTGAATACCTACGTGTATGATGTAGGGGGGTGGAAACATTTACTCTCACCTCTCTTTGTCATTTCAGAGAAGTTGATAAGGAGGAAGTGACTCAGCACTCTAAAAGGAAGACCACTTCTTTAGAAAACGGTCTATGTTTACCCTTCACCGCAGGGGATGATGGGAGACCGAATGCTCGGTCTCAGAAGGTAGCTGGGGACTCAGAAGGTGTAAATGTCGGGGTGGATGTGGAGGATGCGCCACTGGATGGTTGGCCTCTACGCAGAGTCATATCCATCGAGGAGGACCACCTCCCACACCTGCTGCAAGGAGACCCTCACCTTCTTCTGCATCAGCTAAGTGAGGAAGAAGAAGAGCGAGCTAGAGAAGAAGGTCAGGGGGATCTAGAGACGAGCTCCCTCTACCCGTCCAATGCGTCTCTGGCCTCTGCTGACTCTCCACCACCAGTTAGGGTGAAGAAGCCGTCTAAGAAGAAATGGATCAGAGTAAACATGCCCTCATCTGCACGGGGTCAGCCTGTCGGAAAGGAGACTCACCAGCAGGTAAATGACGGGGACATATCATAGAGTACCTCATTTCATATGCATTTACATATTAAAATCTTAAAGGTACAGTAACAAAATAATTCAGAGACAGTGAAAAATGGTCAGTGGAAGAGACTTTAAATAACATAATAAGTGGACTTCAAGACTATGGCCCATTTATAGGTTTTTTTTTACCATGTGCACTTTTCAAAACAACCTGCTTTTAGCTTTTCTTTAATGATGTCACTGTATGTATTTTTGGCTACAGGGTCCTGTAGAAGGGGCTGCGGCATCCCCTCAGCGCCTCTTTAAGGTAATTCTGGTGGGAAATTCCAGTGTTGGCAAAACTGCACTGCTGCGACGCTTCTGTGATGGACAGTTTCATTCTGCCACCTCAGCCACTGTGGGTAAGTTGCTCTGCCCCTCCTTGTGCACTTTACAGGCCCTATTTTAACGGTCTAAGCGCATGGTCTAAAGCACACAGCGCCGATGCTATGTGAAAACGATAACTGTGTCAAGCTGAAACTAGCAAAAAACATGCGGTTGTTGCGCCTGGCGCCGCATTGTGCTGGGTGTATGATAGGGCCCTACAATTTGAATTTGCTCAAGTTGGTGAGTGGACTGCTCAGTTCAAGTAGGTTTAACAGATGACTGCAATGAGGGATTTTTAGTAAATGCAAATTGGCTGCCCTTTTACTGGAGTTTACCTTACTTGATCAGAAGGATGGATTACTACTAGGGCTGTATGATCAATCGAAAATAATCGAAACCAAAATTTAGAAACCTCTTAACCGACGTAATTTTTCCCCATGTCGGTTATTTCGGTTTTAGTCACGTGACTCCGCCCCGTCAGTCACATCAAGTGCACGGAAACACGGAAAGATGCAGGATCGGTTATCTTTGTTTATATATGCTCACAATTACTATAGTAATTGCATGTTTTACACAGTTTATACAGGCAAGTTAATCGCCGTTCTTATATGTGCTGATACACACACAAAGATAGCGCGCGCAAGCCCCGATGCCAGATCACTGTTATTTGTGTCCTCGTGAAGTTTGTCAATTAAATGCATTTAAAGGCATGCCAGTTTAAAGCGATTGTGCACTGTTCAAGAACAACAAGATGGAAAACCTCTGTTCAGTTCTCATGAGCTTTTTTCTGTGACACAGAGAGCCGAGCCGTGTCGCGTCTCTGACAACGCGCGCCCTGAAGCCAGATCACTTTCACTTGCGTCCTCACAAAACTTTGTCACTTGTATGTGTTTTAAGGCCTGCCAGTTTGAAAATTGAAGCGATTTTAGACTATCAGATGTGTATTATGTTGAATTAATATATTGTGACACACAAACACTCAGACAATAGCACTCACATCACGTGAAGATCGCGCACAGAGAGCAGCGCAGAAACTCATTGTCAACGCCGTCCTGTGATTTATCACTAAAGTAGCTTAGAAACTCAACCGTTATAGCGTAAATTTTAATACCTTTTTGAAGGCAAACCACAGCTTCATAATTAATAGAGACGGTATGACTAATTCACACACACAATCACTCTCTCATTATTGCATTCAAATAAATGTAATGTAGGTCTACTGTGCTAATGTATCTGTATCTGATGTACAACAAACAGAAATCTGCCCCATAGACAATAACTGCTGAAAGTGAACCGTTTCCTTCAAGTATTTTAAAATCACAAAGAAATGCCCTTTTTCATTAGAAAGAAATATCCCACCTTTTAATAGTAAAAAAATTATTACAGTACAAACCTTATCAGTGAACTATGAGGGCAAAAAAAGAAAGCAACAAAACAAAGGGCAAAAAAATCGTAATAGAGGTCAAATTTTCAATTAATCGAGATTTTTATTTTTGGTTACAGCCCTAATTACTACACTCTTTTTTTTTGTTATGATATGGCCCTCAAAACTGATTTACCAAAATTCACAACATTTGACATCAAAAGTCTGTGCATTATTATTGTGCATACATAGTATTACTCCTTAAATGTGTGTGAGTGCTTATGGAAACCTACTATGCTATATCAGATGGCTTTCTCAAAGCAGGCAACATCACATGAAAGGGCTTGAGAAGTCACACTCCCTGCATTTAAACCCTGCCGCACATTGCGCAGCAGATTATGTCAAACACCATCAATTCACTTTATTCAAAGTTTCTAGCCTTTCACCCCTGGACTCTAGTGGCCCATAAACAATCTGGACACTTTGATTTACTTTCAGCCAGCTGGTCCCAAGTTAATTTTTATAGAATGTTATTTAGCTGTTTCTTATAATAATACGACTTGGTTCGATATTTAGCTTTTATAATACTTTATAAATGACAAATCATAAGCATGTGGCTAAAGTGTTCAAAACACTTGTATATTCCACACACAAATATTACTCAACAATACCCTCTAGTGGCCATTATTCCTCACTGCAACATTGTAGGTAATGTTTTTTGTCTGTTTTGATTTCATAATGGTATTTTTGCATTAAAATGCCTTTATTTGTGTGTGTGTGTGTGTGTGTGTGTGTGTGTGTGTTGTGCTGTACAGGCATTGACTATAGTGTGCGGACACTGAATTTGGGGGACAGCCACGTCGCTCTTCAGCTATGGGACACAGCAGGTCAAGAACGGTGAGGTCCTGATACCTACATACATGACAGTATCATTATTATATTCTTATTTAGGACATTTACATTCAGCTTCAGTTTGTATGCTTCCTTTTTATTCCCCAGTCTGTGCTGTTATCCATTTAAGCATCTCTAAAAAACTTGTCGTCTGGCGTAATCTATTGCGCAACCAAAACATGAACTCACTTGTCACTGATGATAAACATCCAGCATGAAAAAATGCAATGTCACTGTGTCCTGCAGGTATCGCAGCATTACCAAGCAGTTTTTCCGTAAGGCAGATGGGGTAGTCGTCATCTACGACATCACAATGGAGGACAGTTTCAGATCAGTCCGCCCCTGGCTGACTAGCATACAGGAGGCCGTAGGCGACCCTATACCCGTCATGCTCCTTGGCAACAAATCGGACCAGGAGAATGAGCGAGAAGTGCAGACAAAGGAAGCTGATATGCTAGCACAGGTGTGCTCTTGTGGTCTCTCACATACACACACACACACACACACACACACACACACTGTATATTCTACAGTATTTACATAATTTAATACGATTTACTTTCACAAGTCTACACCACTATATCCAAAACGTTATGCACAGATTTTTTTATATTTGGTAGGAAACAAACCTGATGTTCTACGAGTGCAGCGCTTATACTGGAGCTAATGTGTTGGAGGCCATGATACATCTGGCTAGGTAAGAACTAAAAAACACATGAATACAATGTTACCAAACACTGTCGTATTCATTTTAGATGTGATCTTTGTAACACCTCACCCAGGGCTGCAACCGACAAAAAAGAAACTGCGAGACGGCTAACTGACGGTAAACATTGTCCGATGTCGAACGGAAAGCTTGCGGTTTTCTTTTTATCTTCAAAATGCGATCATCATGATACTCTTCTCTACATCAGTCGTACTTTATTCCAGACTGTGTGAACCGTATGTAGTTGATTTACTTTGAAAGTAGATCAACTACATAAGCATCCGAAATCGCATATTCTCTGAGTAGGTACTTATTTTGTACGTGAATTCGGGCGTACTACTCTTTTCACATAATCTATTTCACCTGCTATATAGTAGGGAATTATACAATTTCGGATTCCTCTGGGAATCCTGCTGCCATCTTGAAGTGCCTTCATCTTTGTCAAGAGGACGAGGGAATCCTTGACTCTCGACCCCTTGATTTTGACTGAAGGAGCGAGTCTACTCATATGTACACTTAAGGCAGATCCATAGACCAAAATGAAACACAATTAATACATCACAACAGCAGATCGCACTTAATTTACCCACATGTGATCAAGGGCTTTTCATTTCAAGGCCGTTTCATTTAATCCCATTACAATGGTTACACCAGTAGTGGGCAGTGATGTACATTGAACGGTGTAAGTCTAAAAATAGATCAATCTAAAAAAGCAATGTTTAAGAGCAAACATTTCGATTCAGCCGTTTTCCCACAAAATAAGATTATTCAGCGTAGTGAAGCCTCTGCTTCATTGTCCTCCTTCCCTGCATACCTTCCATGCATTCTTTCCCTGCATACTGCAGTGTTGCGCTAATTTTTGCTTGCCCTATAGTGGGTTTGCTATTAAAGGGTTAGTTCACCCAAAAATGAAAATGACCCCATGATTTACTCACCCTCAAGTCATCCTAGGTGTAATTGACATTCTTCTTTCAGACAAATAAAATCGGAGTTATATTAAAAAAGTCCAGGCTAATCCAAGCATTATAATGGCAGTGATTGTTGCTCTGTTTTTGAAGTCCATAAAAGTGCATCCGTCCATCATATAACTGCTCCACACGGCTCCGGGGGGTTAATAAAGGCCTTCTGAAGCGAATCGATGGAGCAGTTAAATGACGGACAGATGCACTTTTATGGACTTCAAAAACAGAACAACAATCACTGCCATTATAAAGCTTGGATTAGCCAGGACTTTTTAAAATACAACTACTGTATTCGTCTGAAAGAAGACTGTCATATACACTAGGATGACTTGAGGGTGAGTAAATCATGGGCTAATTTTCATTTTTGGGTGAACTATGCCTTTAAGTTTATCTCAGTAACCCCACTATAATCACACTTAGTTGTCACATAAATTAAACATGGGAGAAAAATATGCTTGCAAATAGGGTATTTTTACAACCAAAAAACATTTCAAAAGAAAAAATGTATTTACATTTTCAGTCGATTCTGTAAATGCAACTTTGATATGTATTTATTATTTTATATTATACATATTTAAATTAACTTTGCTATTCATTATTATTATTTTATTTTCTATATTAAGTATTTTAATGAACACTTATATGTTTGTAGAGTCCTGAGGGAACAGGAAGACAGAGTATGGGTGAACACGGTCAGACTAGTGGATCAACCACTGAAGAAGAAATCCTGCTGCAAGTGACCGCACGCATATATACACACACTCATGGGTGAAATCACTCTGCGCTTTATGTATAATCATCAAAAACTCATATACTCAATGTAAATAATTTAATGTAGGCTAAAAGAGGGCAAATTCACTTCTAGCTGAATCAAAAATGAATAGTGTAACGTGCAAGAAGGTTTTTCATGTCCATTTGTCAAAGAGCATTGTATACCTGTGCTCGGCTGATGTGTGTTGTAGTCTCAGGACAGTTTGTCACACCTCATTTAAAATCATCTTTGTACATATTCTATTTGTTAACAATACCAACTGTCGATCACAATTCCCTTTTTTTTTTTTTTTATGGAGAAAATGTAGTTGGCAACCACATTTAACCAGGTGAGTAAGAACAAAGTCATTTAGGAAAAAAATTGATTGTTACTTCCCATTTATTTAGCATTACAGTAGCCTCATTCAATCCACCTTAAGTACTAGCATCATGAAACCTAGATTTCAAAATGGCCAATAAAACCTCTCTACTAGAACAAGAAGTGTTTTCAGTAGCAGTTTGCAGAGACCGTTCATTTGATGACAACATCAATAAGCACTAAAATCTTCAACATGTTATTGAGGAGAACATTGGCTGGAGTTGGTGTCGAACATGTCGTGCCTCCTTTGTTGCCTTCATCTGAACCGCTCTGTGACCATCTTGTTTTACACAAAGGAGCACACAGGTGGTTCAAACAGGTTGTGTGTGACAGTGCTCTGACATTTAAACAAGAACTAAAAATATTCTTAAATTAAAACCGTCACATTAAGTTGCTCTAAAATAACACAACCTGCGTTCGATGAGAATGATTTGAAATAGTTTAGCTGCTCTTAGAGGTTCTTTAGGAAAACTCTTGAATGAATTCAAATAAAAGCAGAGGCAGAAAACATGCCAGTGGTCACTATATTAAACAACTCAACACTAACCCAATAAATAGAACACAATAAAATGCACTTAAACATAAGCAAAACTCTTTTCATTAATGCATCCAAACTGAAGCCTTTGTTCTATGAGGCATTGTACGATTTCACATTGACACTGTTCATGAACACTTTTCTATCTTTATAAGGTTAAATAAACACAAGCTTTGACATTCTCAGACTTCTTAACAGTTACATTCCGAGTGATGTTTTCACAGTCTATTCTTTGTGTGACACGCGATGACACTATTGCTTTTAGTGCTGGACTCGCACTGATGACATCATAGAGGGGTCTTGCGGTTCGGCAGCCTCTCTTATCCAGACAGAGGCAGAGGAGAGACGCAGTCCATCTCTCCGCCGAATCTCCCTGGGAAACGGTGCCCCGACTCAAGATGCCGATCGGGTTTTACCGCATCTTGTAGTCATGGGAGATGGCTGCGTCACAGAGCTGCCCTTTGAAATCCAGCTCAAAGGTGAAGTCCAAGTCACGCTGAAAGAAATCAAGTGCTTTTTTTGTCATCTTATTTCTTTGAAATCTGCCTTGTACTTGTTTATAACCCAGTGGTTTTCAACAAGGGGGGAAAGAACCACTAGAGGGCACACTTTCAAGATGGCTTATGATTTAAAATAAGACAAAGCGAGCTAAAAATAAGCTAAAACGGCTCAAATGAAGAGCACACTTTTTTAAGCACACTTCCAAGGTGGCTTATTTTGATTTAAAATAAAACAAAGCAAGCTAAAAATAAGCTAAAACAGCTCAAATGTATAAGGATTTTTTTTTATAGACCTGAGAAAGACAAACATTTTCTAGTTATGTCAAGTGCTAATATATATTTAATTGGGTAGAAATTGCTATTTGTGAGTAATATATAATTTTCAAAAATGTAATAAAACAAAAACTAGAAGTCATGTAAATTCACTAGTATAAAGTGTAAACCCTGGAGAACATTTAGTTATTGAAAAATAAGGAATTCTGGAATGTTATTATTTTATTTGTTGCAATATATAGTGCTGTCAAAACGTAGCCTAACGTCGTCATACTCAGATTCTATATGAGTCTGATACTGCTCCATTCGACTGTGATTATGGGGCGTGTTTCAACCGAACTAGGAAAGAAAATGCCTCTGCACTCAATTGGATAGACCTACAACCAATCAGAGCAAGTTACGTATGTTGAGCGACGCATAGTTGAATGCATATATGAACAAGTTCTCCATTTAGTAAACAAATTCAACCCAAGCGCTCTTTGGTGACGTGGAGGGTTACGTTACTATTGATCTGTCCATCATTGTATAAAGCCCGCCCTGACAATTTGATTGGTCCGAACAGCTCTGGTTCGAGCATAGTTGCTCTACAATGGATCAAGTCCAGACCGAACTTCCTGAACTCAAATGTTGTGGGTGGGGCTATGTTCGGCTGGCATACAGGCTAGTCAAAACGAATAATCGCGATTAATCGCAACTGACATACATTTGTGTTTACATACAATGGGCCCTATTTTAACGATCTGAAACGCAAGTGTCAAAGCGCGAAGCGCAAGTAACTTTGTGGGCGGGTCTCGGCGCTGTTGCTATTTTCCCGGCGGGATAAATGGCTCTTGCGCCCGGCGCAAATCTAAAATGGGTTGGTCTGAAGTAGCTTCATTATTCATAGGTGTGGTTTGGGCGTAACGTGAATAAACCAATCCGAGCGTCATCCAACATTCCCTTTAAAAGCAGGTGCGCAAGTTCCATTATGGATTGCTATTATTATGGCGTATTTACCAGGCGCACGCCAGGAGCGGTTCACAGCCGAGGAGACTGATGTTCTTGTAAGAGCAGTGAAAGACAGAGAAGTGAAGTTGTAATGTTGTACATTATGGTAAAGGTGATTTCACAGTCTTTTTTTTTTTCAGTCTTTCAGTTTTTTCAGTTTTTCAGTCGATTTTTTTTTTTTTCCTGGTTCTTGACGGACAAACCAATTTGTCAGATGTCCTTATATACATATATGTCTTGCCACTATTGGGCAAACAGGTCTTATCCTTAATTATTACAATTAGCCTGAATCATTTGTAAGCTAGATTTATGCCTATTTTTTCACATCTTCGTGGCACACCACAATGATTTCCGTCATCTCGTGTTAATATTTTTTTAGTGTAACAATTTATGATTTGCAAAAATAACTGTTGCATCTGTGTAGATTACATGAGCAAAGTGTATGCGCGTTGTGCACGCTATACATTATGGTCAAGCATGCGCCCTTAAAATAGCATAGTGAACAACGCGCAACGCGCCACTGACTTTAGACTAGGTTTTTTCTGGTCAGTGGCGCAAT
Source organism: Romanogobio albipinnatus (assembly GCA_023566225.1). Taxonomy (NCBI): domain Eukaryota; kingdom Metazoa; phylum Chordata; class Actinopteri; order Cypriniformes; family Gobionidae; genus Romanogobio; species Romanogobio albipinnatus. Next base: position 47,103,717 of record CM042245.1, on the reverse strand, counting down.
TGTTTAATGGAACAGCAAAATAGCACCAGGGATTGTTTGCGCCGGAACACGCCTCCTTTTTTGCGCTGAACCGCCCAGGGAGCGCAAGTTCATTCACTAGTTTAGCGACGTGCTTCTGTGGAGGGAAAAGCGCGCTTTGCGCGGGTGCAAAATAGGAATGACACATGCGTCGGTGTACAAAGTCAATTGCGCTGGGTGCAAGATAGGGCCCAGTATGTGTGTGTATATGTATGTATGTATGTGAACGTGAACATAGTAAATAAGTGTGAAGCTTTGTTGTAACAGCAGAAGTATGCCTACCAGAAATATCTTGGCTGGGCTTTTAAATATTGTCTTGCAGTCAAAAATGTTGAAAACCACTGTTCTAAACGTTAGATTTCTCTCCATCTCCATTTCCCACCCCCACACACACACTTACAGCCTCACCTCATTATTCTCATTGGGCTTCACGGTGATGCTGCCCAGGATTTCCTCTCCTCTCCGCACCGTTAAGTAATCCTCCAGATAAAACACTGTTTGCTTCCAGTGTGTGCTGGGAGCGTCAGGGGCTGGAAGGGAATGTACAATGGCTCAGTTAGTACAGAATTTATTTGTAAGAGATAATTAAGGGTATGGAAGAAGGTTGAACCTGTAGAAAAGCCCGTCTTCTTGTGACACTTGGTGAACTCAATGTTAAAGTACGTGATGAGTGCGTGAACGTAGTCATTCCTCTGAATCTGCAGGCAGAAGGCTGAGGTGAACGCCAGGTCCTCCGGCTTCACCGTGTAGATGTCCACCTCCTGAAAGAAGGCAATATGTCCCGTCTCACACTTAGAGATTATGTTTAAATAGAGATTATGATTTGGCCAGCATACTTGCACTAAAAAAGTCCTTTGATGATCTGCCATGAGATACTTTGGCTGTGATCTAAGCCTGAAGTGTAATGTGGTTTATGCCATGTAGCCTTAACCCACACATCACGACAGATCCAGTTTCAAAGACTATATTGTTTGGCTGTGGCTGTATCGGTGCCTGTATTAGTGGAGAAGTTGGAACATGTATCAGCCTTGGCGAACAAAGATCCTCTTACTCTTTGTGCGAACAACAGATCAGCCGCAGCATTGAGGCTTTTATTTGTTCAATTCAACCTTTCATTTAATAAACCTCACAAAGAAGCTGAAATCATTCTCCTCCTCTTCAAAGAGTTTGATCCCCCAGTTGATTCAGAGGCACATTGAAAGCACAGCCCTCTTTCTTTCTTTCTTTCTTTCTTTCTTTCTTTCTTTCTTTCTTTCTTTCTTTCTTTCTTTCTTTCTTTCTTTCTTTCTTTCTTTCTTTCTTTCTTTCTTTCTTTATTTCTTTCTTTCTTTCTTTCTTTCTTTCTTTCTTTCTTTCTTTCTTTCTTTCTTTCTTTCTTTCTTTCTTTCTTTCTTTCTTTCTTTCTTTCTTTCTTTCTTTCTTTCTTTCTTTCTTTCTTTCTTTCTTTCTTTCTCTTTCTTTGAAGCCCATTGCTCATAGGTTTCTGTTTTAGAGTTCATGAGATGTTTCTCCGAGACAAAATTAGTGAATTGTTGAATTGCAGTAAGACTATAGAGTTATGGGTATGGAAATATAGAAATATTGGCTCAGATACTTTGAGAGTTAATATCAGTGGCGTAGGCAGAATTGTATTTTTGGTCGGACCTGGTAAAAGTGAGCGGGCACTTTCACGTGGGGTGGGGGGGAGGGTTGCACTGTCTACATAAACCAAAACTGTAGCTACAACCTGTCCACATACAAAACATGAGCAGGGGTTACAACAAACGTTAGACACTTTATTTCCACTTTTCAAATATTTTTTTAATTTTTATTGAAAATAAACGCGTTTCCGAATTGTGTCAAAACTATGTGCCACACACCTTACCCCTACACTATCACGACTGACAGTTACTGATGCCGTGTTTCCAGCTTTACAGAATGAACCTGCGCTTGGACTTGAAAAGTTTTAACATTACTTGCGGCCTGTTGGATGGATTTTCTCCCACGTTAATGCGATTTATCTATTGTTTTTATATCATACAACTGCAAATTATAGGCTAAGTGAATAGGTAAACACACATCATGAACTCACAGGCGCGAGCCGCGCAACATACATGAGACAGCCTGACACCTAATTGCCTAACACAGCTGTCAATCAAACTCATCAAGCATTATGCATAAAAACCATAGACTGTAAAAAAACACATTTGATTTATTTCAGTATTTGAGATGTTATAATAATTTTGTAATTACGTTCAAATAATTTAAACAACTGTGATTTGAAACAACAAATATTATGTTTGGATAATAAACTGGGGGGGCCTAGTCATCATAGTGCCCCTGGTTAATATTATATATTAATAATTGAATTAATTGATTTATTTTAAAGCTGCAGTCCGTAACTTTTTGCGCTCTAGCGGTTAATAAACAGAACTGCATGCGTCTTGCAGAAGAACATTGCTGCCGGAGCTACTTCTCTCTGTTTATGTCTATGGCGAGTCACGCAGGGACTGTGCTCCTCCGCAACGGTTCCTACCAGACCGCTCTGAAATAGTCCCAATACTTATTTTTCTTTTATGCCAAAAATCATTAGGATCATTAACATATTTTGTAAATTTCCTACCGTAAATATATCAAAAATGTATCTCTGCCTAATATTGTCCTATCCTAACAAACCACAGATCAATGGAAATTATGTATTCAGCTTTCAGATGATGTATAAATATCAATTTAAAAAAATGTACCCTTATGACTGGTTTTGTGGTCCAGGGTCACACATATTATATTATATTACATTATAAATTTAATCTCATTCCTGTTTTACAATATTAAAGAAATCTTTCCTACTAAATGAGATAAGACACGTTTATTAAGGTATAATGAAACCTAAGTCTTCCTGACCTACATGATGATATTAGTAGCATTATATCTCATGAGGACTTACTTCTCTCTGCTAATTTAAATGAATGATTGGTGTTTGTGTATCTGTTGAGATGAATACACGTTACCACGCTGTGATCAGGCGGCGCTTTACTGCAAATTATTCTGTTATGTAACACACACGCTACATGTGTTCCATAGTGGCCTATCGCACAGTTAATAAGTACTATGATTGAAATGAGATCTTCCCCGCAGACTCGTACCTTAATGAGGCAGGAGTTGGTCACGACTTGTTTAGGATCTACTATGTCCACCAGGGGCTCCATCATAGCAACGTTCCGAATGCACGTCATGTCAAAGCCATAGACGTTCTCCCACCCTGCAAGCACAGAGAAAATATATTTTAATATAATTGAAAAGTAGAAAATCTGTGTAGCTGTGTCTGGTTGTCTTCATTTGGCCCTAATATAGACTCCTGCCTCCTCTGTGTCTGGCAGCATTTGATTACTTCCCCTCACATGAGTGTTAGGCCAAGGCGAATCTCACACTTTCATCCAAAACATGAAGGAGGGGGTGAAAGGGATGGAGAAAAAGCAAACGTTTTGTTGTGGGGGAGTAATGGAGCTAAACGGGAACTTTTTGTTTTTTCGTTTCTTTTTTTTTTTTTAAGGTAAATGAATGTGAGGGATCCAAAAGGAGGCAGAGATCAAGCCACTTTTTAGAACGAGAACGAGATACAGTTTTAAATGGTCATTTAATACAGGACGTGTGTGTGTGTGTGTGTGTGTGTGTGTGTGTGTGTGTGTGTGTGTGTGTGTGTGTGTGTGTGTGTGTGTGTGTGTGTGTGTGTGTGTGTGTGTGTGTGTGTGTGTGTTTGTGTGTGTGTGTGCGCGCTCACAGTGGATTTTGAAGTCTTTGTATTGTCGATCCTCAATGGCGACCACATACAATGTTGCTCTGTCTGGAAACATGAAACCGCCAGGTTTCTGAAAATGACAGGAAAGACAATCTATCACCTATGACAAAAATGTATGGGTAGTTGACGTATGTCGAAATTATGAAAAAAAAAAAAAGGTCTATTATTAATAATATAAGTATAAATAATGGGTCATAAAACACCACTAGAATATAATATAATAATCTTAATTAGAAAATAATATATAATTATTATCTAAATAATTTTTTGTATAAATAATATCAGGTCAAAAGACAACATAAATATAATATACAACTACCCTTATATAACATTTTAATTTACAACAATGCATTCCTGGCATATGCGTGATTATATATTATTCCAGTGACTTAACATAATTTTTTCTTTTCCTTCCTTCCTGTTCAGTGCAACATAAAAATAACTCTAGGGCGAAACAATGTACTGGCATCAACACAATGGTTCTATTAAAAAAATCTAACAAGCCACTTGTCCTCTGGACCAAATTGTCATTCAGTGGTAGACATTCATCAGCAGCCCACTCATTCCCATTATAAATGATAATTTCCAGCATGGACACATGCTTCACATTCTAATTAGTCAAATAACCTTGGCCTTGAGACAGCCAACACACACACACACTGACCAGCCATTTGTCCCTGGCGTAGATGACAGTATTGAGCATAGACTCATAGAAAAGACAGTAGCCCATCCACTCTGAAATGATGATGTCCACCTGATCCACGGGCAGTTCAGTGTCCTCCACCTTCCCTTTAATGATGGTAATAACTGCAAGATGCACAAAAAATAGATGTTATGCTTATTTTGTACTATTTAACATACAATTAGATATACATTTCTATTTTATTCTAAATCAATATTTGTATAACATTAAAATGACAATAAATTACAATATTATCAATTCCTGAAGGATAAAATCAAGTGTCACCCAGCATTATTTGTTTCATTCTTATAAATATGTCACACACAGGCAAACCAAAAATTATTCAGACACCGGATATATTTTTTTACGAGTGGGTGCAGGACACTATAGTTAGTTGTGTGGATAGCAAAAGAAATTAAACTGTGACATATTATACCCAAAAATTCTTCATACAGTGGACTATCAGTAAAATTGATAAACATTATTCAGACACTTTGACCTGACCATATGTTGTGTATAAGTGTTTTTTCTTTAATTGCTAATGTGACCTTTTACATGACAGACTGAACAAAATGAAGCTTTGCTTGGTAATTGGTTGAACTAAATTGCTATTATCTAATTGCGTACTTAAATTCAACAGCTGGCAGCTGATTGGTTGATTCTAATCCATTACATTCCTTTCTATGAACGTTATCAGACATTATCAAGATGAATTTGTTCAAACACGCTGAGTTCTTGTCATATTTTATTACCATTTTCTAAACGATACCGAATAAACTGTGATAATGTGAGAAAATGTTGAAGCCGTCGGAATACATTTTGGTTTGACTGTACATTACAGAAATCAAATGGGTTAAGATTTCAGCTTTTCGTCACAAAAATGTCAATATAAAGTTACATTTGATTGATGGGTTTCTTTATGGTTTTCTCTCGCTCCCTCTTCTTTTCTGTCATCCTCACCATTATTCCCGTTTTGCAAAAGGCAGGTTGCCAATCTCCAATTTCCATGCCTGTGTGTGTGTGTGTGTGTGTGTGTGTGTGTGTGTGTGTGTGTGTGTGTGTGTGTGTGTGTGTGTGTGTGTGTGTGTGTGTGTGTGTGTGTGTGTGTGTGTGTGTGTGGAGCAGTGACTCCTCTCTCACACTGACTCAGGCTTCTCACCCGCCTGCTGCTCTCCAGTGTTAATGAGAGCTGCTGTGGACAACTAAACAACAACTTCTGCCATCACACCACAAGTGGCAATTGTCAGCTACAGGAAGTGACTATGCTGCTTCCTGTGTCATGGAACTCTTGCCTATTATAGGAAAATGTATGACTCTTCTATTCCACACAAGAATCAGACCTAAACACTGTGCTGTGTCCTAACAGGAATGAGCAGCAGATTGTCTTACCGTTGTCCAGGTGATTTGATTTGATGATTTTTTCGGAATACTCTGATATACTGGAGCATTCGATCTACAAAACGAAATGAAAAAGCTTAATATTATTATCATAGTTAGCAAGATAATTACATGAACCGTATTAGAGGTATGCTAGCTGACTCAAGACAGACGGAACCCTTTTTCATGCATAACTTCAAGTTTGATTGGATTCGGGTTTGTATTTAAAGAAACAAATAATTATTGTAATATAATTGTTATAAATATATACGGTTCGTATCACTCCGCTTGTCTTCGTTTGGCCACTCCAGACAGAATGTCCGTGTTTCATTAACTCATTCTGTAAGTTACACTGCTTTGCCAGTAGGTGGCGACAAGTGACTGTCTTAAAGGGTTAGTTCACGCAACACCTACATTCATGTAGTTCACGTAGTAAACACAGTGCAGCGCTTCCGGGTTCTACGTTAGAATGCCAGCTCAGTGATTGGCCGGCTCCTGCGTCAGCGTCACAAGCATACGTCGGGTTGCTCATGTGAACAGCGTTGGCCAGCAGTGAGCTGGCGTTCTGTAGAACCCTTTACTACGTGAACGGCGTAGAAGACTGACATTGAAGAGAAGAAATTGTTGAATAAAGTCGTTATTTTTGTTTGCGCACAAAAAGTGTAGATTATCACATAAAACGAAACAATACCCAATCAGAAAGCAAGCTGACGGGAGACCCACCTCCTGGCCTTTACATGTTTGGAACGACATGAGGGTGAGTAATTAATTAATAATGACATCAATTTAATTTTGGGGGGAACTAACTCTTTAATGGGTGAACCAATGATTCATTCATTCATCCTTGTATGAATCAGGTTTTTTTTAACAAATCGGTCGAAACAAATAACTACTGTATCTATGCATGAGTCATTGAATCATTCACTCAACTAATTCATTCTAACCCACTGACTGATTAAGGAACACCACTTACTTTTGTTGCTCAGAGTCACAACGCCTTTTTTTGGCTTTGTTTGGAACTATTTTCATTGGTGAAGCAAAAAAGAACACAGTAACTAGCAATATCTAAATTACAATAATGATGTTCATCTGAATATCAGCACGGCCATCTACTCCAGTTTCCTGTTGCATATGCTTGAATTTATTTACTTCCTGCTAGAACAGTTTTCAGTTTAACCCTCTGGTGCTCTTCTGTCATTTATGACCGGAAAATTTTTGGTTTTGAAATTTAAAAAATCACTGCTTCATCGGAATGATATGAAACTTGGTGGCTTTTATAGCATTAGGTATGTAAATACAAAAAAATGGGAGTCATGATTCGAGCATGCCAATTGGTCGTAAAAAAAAAAAAGTAGCGTTCATTGTCTTCGGTCATAAATGAAATGAATGGGCAATCGGCAAAAACACAAAAATTCTCAGAAAATTTGTGTGTACAATCGGCCACGATGCTGAAAAAAGTACACAGCAGTAAAGGGGTGACACTCTTAAACATCAAGAGTGTGATATTGACACATCTACTCACACGCACACTTATACACACATGCACACACACCTATGAAAAACTGAACCTATGAACCACATTTAGATTTTTTTTTTAAATCACAGTTTCATCAGAATGATATGAAACTTGGTGACTTGAAACTTGGCGACTGTTTTAGAATTAGGCATGTAAACACACAAAAATTGAGGGCATGATTCAAGCATGCTAAGTGGTCGTAAAAACAATACTCCAACTTGTGCTCTTCGGTCAAAAATGACCACCATAGGAAATGAATGGGAAATCTGCACATCTTCTGAATTCACAGAAAAAAATCTATATTTCTAACAAAAAAAATATCTAAAACTTTATAATAAATAGCCTTTGAGATTTTTTAAATATATATTCAAATCAATCAACAACAAAAAAAAATTAAATGTGTTCAAAAGAGAACTAGGGAATTCTCAAGCCTCTCCATAGAGACCTCTAGTGATTACACCCATGGTTGCATGATTCCTAGCCTGGATGCCAGACGAACTTAGCCCCGCCCACAAATTTTTTGCATGGGCAGTTCGGTCTGGACTTGAAAACAGAAACTGTTCGGACCAATGAAATTGTCAGGGCGGGCTTTAGACGATGATGGACAGATGATAAACAGTAACGTAAATCATCCACGTCATCAAAGAGTGCTTGGGTTGAATTTGTTCTAATCCTAAACGGAGAACTTGTTCGTAAATGCGTTCACCTTTACAATTTCTCTCAGAAATGATGATCGTGTTGGTAAGTACTCTGTGTATCCTTAAATTCTTTTTTTACAACACCGGCAAAGATCGTTTACGCTCATCTTCTTCTTCTAACGTGACTTATTCCAGCGCGCACAGACCGGGTTGCCAAGTTTTTACAGCAAAACTCGCCCAATTGCTACTCAAAACTAGCTAAAAATAAGACCAATAGCTTTCCAGGTGGGGGGGTTCTCCGGGAAAAATGTAATTTGGGGGGTAAAATATGTGTTATTTTGGCTGGACTGCCTGCTAAATTTCGCATTCCTGGGTCTGTATGTCACATAATTGGGGTCGCTTCAACCCGCGGACTTGGCAACACAGTGCAGTTGAGTTCTGTTCACATTTGACAACTAACGTTATGCGTCGCTCCGTTGCTCTGATTGGTTGTAGATCTATCCAATTGAAGTCTTTCCTGGTTCGGTTTAAACACGCCCCATAATCACAGCCCAACGGAGCAGTATCAGACTCAAATTCTGACTAGAATTGAGTATGACGACGTCAGGCTACATGATTCCTTAAATAATTCCAAAAGAGGGTGCTAATCTGCCTTCAATATATATATATACATATATACATATATATATATATATTGAAGGCCTAGTCTCTATTTTAACCTGAAATACTGCAATAATAATAATAATAAAAAAATAATAATAATAATAAAAAGTTTTTTGTATAATTTACAATGGCAAAAATAGACCATAATTATTGCATACATATAAAAAATATACCATCAAATCATCTCAAAATACAAAATTAAAAAGAAAAAATATTATTGAAGAAAAATAAATTGCATTGGTTTTACTGGGTTTCATTTTTTTTTTTTTAAGTTTAATTTTTAGGTGTCCGGTCACGACCGGGAAGACGACCAATGCAACCCCTAAACGAAGAGCACCAGAGGGTTAAAATGAGCTAAAATATAATGAAGATAAATGTTATTGTTATCTGCCAAATGTGCATTTTAAATGTCTATGCACCCGTGGACCCTTTTTTTATATATATATATATATATGTATCCGGACAGAAACAGAAAATTCTTTACCGCTTATTGTGGCATAGAAAAGATAAAAAGCGACTAGAACTGGACCTAGTGGGTGGATCAATAGAGTGTTATCTAACTACAGACCAGAAGCACAGTAACGGTACTGATATTATCAGTACGCTCTCCCACTCCATCTCTCCATATCTATACATAGTTTGGACGTGTAAAAAAAAAAGGAGTCAGATGTTGTAACTCAAGCCTATTGTATATGTCAGTAAACACACTTGTAATGAGTAATTTGAGTTCTCACCCCATACACATGCTTGGCTCCTGCCTTGGCAGCAAACATGGAGAGGATTCCAGTTCCGCTGCCCACATCTAGAACAATCTTATCCTTAAAGATGTGTTTATTGTGGTACATGGAGTTCCTATAAGTCAGTGTCCTCACCTCATCCTTTAGCATTTCCTATTGAGAGGAAAAAACAACTGTTAGTCAGACTATAGAGAGAAAAAAAATGTATGATTGGATTATAACTGCAGTTTATTCCTGATGTCAAAGCTGAATTATGTCACATAAATCATTTTAATATTCTGATATTATAACATTTCTTATTATTATCCACGTTTTTAAATGATTTAATGAATAGAAGGTTACACTTTATTGTGATGGTCCCCTTTAGACATTCTGTTGACTTTAAGTAACGTTGCACCTACATGTCAACTAACTCTCATTACTGACCCCAAACGTTTGATCGGTATATGGCTGCACATATTTGACTGGTGCATGTGAGATGTCCTCGTCCACGACTTTTATCCCTCATTTCTTGACCTTTCTCTTGGACTGTGCTATGGAGGACAATATATAGGACACAAAGCGCAGTGTCTCCAGGATTCTTTTTATAGAGACAGGTCTCCATTTAGCCTGCTGGGATTAACTGATACACATCTTTCCAAGCACCCCCTCCCCCCGTTCTAATTCTCTTTCCTTTTCTTTCTCTCTTTCTCCCCGTCTTACTCTTGTCCTTCTTTCTCTGTGTGTTATCAAAAACTGTTCTTTTATCTGCAGACAGATTCAATTTGACCCTCATGCTCTAAGTGTGCTGGTATCAAAGGTGTTCTCTCGGTTCTTCTTGAATGAGGTTAGAAGGTGGTTTCAGTGTGTTCTTAAGATTAGCTGCATGTGATAAAAGTTCTCTAGAAGAAAAAACGTCCTGTCCTTGATAGTTAAGTTTAACGAATTCGTTTGCCCATATAATCTTAAAACATTTAGGTTGAGCTTATTTGACGAGGGGCTCAATGAAGCAGTTTCAACTCGAGCTCTGATATACCCCCATGGTGACTAAATGATTATGTAGGGCAAGATACCTAAGATAAAGGTGGAGTTTGGGGAGGTGGTGGGTGGGATGCTGGAACATCTGAGACTGAGGAGAGGTAAGCAGCTGTTTATATACTCTGGCTGTTGATTGGAAGATTAGATGGGCTCGCTCCTCAATAAATTACGTTTGGAACTTCATTAATGCAACACAGATCAAAAAAGTCAAACACATTTTCGTACTCTGGACTACTGGACCTTCGATTACCTCATGAATTCCAAAGTGGGCATAGGAGTCAAAGTAGTAGTCCCGTGAAGTCATCTCCTCTGGGTTGAGTAGCTTGGCCATCTTGCCTCGTCCCGGACAGGCAGACAGTGCAGAGACATGTGGCGTGTGCGGGGGGTGTGGAACATGATGAACGGAGGTCACTGGCTTTGGTAGTGGAGAAGGTTGCAAGGACTGGGATGAGGGAACGCTGGAAATACGCTGCTGCTGCTGCTGCTGCTGCTGGCGCTGCTGGTAAAGTCAACAGCAACATAATCTGAAAAGGTTCACTGTCCTATATCACCACTTATTAGATTCAATAACTGTGCGTTTTATCTAAAACAGCTCATAGTCTGTTCAAAGTATGCGTTTAATCAGGTTATGCACTCTTTAGGAATCAAACCCATGACCTTGGTATTGCTATGTCCTACGGTTTGACCTATAAGAACAATTACAATTAAAAGAAAGAAGAAGAAAAACACATTTGCTGAAAAATGACATTGAATAAATCTAAATATTAGAAAGCTTTATATTTTCTCTAAATGTTTTTCCCCCCTCATATGATAAATAAATAATGTGAAAGACGAATAGATAATGTCAAACAGTTTTGTGAAAATACAACATTGAAAGCATATTAAAACATATTTAGTGTGCACTAATTAACAACGTCAAGGTTTATATCAGGTTGCAAAGGTGAATATGCTAATTAGCTGGGGGGAGGGGGGCAAATACTGCAGCACCAAGGACAGCGCTCAGCCGTCTCGCGATCACCCAATAGACTATAAAGGAGGAATTGAGTGCTGTGACGCGCACGACTAACTTTATAGTCTCACTTAATCGTATAGTTACAAATTTAGGCTAATGCATTGCGTTCGAGGTTTCTAATAACATCTTGCATCAGATATCAGCTTAATCTGTATGCAACCTACGCGCAGCATACATTTTTGATAGCCTATAAACCTCTATATTCAGCATTTGGTGTGGTGCGTGTGATCGCTATTCTTTCAGGACGAGGAAACTGCTCTGCTTTCTGTTCTGGATCTCGCTGTTCTTTAGCCTGCATAGTCATTACACATCACCGGGCACTGATTTGTATGACCTCCAAACCAGCGCGTCATTTTACGCGGTCATGCACTTAAGCACGCAAATACGCGACTGGAATGAATCGCATGCGATTTACAAGTGTGCATATGAATGTTTGGATGAGCATTGATGTATTATGCACGAGTTGTGGAATCTTTGACTTACCTCCGAGCTCTCCGCATCCGCCATCTTTCTCCGCAGGAGCAGGCACCGCGATGAGTGCCTCAGTCCCATGCGAGCCAACGGGAGCCGGATTAACTATAAGGGCAAGTGTTTTCACTAAATGTCCTATAAAAGTTTTAAAACGCACCGCAATAAGCAATACTCGGTTTACGCTTTAAAACGACCCATTTGTTCATTTGCACAGCTGTGTTAAATAAACTATAAATGCCTAAAAGGAAACTAATAGGGAATATGTCATAAAGACTTCTTAGATAGTCCCTTAACTCCATGATTCCGACTCCTACTGAAAGCCCATCGCGCAAAAGTTCCTCCAGAGGTGCTAAGCGCCACTTGGAGACCAGTTGAGCCCCGACGCGTCAGCATCCACATCACCAGCCGCTGCGCATCGCCGCGTTACCTATAGTCTGACAGATCAGAGCGCATCTTTTATTTCAGTTTAACACGATGATCCATTATTGTTTTCAGATCGGGATAAGTCATCGAATCCTTGCCCACTCAGTCAAGTGCGTCTGGATCACGCTGAAAGTTGGAGTTGAAAGACTGACTGAACTCGAGCGCAGCGAGTGCAGAACTGGAGCGTTATCAGGAGCTGAATTAGTGCCTCCCACATAAGTATCGCACCTCCACTTTCTCAAAATAAAGGACACAAAGCTTTCAAGGCTGAAACTTTTTGCATTTTACAGACGCTTTATCCAAAGTTATTACATTACCCACCATCTTATCAGTTTATTCCTTATATTGGAATCGAACCAATGACCTTGGCGTGCTAACGCGATTCAGGTTGATCGTTCATGAATATTCCTCGTTTTCAACATAAATTTCAAACTTAATAACGTGCTTATTGTTATATGCTCTTTATGAAAAATATATTGCATTGCTTATGTTGGGGTCTCGTGCAGAGACCCAAGATATAAAACATAACTAAATGCAATTAACTTTCAAGACTTTCAAAGCATTGATTCCCACAGTGCTACAATATCCTTGCTTCCATACATTTGACTTGTCACAATAATTTCATCCATTTCTCATGAAGCCAAAAAGTAGTCATACAAGTATTTTTGATACCTCATGATTTAAGCTAATCTTATGATAACTGATAAACATTGTTGTCACATTTATCTTGCTTGAATTTGCTTTATTGTACAGTATATTTCTACATTGTGCTTTTTTCTGCCTCCAAACTATAAACTGCATATATGAAAACAGTCACATTTCAGATAAGTGCAGGTCTATCTTTATGGAAAGTTAAATATTAGGTAAAAAATATTAGGTCAGATGAACATATGAAAATAATTTAAAGGTATAGAGATTATTGTTTTGTTTTCATTATACACTGAAAATATATATATTTTTGTTGCTTTTACTATTAATTTGTATGATACAGCTGCAAATAAGTATTTGAACACCTGTCTATCTATAATTCTGACCCTCAAAGACCTGTTAGTCTGCCTTTAAAATGTCCACCTCCACTCCATTTATTATCCTAAATTAGATGCACCTGTTTGAGGTCGTTAGCTGCATAAAGACACCTGTCCACCCCATACAATCAGTAAGAATCCAACTACTAACATGGCCAAGACCAAAGAGCTGTCCAAAGACACTAGAGACAAAATTGTACACCTCCACAAGGCTGGAAAGGGCTACGGGGAAATTGCCAAGCAGCTTAGTGAAAAAAGGTCCACTGTTGGAGCAATCATTAGAAAATGGAAGAAGCTAAACATGACTGTCAATCTCCCTCGGACTGGGGCTCCATGCAAGATCTCACCTCGTGGGGTCTCAATGATCCTAAGAAAGGTGAGAAATTAGCCCAGAACTACATGAGAGGGCCCAGAACTACATGAGAGGAGCTGGTCAATGACCCGAAAAGAGCTGGGACCACCATTTCCAAGGTTACTGTTGGTAATGCACTAAGACGAAGATGGTTTGATCATGAAGGTTCCCCTGCTTAACCAGCACATGTCAAGGCCCGTCTTAAGTTTGCCAATTACCATTTGGATGATCCAGAGGAGTCATGGGAGAAAGTCATGTGGTCAGATGAGACCAAAATAGAACTTTTTGGTCATAATTCCACTAAACGTGTTTGGAGGAAGAAGAATGATGAATACCATCCCAAGAACACCATCCCTAATGTGAAGCATGGGGGTGGTAGCATCATGCTTTCGGGGTGTTTTTCTGGGACAGGGCGACTGCACTGTATTAAGGAGAGGATGACCGGGGCCATGTATTGCGAGATTTTGGGGAACAACCTCCTTCCCTCAGTTAGAGCATTGAAGATGGGTCGAGGCTGGGTCTTCCAACATGACAATGACCCGAAGCACACAGCCAGGATAACCAAGGAGTGGCTCTGTAAGAAGCATATCAAGGTTCTGGCGTGGCCTAGCCAGTCTCCAGACCTAAACCCAATAGAGAATCTTTGGAGGGAGCTCAAACTCCGTGTTTCTCAGCGACAGGCCAGAAACCTGACTGATCTAGAGAAGATCTGTGTGGAGGAGTGGGCCAAAATCCCTCCTGCAGTGTGTGCAAACCTGGTGAAAAACTACAGGAAACGTTTGACCTCTGTAATTGCAAACAAAGGCTACTGTACCAAATATTAACATTGATTTTCTCAGGTGTTCAAATACTTATTTGCAGCTGTATCATACAAATAAATAGTTTAAAAAATCATACATTGTGATTTCGGGATTTTTTTTTTTTAGATTATGTCTCTCACAGTGGACATGCACCTACGATTACAATTTCAGACCCCTCCGTGATTTCTAAGTGGGAGAACTAGCAAAATAGCAGGGTGTTCAAATACTTATTTTCCTCACTGTATATATTTTTGTTGCTTTTTCAAATTGCTTATTTAAAGGGATAGATTCTGTCATCATTTACTCACCCTCAAGTTGTTCCAAACCTGTATGAATTTCTTTGTTCTGCTGAACTCAAAGGAAGATATTTGGAAGAATGTTTGTAACTAAGCAGATCTCGGCAGCCATTGACTACCACAGTGGGGAAAAAGGTATCAATGGCAGCCGAGATCTGCTTGGTTACAAACATTATTCAAAATATCTTCCTTTGTGTTCAGCAGAACAAAGAAATGTATACAGGTTTGGAACAACTTGAGGGTGAGTAAATGATGACAGAATTTTAATTTTTGGGTGAGCTATCCCTTTAAAATGAGATAAAGCAACACAATTAACTGTAAAAAAATTATCGTTATTTTAATGGTAAAAGACTGTAAAAATGCAACGGTTAAAAACAGTTAATTGGTTAACAGAAAGTTTCAGTACTATATACAGTGAATAACTGTAACAGATCTAACCTTAATTATAAAGTAAAAAAACAGTTTAATTTACAGTTTTTGGAAGTGAAAAAGAATGTCGTGTCATTTACAGTGAAAAACCATACATTGTCATTGACATACAGTGACACTTCACATTTGATGTAATTTCATTGAAATAACTGTTTCTTCTTAGTTTTTTCTAATCAGTTATGCACATTAGGGTTTTATGTTACACCTAATGTTGTTAAATTAATGTTTATTGCATTTTTAAAATGTTGTGTGTTATCATGATGGTGTTTAGTGTTTAGTCTTCCATATATTAGTATTGTCCTGTCGGCACCAATAGCCTCGTGGGCAGTGCGCTGACATATAGCGCTGTTGCGCTTCGGGCGACCCGAGTTCGAGTCCCGGCTCGTGGACCTTTCCCGATCCCGTCCCCCTCTCTCTCTCCCTCCTCGCTTCCTGTCTACCTACTGTCCTATCATAATAAAAAAAAAAAAATAAAATAAAATAAATATTAGTATTGTCCTCATAAAAGCTGCTTGTGATGAGCTTTGATTCATCATGTGACTCTCGTAACCACTGTGATTGGTGGTTGTATATATCAATGGTACATAACAGATATTAGTATTTCAATAGGTTGGTAATTTTGACTGTACATTTTTTATAGTGTACACGTAATTATATCAATATAAACCTCTAAATTATATGGTGCTGTCCCGTAAAACCTAAAACGTTACTGCCATATTTTTTTACGGTAAAGTTCTAGCAACCACAGCTGCCATTTTTTTAGCGTAAATTTTACGGGGATTTTTTTTTTTTTTTTACAGTGTATACATTTTGACCTAACTTAATTTGATTGTGTTCAATCCACTTAAATATATGTAAAATTGAAGTTTACTTAATCTGTTTGTGTTGAGATTACATGAATGATTTGCGTTGCATTAACTGAAACTGGGCGGGTCTCGTTAGTTCCAGGCATGCTTTGCATATGGCTAAATCAAGAGAGAGTAAATGTTATTTCATATGTAAAAATGTTATTTTATGTACTTTGAGCAAAATAAGAAAAGGGGGAGACTTAGTGTGATGTTCAATTCACCGTTCACCGCAAGTTTGATTGACAGGCGATCTGACCAATTACAACGCTGAATCTGCCGTTTTGTCCGACAAAGCAGTCAGGAGAGTTAGTAGATTAACGTCGGTGGACTTGAACTTGGAAAAACGGTGTGTACTGACGTCTTTCCGTGGTTGAAACAACATTTCTTTTAGTGTTCATTCATGTTTATTTCATGCTTATCAATGAACTAGAATGAATAGATGATCGGTTCACAAGCAGCTTTAAAGGTCCCGTTCTTCGTGTTTTTTTGAAGCTTTGATTGTGTTTACAGTGTGCAATATAACATGTGTTCATGTTTCGCGTGTAAAAAAAACACAGTATTTTTCACACAATTTACTTATCTGTACACCGCTGTTTTCACTGTCCTAAAAACGGGCTGATGAGTTCCTTGTTCTATGAAGTCCCTCCTTCAGAAATACGTAACGAGTTATGATTGTGCCAGCGGTTCCCGTGTTGTGATTCGACAGCAGCTTAGCGCACGTAACTTGCACGGAAAGGTCACGCCTCTTAACAGGAGATATACGCGCTTAATGATCTCTACAGCCTTCCTGGGAAAGCCAAACAAAGGTGATTTGACTCCGGGATGAAAATAACAGCGTCTCGACGACATGGCGACAAACACAGTCAAACGCAACACTTCCTTTTCTCCACGTGACACTTCCTCTTCTCCACGTGGGACAGCAACAAGACCACGCCCCCTTTTTTTGCGTATTCTTGTGGGCGGAGGTTAGTCTGTTCTACTGACGTAATTAATGAAGGAAGTACCAGGATGTAGTCCAAGCCGGCCGTTCGCTGTAGGCTTTGAAAGGGAACTTCTGTTAAATAAAATATCTCGCTTGGCATTGAACTTTGAGCTTTATCATTTTACAGGTATTATTTATGCTCTAACAGCAACATTACACACTAACTAAAGTTTGAACAATGGGATCACGAAGAACGGGACCTTTAACTGAGGCGCTACAGCGATCACGACACATTAAAGAGCCACAAAACGGTATTAAAAAATGACAATTTCAAAGTTGAGACTTTGTTTTATATCAAAAGTAACTTGCTCTGTCCTGTCTGTCGGCGTGTTGTCAGTGTCCTCTTTGCTCCGCGATGTATTTTCTCTACATGAGAACGTGTGTGGTGTGAGAGCGCCATGGCTTGTCGGACATAGCAACAGTAATTAAAGGGAGCGGGTCTTTGCGAACGGTCAATTATGTTGGAATGATTAGAACATTTTAAATTACAGTGCCAAAAGCTGCTTTGCTGAAGGAACCAGGCTTAGCATTTAATGTGTGCTATTGATGGCTAAAAGTTTGTCAACTAGCTAGTGCAGTGTTATAATTCAGTTGTGTGACATTAAAATATATTAAATTAAATTGGATGAATGCACATATGAAATTGAATGCCCGAATCAAGCCTGGCAGCCATATAAAATTAACTTTGAGACTACTTAATTGGGTCACTTAAAATGACTTAATTCCATGATGTTGAAGTTACATGAGCAAATTACATTTGTTTAACTTAATTGATTCATGTGGGACCGATGTACAAGATTAAATCATGTAAATCCAACACACTTTTTTTTCCCAGTGTATAATTACACATCCATTGATATATGTTAATTTGTCTTATGTTCGCATCTCATTTGTCGTTATACTGCAGCACAAGACCCAATACATTTCGCAGGATATCTTTATTCATACGGTTGTTAGCACAGATGAAACTTTACCAACAGCTGTTGTCTGTGCCAATCTAAGATCACATATGGATTGAGTTTACATATAATGTGTGGGATTCTAGTTTTGGAGTCGAAAAACGGCCCCCTCGTTGTTTTTACATGCCACCCACTCATCTGCTTGTGTAATCCCTGGAGCTAATGTGGGAGGCGGTCCTGGCCAGAACATACTCTCTTTCTCTCTGTCACACACACAAACACGCACACACACGTTTATGAGTTTAAAGTGCAATATCCTCTCCAACCATCCAAATATTTGAAAACATGTGGAATTAGCAAGGGTCAGCAATGAAAATCATATTTTCCCAGCGCTGAAAATGTCAACACGATAAACAAACTCAATCAGTAGAGCACTCACAGTAATGGATCTCGTGGTGTGATCTACCAGACCGAAATAAAGGTACGCTCTATTGTATCCTGCTGAGAGGACTTCTAACACATGGGCTGCTCATATATAACACTGAAGGACGGATGCCCACGCATGCTGAGTAATACCACACACTCGCACGCGGCACCACAACGCCATACACTGTCAATCACACACACACACACACACATGTGGGCAGCGGACAGCAAAACGCTAATTATTTTCTGAATTTCCAGAAGCCCAATGCTC
The DNA here is from genome assembly GCA_023566225.1 of Romanogobio albipinnatus. Taxonomy (NCBI): domain Eukaryota; kingdom Metazoa; phylum Chordata; class Actinopteri; order Cypriniformes; family Gobionidae; genus Romanogobio; species Romanogobio albipinnatus. The sequence goes on along the minus strand of CM042245.1, from coordinate 47,085,060 downwards.
TGTTTTATATCCTTGAATCGCACATTTTTTTTGCTCTCAGTTGTGTTATCTCACTGTGAGAAAAATGACCAAACACAAACGGTTTGTTTTTTGGTCGCAAATCTTTATCTCTGTGTTGAAACAGTCCTGAAACAGCACGATCGTCCTTGGCCTTGTTGTCAGTCTGCTAAATTAAAGCGAATTTGAGTCTTCATGGAGGAAGTGTGTGTGTGTGTGTGTGTGTGTGTGTGTGTGTGTTTGTGTGTGTGTGTGTGTGCATGTATGGTCTGTGAGTCAGTGGGTTTCTTTTCTCCTTCCTTTTGTCCTTTTCACTATCCTTTAAGTCATTTTCATGCGTCTGTTCGCACATGTACACACAAACTCTTTCCGTCCACCATGAAGGAGCCATTTAGAATTTGGGATGACAAGAGGAGACAACAATAAAATAACAAGGGAGCAGCAGAGAAAACCAGACAGAACCATGCAGGCGGGAATCACAATGAGACAAATTCAAAAGGATAAACAACAGTTCAAAAGGCTGAGTTCCTTTTCAAAGTTCGCTGTCATCTGCTGCATTGTTAATGTCATCTTTTCTTGCCATCTTCCTGATGCTTGCATGTTTGCTGTCCCCGGATGTCACCGGATTTCTGATATGGCTCAGATTTGATTCCCTGAATGAAAACTTTTGAATGAAACTTGTCAATCAACGGGCGTTTTATCAGGAAAAAAAACAAGATTGAGAACTCGAATCTCAGATTCAATGAGCTTTGGTTTGTGTTTGTTTCCATTAGGAGCCCTAACAGAGCCAGAATACAGATTAGCGACTACGTTTCTCACTTGAACTGGCTTCGTCGCTCTCTCAGTAGACTCTTTCCATTAATACAGACATGATGGATAACATTTTCCTCTCTAATGCTGTTTCAGATGGAAAACTGTGTCACTGGTAGGTGACTGCCACGGCTCATATCCGCGGCGTGTGTTCTCCTAATGGGGTTTTGACTTTATTAGGTTACTGGGATGGAGGTTTGAAAGGGAAAGGCAAAGGGGAAGAAAGCACATTTAAGGCTTGTGTTTGAGTTCAAACGGAGAGGCAACTGAAAATCAAGCAGTGTGCATTGAGAAACTGTCAGTATTATTTCCATATCATGAAAGATTTTGTGAAAGTGAATTATTGAGATGCATTGGGAAGTGCAATTTACTTTGTCCCTGGCTTTCATCACAACTGAGGGAAATTGACAGATGTAGGCACTTAAATTAATTAAAAGAAGAAGCATGACAAATCTATACTTTCTCAAAGTACGCATAACTAAAATAATGCTATAAACATGAACAAAACAACATATGCAAAGTAAAAAACTCCAATTGGACATGTTAACAAAAATAAGAAACATATATGTGCAACAAATGTAATTGTTCATGCAGGGAATTCTGGGAATGCCCGTTGTTTAAATTAATACAATATAATTAATATAAAACTTTCTCCATGTAAATTGTCAGGTCATTTTTTATTTTTAAAATAACATGTTTTGTATATTTTTATTTATTGTGTTGGGGAAAGTTACCTTTAAAAGTAATTCATTACGTTACTTCCTAAAAAAGTAACTTATTGTGTTAGTTACTTTTATGGAAAGTAAGCGTTACATTACTTTTGCGTTACTTTTTCTCGCCTGGGCTGGGCTTGCTTGTTTTTTTTTTTATTTAAAAAAGTTTTTGCAAATGTAAAGGCCCCCTGAAATCAAAATCGTCCCCCTTGGAATTATAAGGTTCTATCTGACATTTTTGTCAAAATTGAGTTATTCACATAATCTTATTCTGAGACAACTTCTTTACATTGTGACGTTTTTAAGTTTTTTGGAATTTTTTATTTAGAAAATAAAAAGGTTCTTTCTACACAGTCAAATGGAATGCAAAAAACTTTAAAGCTCAATATCTCCAAACCAGTCAGAATGCAGATAGAACCTTATAATTCCAAGGTGGCGAAATGGACGTTTTTTTTAGCTTTTAGTATGACTATGTTAGCCTTAAAGGTCCCGTTCTTCGTGATCCCACTGTTCAAACTTTAGTTAGTGTGTAATGTTGCTGTTAGAGCATAAATAATACCTGTAAAATAATAAAGCTCAAAGTTCAATGCCAAGCGAGATATTTTATTTAACAGAAGTTCCCTTTCAAAGCCTATACAGCAAACGGCTGGCTTGGACTACATCCTGGTACTACATTATCCTACATTAATTACGTCAGTCAGTAGAACAATAGAACAGACTAACCTCCGCCCACAAGAATACGCGAAAAAAGGGGGCGTGGTCTTGTTGCTGTCCCACGTGGAGAAGAGGACGGTCGCGTGGAGAAAAGGAACTGTAGCTTGAGTGTGTTTGTCGCCATGTCGTCGAGACGCTGTTATTTTCATCCCGGAGTCAAATCACCTTTGTTTGGCTTTCCCAGGGACGCTGTAGAGATCATTGAGGGCATACATCTCCCGTTAAGAGGCGTGACCTTTCCGTACAACGTTCGCTAAGCTGCGGTCAAAACACAACACGGGAACCGCTGGCACAATCAGAACTCATTACGTATTTCTGAAGGAGGGACTTCATAGAACAAGGAACTCATCAGGCCGTTTTTAGGACAGTGAAAACAGCGGTGTACAGATAAGTAAATTGTGTGAAAAATACTGTGTTTTTTTACACGCGAAACATGAACACATGTTATATTGCACACTGTAAACACAATCAAAGCTTCAAAAAAACACGAAGAACGGGACCTTTAAGGTTATGAATAAGCTGGTGTGTTCCAAAACAATGGCAAAATTCGCATTTAGGAGATATAAGCATTCAAAACTTACAGTCTCTCACTTCCGTTAAAATGGATCACAGATTTTGATGACATCATCGCAGACTTCATCTTCTCATCACATTTTCTGTCCAATCAAATGCTCTCTAGAATCTTAAGCGTCCCGCCCCCCCTACACTATAAATAGACGCTGAAGCTGTGGCTGAAATCGGTCAGCTGTTCACACATTTTCTCTTTTCTACATGATGAATGGCACATAGTGGAATATATATATGCGAAAGGAAACGATTCAGACAGTGTAAATATGCTTTCAGTTGAGGCTAAACAAAGTCTGGTTTCATGTTAGTTTCACGCACACCGCCGCAGCACACACACATAATCTAGACCAGAGCCGTTGACTAGAGACACGAGAGCGCAGAGCGGATGTGCGAGTTGGCGCAGACAACAAACATATCGGACCCATTTAAATGCTGCACAGAATGCTGTATTTCAAAGCGATATGGAGGAGATTATGATGATAAACGGTTAGAGATTAGGAGGAAACTGTGGCTTTACCAAACAGAAAGGCTCTAGTCAAACTGTGATATTAACGAAACGCTATTGGCTGTTTTAAAAAAGGGGAGGAGCTGCTTACAGCTGGAGCTGTTTCAGGGGAAATTACGTCAACACACTGAATAATGCTGCACATTTCAAGGCACTTCAGTGGGCCTTTAAAAGTGAAATGAATACGCCTTAATGCAAATTCAGGCTTGTACAGTAAAGGGCGCTGCTCAAACAAACCTTTCAGTTGTAATGCTATTCTGGAACGCAGAAGAAAGTTTAAGTTTAAAAAATGTTTTGCTTATTAGTATGGTCCAATTGTATCATCGAAGGCCAGCAGCACAGACAATAATGGTTAATAAAGTGAGATTAAATACATAAAGTATATTTTTATTATTTAACATATTTCATTATTGCAGGTTTGCGTAATATTCTGAGGTTTTTTTAGGAATACTGAATCAGTTTTTGTGCACGTGACACGAGTAAATGCATGTTCACATTTAGTTTAGACCTACACACACGACTCTGTACTTACCTCTGATTTCTCTCAACACCCATGGGATGAGAGGTGTGTCAATAAATGGGAAAACAAAGTAACTTGCGTTATGTATTTGAAAAACTAACTCATATATTTTGTTTGTAGGCCTAAATATAAAAGTAATGCATTACTTCACTCGTTACTTGGAAAAAGTAATCTGATTATGTAACTCACATTAGGCCTACTTGTGCGTTACCCCAACACTGTTTATTTAAAAGGTAACAATAAAAAATATATACGATTTATGTATTTTAAGTATAAAATTTAAATCTATTTTTATAAAACGAATGTCCGTCTGTCAGCCCATTCTGGAAGGAAGTTATCAAAACCATTTCAATAGTTTTTAACTGTAATATCCCTTTCACCACATCATGCATGTTAGGTGATACATCAATAATTCCCAATACAATAGAACACACAGCACCACTACTCCTATCTCTAGCCATTGCTAAGAAAACAATTCTCTTACACTTGAAAGACAAAACAAATATCTCCACCACACACTGGACTCAATTATTAAGAAATCATATAACCTATGAAAGACAAACTGCAATAGCAAAAAAACGACTGGACACATTCACAAAACAATTCACCCCCCTTCTTTTGAATATCATCCAAATATTCCCTAAAGACAAATTCTAATTACAAGATCTCTCTTTTCACGACCTTTTTGTTTGTTTGTTTTTGTTGCTTTCTGTTGTTTTTTGTGTGTTATGTCTCAATATATGTATTGTGTAATTATTGTGTAAATCCCGAAACACTATTCACAAAACGCATTGGAAAAATTTGCTCATAGACTACATCTCCCTAGAATATTTTTCACTTCATTACAACTGTATATCGGAACCACAACACTCCAGATCAGACCTCATTCAACTATTACAAATCTGACACAATCATCCTGATTAATTATGTGTTCATTTATTATTATACATATTTACACAAGGTTTTAGTAATATCGTGAGTATTTTCATAATTATAATTATTATTGACATTAATGTTATTAATATTTTGAATATCATGGAAACATTTAGAGGTGATGAATGAGGGCGATGTGATGACATCTTGCTTGATATAAGGACGGTAATGGTATAATGTATATCTTAAATGATTTAAAAAATATTAATAAATAAATGAAGTGATGATGATGATGATGATGATGATGATGATGATGATGATAATGATAATAATAATGATATAAATATCTAAAATATAAAAATGTAACCAAATCAAATCAACACCTAACATATACCACACATGATTTTAATGCACTACACCCTTCTTACCCTTCTTAATGCACCACCTCAGCTTAGGCATACATACAAATAGAAACTGTACTATGAATGAGAAGAGGAAAAAAGAGAAAGGGAAAAAAAAAAAACTGACATAGAAACTAGAAGAGGTGCGGTATGTGTTAGGTATGTATCATTTTATTGTTACTATTGTCATTTTGTCATTGTTATTGTTGTTATTATTATTATTGTTACTACTGTAATTATTATGGACATCACTGTCAACGTCCTCACGAAATGTTATCGTCGCCATCTTTAGCTTTGCTATTGTTTTTATTACTATTGTTATTATATATATATATATATTTTTTTTGTATGAGAACTACTACTGTTGTTGTTATCATTAATATCATTATTATCAATGTTATCTATTATTATTGATATTACTATTTCCGTCGACACAACTTATCACCATCTTTAGTATCATTAGTGTATTATTACTGTTATTATTATTACTGATATTACTGTTGCCGCCATCACAAAATAGTATCATTATTATTATACATGCGATTACTATTTAAATACTTCCACTATTATTATCTGTTATTTCTGCTTATTTTTCATTGCTGTTATTATTACTGCTGTTTTATTGTTGTTTTTGTGTTTTGTTGTTGTGTTCTGTGTTCACCCTATGTTGTAAGTTTTGCACTCCTAAATAAAAAAATAATTAGGAATTAACATAAACTAAAAGCCTAAACATAATGTGATGCATATTTAGCTGTTTCTTTATGCAGATCATTCATAAATGAAACAAGTAGGAAATATAGATTGTTTATTAGTTTATGTTAGAACTAGTAATCAAAATGCATGTAAATTCTAGCCTAAAATTCAAATGCATAAATCTTAAATTTCGGCCTAGACATTTTTAGAGTCAACAGATAACAGTAGAATTCTGTTAAAATGATTATAATTATTTGCAGTTTTTAACAGCATTATTTTGCAGACAACAGAGTCCAGTTCAAATCCAACCCCAGGGGAGAAAATAATTGATTTTTTTTTTTCAGGGGAATGAGACAAGGCAACTTACTTAAAAGCACTAATAAGAGTTATTTAGTCCAGGGGCAGCCTTTGAAGATGAACAGCTCGCTGTATTTAATCTCATGAAATGAAGGGGCGGGCTGTAGTTGCATTTCCTCCTCACATCCTGCGCTGACCCTCCGATTCCCCCGCCGACTGGACTGGACACACGCCTCCGGAGCAACAAGCCTCGCTGGTAAAACGACCTGTATCCGCTGTTAAGGTGAGTTTAAACACGATGTGTTTTCTTTTTATTCTATGGATAGTGACTTTGGTGCTTGTCCCAAACACTGCATATGAACAGGAGTTTTAATTTAAAAAAAAGTACATCACATCACGTAGTTTTGATTTGTTTATGTTCACGAGCGCACGAGTGTCGCAGGATCAATTCAACTGCGCGACATTGATGCGCTTTGCGGAAAGTACGTTATAGGTCAAAGTCCGGGGGAGGATTGAATCATAGAAAGAGAATCGTCTGCATTTGAATCAGCATGTCCTCTTTTTTTTCTCGGGACAACCACCATTGCTTTCATTGTATGTGGGGTGTTGAAGGAGGAGCATAATAACGTGAATATTAATGATTTAAATGCTCAGAGGAGTGATTTCACACGGTATTTAGTCACGTCGCATCCGTGGCTTTTGGATCGATTGACGTGTCAGTTGTTGGCGAGGAGACCACAACACACTCATATGAACACAGTGACAGTAAACAGAGTGAAAGTGAACCGCTGGTGTTCAGCTTCCTTTGACCTTTAAATATATCTGATGCTATCTTTAAAAGCAGCCTATTAGTTTTAAGGAAAAAGATTAACTTACCTCTCTATTTACTGCTTTTTTGTTGTTGTAAAAAACGGTTTAATTGTTTTGTTGTTGTTTTTTGGAAGTAAAACGTAGGCCTGGTATTACAGGTAACACTGTACTATAATGTCTAATTAGTTAAAATGAGTTAACTACATTAATTAACATGAACTAAGAATGAACAATACTTCTAGCATAATAATTAATCTTTGTTAAAGGGATAGTTCACCCAAAAATGAAAATTATCCCATGATTTACTCACCCTCAAGCTATCCTAGGTGTATATGACATTCTTCTTTCAGACGAATACAATCGGAGTTATATTAAAAAATGTCGTAATCCAAGCTTTATAATGGCAGTGAATGGGAGCCCAAAAAAGTGCATCCATCCATTATAAAAGTAGTCCACACGGCTCTGGGGAGTTAATAAAGGCCTTCTGAAGAGAAGTGATGTGTTTGTGTAAAAAAAATATCCATATTTAAAACTATATAAAGTAAAATAAGCTTCCACCAGACCGCCTTCCATTTTCAACTTATGCAGAAAGTTGATATTTTTCTTACTCAAACTTGCACTTTTTTGGGCATCACATTTTGGGCTGCCATTCACTGCCAATATAATGCTTGGATTAGCCAGGACATTTTTTAATATAACTCCGATTGTATTCGTTTGAAAGAAGACTGTCATATACACCTGGGTGGCTTGAGGGTGAGTATCATTTTCTCTTTTTGAGTGAACTATCCCTTTAATGTAAATTTCAAGATTTAGCCTACTAATACATTATTAAAGATGTATTTGTTAACATTAGTTAATGCTCCGTGAAGGAACATAAACAAACAATGAAAAGCTGTATTTTTTATTACCTACCATTACCAAAGATGAACAAATACAGTAACAAATGTAATGTTAAAATTGAAACCTTATTGTAAAGTGTTACCTATTACCACATAATTTACAGTAAATGTCTACATTATATTCAAGAAGGCAGTACCCTGCTGATAAAAACACTTAAACTATAGCCTAATATGTCTAGTCTTGTACCAAAACCCCTTCTACAACCAGTCAGACACCAACAAACCGAAATATATTCAAATGCCACGTTACAATTTCCTGCAAAATAATAAAAGGACATTAAAGTCCCTGCATGACACATTACTTTAATATATAATGTGTTTTATGTTATGTTTTCTTTTCTCTAATAACCCTTGTATTATTTGGTTAACAGTATATTTTATGGTATGGTATGTTATATGGTATTTTACTGCATTTTTCATAGTTTTAATGTTGTAGGGTTTTTTTCTTTAAAGAGGAAAATAAATTGTGTTGGTTTGGTTTAAAGTTGAATCGTCTTTTCAATCTTTCAATAATGAATTTTTTTTTAAATTGAAGTGAAATGGTATGTATTTTTAAAACAAGACTTGGAGTATATGTACTAAATTAGAAGACCGGCTTCACTTAAAATTCTTGAAACACAATAGTAGTAACCCATAACAACACAAAGCCAGCATGTCTCTCAAATCCAAGCCAAAGCCACTGGTCTGTGAATAGAGAGGATAAGAGGATAGTTTGTGTTTATCAGGCAGACCCTGCACAATGAGGTGAATAATAAATGCAAACGCAATGAATAAAACATTATTTTCTACAAAATCATAATTCCAAACTGGTGGTATACTTAGGTCTGCATTTGGAATCCATCAGCATCATAAATAATCTGTATTTACTGCTCAATACAGGTAGATAACCCTTTAAGAAAAAGCACTTTAAGCGATTACTTTACTGACACACAGCAAGGGCTTTCTCCATACATTTAACACAACACGTGATCAGCAAATCAATATGTCCCCACAGTCATTCTGAACAACTTCTTTATGCCTCGGTATCTGAAAGAAATCGATGGGTTTTACAGTGAAAATCTAGGGAAAAGCACACATTATAGCAGGGATTTTTTTATAAACCAAGTTTTGTGTTTTGGAACAGAACGTGTCAGTCACTTTTCTAATCTGGTGCTGCTTTCTGTGTCCTCATGATTTCTAAAACCAGCCGTATGGGTTGAATTGTGTGTAGTTTTGTTGTGCTTTCAACCATTTCAAACCAAACTCTCTCATTTTAGCACCCATACATGGCTGCTGTTTTGACACGCGACGCCTCCACACTAGGCCCTGAGATGGAGCGTGTCGTCTGTCTGTGGCAGAAACCCATGGGCCACAGCTGTTAATTAACATGTCACGGAAAAGAACAGTGTTTGACTGCCATCCTTCCAAAAGCCTGTTTACGCTCCTGCCCACGTCCTTCTTTTTGTCCGTTTCCCGTTTTGCCTTGTAACAAAGGGTGAACATCCTCCATTTCATTAGAACTCCTTTTCAGTTTCTTTTCTTTTCTTCTCTCCAACAGGAGAGATGGGCAGCATGTATAAAGATGAGCAGGACGACTGGATCACAGTGTGTCTCAAGTACCTCCTTTTTGTTTTCAACTTCCTGTTCTGGGTGAGTCTGAGATCCACTTTGGTATTCAAAGCCCTTTGGATAACCTTTGCTATCATGCTACATCAAAAAGTATCTTTCTCAATGCACGTTTCTGGTCTTCTAATAAATCATACTCTGAAGCATATTGTTCAGAGGGGCAGAAAATGTTGCTTCACAAATGGTTTTGAATGTTGATTTCAAGCTGTTGTTTCAACTTTGTCATGCATAAAACAATGGTGTTTGGAGAATGTTTCCAGACTTTGTTTTAGGTAGCATTCTTATTAAATATCAGATGTGATGAGAGACGAATGTGAATGAAAAGTGCAGGGAAATAGGATGATTTCATAACTTCAGTCTGAGTCTTGTCCCATCATCCCCTCTCTCGTTCTCTTCCCCCTCTAACTTCCTCTTCCCACCCACCTGTGCCTGAGCGCAACAAGTACAGCGCCCTCTAGGGTTGAATTTTAAAACATAATAGAGCAGTAAATCTGAATGGAGAGAAATAAGCCTGTCTGAACAAAAGCATCTCTCACTATGAAGTATCCTTTGATTCAATTGATCTTTGTTGGTACTTTTCTACATTAGATTGATAAATCCTGGACGAGAAGTTCAGGAAATGAGTCAGAAGCCACACCTTCAACCATAAGGCACACTTTTGAGGGTTTATCCTCTGATTTAAAGGGATAGTCCACCAAAATGAAATTTACTAACTTTTGTTTTGTTTTCTGGTGAACTATTACTTTAAAGCATAACCTCTGAAATATATTAAGTATACCCTCTAGTGATTCCTTCAATGCAGAACTTATAAGACACAATTTCTCCCTCAGACTCAAGTCCTCACTGTGTGTGTGGTATGCAAGCAGCTCAGGGGGCATGAAAGACAATGGGACTCTGGGACAGCTGTTGTTTGAGTTTGGCACTAGAGAATGTCAAGAAAATAGCTGGGAGTGTTGAAGGGAAGAGCCTTGTTGAGATTTCCTCTGTTTCCGACTTGGATCTGAAAAACGGATAAATGTGTGTATGTCCATAGATTAATGGAGTGTTTACTTTGCACAGCACCACACAGGTGGATAATTAACCTGTGCTGAAATCTCAGGGTAAATTAATGGTTATTTGAGTTGGTTAAACAATGACAAGCCTGTCAAACTATGAAATAGTTGTTTATCAGTTGAAACAGGAGTTTCAGTTTGATATCTATTATTAACATAATGTTCTCACTCCAGCTACTATGATATCATTGTTTGTCCTCGGTCATCTGTCCAATCCTAGACTTTTCATAATTGTTTGTCTAGATAAACATTTTTGCTATCATTATAGGTTATCACAGGGGTTGCATAATTTTTTTAAATAAAAATTTCCCCCTCAGTTCTACTTTCCCAATTGTTAAAAAAGAAGAAGTGCACCTATTCAAATATTTGGAGGTCTCCTACAATAGGTTTAAATGCATCAAAGGTCCAAAAACTATTTTCTCATAATATACATTGCAGTATCACCTCTTTTCTCACTGTGTCTGAAATGGTTCGGTAAAGGATTCAGTCTTTCTTAACCCTCCTTTCCGAGAGCCTACTCTGCTCTGATTGACCAGATGGCCCAGTCTTTTGTGATTGGTCAACCACTTACAGCATGTGTTGGAAACCAAATGCCCATAGCCATATATTAATTTCAGCCGAGAGACTTCCTCAGTGTATACACAGTGAGTCTTCATCCTTTGGAAGTGCATGCAAAGTGGATTTGTTTTCACACACCTTAAAGAGAAAATCTGGTTTTTAATGTTGTTTATATGTCTATGTGGTGTTTCTAGTATGCGTTCAGACAAACCATGTGAAAATTAATAAGTCAACAGCATTGCTGAGTTTTTTCTTCTTAAAACTCCAGTGAACTAAAGAAATTTTGAAATCGCTGGTGATTCTTACGTCACAAACTACCTTGTAACCAATAACGTCAACGTGTGGGCGGGCTTTAGCATATCATTAATTATGACAACTCTAATGCTGCGTTCACACCAAACGTGAATAGAGCGTCAAGAGCGAGTGATTTCAATGTTAAGTCAATGGAAAGGCGCGTTGACGTGCGTCTGGAGGTCCTGCGGCGCGTTAGACGCGTTTCACGCGGCGCGATGGACTCATTCCGCCTCATCCGCGCATCCAATTCGCGCGAATGATGCGAATTGAGCGTCTTGCACGATACGCGCGTTACGCACGAGTGGTGCTTTTTGTGCATTCACGCGTTTGAAGCAAATTCGCGTCTGACGCCCGAGTTGAAAAATTTGAACTTTGGCGTCAATTCGCGGCACGTTAACCAATCAGGAGCCTGCTGTCACATGGTGAAGTGACGTGATGAGAAACCCTGCATAATTTAAAAACACTACTATTGTGTCACAAAATGAGGTTTAAAGACTTTTTCAGGTGAGAATGTAGTTTTTTAAAGCTCATCTGTGGTTTATTTATAAAGAGAGCGCCTATTTTAAAAAAAATAATCTTGCGTTTTTGGAGTTGTGAGATCCAGGCGATCAGCGGCGCTCAGCGCTCATTAACCCCGGCGAGAGCAGCCTTTCCTCGGCCAGTCCTTCTGCCGTCTGCCGCTGGCTCTGATGTCCTGTAGTTGTTCGTCTTGTGTGGATCTAACGGCCGATCTTTGGTGTCATGAATCTATAATTTGTTGTCTGCCAAATCGTTTTGACTGAGGGCAAAGAGAAGTTTCATAACTTTTATTTTTTTAAGGATATTTAAATATACATGCAGTGAAGATAATGTAGGAGTTGCCTGGACTACATGTGTGGCTATTGATGCTTTATATTTTTTTTTAATGAAAATGAAAAGAGGCAGAGTGGTGTTTTATGACATATTTCTCCTGGAGCGCCTTGAATGTAAGTCTATTTCGCTTCAAACGCTCAATTTATACACAGCGAATTGGACGTGCGAATGATTCAAAATGTTCAAGCGTCCAACTAGACGCGGTAGATGCGATTTTGACGCTCTATTTGCGTTTGGTGTGAACGCAGCATAAAGCAGGGGAGTCTCAAGGGAAGCCAGGTTATCCCGGTATATTTTTCTGTTGATATGAAAAATCAGGTGAATTATGTATATGATGTATATTACGATGTTTTGATGAAGTAAATGCCTTTCTCCACTGACGTTCTATGATGTTCAAAGCGTTTCTAAGGATGCTGATTTAGAAAGCAGACTCAGATTGCAAACGGGAACATGGTTTGTGTAACATTAGCAACACATTATTAGCTGTTCGATAACGTCAAGCAAAAGGCTAATCATATTAATTACCGTTATGTGTCCGACGTTGTAAAGAGCGATACCTTTGTGCAACGTTTACAGTAACTTGAGTAATAGTTGAGCGAGTGGGTCTCTGAACACATGTGAGTGAGTGGAGGCGGGGCTGGATTGCATATTTATGAATCTGTGTATACCAAATGAAGCAAGGGTGTAGAGCTATATTCAAGCTATTTTAAGGCATGAATCATTTTTTTCACAGGAATAAACGTTTAAATGTGTAATTTTGGTGATCAAAGATGCGTTTAAAGGGATACAAATACTGACTACAGGGGGACATTTGCGTAAAATGCCCATCAGGATGTACTACAACCTTAATAAATGAGTTCAAAATAATTATGAAAGAGTTTAATGACCCCAGAAAGCCAGGACCTCGGTTTAACATCTCATTTGAAGGATGGTCCTTCTTTCAGTGTAGTGTCAAATCAGTGGTAGCGCATCCTGACAGGCTCAATATGCCCATCAGAATGTACTACAACACCTTACTAAATGAGTTCAAAATAATAATTAAAGTAGTGTGTCCTGTGTCTCAGGTGCCTCATAAAACGGGGGTAGCGCATCCTTGTGGGCTCAAAATGCTGAATTGATAGGCTACCAGTGCAGAAAACCGTATCTTCTCGACATGTCGACATCACAAACCAACCTGCTGCACATTTATGACAAAAATCATAATTTTCGATTATTCCCTTGAAATTGTAATTGTGATTTCATTAATTACGATTATCACAATTTACATTAAAAGATGTTTTGAATAGCTTTATAGTATTGTTTGAAACGACTGCATGCTATATTTTTATATGATAAAAAGCCGAAAACATTCTTGCTGAAAACCTTTTATTGCTTTACTATAGCATTAAGCCTCAAATGTAAACTATACATTGTTTTTATTTCTTTTTTAAATTATGTGCATGGTATTATAATGTTGTACTAAAACTAAAATTAAAACAATGGAAAAAAAAAGAAAAGCAAAATAACACGCACACAGAATAATGTAAGTGGACTTTTTCTTTTGCAATTGCGTCTTTGAACGATTACGCAATTGTGGCATCCGTAATTGTAATCACGATTAGACATTCGATTAATTGTGCAGCCTTAATGTCTTCTCCCTGCCCCTTATAATTAAACAAGCCATTTTTTGTGCTGCCCCATTCATCAGCAAGCAAACATTTCATTGTGAGGGGTTCAAAATGTACTGTAGGCGGTCATGTATTGATTCATTCCTATTCATCATAATGTTCTGAATGTTGGGAATGAACCATTTTCGTGGCTTACTCGTATTTTTTGAGTTCTAAAAGCTTGATTTCATTTTATTTGACCCAGTTAGTGTATTAGCAGGAGCACTATGATATTCTATGATGTATTTTTCTCTTTCAGATGGGCGGCGGGGTGGTGATGGGTGTTGGGATCTGGACGCTGGTCGATAAAGGAGAGTACCTGAGCCTGCTGGCCTCCAGTACATTCGCCGTGTCCGCCTACATCCTGATCCTGGCCGGGGGGCTGGTGATGGTCACCGGGTTTTTGGGTTGCTGTGCCGTCATACGTGAGCAGAGGAGCTGTCTGTCCACGGTGAGAGGACGGAGATGAATGTGAAAGTATCCATTGTGCTCCACTCATTAGATGTAATTGCTTTAGATCCCAGTCTTTGTTTAGTCAACTCAGTTATTGTCGTCTGTAAATTGAGATGGGCGGCACTGAGTGTTCACAGACAAAGTAGAACGGGCTACATGGCAGCTGTGACAAATGAACTGACAGGCATGTGCTTTCGCGCCATTTTTCTTATAAAGATAGTACCTTATGTTTGTTTCGAGGGAGTGAAAGAGACAAGCAAGGTTGTGACTGCCACTGCAGCAGTGCTATTTATAGCCCACTCTCGCTTCGATGTATGAATCTATGGTGGAGCGTCAACCTCAGTGGGAATTAATAATGAGGATACAGCCTTTCTGGTCTGATCTAAATGCATTGCATTTTTGGAAAAAAAACATATATGCTTGCATAAATGTCAACATGCGACAGCTGCCGTAAGCTTAACATATGTTCAGTGCGCTGTTTTGTTTGGATAACCTTGAATGGGTTCATTTAATTTGCTTCAGTGCAAGTGTTGGTGTTTATATTAATTACATTGGACTTCCTGTCCTTTCTTTCGACCTCTAGAAGAGAAGTGCTGCGTTGATTGTGTGTTTTTTGATATTGGGTTAAACTTATTTGGTTTGCTGTCCACTGATGAGGGGCTCGGTGAAGCTGCTTCAACTCGAGATCTGATATACCCCCATAGTGACAAAATATAGGATATGATTATGTAGGGCAAGGTACCTAAGATAAAGGTGGAGTTTGGGGAGGTGGTGGGATGCTGGAACATCTGAGACTGAGGAGAGGTAAGCAGCTGTTTATATACTTATATAGGCTGTTGATTGGAAGATTAGATGGGCTCGCTCCTCCCTAAATTACGTTTAGGAACTTCACTTCCTCATCTCTCACATACACGTCCACCTTGACAGGCAATTGGTCAATCCGTCTGAGGTTCGGTCTACAGTGTCTGCGCAGAATTTGATGTGCATATTTCTGTTCTTTGCTTACATTACAACTTTGCTGATTAGTGATGGAAACTAAAGTTGAACAGACTGTTCAGTTCAACTTCAGTACTCACTCTGCAATTAAAATAGAAATCAGAGCATGCATAGAAAGGCTTGGGGAGTTTGAATTATGTATAACCCTGAAAACATTTTGTTTGCAATTATGCCACAAAACAATATTTCCCTGAAAACATGTTCAAAGGCAGATTTGTGGTTGTTATCACCCATTTGCTCTCCCCCCGCTGTAAACTGTGACAGCCATTTCAGTTTAGTCATTTATTGTTTTATTTTCCTCTGAGGAAAATATCACTGTGTCTTTCATTTTTATCTGTCAGGCGTCTCCACCTCTGCCAACTCCGTGCAAGACATTTCTGAAAACACAATATTTTATTTACTTCATCCCCATGACAGTGCAAATATTGTTATATTTTGAAGCATTTTGAGTGTTGATGTGTGTTTAAAACAACCTTGTTGTAAGATACTGTTTCTCTTAGAGAAGCCATTTAAACTGAAACTAGCTAAATGAAGATTTCTGAACAAAAGATCTGTAGTTACTGTAAGTTTATTGCTTGTTGGTGACATTTTAGCATTTAGTTAAAGGAGTATTTAGTTCAAATGAAAATTACTCCATGATTTATTCACCCTCAAGCCATCCTAGGTGTATATGATATTTCTTCTTTCTGATGAACACAATCCGAGTTATATTAATAAATATCCTGATACTTCCGAGCTTTATGCAGTTACAGGTTCCATTGAGTTTGAATCTCAAAAAAGCACATCCATCCATCATAAACATACTCCACATGGCCTTCTGAAGTGAAACAATGGGGTTTTGTAAGAAAACTATCCATATTTAAAACTAAATATCCAAAAATTTAATTATCTAGCTTCTGCCAGACCGCCTTCCGTATTCAACTTACGCAGAAAGTGTAACGCCTCTCACAGTTCAAAATGCTTACGCTATGTCCAACATCGCGTCGGTTACGTTTTTTCCGTAGGTCGAATACGGAAGGCAGTCTGGCGCAAGCTAGCTATTTACTTTATAAAGTTTTAAATATGGATATTTTTCTTACAAAACCCCATTGATTCGCTTCAGAAGGCCTTTATTAACCCCTGGAGCCGTGTGGAATATGTTTATTATGGATGGATGCACTTTTTTGAGCTTCAAACTCAATGGACCCCATCACTGCCATTATAAAGCTTGGCTTAATGGCTTAAATTGATTTATGCATCATTTTGTTTTGATGTTTAAATTCAACATTTAAATACTTAACAAAAAAAGCATTACTTTGTTTTTAGCATAACATTTTTTTTTTTTTTAACAGTTGATTTTTTTTTTAATTAATTTATTTTTTTCATTAATATGTTTTTTAGTTGTGCAACCACAGATGTCCCCTTGACTTTGATGATTTTCTGAAATAATGAGAATAATAGGAATTATATTTTCACATGGCATCATCATTTTATAATTTGTATAGTATATGGTATATACAGCGGCAATGTCTGGACTTCCTGTTTTCTGATAAAGATAATTTTGTTTGCATTCATTGTATTTGTATTGCTCATTGGTTCCTGTCTTCTTCCAGTACTTCTCCTGTCTGCTTCTGATCTTCCTCATTGAGCTGGTGGCTGGTGTTCTGGCCTATGTTTATTACCAGGCGGTGAGTGAAATTTTAGACTGTATTTCTGTAACACAAAGCTCTAAAGAACTAACTCCCAATTGCTTTTATGATGGATCTAGTTGTAGGACTGTGCCGACTGGCACAGATGAGCGATGACACTGCCTACTGCACACTCTCTGTTTATTTTAGTTCATTTCTCTCCATTTTTCTCTCTCTTCTCTCTGTCTCTCACAGCTGAGTGAAGAGCTGAAGCAGCACTTGAGCAAGACGATGACAGAGAACTATGCCCAACCTGGAAAAGATAGCATCACTCAGTCTGTGGACAGACTACAGCAGGATGTGAGAAACGCCAAATCCCAGGCTTTTATTTGGTTAGATTAGAGTCAAGAGTATGTGGCAAATGCTTTTTATACTGTATTACATTTTTGTAGTTTTTGTGAGATGGTACCTGTTATGTATAAATGTGTCTAAATCCAAACATGGGATAAACATGTGGATGACCGGTAAATCAAGTACGCTAAATAATGACGATAACTGACATACACTGAGAACTAAATGAGACAGCTGGGGATAATCGGTAACTATAAAAACAAACAAGTACATAATCAGAAACCAAGGAAACTGAAACTAAACAGAGCAGGGAAACAGGAACTAAGGGAAACAAAACAGAATAAAAGTCCATAACTGTGACAGTAACAGAATATGAACGATCCTTTTCGTATTTTATTTTATTTCAGAAATATTTTGCTTTTATTTTGTTTTAATTTAATATGGTTGTTTTATTTTTATTTTAAAAAATGTTTTATTTATATTTTGTTAAAAATAAAATGTAATATTTATATTTTTATTTTGCTTTTATTTTGTTTAGATTTAATATATTTTTTATTTATTTTAATTTAATATTTTTTCAATATTTTTTTTCTATTGCATTTGTTTATTTCATTTTTATTTTTTTAATAAAACTCACTATCAGCTCTTTAATTTAAACAATGTACTAGACAATATACTGTCCCTTAACGTCATGTAAAAATCACTACTGTGAACAAAATAGTGCAGAAATACAGGTACTCCATGTCTTTTAAATACCGGACCACTTTGCACTAATTGTAGCTAATTGAAAAATAACCAGTAATTAACTTCCTCACCTTCACCCTGCAGTTCAAGTGCTGTGGGAGCAACAGCTCTTTTGATTGGACGCACAGTGTGTACATCATGTCCCCGGAGGCGGAGACAAGGTTGGTCCCTGACAGCTGCTGTAAGACCATCACCCCTCAGTGTGGAAAGAGAGACCACCCCTCCAACATCTACAAGGTGGAGGTGGGTCTGATACAGTTAACATCAAATCATCCTCCACATAACATGTATTCAACATGATCATACTTGTGTATTCGTCTGTACTTAATTTCCTTTACAAAACTCTTAATTCTGTTAATGTTCTGTTGTGGTATTGAGGTTTGAGGCAAAGCTGCCACATGCTTAGATGCTTCTTCATTGTCTGTGGGAACTACAATGCGCCTGTGAACCATATCATCGTGAAGTGTTTGATACACCCCTTGAGAGTAATTTAGACTATGAAAGCACAGCTGTGAGCGAGACAGGTGCGACTGGTAACATATATTAGCTAGTGAAGTGTGAGGTAACACTATAGTGAACTGCTGCCAAGCTCTCCGTATGTATTCTTTGGGAACATACCTCCGGTGTGATACATAATACATTACGACACTGGTTTTACAGGCCTATCGTGAGCGATTAATTTTACTCTTTATGCGATATGTTGTGGCAGTATCCACAATAATGTCTTGTAAATCGCACACTAAAAAAAAATCTCCTTATCACCCATATATCTGTAACTTTTTATCAGTCTGCAAAGTAAATCACTTTACAAATCCACATATGCACATTGACACTGAAAAGACAAGCACATGATACATTTATGAACTGAAGTAGTTTATAATGCTGTGGTCTCTCACAGGGCGGCTGTATCACTAAACTGGAGCAGTTTCTGGCGGATCACTTGCTCATCATTGGAGCTGTTGGGATAGGCGTGGCCTGTCTACAGGTAAGCCCCTTCCTCCCCCTCAGGTTGAGTGTGCAATTTAAGGGGTAGTGCACAAAAAAAAATTAATTCAAAAAGTAATTATTTACTTACCATCATGTTGCTCCAAAACAATAAGATTTTATGTAATTTTTTCCAAAAAATAAACAAAACAACTCATCTCTTTCTCATACATGACAGTGCATCATGTTAATTTCGTTGAAGAATATTTTTGGTCATTATTTTCGCAGACGAAAATGAGAATGTGAATGACGATAATACATTGACATTTTCGTCAACTAATAAAAACTAGACGAAAATGTTAGGGAGGGACGATTTGGGAAGAGATCCAGTCAGAACTGATGTCCTGCTGCGTGTGTGGGGTAGATGAGTTGAAAGAATAAAGATTGATGTATGCAAGTTGTTATAAAGAATGCATATCATTCATCGAAAAAGAAGACCATGTCCTCTTCTGTAGGAGAGAGATTTTTTAAGATAAATAAAGACATGTTATGTGTCACAGCAGTTAAATGTGTGTCTGTATTGCATGTTCAAACTTTAATATCATTCATATTAACAGGTTAATAGATGCTTTCTCCAGGGGTATATATAATGGGTTTGGACATTTTAGAGAAATTCTTAAGAAATGCATTACAGTGTAATTAAACCCATTAGATTTTAGTCGACTAAAACAATTCAGATGACTAAAATATGACTAAAACTAAATCAAAATTTGCTGTCAAAATGAGACTACAGCAAAAAAGGACAAATAATAATGACAATTTAAAAGGATAAATAATTACAGAATGTTTTTTCATTAGTTTTATTTATATCAATATATATATATATATATATATATATATATATATATATATATATATATATATATATATATATATATATATATATATATATATATATATATATATATATATATAATATACATACAGTGAGGAAAATAAGTATTTGAACACCCTGCTATTTTGCAAGTTCTCCCACTTGGAAATCATGGAGGGGTCTGAAATTTTCATCGAAGGTGCATGTCCACTGTGAGAGACATAATCTAAAAAAAAAAATCCAGAAATCACAATGTATGATTTTTAAAACTATTTATTTGTATGATACAACTGCAAATAAGTATTTGAACACCTGTCTATCAGCTATAATTCTGACCCTCAAAGACCTGTTAGTCTGCCTTTAAAATGTCCACCTCCTCTCCATTTATTATCCTAAATTAGATGCACCTGTTTGAGGTCGTTAGCCGCATAAAGACACCTGTCCACCCCATACAATCAGTAAGAATCCAACTATTAACATGGCCAAGACCAAAGAGCTGTCCAAAAACACTAGAGACAAAATTGTACACCTCCACAAGGCTGGAAAGGGCTACGGGGAAATTGCCAAGCAGATTGGTGAAAAAAGGTCCACTGTTGGAGCAATCATTAGAAAATGGAAGAAGCTAAACATGACTGTCAATCTCCCTCGGACTGGGGCTCCATGCAAGATCTCACCTCGTGGGGTCTCAATGATCCTAAGAAAGGTGAGAAATCAGCCCAGAACTACACGGGAGGAGCTGGTCAATGACCTGAAAAGAGCTGGGACCACCGTTTCCAAGGTTACTGTTGGTAATACACTAAGACGTCATGGTTTGAAATCATGCATGGCACGGAAGGTTCCCCTGCTTAAACCAGCACATGTCAAGGCCCGTCTTAAGTTTGCCAATGACCATTTGGATGATCCAGAGGAGTCATGGGAGAAAGTCAAATGGTGAGATGAGACCAAAATAGAACTTTTTGGTCATAATTCCACTAAATGTGTTTGGAGGAAGAAGAATGATGAGTACCATCCCAAGAACACCATCCCTACTGTGAAGCATGGGGGTGTTTTTCTGCACATGGGACAGTGCGACTGCACTGTATTAAGGAGAGGATGACCGGGGCCATGTATTGCGACATTTTGGGGAACAACCTCCTTCCCTCAGTTAGAGCATTGTCATGTTGGAAGACCGAGCCTCAACCCATCTTCAATGACCCGAAGCGCACAGCCAGGATAACCAAGGAGTGGCTCTGTAAGAAGCATATCAAGGTTCTGGCGTGGCCTAGCCAGTCTCCAGACCTAAACCCAATAGAGAAGTTTGGAGGGAGCTCAAACTCCGTGTTTCTCAGCGACAGGCCAGAAACCTGACTGAAGAAAACCTGAGAAGATCTGTGTGGAGGAGTGGGCCAAAATCCCTCCTGCAGTGTGTGCAGACCTGGTGAAAAACTACAGGAAACATTTGACCTCTGTAATTGCAAACAAAGGCTACTGTACCAAATATTAACATTGATTTTCTCAGGTGTTCAAATACTTATTTGCAGCTGTATCATACAAATAAATAGTTAAAAAGTCATATATTGTGATTTCTGGATTTTTTTTTTAGATAATGTCTCTCATAGTGGACGTGCACCTACGATGACAATTTCAGACCCCTCCATGATTTCCAAGTGGGAGAACTTGCAAAATAGCAGGGTGTTCAAATACTTATTTTCCTCACTGTATATAAAGGTGCACTATGTAACTTTTCCATCCGCTAGAGGTCGCCTATTCAAAACAAAGGCGTAGCTTGATGACGTCAAGTTTGAGCGCAGGATCTTGGAACATGTGGTCTTCACCTCACAGCCGGTGGAAAAGAATCGGGATAGGACACGGGCAGAAATCATGTTCATGGATGCGATTATTAACGTTACTGTAGTATGAAGCAGAGCAGGACCGAGTGTTGTGGGAGCTGAGCAAGGCCGCTGGAGCAATTGTTAATAAGATGAACGCAACACACAATTTGCAAGCAGTGGGACTTTTGTTATGACACAGTCGCCGGCGCCACTTCTACTTTTCCGGTCATGAGTATGAGGTAACGCAGCTCTGTTTATTATTATTATTATTATTATTTGTTACATTTATATAGTGCTTTTCTAGGCACTCAAAGCGCTTTACATGGAAGGGGGGCATCTCCTCAACCACCACCAATGTGCAGCATCCACCTGGATGATGCGACGGCAGCCATATTGCGCCAGTATGCCCACCACACACCAGCTGATTGGTGGAGAGGAGACATGTTATCATATTAGAAACATCTGAGTGTGCTGAAAATGAAGTTATGACGTTACTCTGTGCGTTCGCTCGGTGGCTGCTATGACACTTGTTGCACACTGCAGTGAGAGTAAAGCGTTTCTGCAAAATAAAAACGGAAACCGAGGGTAACGCAGATATGACGCAATCGACAGGCGACTCCCTCACACGTCCCAGTTCCTTGGTTAAAATAGCAGTTTTCTCACAATTTACAAATATTTGGAAACATTTGGGAAATGTTTAAGTACTCAACTGAACAAAATATATAACACTTACCTATCCACTGACTGGATATTGAAAATTTTTTACATAGTGCACCTTTAAGCGTACCAATGCTGTATTTATATCATCAAAAATACAGTGAAAACAGTAACATTGTGAAATATTATTATTTCCTGAGATGGCAAATCTAAATTGTCAGCAGGCATTATTCCAGTGTCATCTTTCCAATAGGCTTATTTGGTGCTCAAGAAACATTTCTAAATATTATCCAATATTTTTGTGGAAATCGTGATACTTTTTGATACCGTTCATTTTTTGATGAGCAGCATTTATTTGAAATCGGTATATTTTGTAATATTATAAATGTTTCTTTTGATCTTATGAATAAAAAGTAATTTACTGACCGCAAATCTTTGACCACAAAACATTTACAACTTGCATACTTTACAGTGATGTTTATGTCCAATTACCTTGAAACATACCCTGGAGAAACAGTAGGAACAATGGATCATTGAGGTTTCCTGATGTGGGTCAATAACATGAAAGCCTTCACTAAAATAGCTGATGCAGTGGCCAGAGGGCAATCGTTTAATGGACTCTGCTTTTGCCCTCGACCGGTAATGTGCACAGTAGTGCACTGCCCGCTGGGTAAAAATAGGTGGAGACCGCATGCAGGCTAGAGAAAATGAAAGAGAGAGATGAGAGCTCTCAGCTTTAAGAGCAGATCTCACAGTGAGCGTGCAGAGGGCCATTGATCTGTTTCCTTTGAATAAACTCTGTATATAAACACCACTGAAATGTGACTCCAGCTAAGACCTCATATTGATTCTCTGAGCTGGGAGTGATGGATAATGACCATAGATTATGTTTTTAAGAAGTGTATCCCTGTCCTTCTCTTTTTAGTGGGTAGTATATGGTTTTAATGTTTTTATATGTTGTTGAGCCTGTATGTGAATATTAATGTTTGCTGTCAGACATGTATTGATCTGAAATGCAACAACAGGTGTCCTGACATTTCATCCTACTAGGGCTTACTGCACACGTGCACATCAATATTTAATATTTATTTTAAAAATATTTAAATTGTTTTTAGGGTAGGGGTAGGTATGGATGTTAAACCCAAGGCAGTAACCATGTCTTAGACATTGGGAGTAGGCTGGGTATTGGTCTTATTGGTTTTATTTAAAGGAATTCAATTAAAAGTTCCAGTTCTGTTGTAGTTATGAAGTAAACTATTTGAAAATAATATATATATATTTTTTAACCCTTTAACTGTCACCCCCCTTTTTGAGAATACACATGAAAATGCACTATCCAAACTTAAAGGGCTGTAATTCAAGAATGCTTTGGAATATAGATCTAAGTTTGGTCTCGTTTTAAAGACGATACTAAATGAAAAATACTGTACTAAATATTTTTTATTTCATATAAAATATATATTTTACAAAAAATAATTTACTCTAAAATTACTATAAAATCACAGCCATATGTCTAACCAATTTGTGTTCCAAATTTGAAGTTGATATCACAAAAATTTAAGTTCCCATGAGATTGTGTTTAGGCGCTGTACCAAAAAAAGCCACCGGGTGTCATTCAAATTCCATTGATTGTTTTTTTTTATGCATTTTCTTTAAATTTCTGTCCAAATGTCACTTCCATCACAAAACAGTCACCAAATATGGACCCTTGAGACTCAGACCTTTCCGACAATATGTTTTTTGTCAAGATTGGAAAAGATTTTGATTATAAAGTTGTTAAAATAATTGTTGTAATATGAAACATGACACCGCCCACTAGGGGAGGAGCCCGCTAGAATAATTTAGAGTAACGTTTCCATGGTAACACAATGTCCGATTTCAAAACGGTTTTCACAGGATGAAATTTGAGTTTGTAAGCTTTCAAATGATACCTAATTTATGCTAATTACTTAAATATATGATACGAAAAAAAGGCGATCAAAAAAAGAGCACCAGGCGTCCCACCTGTGGGACGGTGACAGTTAAGAGGTTAAATATGCACACATTCACTCTTATTTTCCTCTGCCTAATATGTAAAAATGCGAAACGCTTCTTGTCACGTCAAATTCGGTTATGATTTACATAAATAATGTCATATTTTCAATTCAAAATGGTGAAATTTCATAAAAAAGTGTCAAGTAGTTTGCATCACTCGATATTACTGTTTTTTATCGTAAAACAGTTGTCAAATAATATTAAATGTTTAGCTACTTACGACTCACTCTTTCAATGATATAACTAAAGTGTCGCGTTGGAATTCGCACTAACAGTAAGCCCCGCCTTCTTTGATTTGATTGGCCATCTCACTCTTTATGACAGTGACAAGCACTGTTTAGACCACTGAGGCAGACCAACCTAAAACTGTTACTTTTCAAACATGTTTTGTTATCCTAGCAACAAACAGAGCGGTGTATAATGGAGTACAGCAGAGCAGCATCAAGAATATCAAATATTGGGGGGACAATTTGGCCATTTCTAATTACTCTGAGGGACTTGTCCCCCTCAATGTCTGGTGGTTACGGCCCTGCTCAAACCACTTGAATATGATGCTGGTAGCACAGCTTGATAGGTATCATGTTTTGCTGTGCTACCTTCTGTTTTAATGGGAGGTTGCAAAATCTGACAAGGTAGGACAGAACACGGCATAATATTTGTTAAAGTTGCCTGACCAGACGTGACAAAATCAGTGATAAAATCAATGTCTTCCATGTAATATCATTAGTTTTGGTTCTAACAAGCTGTTAGAACACTGTGTTCTTCTAAAAAAAACTTTAGTGTGCATTGTGAATATGCAATATGTAGCGCATGGGATGCAGTGCATAGGATGCAGTCTGTACTGTGTACCGCATACTACGTAGTGTACTGGATGTTAGTCTCGCTTGGCTAGTCAAA
This sequence comes from Romanogobio albipinnatus, assembly GCA_023566225.1. NCBI lineage: Eukaryota > Metazoa > Chordata > Actinopteri > Cypriniformes > Gobionidae > Romanogobio > Romanogobio albipinnatus. The sequence goes on along the minus strand of CM042245.1, from coordinate 47,059,906 downwards.
AGTGTTTAATTAATTCCCTTAGGTCAAATTAATTTACTTTAAATAGTTTAAATCGGTAAAAAACTATCAAGTTTTAAGTGGATGCCTATAAGGCCTTTGTGATGAGCAGCGTTAAAGCAGCGTTTCCAACATCATTGTCTCAGCTGCTGGTTATGTGATCATTTCATCCAAGAAATGTGAAGCTCTGGAGTGATTAGCGGACTAAAAATAAGTCCTGTGTTAAATTTTACTGTAAAAAGCCTAAAAGTGGCTTGAAGCAGCTCTCTGTAGGGAGCGCTAATTAAATTGATCCTCTTAAATGATCTTTCATTATCACTGTCATTATGCTCTGCAGGGGTATAGAGCATTAGAGTTTACATTCATAACATATAAATTGTTTGTGTTGAAGAAACTACTTTTAAAATTATAATATAGTCAAACTAGCCAAGCTGCTAACTGAAGTTGCTAACAAAATGTAGCTAAATTAACTGAAATCAAGGGGTCGGTATCTTATAAATCATCATCAAAATCTATAAATGTATAACAATGAGATAATACGATTTAATTCTGCAATTAGAGTATTTATCTAATATAAAAGCATCTTAATTAGAGCGAAAGCCTTTAATTGAGCTTAATTTTGCAACAATAAACAAATTAAAGGGTGGGTCTAATGCCATTTAATGCGTTCTGAGTTTTTTTTACACAGTTAAAGAGTTGGATCCTCATCTCGAGAAAACACACTGAATTATGTAACCGAGTTAAAAATAATAAATCAGCATTTAACTTATTATTTCACTTTAAAAAGAATCAGTGCATTGCTTATTTGACATTGTATTGTCTTGCCCTAAACATCTTTTTCTTAGATTGTCTGAAGTGAACACTGTATTTCAGGGATTTGTAATGTTTGTCTTAAATTACAGTGTGTGTCTCTGTTTTGTCTTGGTTTTGTTTGTCTTTCTGTCTCTTTCTTTTTGTCTGTATCTGTGTGTGTGTGTGTGTGTGTCCTGTAGTTAATAGGAGCAGTGCTGACTGCCTGCTTTATTTATCTGCTTTATAAAGAAGAGGAAGAGGACTTTTCTGACGTTTGATTGGCTAGTGCCAATATTTGACTCCTGAACCGCTATGCGATGAGAAGGTCGGCTGTTTGAGTTTATGCTTGCGCGTGTGTGTGTGTGCATGTCGATGTGCCTTGTCCCTGTCACCTCATGTCCACCTCATGCTTTCTGTATGACTTATGTGTATGTTTGGCATGACACCAGCCCTCTTAAACCACACATGCTGAATGCTGCATGGCAAAAAGGAACCAAACTAATGGCACTGAAAAGCATTTTTATGTTAATCACTTTTTGGAGACATTCAGTTACAAATACTTTTTCTTGTGAATCAGCAACTTTCATCCTTGCACGGTGCAGACCTGATATAACCTTGTACCTGAAACCTGCTGTGAGACTCCCAGTGTGTCCGATCTATTTCAGGCTTTTTTTCTTCCTGTCTATTTTATCCCTCCCCGCGGACCCAGACTGTTGGAAAGGAGAAGTTCCAAAGGTGTCAACATATCTCCTCAGAAAAAGAGACTGTTTTTCTCCTTGCTTTTTGTATAGGCCTGCTGATTGCATATAAGTCTCATCTCTCAGTTGATTGTCTGTCGGGCCTTTCTCCGGTGCTGTTAATCCCACTTTTCATCCGGCTTTATTTTCCTCTAGAGTAGCATTAGAAGTGCTGGCAGAGAGCAGTAATACTTCTTCTCACTCAGTGCTTTATGATATGGAGGAGAGATGCTTGAAAGACCAAACTTGTTATAAAGCTGAAAATGAAAAATGGACACAAAGGAAGGTATTTTGTAGACTTTCTAAGCTGCTCTTTTCTGCACAAGGAACATTAATGAGGACTGGGGCTGTTAAGCTCGAGTAGTCCAAGTCAAAGGCAAGTAATCAAAACATTTTGTTCACTATATTCTACATTTGCTAATGTCATATGATAGCTTTGCTTAAAGATTTTAAAGACATACCGTTCAAATGTTTGGGGTCAGTTATATATATTTTTGTGTGAAACATATTTAAATCAGGTCCACTTAAGTCAAAAACACCATAGACAAACTTTTAGTCAACTTTTTATTGGCATATGTTGACAAATTTACATTTGGCAATATGGCTCTGTTTTAAATTCCCAGTCTTTATCATGAGCTCCATGAAAAGCCAAGACATGGAACAGCAGCAGATTCTGGGGACAGCCTCACATTTTTTTAAACTGGGAGGGCAGCTAAATCCCCCATTTAGAACAGAGCATGCATCAATGACAACAGAATGACATCGATTCAGTTAAACACAGTTTAATGAGGAGCTGGGGAGGAGGTAGGTTGCAAAGCAACATACAGTGGAATCAGCTAGCAGGCAGACTGAACTGAAGCTGCGCTTAAAGGGATAGATCACCCAAAAATGAAAATTAGCCCATGATTTACTCACCATCAAGTCATCCTAGGTGTGTATGACATTCTTCTTTCAGACGAATAAAATCGGAGTTATATTACAAAAGTCCTGTCTAATCCAAGCTTTATAATAGCAGTGATTGTTGCTCTGTTTTTGAGGTCCATAAAAAGTGCATCTGTCCATCAAATAACATGCTCCACATGGCTCCGGGGGGTTAATAAAGGCCTTCTGAAGCGAATCGATGACTTTGTGTAAGAAAAATATTCATATTTAAAACTTTATAAAGTACATTTTCGGCCGATCGCCTTCTGTATTCAATTAATGGAAAAAGTATTCAAACGTTAACAGGGACGCCTTTCAGACGTCGTGTAAGGATCTTGAATTGCGATCCACGGATGGCGATCGGCTGGATCTTTACTTGATAAAGTTTTAAATATGGATATTTTTCTTACACAAAGGCATCGATTCACTTCAGAAGGCCTTTATTAATCCCCCAGAGCTGTGTGGAGCACGTTATTTGACGGACAGATGCATTTTTTATTGGCTAAATCATGGGCTAATTTTCAATTTTCATTTTGTATAGGAATTGGATCAGCTGATATGGGTGGAGTTGGAATTTTTCCAATCGGCTGATAGCAGAGCTAGCGAATGCTTGATTTATATTTTATTCAGCAAGGATGCTTAAATTGATCAAAAGTGACAGTAAAGACATTTAAAAAAAGATTTCTAATTCAAATAAATGCTGTTCTTTTAAACTTTTAAAACATATCATCATATCATAATGATTTCTGAAGGATCATGTGACACTGAAGACTGGAGTAATGATGCTGAAAATTCTGATTTTCATTACAAGAATACATTTAAAATGAAAATGTATTCAAATTAAAATATTTATTTTCATTATAAATTCAAATAAATAAAAAACAGATCTTTTAAATTCTAACAATATTCCACAATATTACTTATATTGTAATAATATTCCACAATATTACAAAAACATTTGAAAAAACTTGTCAACCCCAAACTTTTGAACAATAGTCTTCACTTGCTTAAATGGTTCTTTTTGTTGTATTTTTAAAAATCTCTTTGTCACTTTTGACATCAAACATCATTTTGTCAGTGACTTTTTTTTTATTGACCCCAAGCACAAATAAAAGTCCCCATTTGTTTTCTTTGTATGAAAAAGAGCAGCATTGACATTCTGTGAAATATCTTCAAAAGAACAATTATTGTATGGGTTTAGATTAGGGTGCATAAATTACATAATTTTCATTTCCTTTTATGCTAGTATATGGTAGGTAATACTTTGGTATATTAGAGTCATTTTTTGGTTATAAACTAACATGTATGTACCCCATTATTAGTCCATAAACTACCACACACTGACACAGACATTGCAGTTCCCAGAGGGTCATTTGAAACCTCAAAAAACACTCAAAAACCAGTGATCCTTGCTGGCATGTTCCGTGAATGCTCATTTACCCTACAATTAACTACAGATTAACCAATTTAAAGTTTATGGTTTTTCCTGTAAAACTAGAACATTATTAAGGGAAGGAAATACTTGAGTTGAGCTCTGCTCTGGTTTATTTCTGTGTTTGTGGGTAGGATGAGGCTCCATCATTTTTGTAGAAATAATCGCCCACCACAAGCCCTCCCAGGACCTGGCTTCCGATTTGTCTTCGGATTTGCTTTTTCCAGAGAGAAAGAAAAAAATAAAATCAAGCCTGGCTTGAAACACTCTATATATTTTTAGATTATGTTTTGTAACTTGTAGACTGAGTTTGTATGATTGCGTCCATATATTTTTATCTCCTAAAGAATTTTTTAAAACAGGTTTTTTTTTTTACAACAGCTAGAAGAGAATCATGTGGCGTTTTTATGCAGTCATAAACTTTAAAGCAAGAAATCCTCAGTCTTCCAGGACTCACCTGTATGAATCTAAAATGTGAAAATGAATGTTTATGCTCTCTTCATTATGAGAGTTACCACTGGTCTGATTCTGCCTACACACTGTAGCCTTCGTACAAACACGTGCACACACACACACACACACACACACACACACACACACACACACACACACACACACACACACACACACACACACACACACACACACACACACACACACACTCCCACACATGCTAATTGACCCAATTACAACAACACTGCTACAGGCTGCCTTACACCTCGGTTTCCATAGTAACTGTACACCGCTTCCCTCTTCCTTCAAGCCTTTTATAAAGAGAGTTTCAACAATTGCCACAAGGCCACATCGGACCATATCTGATACTTGAATCAACTCAAAAGAGAAATACTAACCATCAGTCCACTGTAATATTGTTGGGGCTCTTTTTATGAAATGCACTGCTGCTTGATGCCTGCCAGTATCTCATTCTGTTCTAATTATTATGATAGTTTGACCAGACAGATGTCCACCAGACTTATCAGATCTTCATCATTTTAATGTTTCTTTGATCACATATTTATGTCTGTGTGTGTTTCAGATATGTGGAATGGTGTTCACCTGTTGCCTGCACAGGCGCATTAAACTGGACCCGTACTGATGCTCGGAAACGTATATGCCTTTCCTGACACTCCACACACACATACACGGCCTTACTACTGTGCCCATTTAAAACTGCACGAACAAATGCATTTACATCAATATGAGGGCTTTATTATCTTTCATTTGCCTCCTTATGATCCTAATAGTTTTAAAAGATTGCCCTGCACTGTCAAGGAGGCAGTTAGAAATGTTTTACTTTGAGTAAATTATAATATCATATATCAAAAATATTTTTTCATGAACCACATATTTGTTTTGATCATATTAAATGTATGTAATGTGCTGCTAGATCTCAAACAGGTGTGGGAACCTGCTTATGGGCACACAAATACACTGGACCAACATCAACAATGGGTTGAAGACCATTTATTATTATATTTTCCTAAAAGAATATATATGTAGCTTGTGGAAAAAATCACTGTTTAGCAAGTTTCAGGATATTTTAGGGGACAAAATGGCATTGCGTCCTAAAATAGAGTGGGAAGCATGTCTGCAGTCTTTATATCATGTTTATATCATGCCAAACAGGAAGAAAGTGTCTGTAGATCTGTTCATTAGTTGCTCCTGAATCAGTTTAATGCAAATTCTGCCAATCACATGTCACGTTTATATATATAAAAAAAAAAAAAACATTTTACTTTCATTGAATTGATGGACTCCCGGGTGATCGAAGGAAATCTTAATGAGGTTGCCACAGCAACGTCGGCCTTTTTGAATTTCAATGTCATTTGGAAAAAAATGCTTAGGAAAAAGAAAAAGATTAAATGTAACATTCTTGTTTTCTGTTGTACTGATTAGCATATGTAATCCAGTTGCTTTATGCTAATGACAGATTATGCATATTTTAAAATGTTGGTAAAAACATTGTGCAAATTTGCAATCTCTCATCATTGCTGCAAGAAAGTATGCATTTAATTATCCCATTAGTTGATATAATATCTGTAATCTTTCATTTGAATATTGTTATCTGTGTAGATTGAATGTATATTCATAAGGTTATCGCCTATCACCATTTGCTCTGATAAAAATGGGTTCACCTCATAAATTCTTTGCCTTAAGACTATTGCATCCTTTTGTGGGCAGTAGAGCTTCATCTGAAACAGCTGTATGTTTACTGAATGTTTTTAAAAATGTACTTCTAATAAACGTATTTTGCAGACGTATTCAGGTTGACTGCTTGCACTGACACACTTTAGCCGGAAGATGGAGACAAACACAAGTGGATAAGCTTGCTTCAATGACAAGAACTCGTCTTCAATTTTAAATTGAAAATCCACCCGGTTCTGTTCTCGTCTCTCGTGTGCTTTTCTATTAGCAAAGACCCATTGCAGCCACTCATATCCGGATAGTAACTTTCATATCCGGATAATATCAGATCCAGATTGTCTTTACGTTTGACCACATAAATTTGTCTCTGTTTTCTGTTTCTGTCAGATACCAATCCTATCCCTCGTTGCAAACAAATCTGCAAGGCTTTGAGTTATTGGTGTTGTCTTGTGCTTTTCTGCCTATTTAAGTGTTTTAATCTTGTGCTGGCATTGCAGCCGCACACATTTTTAACTGTTCTGTCATCCATTATGAGAGTAAGTTACTGACAAATTCAATTAGGGTGCAGTAATGATGTATTGTGCAACTTGAATAAACAGATGTTTTCAGCTTACTCGCATGCACAATGTGTTTTAACCCACTTCTGTGTGTGCTTTGAGCAATGCAATCGCAAAGCATAGGCTAGATGCAGTTACACTGTCAAGAATATCTGATCACTCCATGACCCACAAAGGGGATTATTGTGGTCAAAATTCTATATCGCTCATGTCGTTTCCTCAGGAAGCCATGCATAACAAAGTAAAGCATATGAGCGATTTTATAGCACCCTCCACCCTACCTCTGTTTAACATTACCAACAAGTGAGTGAATGGAAGACAGCTGGTGATGCATAACACAGACACACACACACACTGAGCTCAAATCTAAGCAATGCCACACCTACCTGAGCTGGTTATTTTCAGCTGACTGTAGGCTATCAATGATTTATGGAAAGTGGAAAATCTGTATTGTCCTATGTGTTTTTCAATCAATACCACTGCTTATACATGATTAATTTAGTTAATCTGCTACTCGTGAAACATTTGACGTACAAACATATGTGTGTGTAATTCAATATTTATATTCTATGTACTGAAAACAGACACTCTACCTTTATTGTTACTCAAAATATGATGAGATGGTTTAGAGAAGGAGGTCAAGGTAATTCCTTCTAGAGAATGTTAACTGTTTAAGAATGTAAGGGAAGGAACTGGAGGGTTTTTTTAAGCAGTTTGCTGCCCAACGGACATTATGGAATACATGTAAGGTAAGGGTTAGATTTTGACAGATAAGTATGGGGATGACTCAAATGCAAGGCCTCAGATAACAACCGAAGACAGGCATATATACTCAGATATATTGCCCCTTTTATCTCTTTTTTTTTGTCTCTCTCTCTCATGTTTCAAGATTTAATCTGCTGTGTGAAAGAACTTGTGAATAATGCTTCTTTCTGTAGCTAAGGTCAGTAGGCCTGGGAAGTTTACGTATTTTAGGTGGGCATATTATGGGATGTTGAGGAAGACCAATGTGGATGAAGATGAACCGGAAAGTGTATATGATAAAAAGAAGGAGGAGGCTTTATGATAATCTGTTAATTTGCTTATTGACAACCCATCCATCCACCTACCTACCAAACAACCCATCCATCAGTCCATCCATCCATCCACCTACCTACCAAACAACCCATCCATCAGTCCATCCATCCATCCACCTACCTACCCAACAGCCCATCCATCCATCATCCACCTACCTACCCAACAACCCACCAATCCATCCATTAATCCATCCACCTACCTACCTACCCACCCTCCCATCCTTCCATCCATCATCCATCTACCTACCCAACAACCCACCAATCCATCCATTAATCCATCCACCTACCTACCTACCTATACCCACCCTCCCATCCATTCATCCATCCATCCATCCATCCATCCATCCATCCATCCATCCATCCATCCATCCATCCATCCATCCATCCATCCATCATCCATCTACCTACCCAACAACCCACCAATCCATCCATTAATCCATCCACCTACCTACCTACCTACCTACCCACCCTCCCATCCATCCATCCATCCATCCATCCATCCATCCATCCACCTACCCACCAATCCATCCATTAATCCATTCACCTACCTACCTACCTACCCACCCTCCCATCCATCCACCTACCCAACAGCCCATCCATCCATCCATCCATCCATCATCCACCTACCTACCCAACAACCCACCAATCCATCCATTAATCCATCCACCTACCTACCTACCCACCCTCCCATCCATCCATCCATCCATCCATCCACCTACCCAACAACCCACCAATCCATCCATTAATCCATCCACCTACCTACCTACCTACCCACCCTCCCATCCATCCATCCATCCATCCATCCATCCATCCACCTACCCACCAATCCATCCATTAATCCATTCACCTACCTACCTACCTACCTACCTACCTACCTACCTACCTACCTACCTACCTACCTACCCACCCTCCCATCCATCCACCTACCCAACAGCCCATCCATCCATCCATCATCCACCTACCTACCCAACAACCCACCAATCCATCCATTAATCCATCCACCTACCTACCTACCCACCCTCCCATCCATCCATCCATCCATCCATCCACCTACCCAACAACCCACCAATCCATCCATTAATCCATCCACCTACCTACCTACCTACCCACCCTCCCATCCATCCATCCATCCACCTACCCAACAACCCACCAATCCGTCCATTAATCCATCCACCTACCTACCTACCCACCCACCCTCCCATTCATCCTTCCATTTATCCGTCCACCCATCCATCCATCCACCTACCCAACAATCCGTCCATTAATCCATTCACCTACCTACCTATCCACCAACCCATCCATCCATCCATCTCAAAGAATGGCTTACAGCGGAACTGAAACTGACCTGATATGAATATTTAAACGCCATTGTTCTCTGCAGTAAACATGCTGGAATGTTTCCGTGCCATGATCAAAGCTCGGGTAAGATGGCCGTTTATACAACAAAAGCTGTGAGTGTCAGCGGGACCAGGACCAGAGGCCCGTCACACAAGCTAAAACCGTAGAGTGAGTTCCTGTCAGCATGCGGACATATGTCAGGACCAAAGCAATCGCAGCAAGAGATGAATAGTGCCAGATGTTGCTTCTTGGATCGGAGCCTGGAAAGATGGCCTCCAGACGTCCAGGGAGAAGAGCTTTCAATCAAAGTTAAATCAGATGACTGAATGTTGTACATCTGTCATTTCTTCAATGTTCTAAATGAAAATATGTTTGTCATGGTGATTGACAAGCATTAATGCTGCAACTGAGTGGGTTATTATACTTGCATTGTAAAATAATTTGCTTATACAGTCTCACATTGTACAACATGACCCTTTGGCAATTTTTGTGTGCCATGTTATTGATGCATACTTACACAGAGCCATTAGCAAATGCTTTGTTCATCTAGATATTTTGGCCTTTCCAGCATTGGAATGAAATGAGAGAGAACGATTGTGGTGTTTGATGTCCTGCCTTACCATAATTTATTAATCTCTACTCCAATTATTTACACGAGTTGTTATATCTTTCAGAACAAACATTCAGATCAAAAACTGGCAATATATTATGCAGAAAAATCTAAGCAGATTAAACATCTAACTAAACATAATATAATGTATTTACAAAACAATCACACACATCATAATGTTCATACAATATTGTTAAATACCCGAAACTGTAAACATTTTTCTTAGCAGTACACCTTTCACCTTGTTTCACAAAACCACGTATTTAATTCCTGTTTAAAACTGGCAACCAATGAACTACCAGCCAATCATAAACAGTCTCATCGCTTACCTCATTAAATATTCATGTGCGTTCTACAGTCAGAGGAACTTTCTCTCGATGCGTTTATTGTTAAACATCTCGAACAAGCGATATAGACATGTTGATGTTTTGATTTATGTGTCAAAAGACAACCAGAGCGAATTTACATTGCGACATTTCTGGTGTTATTAAAACAGGTCGCCTAAATATGCAAATAGGAACGCCAGTGTTTACAAACTGACAGTATGAAATCGTTAAATCTGGATGATTGATTATTAACTCATGGTAGGCCTAAAGTATGATTAACAGTGTGAGAATTGGAACTAGATAACCAACAGTTAATTTAAAATGTGAAAAGCTTATCTACTGTAAGTATGCACAAAAGCAATAGGTGTACAATGATATGAGATAGGCTGTACTGATACATTCAGTTGCTTATATTGTTTCAGGTTAAGAAGCTTATTCATCTGGATAAAAGCACATCTGATTTGGTAAGTTACTGTTGAATTATGTATGTCAGAAAGCAAAGAAATTGGCAATGCACTAGCCTACATGAATGCTTTATTGTTTGTATATTATTTGCTTTGTTGTGTGTGTGTGTGTGTGTGTGTGTGTGGGGCACCGCTTTTCATTTAAACGGATGGTTGATGCTTGTGCTTCATGTTGCATCTGCTAGAACATTTTGTGTCAACATTTATTATGTATTTGTTCAAATGTCACAGTTGAGTCAGGCATATGTCCTTGACACACACTCCAAATTTAGAGTGCATCAGAAAAAAAAAATCAGAAATTGCACTTCTCTCTTTCTATGACTGATTATAAAAGCAAAGCCAAGGCCTTTTTTTTTAATATGCATGGGAGCAATTGTTCCAAATGAATCATTTCAACGTAAAAAGTTGATTCATTTTTATTGAAAGCCATCACTCCTTCCTAACCATCTCTCAGTTATCATCTGCTACAAATTCTCTTAAAGGAGTCGTTCACGTCAAAATTAAAATTTCCAGATAATTTACTCACCCCCACGTCATCTAAGAAATTAAGGTTTTTGAGGAAAATATTCCAGGATTTTTCTCCATATAGTGGACTTCAACAGGGAACACGGGTCCAAATTCCAGTTTCAGTGCAGCTTCAAATGGCTTTACATGATCCCAGCCGAGAAATAAGGGTTTTATCTTGTGAAGCGATCTGTCGTTTTCTAAAAAAAAAATTTTTTTCTCTTGCGCTGCTCTGCGATGCGCCACGTGTTACGCAATCATTTTGGAAAGGGTGACGTAGACGAAAGTATTGATCAAGTGTTTATAAAGCAAACGTGCAAAGTCGGAGAAAATGAGCGCCTACGTCACACGTGACCTTTCCAACGTGATTACATAATACGTGGAGCATCGCCGATCAGAGCAAGAAGAGAATGTGTGGGGGTTTTTTTATTAGAAAATGACAGATATTTTAGCTAGATAAGACCCTTATTCCTCGTCTGGGATTGTGTAGAGCCCTTTGAAACTGCATTGAAACTGCAATTTGGACCTTCAACCCATTGTACTCCATTATATGGAGAAAAATCCTGGAATGTTTTGCTTAAAAAACTTAATTTCTTTTCGACTGAAGAAAGAAAGACATGAACATCTTGTATTATGTGGGGGTGAATTATCAGAACGTTAATATTTAATATTAAACTCCTTTAATATTTTTAATGTTCGTTTTTTTAAAATGCAGAGATCCTTGTTCTTGGGTAGCCTGGCTCCGCCCTTCTACTTACTTCCACTCAATTTTCATTTTCCTTCATTACTCCGTCTGGGATTGCGGTATATTCTCTGGTTTTCTCCGGTCAAATTTTAACCGGTCCAATCAGCGAACATAGGGAGTGGCTGAGAATGATGACATTGATGTCGTGCGCTAGTTTGAGATGACATACGTCACGACCAAACGTTAGCGCTTGGTTATGGCAGATCCAGAGTGGCTCTGAGCAGATCCAATAGTTTCAAAGTTTTTCAAGGAAGTTAACGCTTGTCAATGGAGAGTGGCCAGACTCTCTGTACAAATGAAATGTACGAGTAGTAAATGTAGTCTGGTAGGACCAGGCTAGTTCTTGAGTGAGCTGTGGAAGAAATGCTTTTTTATATATACACTCACATAAAGGATTATTAGGAACACCTGTTCAATTTCTCATTAATGCAATTATCTAATCAACCAATCACATGGCAGTTGCTTCAATGCATTTAGGGGTGTGGTCCTGGTCAAGACAATCTCCTGAACTCCAAACTGAATGTCAGAATGGGAAAGAAAGGGGATGTAAGCAATTTTGAACGTGGCATGGTTGTTGGTGCCAGACGGGCCGGTCTGAGTATTTCACAATCTGCTCAGTTACTGGGATTTTCACGCACAACCATTTCTAGGGTTTACAAAGAATGGTGTGAAAAGGGAAAAACATCCAGTATGCGGCAGTCCTGTGGGCGAAAATGCCTTGTTGATGCTAGAGGTCAGAGGAGAATGGGCTGACTGATTCAAGCTGATAGAAGAGCAACTTTGACTGAAATAACCACTCGTTACAACCGAGGTATGCAGCAAAGCATTTGTGAAGCCACAACACGCACAACCTTGAGGCGGATGGGCTACAACAGCAGAAGACCCCACCGGGTACCACTCATCTCCACTACAAATAGGAAAAATAGGCTACAATTTGCACAAGCTCACCAAAATTGGACAGTTGAAGACTGGAAAAATGTTGCCTGGTCTGATGAGTCTCGATTTCTGTTGAGACATTCAGATGGTAGAGTCAGAATTTGGCGTAAACAGAATGAGAACATGGATCCATCATGCCTTGTTACCACTGTGCAGGCTGGTGGTGGTGGTGTAATGGTGTGGGGGATGTTTTCTTGGCACACTTTAGGCCCCTTAGTGCCAATTGGGCATCATTTAAATGCCACGGCCTACCTAAGCATTGTTTTTGACCATGTCCATCCCTTTATGACCACCATGTACCCATCCTCTGATGGCTACTTCCAGCAGGATAATGCACCATGTCACAAAGCTCGAATCATTTCAAATTGGTTTCTTGAACATGACAATGAGTTCACTGTACTAAAATGGCCCCCACAGTCACCAGATCTCAACCCAATAGAGCATCTTTGGGATGTGGTGCAACGGGAGCTTCGTGCCCTGGGTGCATCCCACAAATCTCCATCAACTGCAAGATGCTATCCTATCAATATGGCCAACATTTCTAAAGAATGCTTTCAGCACCTTGTTGAATCAATGCCACGTAGAATTAAGGCAGTTCTGAAGGCGAAAGGGGGTCAAACACAGTATTAGTATGGTGTTCCTAATAATCCTTTAGGTGAGTGTATATACAGTTAGGTAAGGTTCATATATATTTGGACACAGGCACAAGTTTTCAGGTATTTACCTAAACATATTCAAGCTATGGTTGTATGGATATGGGCTGAAAGTGCACACTCTCAGGTTTAATTTGAAGGTATTTACATCCAAATTGGAGAAAGGGTTTAGGAATTACATCTCTTGAGAGTAGCCATCCCCCCTTTTTAAGGGACCAAAAGTAATTGGACAGTTGAATAAAAAGCTGTTTCATAGACAGGTGTGGGCTATTCCTTTATTATTTCTTCATCAATTGAGCAGGGAAAAGGTCTGGAGTTGATTCTAAGTGTGGTATTTGCATTTGGAATCTACTGCTGTGAACCCACATCATGCGTTCAAATGAGCTCTCCATGCAAGTCAAACTGGCCATTATTAGGCTTCAAAAACAAAACAAGTCCATCAGAGAGATAGCAGGAACATTATGAGTGGCCAAATCAACAGTTTGGTACATTCTAAGAAAAAAAGAATGCACTTGTGAGCTTAGCAACATAAAAAGGCCTGGACATCTGCGGAAGACAACAGTGGTAGATGATCACAGGATCCTCTCCATGGTAAAGAAAAATCCATTCACAACATCCAGCCAAATAAAGGACACTCTCCAGGAGGCGTGTCATTGTCAAAGTCTACAATCAAGAGAAGACTTCATGAGAAGTACAGAGGGTTCACCACAAGGTGCAAACCATTCATAAGCCTCAAGAATAGAAAGGCCAGGTTCAATTTAGCCAAAAACATCTAAAAAAGCATGACCAGTTCTGGAAAAGCATTCTTTGGACAGATGAAACTAAGATCAACCTGTACCAGAATGACGGGAAGAAAAAAGTATGGAGAAGGCTTGGAACAGCTCATGATCCAAAGCACACAACGTCATCTGTAAAACATGGTGATGTGAAACATTGATGATGTGACAGAGGACAGAAGCAGCCGGATTAATTCCGAAGTGTATAGGAATATACTGTCTGCCCAGTTTAAGCCAAATGCAGCAAAGTTGATTGGACAGGGCTTCACGGTACAGATGGACAATTATCCAAAACACACTGCAAAAGCAACCCAGGAGTTTTTTAAGGAAAAGAAATGGAATATTCTGCGATGGCCGAGTCAATCACCTGATCTCAACCCGATCGAGCATGCATTTCACTTGCTGAAGGCAAAACTAAAGGCAGAAGGACCCAAGAACAAACAAACAACTGAAGTCAGCTGCAGTTCAGGCCTGGCAAAGCATCAGAAAGGAGGAAACCCAGTCTTTGGTAATGTCCATGGGTTCCAGACTTCAGGCAGTCATTGCCTGCAAAGGATTCTCAACAAAATATTAAAAATTAACATTTTATTTATGATTATTTTCATTTGTCCAATTACATTTGAGCCCCTCAAAATGGGGGGACTGTGTATAAAAATGGTTGCAGTTCCTAAAATGTTTACTTTATTTTTTTGTTCAACCCCTTGAATTAAAGCTGAAAGTCTGCACTTCAAATTAATCTTGGTTGTTTTATTTTAATATTATTCTGGTGGCATACACACCAATTTTTTTCAGTTGTTTGTCTTCTGGTTTAAAATGCAGTGGAAATACAAATTACTAGTTGGCTTGACATACAAACAAAGAAACAGGACAGAATCATTGGTAAAATGTCAAAGAGCACATGACGAAATTCAGTTTAGCTGGTATAACATTTTAATGAGATGATTCATCTCAAAGCTTTGTGATCTCTCATGTCAAACAGCACACAACAAGACTGCTGAAAAACTATATTGACACGAACACCTGGAACGCATTTTCCGTGAGCTAAACAGTTCGCTGTTCAAAGGAAACTTGAGCCTGTTTGTGAGAGTAACACTTCTGGTGCCGGAACAACTATTGCTTTTATTAACATAAAATATTAAAATAAGTTTAGGATGTCATGCACCTAAGGATATATGACATCATATTATATCCAGGTGATTTGTTGGTCGCTTTGGCATAAAGTGTAAATGTTATTTACAGCACCATAGAGCGTTACATAACAATTCTCTGTCTGTTTACAAGAAATTTCCTCAATTCAACCCAAAGTATGTAAATACAGAAAATGGGGTGGTTGTATTTTCATTGGAGGCCGTTCAGGTTGAAACCGAGTACATTATGTGAAGTCCAAAGTGTTGAGATGTTTTACTGCATAGTGTGTTTTTAAAATGTATTGTTATATGCAGGTGTTACCCCTTGAATAGTTCAAGTATTGTTGTGGAGTGCATGTCTGTAATATTCAAGGTTTATTATCAATTGAAAACTCAAATTGACGGCATTTGTGGCTTTTTGTTGATTATATCCAAACATAATTTTGACTTCAATTTCAATAGGAATCTACTTGACTTTGAATTAGTTTGAATAGTAGGAACTCAATCAGTAGTTTTGTGTGAGGGTTTTTGTTCATATGCAAATTCGCCCTGTTGACTAACAGTTTGAAAGTGACCTTGTTGTGCCTTTTTTCAAAATTTGGCTTGAGATTTCTCCACAGTGAGGCAATTAAAATGGAAGTAAAAGAGGTCTTTGTTTTTCGGTGTAAAGTTATGCAATTTCGTTGCAGTATATCCAATAAGGTGTTGGAGACTAGCCTGGATGCCAGCCGAACTTAGCCCTTCCCACAACATTTGAGGTCAGGAAGTTCGGTCTGGACTTGGTCCGTTGTGGAACAACTATGCTTGAACCAGAGCTGTTCGGACCAATCAAATTGTCAGGGTGGGCTTTATATAGTGATGGACAGATGATCACCAGTAACGTTATCATCCATGTCACCAAAGAGCGCTTGGGTTGAATTCGTTCTAATCCTAAATGGAGAACTTGTCGTATATGCATTCACCTTTACTATTTCTCTCTAAAATGATGATCGTGTTGGTAAGTATTCCGTGTATCCTTAAATTATTTTTTACAACACCGGCAAAGATCGCTTACACTCATCTTCTTCTTCTACTTCTTCCAGTGTGCGTGCAGTTGAGTTCTGTTGACAACTATGCGTCGCTCCATTGTTCTGATTGGTTGTAGGTCTATCCAATTGACCTATCGGTAAGCCCCGCCCCCCCTTAGTTACTGTTAATAACTCAGACAAACAAACGAAGTTGCTAACTGTCTTACAATAACAGCTGTCAGTGTGAAACCCTTATCCCAAGATGTTTTTGGACACAGAATGTAGCGTACCCCCTCCGATTGATGGCCAAACTTTATTGATGGTTTATGAAATTTATTGCATCGTATTTCACAGTATAAAGCCCTGTTCACACCGTTCACAACCGTTTTCGCACGCGTTTATCGCCATCGTTTAACGCCTCGTGACTAAACAAAGCGCGCCGATGTGAGTGTGCACACCGGTGTGCAAAACGGCAGGCGCAATGTTTCAAAAAAACGTCTCAGGTTTTTTTTTTTTTGACGCGGCGCGTTAAAAACTGGCCGACCAATGAGATCAGCGCTTTTGTTCACGTGCCTGGAGCTGCTGAAGTGGTGCTCAAGCACAAAACAGTCTTGCTGAGCACACATTGATACGGTGAAGAAGTAGTAAGACAAAGAAGAAGATGAGCTGCTAATGCTGCTTGCCAGTTACCAAAAAGTGTGTGAATGGTTTTTTCAAGCATGTAAATACTGTCTCTCTTCTTCTTCTGTGTGACAAGCGAGTGTCAGAAGCGTAAAGTGCCGCAGCACCACCTTGTGTACCGGGAGCGATATATACTGAATTTACACGTTAACTCGGGCATCACCAGTGAAATTCACTTGGGTGTGAACTAGGCATGTGCCGGTATCAAATTTTAATGTTGCGATTAATTGCTGAAGCTTTTATCACGGTATACGGTATTATCACGATATTGAAATAAGTTGCAAAAAAAGTTGTCATACTATAACAGGTTTAGTAACTTTCTTATAACAAAAGAACCAAAAATTTAAATACAATAAAGCAATACACAAAAATGTATAAAGTAAACAAATATTTAAAACAGATTAAGTGCAAAAGATTTATAAAAAACAATAGGTAACCCTTTACAATAATGTCTCACCAGTTAATGCATTAACATTAACAAAGAATGAATAGCTACATTTTTACAGAAGTTATTCTTCTTTGATAATGTTAGTTTAAAAAAGCAACTGTTAGTTTAAGCTCAGGTCCATTAAATAATACAGTTACAACTTTTGATTTTAATAATGTGTTATTAAATGCTGAAATGTACATTTAACTAAGATTAATACATGCTTTAGAAGTATTTTTCATTGTCAGTTTGTTAATGAATGAACTAATGTTAAATAATGGAGCCTTATTGTAAAGTGTATGACTGAACAACAGTCAGAACATATTCAAAAAATATCAAGGGCATGTAATTTAGTCCAGATTAAAATATAAAATGTTTAAGTTTGAAAATGAATAGCCTTTTCACCGTATCGTTTGTTCATTTTAAACGGTTGATGGGTAAAGTATTCTTAAAATGCATTCTAAAAATCGGAATAATTCGTAATAAATAATTATTCACGGTATTTTGAAGTGCCCACGATAACAATATTGTGCATGTTCATTATTGCGGTATCATATCGTATTACCGTTTACCGGCACATGTCTAGTGTGAACACTCAAGACGCGCCGAAAAACGTCACGAAAAATCGCTGGTGATAAGCATGCGCGATATTCGTCCCGGTGTGTACAGGCCTTAAGAAGTGTGCATTAACGTCTCATTCACAAACTCTCTCTCTCCGTTGCATTATCATTAACATACACAGCAAATTGTAGAAAAACACTCACAGTAAACAAACATACAGACCGTATGTCTTTTCAGGGGTGCTAATAAACTGTAAACTGTGTATCTGCAAAACAACTCCGATAAACTGCTAACGTTAGCTCTCCCTTTCACTACCCGTAGACTATAATACCCATCAAAGTCCCTCCTTAGTAAGACAGATAATGCAGACCATAAACATATCTAAATATAAACAAAAATATATACAAAAACAAATTAGACGATAAATCACAATAAAATCTGTGACATGTAGACCTTCGTTTATGTGTTTTTGACCAACACTGTTAACGTTACATGACGTGAGAACAGTTAGTTATTTCGGTTTGTATGTTAGCAGGGACTCAGCAACTTTAATCGTAACTTAATGAGAGTATGACAACCATAAAATCCTTTCAGGATACCTGGAATCAGCGTTACAGTAACCTAGACACATCGTTTTACCATTTTTGTAGCATAAACACTATTAAACCGATGAGAGCTTCAGATTTTCCAATGTTTCTCTATGGCGCCGTGCAACTGATACTCAACTGCCATTGGCTCATCTGCATTTGAGGGGATGGGCTTACTGACAGGTCAATTGAGTGCAGAGGCATTTTCTTTCCTGGTTCGGTTGAAACACGCTAGCCTGGATGCCAGCCGAACTTAGCCCCGCCCACAACATTTTTACACGGGCAGTTCGGTCTGGACTTGATCGGTAGAGAAGTAATTATGCCCGAACAGAAACTGTTCGGACCAATGAAATTGTCAGGGCGGGCTTTAGACGATGATGGACAGATGATAAACAGTAACGTAATCATCCACGTCATCAAAGGCGCTTGGGTTGAGTTTGTTCTAATCCTAAACGGAGAACTTGTTCGTATATGCATTCATCTTCACTATTTCTCTCAGAAATGATGATCGTGTTGGTAAGTAAACTCTGTGTATCCTTTTTTTTACAACACCGGCAAAGATCGTTTACAGTCATCTTTTTCTTCTAACGTTAGGCTACTTATTCAAGCGTGCGGGCAGACAGGGTTGCCAAGTTTTTACAACAAAACCCGCCCAATTGTTAACGTTCCTCAAAACTAGCCAAAAACAAGCCCAATAGCTTTCCAGAGGGGGTTCTCCGGGAAAAAAGGCATTTGGGGGGTAAAATATGTGTTATTTTGGCAGGGCTGGCAGCTAAAAATCGCATTCCTGGGTCTGTATATCACATAATCAGGGTCGCTTCAACCCGCGGACTTGGCAACACAGTGCAGTTGAGTTCTGTTCACATTTGATAACTAACGTTATGCGTCGCTCCGTTGCTCTGATTGGTTGTAGGTCTATCCAATTGAGGTCTTTCCTGGTTCGGTTGAAACACGCCCCATAATCACAGCCCAACGGAGCAGAATCAGACTCATATTCTGACTAGAATTGAGTATGACGACGTCAGGCTAGAAACACGCCCCATAATCACATATTCTGACTAGAATCTGAGTATGACCACGTCAGGCTAGTTGGAGACCATAAAACAACCATAAAAATGACAAGAACAACTTTAAAGGGCACCTATTATGCCCCTTTTTACAAGATGTCATATTGGTCTTGGGTGTCCCCAAAATGTGTCTGTGAAGTTTCAGCATAAAATACCCCACAGATAATTTATTATAACGTGTTGAAAATGTCATTTTGAGGCCTATCTATAAAAAGCGCTGTTTTGGTTTGTACCGCTTTAAATGTAAATGAGCTGCATATACCCGCCCCGTCTTTAGAAGAGGGCGTAGCATATACATCTCTCCTGTGCATGGTAGATTGCATACAGGTCTCACAGGGCGGGTCTATGTTAAAATGGCAGTGTCAGTCAAACCTTGCGGGCGGGCCTTTGCAGTGTGATGTCACACTGCAGAGAATCTGTGAACAACTTGTTCTGAAACACTGCTTATGATTTTTGGGGATTAAAAAAAAAATACTGGGTGGATTTTTAGCGTTATAGGGTGGTTGTTTACACACACTGCAACACACATTTATGTTCAAACATCATGTAAATGTGGATTTTGCATAATAGGTGCCCTTTAAAGCTCAAATAATACAGTAAAATTTAGAAGAAGCGCTTTTAATAAAATTATCAGTTGTAAGTGCCTCACTGTAACCTCAATTGTAGCTTTTTTGTTTAGTTAAGTTAGGGATGAGTCAAGATCATCATTCTTATTTTGTAATAAAGCACGCAACTTGACTTGAATTCCTCTGTTTTACAGTAGGTACAGCTGCTTGACAAAAGGGGGCCATCATAATTTTTTGCCCAATTCTGGTAGTCGCTCAGAAATGACACACTTCACCTCTGAGCAGTTGTAGCAGAAAGGCCTGCGTATAGAGGTGAACCGCTTCATATCCTCATACTTGATCCGTCATGTGTCTTTTCACCCCTTACTGAGAAATATGGTGGAGTTTTGTTGGCATATCGCTCTCTTTTCTCTCTGGGGAACCGTTGAAGTGTGTATGCGTGTTAGTTTGTTTGCAAGTGTGTGTCTGTGGAACTCTGGCTGACTCGCAGCTCCGCATACCGTAACACACACAGATCCTTTTCCCACTGCACCGCAGTTGTGCAGAGCATTGCAAGACCCTCAGACCCGTCTCACACACACATGCCTCACATTACGGCTGGCGTCTTCACCGTTCGCTGCATGTGTCTGTATGGGATACAGCGGTGGTCGTACAGGGGTCGGAATAATCTGCTTCTTGGAAAGTCTGCTTAACGTCAGTGTGAGTTTTAGTGGTTGTGGCCACATGTTAAAACTACAAAATGGCTGATCTCAAGTGGTGGGCCAATTGTAATGCTCCCACTGTCCAGCAGAGGCCACTGTTAGTCCAAAATCATCAGGAGTGGATTCAAGAGCCATTACTGTGCGAGTTTCTCTTTTTCTAAATTGAGGGAAGTATAAATGCTATTTATTTATGTTCAATGAATCATAACGAGTTAATTCTTGCACCTCTGGATTGTTACGGTTTTATTTTACGCATTTAAAGTGAGATTGCCCTGATTGTGTTGAGAGTGGGAAAAAAATGTGTTGAATTCCCAAAGTTTCTAAATATGTTGCTAAATGCTTCAATAAGCCAGTTCTGAATGATAAATGATTAACGTTAAATAATTAAGCCGCTTATGAGAGAGGGAAGAGAAAGGAAAACAGATGCAGGGGTCTAGGTCGCATGGGCATTAAGACAAATCACCATGACGACAAGCCTTTAAGTGCGTGGATCCAAATGGCGCTTGCCAAGTTCCGCTCCGAAACATCTAAGCCATGAGCGTGCCTTCGTTTTGGACAACAGCATGCATCATGAGGGATCCGGGGGACGGAGGCGGACGGAAACCGCAAAGACATTATTGCAATCATTCATATCTCTTGTGTCATTAAATAGATTTAGAGTTGGTGTTCGTTTCAAAGGCCAGATCGCATGCCTTCCATGTGTCGTGTTGTTGTTCAGCAAGTTACGTATGGCCATATGTACAGCGTGTTAGGGGTGCCAGTGCAACGGACCTCAACGGACGTCCATAACTGGATCACGTTCAGTGTTAACCGCACAGTCCAAAACCTCTCATTTATATCTTATGACTAGAAATCCCATATGGCCCAACGCGGACCGCTCTGTCCTGCTTCCACGGCCTTGCTGATCGAATTTTAAGAGAGTTCTGTGCTTGGCACCAATCTTGTGACATATTAACGCCTCACGACCATATTTTCCGCCCCAGAGGAAATACAAGAGGCCTGCAATAAATCTTGCAATTACACAATAGAAAATGCAGAATATGTAAACATAAGTTTTAATTGGAAACATTTGCTGCTCTGCAGCCGAGGGAAGGCAGCTTTCAGTAACGTCTATACAGACTGTAAATGAGTAATTGCCTCAGCCTCTCTCAGCCTGTCTCCATTTTTTAAATTCTTGACAGCCCGCTAAGGAGAGAGAGGCTGCATTTTGTGCGCGCGGGGTCCGCTCTGACCCCTCTCGCAAGCACAGCCCTCAGGGACGCGGGAGGAAGCCTTATTATTTTCTGTGAGGCTACAGAGAGACGCGGAGAAGGACAGGTGAAGAAAAAGCATATGAAAATGAGATGGGGGTCCCAGGTTGAAAGGAGACCCAGAGAGGCTGACATCACATTCTTCATCCAGTCTGCGAGGGGGGCTTTTTGCCCCGTTGCCCCATTCTGTATTGCAGGCGCTTATACCGATTTATTTCAGCAAATGTGTTTCTGATAAGTCAGCACAGAAATTACATCCACTGAGCTGATATCCTCTCCGGTTTCAAACCCCACTATTCCTCCCACCCAAATCTGGCCAGCAGTCCTAAGTGAATCTCAAAAACTGTCCGGGCTGCATTTCAGTCTAATTTCTAAAGAGAAATGATATGAAACAAAAAATTATATTTTTCATGAGAGTGTATGAGGCATGTTTTTTTTTTTTTCATTTCATGACAGTTAGGCCAGTTTCGCACATCGTTCACATAGTTCATGGTCATTGTTTTTTTTGTTTTTTTTTGTCTGTATTTTTCAATTATCTTGAATACATTCTTATTATTTTAATCAGTATAAGTGAAAATACTTAAATTATATATATATAATTATAAAATATAATTGTGATATATTTATTTGTTATACTATTTGAAATGTATATTCAATAATATATTATAATAATACCAATAATGTTATAATAATATTTTATTTATATACAGTATGCTACTGGTATGCTATTGGTGGGCTTTCCTGTAGCTCAAACAGTAGAGCATGGCGCTAGCAACGCCAAGATCCTGGGTTTGATTCCCAGGGAAAGCAAGAACTGACAAAATGTAAAATGTGTACCTTGAATGCAATGTAAGTTGCTTTGGATAAAAAGCGTCTGCCAAATGCATAAAGGTAAATGCTACCTAAACTTTGGCATCAGTATAATATTTTACATTTATTTACATTTACATTTATTCATTCAGCAGAAATGCAGAATAAAAAAAAGAAATTAAATTAATACTTTTATTTAAGCATGGATGTAATATTATGTTATGTGTAGCATATTATGTTAAATAAATGCTGTTCTTCAAAAACAAAACATTTATTAAACATAACAAAACATAATATTTCACAATATTTGATCAAATTAATGCAGCCCTGTTGGGCATAAGAGACTCTTTTTAAAAATGTTGACAGTCTTTATTTATTAAATATACTCTATTAACAAATATTCCAAGGCACTCACATGGTAAATAAATTAAGTTATATATATTGGTGTGTAATGAATTATCATGAAAATAATGACACAAACAATTTAAATAAAAAATATTTAATTAAATCTTAATGACTTTGAACATAGGCTTAATTCTCTTTTCTTCTTGTGCTAAAATATGACACGGCCATGTCCTTTAATAGGGTTTTTGTGAGATTCGCTGTCTTACTGTATTCTCCAGTATTCACTGCCTCTGGTGACAGAAAAGGAAAGTACGGGGTCAATGTTTCGTTTAGAAGGCTAGATGATTCTGCCGTTGCTATGGACACAGCGCTACTGAATGATTTGCCCATTGTATTTGCCTTCTTTAAAAGTGATGGCGATTTTAAGTGCTTTATTGATGTGCTAGAGGTACAGATTCATCTTGCTGTCAATTGAACTATCATTATGAATAGATCTGTGTATATAACACGAATACAGAGGTGGGGTGGGGTTCATATTTAGAGAACCCTTTTTAGGGTTATACTTTATCTAGGCATACATTTTAGTCTTGGCATTTTAGTCTATTCCTTTTTCATGGCATCACTAACCAGCACTGTTGCCTTTTGTTGCTTCAGCTGTGTGCTCGAAATAAAGACCTTTAAACCAGTTAAAACTTAAACTTAGCAGCAATGGAAATTACCTTGGCATTTGATGGTTTCTCGGCCAAGGGTCACACTCGTATCCTCTGTGCTTTCAGCCAATCAGATTGACAGATGCAACGTCACTGGTTGCCAGCCTTGTCACTCAAACCTCAAACTCAAGGATTAAACTATGCAATAGTAATTCTTGCATAGTTGGCCAACTTCAAGACATGGAAAATACAACAAGAACCCATTAGGACGTAACCAATATCATCTCGCCCGCAGATCAACCTTTTCACACAGTTCCTAGCGTGCCTCTGTGCTGCAGTCGAGCCCAGTTGTCAATGGGCTGTTTGTGCGCTGATGTCAGATTTCGTTCCTCGAGTCTGAAGGACAGTCTCATTTGTTCTTGTTTATTAGATATCAAATGTAGGAGCACAAATGGCCCAGTTGGTTGCCATTTATATCACACTGGTGTGCTACCATGCACGAACGGACTCTCTCTGAGACTAGATTTGCTTGATTGGGCTTTCTCAGCTAGTAATGCGCGTCTGCCCTTTGTATCCATGTGTCCATGTTTCCTCTGTCTGTGTGTCTTTGATTCCAGTGGCAGCCATAGATCCGACCATAAAACCCTTTCCTGTTTTCCCACTCGTACCCCTGCTGCTGCTGCAGTCCGGTCAAATAAAAACGGCCGCACACACACTACCTCAAACCCTGCCAACCCTGGTCTGGTGGGGCATACGCCAGCAGACCCCACGAAATCTAGTCACTGAGTGAAGCCTCATAGAGATTAATGGGTAATGACATTTATGAGAAACAACACGGCCCATCCGTACTTGATGAGGAAGATGGAAACACTCAACATTGCATTGGAATTCTTCCATCAGATCAATACCATCGATGTGGA
Organism: Romanogobio albipinnatus; assembly: GCA_023566225.1. Classification (NCBI taxonomy): domain Eukaryota; kingdom Metazoa; phylum Chordata; class Actinopteri; order Cypriniformes; family Gobionidae; genus Romanogobio; species Romanogobio albipinnatus. Next base: position 47,035,198 of record CM042245.1, on the reverse strand, counting down.
ACTTGAGGACAAACCAGCTGTTAATGCAACTTAATTGAGTAATTTATCTTTCAATCCCAGACACTTAACCACTCTGTTGTTGGACAGAAACGATTGTTTTTTTACACTTAAAGAAAATCCAGTCATCATTTACTTACCCTCATTTACAAAATTATGGCTTAAGGCTCCGATATACTCACGGCAAAGTTCTTTTTTCGTTCTTCGCTTGGGGGTAAAAATAAGTTTGAAATATGTTAGCAGCGTCATACTGTTAGCAAATATCCAATACTGCCCACACTGCTGAGGTTAGATGAATAAGTATATACTACATTGCCAAAAGTTTTGGGACGCCTGCCTTTACATGCACATGAACTTTAATGACATCCCATTCTTAATCCGTAGGGTTTAATATGGAGTTGGCCCACCCTTTTTAGCTATAACAGCTTCAACTCTCCGCAAGGTTTAGGAGTGTGTTTATTCTTCTAGAAGTGCATTTGTGAGGTCAGGCACTGATGTTGGACGAGAAGGCCTGGGTCGCAGTCTCCGCTCTAATTCATCCAAAAGGTGTTCTATCGGGTTGAGGTGCAGGCCAGTCAAGTTCCTCCACACCAAACTCGCTCATCCATTTCTTTATAGACCTTGCTTTGTTCCCACAAAGTTGGGAGCATGAAATTGTCCAAAATGTCTTGGTATGCTGAAGCATTTAGAGTTCCTTTCACTGGAACTAAGGGGCCAAGCCCAACCCCTAAACAACAACCCCACACTGCCAGACAGAGAAGCGTGATTCGTCATTTCAGAGAACACGTCTCCACTGCTCTAGAGTCCAGTGGCGGTGTGCTTTACACCATTGCATCCGACGCTTTGCTTTGCACTTGGTGATGCAGCTGCTCGGCCTTGGAAACCCATTCCATGAAGCTCTCTACACACTGTTCTTGAGCTAATCTGAAGGACACACCAAGTTTGGATATCTGTAGCTGTTGACTCTACAGAAAGTTGGCGACTTCTGCACACTGTGCTTCTCAGCATGCGCTGACCCCGCTCTGTGATTTATACGTGGCCTACCACTTCATGGCTGAGTTGCTGTTGTTCCCAATTGCTTCCACTTTGTTATAACACCACTAACAGTTGACCGTGGAATATTTAGTAGTGAGGAAATTTCACGAATGGACTTATTGCACAGGTGGAAACCTATTACGGTACCACACTCCAATTCACTGAGCTCCTGAGAGTGACCCATTCTTTCACAAATGAAGCATCTGATCAAAGCAACGTAGATGTTTGTCACGCCACGTTTATTTATATAGGACTTTATACAAAAGATTGTTCAAAAGCATGCAGCTTTATGTTATTAAACATGAAAAACAGTGTCAGTGTCATTTCATCAGAAGTACAACTTCATTTTCTACTATAAAGCGACTCTCCAGTGTGTTTGTGTTTTTACCCACGGACGTCTGACATCGACAGATTCAACAGAAGAAATGAACCAGAGAAGAGTTTCACGTGAAAGAAGGCATGTAATAGGCACCTACCTATTACATTGCCACGGACCAATGGGAGGTCAAAGGTGTTTACCAGCCAGAGCAAACTTTTCTGGAAAGTTTGTTTTGGCAAGCCATTTTCAAACTCATTTTCAAACAAACTTAGTTTTCGCCTGATTTTGTTCTAAATGACATCATATCCGTTTTTCGATTTCACTTGAAGTATATCAGGGCATGACTTTCTTTTGTGCAACCCAACATCTAAACAAAATTGGACCTAATTGACTTCATACACTCACCTAAAGGATTATTAGGAACACCATACTAATACTGTGTTTGACCCCCTTTCACCTTCAGAACTGCCTTAATTACGTGCCATTGATTCAACAAGGTGCTGAAAGCATTCTTTAAAAATGTTGGCCCATATTGATAGGAGAGCATCCTGTAGTTGATGGAGATTTGTTGTACATCCAGGGCACGAAGCTCCCGTTCCACCACATCCCAAAGATGCTCTATTGGGTTGAGATCTGCTGACTGTGGGGGCCATTTTAGTACAGTGAACTCATTGTCATGTTCAAGAAACCAATTTGAAATGATTCGAGCTTTGTGACATGGTGCATTATCCTGCTGGAAGTAGCCATCAGAGGATGGGATCATGGTGGTCATAAAGGGATGGACATGGTCAGAAACAATGCTCAGGTAGGCCGTGGCATTTAAACGATGCCCAATTGGCACTAAGGGGCCTAAAGTGTGCCAAGAAAACATCCCCCACACCATTACACCACCACCACCAGCCTGCACAGTGGTAACAAGGCATGATGGATCCATGTTCTCATTCTGTTTAAGCCAAATTCTGACTCTACCATCTGAATGTCTCAACAGAAATCGAGACTCATCAGACCAGGCAACATTTTTCCAGTCTTCAACTGTCCAATTTTGGTGAGCTCATGCAAATTGTAGCCTCTTTTTCCTATTTGTAGTGGAGATGAGTGGTACCCGGTGGGGTCTTCTGCTGTTGTAGCCCATCTGCCTCAAGGTTGTGCGTGTTGTGGCTTCACAAATGCTTTGCTGCATACCTCGGTTGTAACGAGTGGTTATTTCAGTCAAAGTTCCTCTTCTATCAGCTTGAATCAGTCAGCCCATTCTCCTCTGACCTCTAGCATCAACAAGGCATTTTCGCCCACAGGACTGCCGCATACTGGATGTTTTTCCCTTTTCACACCATTCTTTGTAAACCCTAGAAATGTTTGTGCGTGAAAATCCCAGTAACTGAGCAGATTGTGAAATACTCAGATCGGCCCGTCTGGCACCAACAACCATGCCACGCTCAAAATTGCTTAAATCACCTTTCTTTCCCATTCTGATATTCAGTTTGGAGTTCAGGAGATTGTCTTGACCAGGACCACACCCCTAAATGCATTGAAGCAACTGCCATGTGATTGGTTGAGTAGATAATTGCATTAATGAGAAATTGAACAGGTGTTCCTAATAATCCTTTAGGTGAGTGTAGTGTATATATCTTAATTTGTGTTTCACAGAAGAAAGAAATTCAAACAGGCTTGGAATATATATGATTATAATGCATATAAGACACATTTTCTTGAAGATAGATGTTGGCGTGCAGTGTTAAAGGACATTTGCTTCTACAAAGGACCCAGTATTGGAGGTTATCAGGAGATTAGAATAGTTTAGTCACAGATTTAAGCATGTGAACAGCTTTCTCCCAGACCGCAGACCTCCGTGCTTAATGTCCATGATCAATGCCCCTAGACAGCACTGAGAGATGCTATTCATTACTGATGCAGCTGTTTACGCGAGCGCATGCTCGTGTCTAAATGGAGACACATGGAGTCGAAATTAAGTTATGGTTGCACACTTTTATCGCATTTCGTTCAGTGTTGTTTTACCAAACAGTTTATTTTCTAGTGTCATCCTCAAGTTAACTTTATTGGATTGGATTTATGTCAATTTTGCACCACTAAAACAATAACTGTTTCAAACAGGTCTCTTGAACACTCCTCCCATTCTCATTTGTAGAACAAAAAGATGTTCCTGCCCTAAACTCATGCCATTGGTTGAGCCGTTGTTGCTATACTGGCCTGGGCTGCGTTCAGCCCCGACCTAACGTTGCAAAATGTTTCATGATGACACAAGAGTTGCAACTATGGCAGCTGAGAAGGCCATTCTTTGTGTTCTTTTTGAAGAATTTTTAGAGCCTGATGAAATCGGTATAAATACGTGTTCAATACTGCAAAATACGCTCAATGTTACAGTCACTGCCCTTGCTGTCCAGAATAAAAGAGAACATCCCATTCGAGTCAAGGGATTTGTGGTCCCTAATTATTGTGATCCAACATTTTCCTCGCATTTCAGGATGAAAAGACATACATTTCAGGTGAAGGATAATCCACTTCTTGCCTCCGAGACTGTGTTAAAGAATTGAACAGAAAACGTATCTCAAACCCGTTGCACACCGTTCAACCCGGAAACCGTGGCAAAACGTTGCGCACCGGTTTGAGCTTGAACGTGCCCTTGGTCAAGATGCTCAAACAAACAGAGCAATGTTTTGAGCACCAAGGGGATCAATTTGCATTTGGGTTATAGTTTTTTTTATGATAGGATAGAATTTTTTTTTATGAGTTGGAATTAGCCATATGCAGTAATGATTGGGTGAAATGTTTTTGTTTTGTAGTAACTGTAGTGAGGTTTTTTGTCTTTGGCACTATGAAGAGATCCATTTCTACATGCTATAATTTCATTAGAGAGTATGACAGATTCTTTTCCATAGAAACTCCATGAAGTTTAGATAGTCGACTGAATTCCTGTCAGCCTTCCATGGTGTCAAATGTTAGATATTTTGAATGGATCAAGGATGAGATTTGGTTTTGGCTCAGCAGTTTTTGTGGATCTATATTTTATGAGCAGAGGGCTTGGGTTCACTAGACACTATCCTAAATCTCACAAAGTTATTTATTATTGTGTTTAGTTTTGCTTAGAGCCATCTTTATATTTCTGATTTTCACACCAAACAAATAAACTGAACTCTGAAGTCAGACTGAATCAGGTCTGCGCCAAAAGCTCAAGCGTGAAAATACCCTTATTAATTTTACAGTGGTACCATTTAGAATTACACTTATGAATTATTCACTCCAACATGTGTCCTTTTTTCCCATGATCTTTGTGTTTAATAAATCCTTGATTTTTGAAGTTCACGGACAAACGATTAGCTGTAAGACACCTTGAAATCTTTTAAGAGACTGAGAAACATCTCGTCATCTCCACTTCCTCTCTTGTTGCGCAGTTATGGCATACGTATTATGAAAAACCTTCAGTGAAAAGGATTTATGGATCACAGTTGTCTGGAAGCCAAAAGTGATGCTGAAAACGAAAGCCGATACTGATCTGAAAACCACCAAGTGTTTTGCTGAGGTGGAGCGATTTTTTTTACCACACCGGAGCGGATCAGCTCTCTGGTTTCATTTGCGCTCACCGGGGACAGGCGATCGTTTAATCCCATTCCGACATTTACCGGGGGAGGAAGTGTGATGTGCTCTTTCGAAGCACGAGCTGTGACAGGAACACAGACAAGAGATTCTTAATGGGCCCGTGGGGAGACAGGGATACGAGTTATCAATCAGAGATGAACAGAGAGCCAACACAGTTTAATCATTAACACACACGCTCACTTTCAAAGATGCAACTGTATACGTTACCGTGAACCTCACGCACTGTACTCTTTGCTGTATACTTAATCTTAGCAGTGCGCAGACAGGAAATGTGCTGCATAGACTGATATTTAATCACTCTTCTGCAATGGATGTCCTTTATTTGAGCTGTTTATGATGAATGTGATATGTGGTGTAAGTGTTGCTGTTTTCAGTGCACATCTGTAATTCCTATTTAGCAGACCTAATTTTATATATTACAATTGTTCATTTAGCAGACTCGTACTGAATTGTTAACTGTGAGAAATAAATACAAATAAAACACCCAACAATTATATTACAAGATAAATTATAAGATAATCAAATGAATAAATATATAATAAAATATAATAAATGATTTGACAATTATTATATAATTAGATGATAAATAATACATTTTCTTGTATTTTAAATTATTAATTTACTCGTTATATTTAAGTTCTATAAAACAAACATATTATTGTATCATTATAAATACAATTATATAATAATATGTATTTAAATAATACTTTAAATAAATAAATAATAATACAATTTTAACCCAAAATTTGTCAAATTGTCAAAATGATCAAATCCTTTTTATAATTAAACATTTTATCATACGAATATGTTCTATTAAAGTGATTAATGATTTCATTTTCAAAATAATAAATTGAAAACTATTTATTTTTGTTTATTTAAATTAAATTGGATAAATTGTTTATTGGATAAAGTGTTGATTTATTTAGCATATTTAATCATATACTATAAAACATGACGTAATTATTTGTTTTTATCTTTAAATTCTATAATTTCAAATAAATATAATGAATTCCCTTTACTTATGACGTTTAGTTATAAATGATAAAATAATTATTTTCTATGATATGGTCTATGATTTCAGTCTTAGGGTCCAACTTGAGCCCAACTTGTAGATGTGGCTTTTATCTTTTTATTTAGTTTAATTTATTTTTATTTGCTTTTTAAATTTATTTATTTATTTATAAATTAATCAATTGATTTCTAATTTTTAAGTGGCAATTTAGGAAAAAGTGAAAAGTGTAGATTGATGGCACGTCGAGATTTGCTTTGTAGCTCTCTCCTGTACAGTAACCCCAGTGCTCTTCAGATTTAGTGCTGTTCGAGCAGGACAGGGCACTCAACACATGTCCCTCGGGACCCTTGTCTGAATGCAATGACCTTGTGATGGAATTCAAGAAATTCGAGTTGTATGTGTGTGTGTGCTGATTTGTCTTTGTTCACAGAGTGTGCTGAATCGACACAGTCGTGTCAGACATAGTGAGCCATCGATCCAGTAGTGACACCCCTGATCCTCAGTACACACACACACACACACACACACACATACACAGAGGTTGGGGGTATGTGCTGAGAGCTGCAGAGGACTCAAAATCGCTGAGACAGTGAGTGTGCACACTCATGTATGGATAAAACATTGCTTCACGCTGCAGGGAAAGAAGAATGCCTACTGCCTGCCAACGCCCCACACAAAACCCTGCAGTGCTCCTAGTGTGGCCACAGTGACAATAAAGCCCTATTAGGATGGGACTGGGTTTCGCTTAGGAGGTCAGGTGAATGGGTCACAGACATATTTTGTGATTTTTAGCTATGTTTAGGGGGTTAACAACCCCTGTAAAAATGTACAGCGCAAAGTACTTATCGTTTTTTCAGCTTACAGTTGAGCAGTGGGTCCCAGGTCAAGTCTGGTCAATTCATGTTCCAGACCCATTTCTCTCTCTGTCCCACTTCCCTGTTGAATCTCCACTGTCCAATATAAGCAGAAGGACCTTACAGTCTGGGTCAATTCATGTCATGGACCCCAGTTATTCATAGTTTTCAGTCACGTGACTGTCGCTGAGCCCTGGAGGGCAAAACAGCCGTGCAGCACAAGCCTGTCAATTTTCCATCTTAAAAACAAAATATAATATGTGAACAAGATGCAAGTTTTGGGCACTTGTGATCCATATACAGCACCTGCTGCAGTATTACAATTACTAAAAACTGCGGGACGTTTTTTAAAACGCTTAAACTGAAAAACACTTATAGGGTGAGTTGCACTAATATAGATTCAATTAAGCAAAGTGTAACACTAAGCAAGGATCTGGGTTTTATTTTAAATCGAGTTGTGTTGCACCACTTAATTTTAAACACAGATTAACCATGTAGAAAGACCATTAGAATTAAAGGGCTGATGGGGATGAACCGCCGCCAGGCTAAAGATTTCTTATTAGTGCAACCCACCCTTAAAGTCCCTTAAATGTACTATAACAGTGATATTAAAAGATTCAATTCAGTTTACACCTTTTGATGATGCATACTATATGCAGGGGAGTAGATGAGCCAAGAACTCAACGCGTTTTCTTTATAATGGTTTTGGATGGGGAAAAACACTTAACAAGAAACCTTGTTTTGCAATAATATTCTGTGTTCATTTGCTTGCCTGTACAAAGTGTGCAACATCAATTAGGTGTATATTGAATTTGGTACATTAAAACTTACTACAAACCTGGTAAAAATGAATGGCTGGCAATGGAGGAAAGTTTGTTTTGCCCTCCAGGTGGGTGTGACTTCACGTGAAAACTACGAATTGAATCAAGTGAAATTTTACACTAACTCCACCCACCATTGTCTGGTTGAACCTGACAAAATAACAAAAGAAACCAATCTGATAACAGGAGCAGTGGTGTGGGAGTAAAGCGGGTGGCGCTAGCTTTTGACGTGACCAACCAGAGTTTAAATATGCCTTTTCCCAAACGCATTATTCTCCCTTTTCCCATTGCATATCAGTTCATAGAGGAATTTTTTTTAAATATAAGTGGAAATAAAGTGCCTAACTATTAATAGTGGGTATAAAGTGTTTGTTGGGTAGGTCAAGGGTTATGAGTAATATCCTGATAAAGTGGCATCCATTTATAATATTTAATAAATATAATAATATACACTGAATATGTTGTCATTGCACACAATTTTACAATACACTGAGGTAAAAAATAGTATCTATCACTATTTACACTTAGTGTTCATTTAACGCTATAAGTAACTGTTTTATTTTTTTCAATATTGGTAGTAGTACACTCTAAAAAAAAAAAGGTTCTATATGGCACCAAAAATGGTTCTTGGCTCGTAATCATAGGGGAACCTTTTTAAGTGCTATATAGCACCAATTTTGGTGCTTCAGTGGTTCTTCAGTGGTTCTTCAGAGGTTCTTCACCGGTTCTTTGACTAAGGTGCTATATAGCACCGCTACCATATACAGAACATGTTAAGATATGGTGCTATATAGCACCAAAAGTGGTTCCTCTATGATTACGACGAAGAACCATTTTTGGTGCCATATATAACCTTTTTTTTTAGAGTGTAGTATTTATAGATTATTTAAAATAATAATATGATCATATTAACTTTACTGCTCCCCTCTTTATTTTTCACATGCCAGTATGCATGTGTGTGTATTTTCAGCATTAATGCACCTGCTAAGCTGTCACCTCTGTATTGCAGTCCGTTCTCACCTCCCCCGACTCTTACAGCTCTTGTTCCATCTCAACATAAATTTAACACAATTACCCACCTCTTCACACTCGCATACACACACCAGTGCCACATCAGCCCCTCTCCACATGATATGGAGTCATTTTCTCCTACTAGGCAGTAATTACCCCAGATAAGGGGCAATTAGAGCTGGTATTTGGTAATGACCGCCACTGGACATGTTTAATTACAGACTGCTCTAATGCAATGTGTGATTCCTGTAATAAAGGGATCTCGCTTTGAGGCAGAAGAGAGAGAAAGAGAGAGGGGGTGAAAGGGAAATCACTGGACAAACTCGCACACCTGGTAGGTGAAACCCCAGAAAGGTATGAGAAGTTCTGCTACAACAATAGGGCAACCGGGGCAGGTAAGAATAATAATTTATTTTATTGATTTATTTTATTTTATTTAAAATTTGATTTTGTGACTGAAAATAAACATAACATTTAAACATTTTATATTATGTTTATTTTTACAGACAGGGCTTAGATTAAGCCAGGATTAAGCCTTAGTTCAATTAGGACATTTAAATAGCTTTTATAAACGTGCCTTACTCTTGTGCATCTTGAAACAAAACAGTGGCACTGACATGTTTAAAGGAACACTCCACTTTTTTTTTAAAATAAGCTGATTTTACATGGGAAAAATATCGAAACTCTTTGGTCATTTTTGAGCGAGATGCTAACGGTCTAATCAGATTCAATGATCTGTGCTAAAAGTGTTACTGCCAGGCCCGGAGATCGGCTGAATGGATTCGAAAACGTTAAAACTAAAAAATTAGCCTATTTTCAAAGAAAGTGGAGTGTTCTAAGAGATACAGTGGGGAGAACAAGTATTTGATACACATGTAGAGGTCTGTAATTTTTATCATAGGTACACTTCAACTGTGAGAGACGGAATATTCATTTTATTGCATGACATAAGTATTTGATACATCAGAAAAGCAGAACTGAATTTTTGGTACAGAAACATTTGTTTGCAATTACAGAGATCATACGTTTCCTGTTTCTCGTGACCAGGTTTGCACACACTGCGCCATACAGACCTTCTCCAGATCCTTCAGGTTTCAGGGCTGTCGCTGTGCAATACAGACTTTCAGCTCCCTCCAAAGATTTTCTATTAGGTTCAGGTCTGGAGACTGGCTAGGCCACTCCAGGACCTTGAGATGCTTCTTACGGAGCCACTCCTTAGTTGCCCTGGCTGTGTGTTTCCCAGCCACGACCCATCTTCAATGTTCTTACTGTGGGAAGGAGGTTATTGGCCAAGATCACGCGATACATGGGCCCCATCCATCCTCCCCTCAATACGGTGCAGTCGTCCTGTCCCCTTTGCAGAAAAGAATCCCCAAAAAATTATGTTTCCATTTCCTTGCTTCACGGTTGGGATGGTGTTCTTGGGGTTGTACTCATCCTTCTTCTTCCTCTAAACACGGCTAGTGGAGTTTAGACCAAAAAGCTCTATTTTTGTCTCATCAGACCACATGACCTTCTCCCATTCCTCCTCTGGATCATCCAGATGGTCATTGGCAAACTTCAGACGGGCCTGGACATGCGCTGGCTTAAGCAGGGGGACCTTGCGTGCGCTGCAGGATTTTAATCCATGACGGCGTAGTGTGTTACTAATGGTTTTCTTTGAGACTGTGGTCCCAGCTCTCTTCAGGTCATTGACCAGGTCTTGCCATGTAGTTCTGGGCTGATCACTCACCTTCCTCATGATCATTGACCGTCATCTTGAACTTCTTCCATTTTATAATAATTGTGCCAACAGTTGTTGCCTTCTCACCAAGCTGCTTGCCTATTGTCCTGTAGCCCATCCCAGCCTTGTGCAGGTCTACAATTTTATCCCTGATGTCCTTACACAGCTCTCTGGTCTTGGCCATTGTGGAGAGGTTGGAGTCTGTTTGATTTAGTGTGTGGACAGGTGTCTTTTATACAGGCAATGAGTTCAAACAGGTGCAGTTAATACAGGTAATGAGTGGAGAACAGGAGAGCTTCTTAAAGAAAAACAAACAGGTCTGTGAGAGCCGGAATTCTTACTGGTTGGTAGGTGATCAAATACTTATGTCATGCAATAAAATGCAAATTAATTATTTAAAAATCATACAATGTGATTTTCTGGATTTTTGTTTTAGATTCCGTCTCTCACAGTTGAAGTGTATCTATGATCAAAATTACAGAACTCTCCATGCTTTGTAAGTAGGAAAACCTGCAAAATCGTCAATGTATCAATGCAAGTTGCTTTCAGTTAAAACAGCTCAAACATGCATTTTAGTCTGGGACTAGACTTAAGCCTTGAGTGTGAAACTATAGCATTGTAAAGCTAAAAGACGCATAAAGTGAGTGGATAATCAGAAAGTAAGAGTGCATGGACAGATGAACTTCTCTGTACAGGTGTATATGTCAGTGCTCAGGCTGATTCTCGTACGCAAGCCGTGTTCCGCTCTGGGTCGCGACCTCAAGTGCCGCCATGGTGATGTACTGTGATGTGTGCATCAGCGAGACAAAGGCCAAGGGTCGAGTCACATGAACAGGAAAAGAATCCGAGCAAGTTTGAAAGGGGACCCCCATCTACGGCCCGTCTCCACGCGTCACCCGGAAATAGTTGAGAAAATCTCAGCACACATAAACCGAGCCTCTGCTAGAGTAATCAAACAGCTATACTTAAATCTCGCTCTATTAATAAATCATTACTCTCACATCAGCACCCGGCTATATAAAATCATTAGGGCTGTGACACTGTATAGGGTGTCTGTATGACACCTCAGCAGGAGATGTTCTATGATTTCAGTCTTAGGGGGTCTCAGACCAACATGAGCGTGAGTAGATGTGGCTCAGAGAAAATATTTCTTACCGTAAGTGCGAGAGGTCACAAGTTCGAATTTAGCTTGATAGACAACTTTTTAAAATAATTCATGCACAGTTATTATACCGATAAACTGATATGTTTTCATGCTATGGCCGATAACTGATAAATTACCAATATTAGAATACAATTGTTTTTTTAAATACAATTTTGTTTAAATGCATAATTTTTTTTATTTTTTTTAAATCAGTCATTTTGAATGCCACAAGTGAATTTAGGCATCACAACGTTATAATGTAAAATATGGAAAATGGACTTTGGCATTTGCTAAAGATTGCATTGTAGCAATATTAGTAAATTATTAGTGTTTTTAAAGTTTAACTTTCAGTGTTTGATGATGGCTAAGGTCATTTAAAAACGAACATGCATAATTAAATATCCAGTATCGATCACATTAATAAATTGATGATACCTGTTAATTTCTTTTATTTTTATTTATGATTAGTAAACAGGGTCTCTTTTTTATTTTTATTTGTGTTTTTGGTGTTTGAATGTGCATATACAGTGTGGTCTAAAAGTCTGAGGCCGCGTTAAAAATGTGAATAAATTCAGGAATGTATTTTATATTATTTATATTGAATATTATATTATTTTTATACATGTATTAATACCAATAAATATACGTTTTTAAGGGTTCTGAGGTGAATGAAATTTGCTGGAAACGGGGATTAACACTGTCTATACGCCCCTGTCCATCTGTCAGAGCTAGCTTCTTATCAAGCTCTGTTTGTGCAGTTATTATGTGTGTTTGTGGACATTGGGACCTCTAACTGTTCTTGTAAAAGGTATAATGTAACCGGACATCTGATGAAGACGTTAGTAGAGAGTGAGGTCACCGTGTGGACTGACGGTAGGCCCCATGACCCTGTGAACTTTGACCTCGCCTAAGTCCCAGGCTCCATATTTAGATTTCTTTTCTGGTAGTTCCCTGGGGAACCTGGTCTGGAGGTATGTGTCCAACCATCAAAAGCTTGCACGGCTTCATCCTTTTCCTCATCTAATCTTTATCTCTCCTTGTGCTTTATCTCTGTCTCTCTCCCTCTAGTTAGCCTTCATTAATATCTGTCATATTTTAGACAGTTGTGTTTTTCTTGTGACAGGCTGTAATTCGCCCTGTCGTTGTCCACCTGGATCCATCCCCACCCCCAAGATGCTCTCCACTACTCTTAAACCTGCTTTCATCTAGACAGGCAGATAAAACACTTGCTGAGATGTAGATCAGTAATTTTAAGTGCTATTACGGTAGTGATGTTATTCTTTGTGACGTGATGCCTGATTTTGACAGAGGATGGAGTTGTTACGATAAAACCCTTGTGCCGTGCCCTCTTGCGGTCATGTCAGGGCTCAGTTGTATCCAAAGCCATGAGTCAACACTGCAAACGCAATGGCAAAAGACTTGACTTCTGCCCCGCCGACCTCATTTAACTTTTATTGTGTTAGAATGGCAGGCGGCAACGGTCATATGAGTTAAGGACAAGCTAAGGACAGTCCAAAGAGCAGGCTAGGATCACTATTTTCAGCACATAGTCTCACATTGTATCTTGTTAAAGGAGAGATTCAGTTGCCTTGTTGGAACATACATACTCACTAACATACTGCTGACAGAATGATGCTTGTTCCACTCTTAATTTCTGTGGTGTGGCTCTTGTTGATTCCTCTTAATAATGCATGTTCCTTAGCAGTTCCATTTTAAGTCGTTTTTAATGTAGGTTTTTTTTCTTCTAATCACTAAAAAGAACCAATAAAACATAGTTTTTTTTAATCATTTAAAAAGAATTGACTGATTCATTTGTCTGGAAATCGGATGTTTGATTCACTTTTTTGACCCAGAATCGGTCTACACTGGTCACGCTTTATGTGTCTAAAAATAGACTCGATAGACACATTTTTCTGGGAATTGGACTACTGGAAGACAATGATTGTGCACTATATGTTTGTACATTGAACCTCCTCACTAGATTTCTTTGATTTAGAATCAGACTACTCTGGTCACACTGTATGTGTTTGATTTCACTTCATTTGTGCTTCAGACTACAATGATTGTGATGTGTTTGATTCACTTAGAAAGAATCAACTAGTTAGCTTGATTTGCCTTTGGAATAAGACTACATTGGTCGTCGGTACATTGATCTTTATCGTGCTGAAGATTCGGTAGTGTTGTTGAACTGAACCAAATGTCATTTGGCTTTTGGAAATGGAACCAGTTCTGAATGAGAACTGAAATTTCATTCCCAACCCATACTGTAAATTGCAAAGTGACAAGTAACTTACTAAATATGGATACTCTACTTTATATTCCTCTCTCTGTGTAACTTACATCAGTTGTGTCTAGGGCATGACATTAAAGGTGTCATGAGCTTTTTTTATTTTTTATACTGTTGTCTGAGGTCAACTTATGACGTTTGCGTGATTTTTACATTCAAAAACATCATTATGAATAAATTATAGGCTATTTTCTGCCTTGGTTTTGAGGCTCTCTGAAAAACGGTCGGTTTTGATGGGCGTGCTGCACTGAAGACTTGGAAGTAAACGCCAACGGCTAGGATTGGATAAGATTTGCATATTTAATGAGCTTCATCTCCCCACATGTGGGGATTGGTTTGAAAGCGTCTGGGGAATCGCTCACAGGACTCGCGAAATGCCTTTATCAAACAATCACAATGATTCATCTCTCATCCACCCGCAATTGATTGGAATGTTATTTCTGTATTTTGGCCGGGCCGATCGGTGAATAACCCCGACACGTACACACACACACACACACACACACACTGCGCGCAAGAAAGGAATGTTATTTCACTATAGCCCGCCGGTGATAGCCCGTCTGAAAAACACATAGCCCCGGGACTTAGGGCTTTGCGAGCACTGGCGTTACAAGTCAGAGTCTGATCACGAATGAACCAATAACATCTTCTCCAGCCTGTGACTGTGTGCTAAGGTATGTAATCAATAAATATCAAACGATCTGTAACAATGCAATACTAACACATATACATATAAAAAAAACATGTTTTACTCACATAAGTGTGTTGCTCCATTCCTGTCGGATCCAATATAGAAGGCACAGCATTGTGATTTAATCTCAATCTGTCTGCAAATCCAGTCTCGACCTGTATCTTGTTTACAATCGATTCCGCGGTGAAATGAAGCGAACAAAAGCGCAATGCCTTACGCACGTGAGCTGGAACCGGCATGTTTATTGCTCGGTAGCACAACCCGTTTAGCTCCACGAGTCGGTGGGCGGGCTTGAGGCGGCACTTCTGCATCCTATGATGTCAGTGGTCGACATATTCTGAGATCTCTCGTTTTCTGGGCCTGGTGTCAATAAAAGCTTTTCTTTAACTAACAAGGAGGTTTTCAGCTCTGAAACTTACAGGATGTTCTTATATCATGATAAACTTTTATATATCAAAGGCTCAAAGGAAAGTTGATTTCTCAATTCATCACCCCTTTAACTTTTTTCTCACCAGCCACTAGGGATGTGACGTGAGGAAATTTTCTCACCGGTTAATCAACGTGTGCCTAAACCGTCAGGAGGAGGGGGTGACGTTGGAGTTTTCCTTCTTTTGCACCTCGCTTTTAAGTTCGGAACGCGACTTTAAAGTGAAAAATAAAATGTGCACGACTGCACAGGCATTTATAGCGGTGCAGAGCAGATCGAGTGCTTTCTATGAATTCCTTTGGAAATTGAGCTTCCATATGAATGAACTGAAAACGCTCACTCTGCTCCGTGCCAGTGGACACTCACCGTTATGAATGGCCGTGCGCATTTTACTTTCAATTTAGAATTGGAGCCAATTCGGGGGCGGCAGTTGCTTTGTTATTCTTAATGAATAAAACGCAACAACAAAACAGTACAATGACAAACTCACTTAAATAGGCGCTACTAATAGATTTTGCGTTGAAAACCAAATCTTCCGCCATCGACTTTTACCTCCTCACTCTCTGATAAATGAAATCTGACTCCTGCTGCTTATCTGTGCTTATCTTGTTTGGCTCATGCTGCACGTGAAGTTTTTAATTGTAATATCTAACTGAACTAAATGATTTTTACTACTATAAAGAATTAAAACAACAGTTGGGGTCGTGCCGCAGTAAGCAAGTGTTGTAACCGGTGTTGTGGCTGAATACTGGTAACACCGTCAACACTGACTATCACAGCAAGCCTTCCAGCCACTGTGGCTACTGGTTTTCCAAAGTTACTGACCACAATTTTGACATCGATACCATGGGGAAAAACTGCCATATAGATATGTTTTATGTTATTTGGCAGCAGGTATATTAGGCTGCTGTCACTTTAAGACCTGATGCACAGATCCATTATACTGTTACACATGCGTTGTTTTTGTTTAGTTAAAACATAACTGACTGTTTGTGTGAATACTCTGCAAGACGTTTTGTCATTATTTTGTATGTATTTGACTGTTTAAGCGCAATAAGAGACTGCGTGAATGAGTAAAATTATGCACAAAACGCACAATCCCATGCAAAAATGTAAGCCTTGTAACACCAACAATATTCATCCTGAGCAAATGAAATGAGTGAGTGGGGGGAGGCGGGGGGGTGTGTCAACTCGCTGTTGGAGAGATGAGAGAGCGAGAAAGCGCAGCTGGTATTGTGTATCTATTATGCGGAAAATGTGTATGGGAAGGGTTTCAGATATTTCAGTATCGATATTTATTGAAAAATCTATATTTTTGACAACACTACATTTCACTTAGTTTATTATTTCAGATGGCTTTTTTAAAAGACTAGAATTGAAAAATGTATAACGTGTATATATATACGACTGCGTTACGCGCCACTGCTGAAATCCACCTGCATTTGGCGGTTTGGCGGGTGTTAATGTCAAGCCCTGGTTGCGTCTATAATCTAAGGGTTGTTTGGTTGCCTTGGAGCCAATGCTGAAACCTCGTGATCTCTTGGCTAGCAGAGCAGGTCGGATTTTGTTCTCTGGAATCCATCCCAAAGATGAATCTTAGAGACGAATGAGGCCAATATCTCATCGCCCTGTCCAATTAGAGCCAACATACAGTACAAACAACATAATAAAAATGCTTCATCCCACTTTTTCATAAGATGTACGCTGCAAAGTGGGGCTGAAGCAGCAGCCTTTTGTTCCCATTTCAACTTGCTTTAATTAGATTTAATCATTGCTGTCCTGATATGATCTTTCATCTGATATATTTAGCGAACATCATGTGCTTTGATTGATATGAGTGAAACTGCTAATGACCAGTGGTTTGGATTTTGTAAAAGGGAAGAGCATGTGAAGAGATAAAAAAAGCTTCATCCCTTCAGTTGAGCAGTCAGCGTAATAGAGTTGAGCGTGGGATCCCTGGTCACTGAAGCCCAGGATCTAATTGGCTCCTTTGTGCAGCTCATTGAGCTGAAAGGTGTTGAGTTGCCCCTGTTAAAAGTGTGAAGTTTGAAAGTGAGTGTCAAACTCAAGACAGATTGCTCAAGCTTACCTCTGCGTTCTCTGTGGCTATTAAAGGAGTAATGGGTGGATTTGGCGGAAGAAAGTCCTAATGCATTGACCAGATGACAAATTAGGACCATCCAGGTCTTGCTTTCCAGAGGGGGTTACTACTTTCTGCTTGCGTGTGTGTATCGAATGGATCTTAGTTCTTTTAAGTCCTGTGTTGATGTGTCTGGGATTAGTTAGACGGATGACCTGCATAAAACTGCTGCTGCAAAGACCATTTGATGTCCTGGTCTGTGATCGCTCAACCATTTGTGACCGTTCAATAGTGTGTCCCCTTTGTTTCCAGGCCCTTTATACTCTTGCACTTTAATGACTGTACTTCTATTTCATTACATTTTTGATATACTAGCACAAACTATATTTCATTTTCTTGGCATACTAGTGCTTTTTATGTCGACAAAGTACTAATTAGCTGACCCTTGTATCCAAAGCAACTTGAAATACACTTATTAGAGGGATAGTCCCCATTGAGGAACATAAGGTGAAGTGTTTTGCTCAAGGGCATAATGGTTGTTCATGTGTTCATGGTTCACCCTATATATATATATATATATATATACAGTGAGGAAAATAAGTATTTGAACACCCTGCTATTTTGCAAGTTCTCCCACTTGGAAATCATGGAGGGGTCTGAAATTGTCATCGTAGGTGCATGTCCACTGTGAGAGACATAATCAAAAAAATAAATAAATCCAGAAATCACAATATATGATTTTTTAACTATTTATTTGTATGATACAGCTGCAAATAAGTATTTGAACACCTGAGAAAATCAATGTTAATATTTGGTACAGTAGCCTTTGTTTGCAATTACAGAGGTCAAACATTTCCTGTAGTTTTTCACCAGGTTTGCACACACTGCAGGAGGGATTTTGGCCCACTCCTCCACACAGATCTTCTCTAGATCAGTGTTTCAGGCCTGACGTCAGGTTTCTGGCCTGTCGCTGAGAAACACGGAGTTTGAGCTCCCTCCAAAGATTCTCTATTGGGTTAACACTTTGAGTGACAGGTGGATTGTCATTTATCTGCTGTCTGTTAGTCATCGCGTCACCTCAGCTCCACCCACCTCCCGCCTTTTTGCCCATTTTCTGTTATGCCAAGATGGCAGCGGCCAGCTCGACCCTAATTTACGCTTCAAAACTGCTCTTCAGAATCCTATGGGTGACTCACGGACACTACGTCCATATTTTTTTACAGTCTGTGGTTAAAACATGCTATTAACCATTGACTTTTGTTGGACAACAGGTGAATTCTTCGCATTGCAAGTTTGGGAAGATGTTTGATGTTTTTTGCTTTCAAATACACGTTATAAGCGACTCAAGATCGCAGTGTTTTCAGAGATGGAGCATTTACTACTGATCACAGAGCCACTCTTCACTAACACGCTGTGCATATATTTATTGAATTGAAGTCGAAAAATCACAGCCTTTGCAATTTCATAATCGCACCAAGCCAGAAAGCCTTTTTCCAAAAGGTAGCCTACATCTTGAAAAAGGAGGGTCATCTTATAATCAGGTCTTATATTTGGAACAGTACGGTATAAATTGTGGTATGAAGATTTTAGCAGCAGGAGGACACAAATCAAATCAAGCACTCCATTGTTTTAGCACTTCATTTTTTTGTAGTTTGCAAGCCCAGCAGACCAGGAATTCACTGGCTCCTGTATTTTTGTGGAAGACTGACAGTAAAAGTAAATTGATGGTACGGTTGTCATGGAGATTTGAACGCCTGCTGAGTCTTTCCAAACAGGTGGGCATACCACTGTCAATCAGCATGTCTTCACCATCCCAAATGTACTTTGAATCTTGAATTTGGAAGATTTGTACCTGACTTATCTACATCAGGAGAGCTTCCAGGCTTTTTAGGAGGATGTAATGATTTTTTTAGTAGTTCATAATCATGCGTACATTATTCTTTCGACGTGTCATGATGTCTTGATATCTTGTGATTGCATACTACTGTACTGTGCTAATGGATACTTTCCCCATTTACGAAGGGAAATTGTAACCGTTCACAGTCGTAATGCTGTTTACAGACATACAGAAGCTTGAAAACCCAATTTCAAATCTGTCATCATCTCGAAAGAATTTTCCATGACAACTCTATTCCCTGCATGTCAGCATGGCATCTCAGATTGCCAGTCGGTTTAATGGTGTAAGCTGTTTCCTGGACTGCCATCCGTCTGCTGTGTATTTTATTGGTTGTTTCATGCACGGGCCACAGGAAACAATTTGGGTGGGTCGAGCCGAGAATGACGACAAAACTTAGTCAGAACATCTGCCAAATCTTTAAATCTAATCCATTCTTGTGAGTCTGACAATAGTCAGCAAACACGTCAGAGTCATTGTTTGCTCATTATTGAGAAACAGAACTACAGAATGGAGGCAGCCTGAGTCAGTGTCCCTAAACTAACGGCAGACTTGTAGGTTGAATAAAAGGCCAAAGAGTCAAAGACCTTTAAAATGCCTTTGTACTCTGTGGGACACCATAACAGGGATCCTTCCCCCATCAAAACAGTGTGGTCTGATTTGCTGGCTATCCTTCCCTTCACTCTCCTGACTTTCAGGTGGTTGTCATTGTCCGTCCATCAGAGCTCGGCTTGGGTTGGGTTCAGTTTCTAAAACATTGATTAGGCCTAAGCCTGTAATAATAAACAGTCAGCTGGGCTTCGGCGGACTTGTGTTAGTGTTTCTTCCATATGGGGTAGATAGCAAAGCATGCTGGGTAATAGCTCTCATATGCGACCTCTCATTCCAGGAGTCCTGTAGTCCTAAATAAATTGATTAGTGATATTTAGGTTTGAAACAAATATACAAATGCAGTTTTGTGGTGTACAAATTGTGGTGTAATTCTATGTAACATGAATTGTTCATTAAATAGTAACATCAGATTTGCTCTGCAAATGCCAAGCTCATGGGTTCGATTCCCGGGGAAAGCAAGAAATGTTCAAATAAGTGTACCTTGAATGCAATGTCGCATCGAATAAAAGTGTCTGCCAAATGCATAAATGCAAGTGCATTAAACTTCTGCTGTTAAATGAGATACAATTTTTTTGTGTTTATCAACATAATATCATCAAGTTTGTTGATTGAGCTTAACTTGTACTGAACCCAGAATATTTCTTTAAGACAGAGACGATTTTTTCCAGTCCACCGGGTCCCTCGACATGCATTCAAATAAGGCATTGTACCAGGTTGCACTTTGTCTTGTTATGTAAGAGCAACTCCTGAGGGTTTTCGAGGCTGGCCTCTTATGGCTGTGATCGTAATTTAAAGCTACATATTTTTATGTGTGAGACGGCCATAAATAACACAAAATATGTGTGATCTAAGGCCTGTCACAGTTGAGCTTGAAGTGTTGGAGAAACAATGCAGTAAATAATGTTTGGTTGATCAAGCTTTTTACTGAATGGCTGTGACACAATAGGGATAAACAGAATTAGATCTCCCATCTGGACTACATTTTGTTTATCCTGTAATTATGTGTCAAAGCCTATCAAAAATTCATATAGGATTACCTATTATGAAGCTAAAGCTTGCATAATTTACAACGGCAATATAAAGCCATTCATTTGGTGCGAGAAGAGAAGTAAACAAGGCTGAGAGCAACACATATTTATATTATCCCTCTAAACTTTTAATTGTCGGCCCCCCAGTGCAAAGCAGGAGCCAGATGATTAAAGCCTCCAAGAAATGATCCCTTGGCTTGGGTTGTGTCTGATACTCCAACACTGTTTGTTCCAAGACTGCTAGTCTCTACCGAAAACCATCAAAACTCATATTAAAGCCTAGTGTGGTGATTTAAAATAACTCTTTTGCGTGTTTATGAGAGCTGACATGATCTATTTATGGTTTCACAGATATTATTGAACTATTTAAGGGTGACTGCTAAGACTCTAGTGGCTTGCCTGGACGTGAAGGATCTTAAAATAGGGCTATTTTCTTTTTATCACACGCTAGCGTAATTATGCAGTCATGTAGTTACAGCAGCAAGCCTCGAACAGGACTTTTGGCAACCCATGGGAGAGCGGCATTCTTTTAAGAGGCTGTTTACGGTGAGTGAAATGCCTTTTGGGAGCTGCCCCAAACAATACATCATGGAACCCCACTATGTTTTGAAGTTGGGGGGCCCCTGGATGTCCCTCGGGCCCTGCCAATACCTGTGAGAACGGAACGTCCATTCCCTGAAGTCTTCAACGTGATTGAGGAGAATGCTTTCGGGTTAAGTGCTCCGAAATGTTTGTGGTTTTTAATTTGAGAGTTCTTGACGAGCATCCAAACAATCTTGCGGCGGCCTCGGAATAACTTCCACGCTAGTGAAACCTGGTATGTAGGGAGAGAAGATGTCCCTCCGTTGATTTCCCCGCCGCATGGTTAAGCAATCGCGGCTAGTGTTGAACCATGGGAAAGGTAAACACTTCCACTGACGTTCCCATTATGAGATTTTTGCTTCTGCTAAGTCAGAATGGGTTGAGTGAGATGAGACAAAAGCTTTCTCGGTTCATTAGCCATTGTTTTCTTTGCTAAATGCTAGGCTAAAAGACCTTGTGCCCTTGTGAAAAGTACACATTAACACACTTTTAAAAAGAGTAGTGAAATAATATACTTGAGTGAAATTGAATGTAATGCTTGGAATTGCATGCTATTTAGAATTAAATCAAAATTTATTAAGGTTTAAATTTATATTCAATGGAAGCTGTTTGACCCACTTAAGTATATCTTTATATGTCATTTCATAATTACTTTGTCTTTTGAAATATGATTAAAGTGTTAATGCCGAATCTACTGACAAGCATTTATGGTAAACTAAAATACATTTTAATATATGTCATGTTTTTAAATATATTTGTAATTACACATTTGAAATGATGAAGTTGTAATTTAAAACATTTAAAATATATTAACATTACATGTAATATGAAATAACACTGCAGTTGAAATTATAATCAAGCACTTTACATATACTGTGTACTTCTTTAAACATATATTTTTTAAAACATAATTATTTAAATTGTGCTTTAAAGTAAAACTTTTAATTTGATATTTAAAAGTGTACTTAAGTGTGTTAAAAACATAGTCATGAAAATGGCCTTTTATTTCATTAATATATTATCTGCAAGTACAGTTATATCCTTTTAATATTTGAGGTACACCACAAGTGAACATTCAGAACAATTAACTGCATGTCATTTTACATGGGTAGCCAACATTCTGTGGTATAAAATATGTAAATAAACATGCAAAGCAATTCATAGTCACTCATTCACTTCTGCTAAGTCAGTCAAGTAGAAGAGTGAGATGAGACAAAAGCTTTCTCGGTTCATTAGCTATTGTTTGCATTACTAAATGCTGAGCTAAGAGACTGTAGTCAACATTCAGTGGTATAAAATATGTAAATAAACTTATGCAATGGAAAGTAAATCAGAGTCGCTCATTCACTTTTAGCCGGGCATGCTATCGCGTGTTAATTAAAAAGCTCTCTCAGGTAATCACGGCTAATTGCTACAATGTAATTGAATGCATAAGTGTATCAAAACTAAAAGACTTCAGCTTTTTGGAAGTAATTATGTTTGCAGTAATGACGTGCCGTGAAAAGCAGGAACATGTTTGCAAATCACGGTCGTAATTCATCTTTAATTTATCTTAAAATGTTTAATAATGAGCGTTGTGTTACTTGTCTTTCTTTCAGTAGAGACTTACATCACTTTTGTTTCGGAGACATCGCAAAGTTTGTCTTGTGATGCAGAAGAGCTGCGTTTGGCCACCCAGTAGATGTGATTGAACTGAGACATGTAATTCATTCAGGTAAATGAATAAGCTAAGTGCTCTTACACAGCTGGAATTAATATGTTCTTAAGAAGTATCCGAGGCATGAATAGATAATTACAGTGGTTGCAGCGTGAGGTAATTACACTTCAGCGTGCCTTTAGAACTAATGCTAACGCTGTTTAGAAACGAAAATCCCCAATGTTGCCCGCAGATCCAGAGCTACGCCGCTGAGAAAGTAGTTTGGTGCCAGTTTTATTGGACGATGTTTGAAGTTATATGATTACGAGCTGAAGTTGTAAATGTGGGAAAGAAGGCTGATAAAACCAGCCTATACTCACACGTTCTTAACCTTTTGGCTTTGACGACAGTGTTGATTTATGCCTTTGTCTTGTTTTCCTTCGAATCCAGAATCAAAGGCTTACAGTGGGCTCGGATCATTGACCTGTCAATGGATAAAAAATGAGTCTTTTCTTTTGGCCGACAGATAAAGCTGTACTTAACACAATTCCTTTTAGACAATGACACTGTGTCCGTCCTGCACAACAGCGTTTCAGTATGTTTACCCCAGTTTTCTTTCTAAATGATTTCTTTCAAACCACAAGCATAGAAGAAATTGAAGATTTTCCTAAAGCCGTGTGTTTCTGCTAACTGAGCGTGACTGCCAGACCATTAAGCAGAGGGTGAAGGAACTGTGTTTAAGGAAAACAAATGGGGACTGTCAGCCATGTGTATGTATGGTAGCTAAATAATCTCTTTTTCGTGCACGCTCCTATGTGTAAAATAAGGAACAATGCTGTTGTTTCTCCGATTCAGTTCAGCAAACCCTTCTAGACCTCGTTGTGATATGTACGCCATGTGATTGTGGATGCTTTTGTGTGTTTTGCAGTTCCCTGAATGCAGCGTCAGCCGGTGCGGCGTGATTGGGCTGTTGGGGATGGTGATTGAGTTTGAAATGGAGCAGGTCAGCCCCAGGGTATCTGAACAGGCTTAATGGACCTGTTTGAGACCTGCAGGGGCCATGAGCAGTGGGGGTCACCATAGGGTCATGTTTACTCAGAGCCTTCCAGAGCGTGCCGCATGCCAATCCATTTTCCCCTAACCTGAGCAAGTGCAGCGCCGCATCTGGATGCCATTGGGCTCCGTCACTTGTGGGGATGAGGCCTACACATAATCCTGCCAGGAAAGCTGAGGGGAGGTAGTGGGGTTTCAGTAAAGCGCATTTTGAAAAAGGGAAAGTTTGCTTATTTCAATGCACTGTGGGGTGGGGTTTTTGGTACAAACGACCCTTTGCGCTGCTTACCGTCAGATTTCTCCAACGCTCCCGAAAGTGACATATTTATGGGGATGTGTGCTCTGGTTTGAGATTGCTTAGGCCGGCAGCACCGCGTTTCATTTTCAAGCCACACCATATAGCCAGTCACATCTCATTAAGTTTGGGGCAGCTTTCTGAATGCGCTCCAGCAGTTAACAAGAGCAGTAAAGCGAGCCAGAGCGACTGGAACGGCGAGGTGAGGAGAGCAGGACTGAATGCGTGGCAGAGAATGAGAGGAAGGTGAGAAGCTTGGCATGCGGCGAACTGGGTGTCGCTTGGCGGTGGAGCTCTTGGCATCATTAATGAGTAAAAAAGTGAGCCTGAAACCACTGGACTGTGACTTTGCAGGCATAATCAATTGTTGGAAATGAAACTTGTGTAGATCATAAAAATATGAACAGCGCCATTCACCGAAAGTACTTTATGGTGTCCCAGAGAGTGTAAAAAATGTGTAGTTTGCGGTGCAGTTTTACTTTTTTGCTAACATACATAAACGTGGATGGCAGACCTCTGGGAATAAGCGGGAAAGGAATGTGTATCGCTACAAACATAAACATTCTTTTTAGGGTATTTAATCACTTTAAATACCTGTATAGAATTCAATACGGGCACAAATCAACCTCTGTGGGAGTGAGTGGACGGTTATATGTGTAAGTAGAGGTTATAGTTCCTCAGGCTCTAGCGGGTGCACTTATGGCATTCTAGTCTAAATTTACAGCATCATTTTCCAGAAACGCGCAGAACTTCATTGAAGTGTATGAGAAGGTAATGCTAGTAAACTACGGTGATATATCTACAAGCCTTTTCACTTCAGGCTGAAAATTATTTAAGCGACTTAATGCATGGTATGTGAATAGGATATACTAAACTACAGTTCACAATTTATTTTAGTAATTAGATAACTAACTTGATTAGTCCTACGCCTTCCACAGACTATATATATTTATAAAAATACATTCAGACTGCTTAACATAGGGATTGCTATCAGGATATGAGGAGATTTTCAACCAGCATAACAAAAAATGTTTCTATAGAGAATCACCTATTGCATCTTTAAATGTCCTAATTGAACTACGGCCTAATCCTGGCTTAATCTAAACCCTGTCTGTGAAACCGGGTCTAAAATCATCTCCATTAGTCTTCCCTTAGTCTTACACACAGGGCAAACTTAAGAACCTAAAACCGGTAGAAATGTGTAAGATCCACGACAGTTTTAAAGGTCATGATGGCTTGTATCAGCTATGTAGGAATGTGTGACCATACACAGAAGATCAGCAGTCTTGAAGGGTTTGTTTATGGTCGGCATTAGTCTAGCTGGAGCGAATCAGGTTAATCTTTTCACCCCTTCTTCAGAAGACAAGGCCTATGAGATTTACCTGGGATTAGAGCCATTTATGCACCAAATCCTAATTTAGGATTCTACACGGAATTCTACACCCTCAATATGGCCCCCATGTGACCTTTCCAGAAGCACAGAAGGCCCCTAAAGGAAGCTGTGATTGACTTGAGGTGAAAATCAGTTAATTCAGACAGGAATGCATTCATATCCGTGTCCTGCTGCCTCAGGAGGAGCTCCTGAAGGTTGGAGCACAAGGTGTTTGGTTCATGATCCTCACACTTCTTCTCTCAAGGTGCTGTTGACATGTGAGGGTATTTGAGCATGCTGAGGGTTATATGGTGGAGCTCCAGGGGGACGCCACTCAGGTATCGGCCTCTGATGTGTGTGTGATAGACTGTGAGACTGTTAAACCCTGACCTGGCTGTAGAAAAATGAAAACCAGCTGAGGGGCGCCGGCATCGCTCTGTGCCGGCGCTGGCGTGAGCTGTCTGTGTGCGAGAGAAAGAAATGAGCACAGGGAGGACAGGCAAAGTGAAGAATATTCAGATGATGGATGGTGCGGGGAGATAGCAGTAACTTTATGAACTGACTTTTTGTTGACTGAGAAAAGGCAGAAAGAGCAAGAGAGGAAAACCCAATAAACTCCCGAGAGAGGAATAGTGCTTTGAGATTTGTTCACCCACACTGATAACAGCCTAATCTGTCAATCTAATCTTAAAATGTGTCTCAATAATTTGTTAAGTGCCTAACATTTGTTAAAATAATTTTGTTAAAGTGTTAAGGTATATTCTTTAGAGCTTGAATAAGTTAAATGATCTTTTCAGTGACTTGAGAAAAGTTAACCGCTATATTTTTATTTGAAAACATTTTAAATGATTTTATTTAAAATATTTTATTGCTGTAACAAATCATAAAAAAAGCACATCATAATAATTGTGCTCATTGTCACTGGCCATAAACACTCTTAAAAGGCTGGGTTGTTTCAACCTATGTTTAGGTCAAATATGGACAAACCCTTCTGTTGGGTTTATTAAAAATGTATTTCAAAAATGTAAGCCAATGGTTGGGTTTGTCCATAATTGACCCAAACATGGGTTTTTGAGCATTCTTACCAGCCATACAATTTTATTCTTATTGTAAAACTGTAAAATTGAAAATTGTATCTTAAAATAGTCGTATTCATTATTTTATTAATTGATTATTTTTATGATTAGTAGTTACACTTTTTTTTCTACATTGTTAAAAAATTGTCTTCTTGAGATTGGTCCCAAAAGTCAATTGGGATTGGTTATAAATATTCTTGACTGGCTAGGAAATTTTATTTTTGTTTACAAATATTCAATGAAAATATTATTATTATTATTATTATTATTATTATTATTATTATTTTGGTTTAATGCGAGGAATAATCCACATACTCTTTTTTCATGACAAAAAAAACAGTCATAAGGGTAAACCTTTTGAAATTGAGATTTATACATCATCTGAAAGCTGAATAAAGTAAGCATTCCATTGATGTATGGATGTTTGTTAGGATAGGACAATATTTGGCTGAGATACTATTTTAAAATCTGGAATCTGAGGGTGCAAAAAAATTTAAATATTGACAAAATCTCCTTTAAAGTTGTCCAAATGAAGTCCTTAGCATTGCATATTACTACTAATAATGTTTTCATATTAGGTAGGACATTTACTAAAATATCTTCATGGAACATGATCTTTAATTAATATCCCAATGATGTTTGGCATTAAAGAAAAATCGATAATTTTGACCCATACAATGTATTTGTAACGAGGCGTCAGCCGAGTGAGGATCCATCTGCAGCTTTATTTAATTTGACAGAACAATACAGGGTCGAGACTCAGCAGTAGTAGTAAGGGGACTAAACAGAATCGTAAACAGGGACAGGCTAGGGTCAGGGCAGGCAGCTAAAGATCACAGTCCAGATAAACAGGCACAGGTCGGGGCAGGCGGCAGAGAATCAACAATGATAAGCAGTCCAGGGTCAGTTATAGAATAGCAATAGGTATGAAACGCTCAGAAATGATCACCGTGGCAAATCAAGACTTCGCAAGGGTGCTGTGTGTGTGTCATGCTTAAATAGCACGTGTGTGTGTGTGTGTGTGTGATGAGCTGCAGGTGCGTGCGCACTCAGTCCCAGGTAAGAGTGTCTATGGGAGTTGTAGTCCGAATAGCAATGGTCAATATTCTGGTGAGAGCTCCCTCTGGTGATCCGGAGGAAGCGGAGAGGGAGCCTCACCTGTAACAGAGCCCCCCCCCCTGCGAGCGGCTCCTGACGCGAGGAGGCAGACGACGCCGGGGTCTTCCACGAGGACGGGGGGCCGGTCTCTCCGGATGCGTCCTATGGAACTCCTCAGTGAGAGTGAGGTCGAGGATATCATCCCTGTTGACCCAGGATCGCTCCTCCGGACCGTACCCCTCCCAGTCCACCAGATACTGTAGAGTACTGCCCCGGCGTCTGGAGTCGAGTAACTCACGCACTTGGTAGGCCTCCTCGCCGTCGACCAGAATGGGCTGAGGGGTCTGGACTTCGGCTCCACTCTCCGACTCCCCTCCCGGGCCAGCAGCGGGTTTTAGAAGTGAAACATGAAAAGTAGGAGAAATGCGATAGTTAGTAGGTAAATCTAAACGAAATGAGACTGGAGTGATCTGTCTAAGAATTTTGAAAGGACCCACATACCTAGGACTGAGCTTTCGACACGGAAGTTTGAGGCGGAGATCTCTTGCGGATAGCCAAACCCACTGCCCTGTAGTGTACACTGGACCTGGACGACGATGACGATTGGCCTGCTGCTCTTGTCTGCGTACTGCGTGTAGTAGATGGGTGTGCGCTCGATTCCAGATCTCTTCGCTGCGCTGGAACCATTCAGTGACAGAGGGTAAATCGGTTGGCTCACCAGACCAGGGAAACAAGGGTGGTTGGTAGCCTAGAACGCACTTGAAGGGAGTCAAGCCGGTAGCAGGTTTCTGGAGCGAATTTTGTGCGTATTCTGCCCACATTAGGTATTTACTCCAGTCACATTGTTTCTGTTGGCAATAGGATCTGAGGAAACGTGTGAGTTCTTGGTTCAGTCGTTCCGTTTGGCCGTTGGACTGCGGGTGGTAGCCAGAGGTGAGACTGATGTTTACATTGAGCTGCCGGAAGAAGGCAGACCAAACTCTGGACGTAAATTGGGGACCTCTGTCGGATACAATGTCCTCGGGCAGACCGTAGAAGCGAAAGACATAATTACATAATACCTCTGCTGTTTCGAATGCGGTGGGGAGTTTCGGCAGAGGAATGAGGCGACAGGCTTTGGAGAAACGGTCAACAACTGTCAGAATGATGGTGTTGCCTTGGGAGTTAGGGAGATCGGTAATGAAATCAACAGCGATATGGGACCAGGGACGTCGAGGAACAGGCAGGGGTTGAAGTAGACCAGCAGGTACTTGCCGTGACGTCTTGGAGGTATTGCATACGGTGCACTTCTTTACAAAGTTGGTGGTGTCTGAAGACAGTGTGGACCACCAGAATCGGTTAGTGAGGAGATGGTGAGTGGCTGTGATTCCAGGATGCCCTGAGCTGGGAGTTGTGTGTACCTGATGAAGGAGTCTCTCTCTCAGAGGTTCAGGCACAAAAGTGAGATTGTTCGGGCAGTCTGATGGTGGAGGATTCTGGGTATTAGCTTGATTAATCTCTGTCATGATGTCCCATTGTACTGGTGCAACGAGCAGTGTTTCTGGAATGATGTTCTCCTCGGTCTCATGATGAGCAGGACCATCTAGTTGCCGTGATAGTGCATCAGCTTTAATATTCTTGGTTCCAGGTCTGTAAGTGATAATAAAGTTGAACCGAGTGAAGAACATGGCCCATCTTGCCTGACGAGGATTTAACCGTTTCGCTGAGCGTAGATATTCCAGGTTCTTGTGATCAGTGATTATTGTGAATGGGTGTTGTGCCCCCTCTAACCAGTGACGCCATTCTTCTAGGGCGGCCTTCATGGCTAAGAGTTCCCGGTTACCGACATCATAATTTCTCTCTGCAGAAGATAGTTTTCTAGAGAAGAAGGCGCATGGAAACATCTTTGCTGGAGACCCATGACGCTGAGAGAGTATAGCCCCTATACCTGTGTTGGAAGCGTCCACCTCCACGATGAAGGGAAGATCTGGGCCGGGATGATGGAGAATGGGCGCCGATGTGAAACGTGTCTTGAGATCCTTAAATGCCTGATGGGCCTCATGTGACCAGAGGAGATGTGAAGTAGAGCGTTTAGTCATGGCAGTTAACGGAGCAGCCACTGTGCTGAAGTTCCTTATGAATCGTCTATAAAAATTAGCGAATCCAAGAAATCTCTGGAGCTCTTTCACTGTGCGTGGTTGGGCCAGTCGAGCACGGCTTTTACCTTGCTATCATCCATCGCCACCCCCTCTTGACTGATTATGTATCCCAGAAAGGTTATGGATGTTTGGTGGAACTCACACTTCTCTGTTTTGGCGTACAGTTGGTACTGGATTAGGCGTCTGAGTACTGATCTTACATGTTGGACGTGTTCCTTGAGAGAGTTGGAGTAGATTAGGATGTCATCAATATACACAATTACCCATCTGTCGAGCATGTCGCGGAAGACCTCATTAATGAACGACTGGAACACGGAAGGACTGTTAGCCAGGCCGAATGGCATGACGAGGTATTCATAGTGCCCTGAGGATGTTGAGAAAGCAGTCTTCCACTCATCACCTTCTCGGATTCGGATTAGGTTGTATGCGCTGCGCAAATCAAGTTTAGTGAAGTATTTGGCCTGACGGAGTTGTTCGAGTGCTGCTGGAACCAAAGGCAGGGGGTATCGGAATTTAATGGTGATGTCATTAAGGCCGCGATAATCAATGCAGGGTCTAAGACCACCATCTTTTTTCTTAACGAAGAAGAATCCGGCTGATGCTGGGGACGTAGAGGGTCTAATGAAACCTTTTGCCAGTTCTTCCCTTATGTACGACTTCATGGACTCTGACTCAGGTTGTGACAGTGGAAATATTCTTCCCCTAGGGGGAGTTGAACCTGGAATTAAGTCAATGGCACAGTCACTGGGGCGGTGAGGAGGCAACTGAGACGCTTTAGCCTTGCTGAACGCTTCAGTTAAATCAGAATATTCATTGGGTAAATCAGAGATCACAGGGCTTGGCTCAGTAATGGTTACTACCTGCACTGGTAAAGGGTTAACTCGAGTTAGGCAACTCTCCTGACAGGCAGGGTCCCACTGGATAATTTGCCCCTCCTTCCAGGAAATATGAGGATTGTGTCGACGCAGCCAGGGTAGACCAAGAATGATGGGATTGTGAGGGGAATGAATTACATAGAATCTTATGGCCTCCTTGTGCAACACTCCAACTTGCATAGAAACTTCCTCAGTGACGTGTGTGACCCTCCCCCCTCCAATGGGACGGCCATCTAACGCCTCCACTGCCAGACAAGAATTACATAGTGTCAGAGTGATTTTATGCAGTTGGGCAAACTCACGTGACATAAAATTACCAGCAGCTCCTGAATCTAACAAGGCAAAGGTGGGAATAATCCTATCTGGAGCTGTTATTTTCACAGGGATTTTGATACAGGAGGGATAATTTATCTGCACGTGTGCACTCACCGCTGTGGAGTTAGATGACGTGGGACGAACCGGGCATGATGTTCTCAGGTGTCCAGCTTGGCCGCAGTACAAACACAGATGGTGCTGGATTCGTCGCTCCCGCTCCTCCGGGGTTAAGTGGGTGTAACCGAGCTGCATAGGTTCTGGGGGTGTGACTCGAGTGTCGGCGAGCATGGTTCGAGTGGGACGCCGTGAGCGGATCAGATTATCGATCTGGATTGATAGTTCAATAAACTCACTCAGCGATCTTCCTTCGTCGCGACACGCGAGCTCAGCTTGAAGGTCCAGATTTAACCCCTTCCGGTACAACAGTTTTAGAGTATCCTCCACCCAGTTAGTCTGTGCCGCGAGAGTGCGAAAAGATAGAGCATATTCCGCTGCCGTTCTTCTCCCCTGACTCAGAGCGAGCAGCTGGTCGCCCGCACTCCTACCTCCGGCCGGATGATCGAATACTTCCTTGAAGCGTTGAAGAAAGACATTAAAGGACGGGAAAGCTGTTCCGTCATCTCTCCACACCGCGGTGGCCCAATCTAAAGCCTTTCCAGTCAGCAGCGAGCATACGAAGGATATCCTGCTCGAATCCGTGGGATACAAGGTAGGTTGCTGGTTGACAAACATCGAGCATTGTAATAAGAATCCCTTACACTTCGTTGAGTCACCATCAAACTTCTCCGGGAATGCCAGACGCGGGTTTACACTGGTGGGTAGATTGGGCAGGTTGGCAACGGGGGCCGGTGCAGACGCCGCCGCCTCCGCTGAGGGTATAACATGTAAGCCTTGTAGTGTCTGGACGAGCTCCTCCGTCAGGGTGGTTAGGCGACTGAGCTGATGCTGATGCAGAACGAGTTGGTGGCCCTGTGCGGTCAGTTCAGAGGACAACTGTATAATGGCCGCTGGATCGCTGGATGGCGAAGTCTTCTGTAACGAGGCGTCAGCCGAGTGAGGATCCATCTGCAGCTTTATTTAATTTGACAGAACAATACAGGGTCGAGACTCAGCAGTAGTAGTAAGGGGACTAAACAGAATCGTAAACAGGGACAGGCTAGGGTCAGGGCAGGCAGCTAAAGATCACAGTCCAGATAAACAGGCACAGGTCGGGGCAGGCGGCAGAGAATCAACAATGATAAGCAGTCCAGGGTCAGTTATAGAATAGCAATAGGTATGAAACGCTCAGAAATGATCACCGTGGCAAATCAAGACTTCGCAAGGGTGCTGTGTGTGTGTCATGCTTAAATAGCACGTGTGTGTGTGTGTGTGTGATGAGCTGCAGGTGCGTGCGCACTCAGTCCCAGGTAAGAGTGTCTATGGGAGTTGTAGTCCGAATAGCAATGGTCAATATTCTGGTGAGAGCTCCCTCTGGTGATCCGGAGGAAGCGGAGAGGGAGCCTCACCTGTAACAGTATTGTTGGCTATTGCCACAAATATACCCGTGCGACTTACAGGGAGTGCAGAATTATTAGGCAAGTTGTATTTTTGAGGATTAATTTTACAACATTAATAATTAAACAACAACCATGTTGTCAATGAACACAAAAAACTCATTAATATCAAAGCTGAATATTTTTGGAAGTGGTTTTTAGTTTTAGCTATTTTAGGGGGATATCTGTGTGTGCAGGTGACTATTACTGTGCATAATTATTAGGCAACTTAACAAAAAACAAATTTATACCCATTTCAATTATTTATTTTTACCAGTGAAACCAATATAACATCTCAACATTCACAAATATACATTTCTGACATTCAAAAACCAAACAAAAACAAATCAGTGACCAATATAGCCACCTTTCTTTGCAAGGACACTCAAAAGTCTGCCATCCATGGATTCTGTCAGTGTTTTGATCTGTTCACCATCAACATTGCGTGCAGCAGCAACCACAGCCTCCCAGACACTGTTCAGAGAGGTGTACTGTTTTCCCTCCTTGTAAATCGCACATTTGATGATGGACCACAGGTTCTCAATGGGGTTCAGATCAGGTGAACAAGGAGGCCATATCATTAGATTTTCTTCTTTTATACCCTTTCTTGCCAGCCACGCTGTGGAGTACTTGGACGCGTGTGATGGAGCATTGTCCTGCATGAAAATCATGTTTTTCTTGAAGGATGCAGACTTCTTCCTGTACCACTGCTTGAAGAAGGTGTCTTCCAGAAACTGGCAGTAGGACTGGGAGTTGAGCTTGACTCCATCCTCAACCCGAAAAGGCCCCACAAGCTCATCTTTGATGATACCAGCCCAAACCAGTACTCCACCTCCACCTTGCTGGCGTCTGAGTCGGACTGGAGCTCTCTGCCCTTTACCAATCCAGCCACGGGCCCATCCATCTGGCCCATCAAGACTCACTCTCATTTCATCAGTCCATAAAACCTTATAAAAATCAGTCTTGAGATATTTCTTGGCCCAGTCTTGACGTTTCAGCTTGTGTGTCTTGTTCAGTGGTGGTCGACTTTCTGCCTTTCTTACCTTGGCCATGTCTCTGAGTATTGCACACCTTGTGCTTTTGGGCACTCCAGTGATGTTGCAGCTCTGAAATATGGCCAAACTGGTGGCAAGTGGCATCTTGGCAGCTGCACGCTTGACTTTTCTCAGTTCACGGGCAGTTATTTTATGCCTTGGTTTTTCCACACGCTTCTTGCGACCCTGTTGACTATTTTGAATGAAACGCTTGATTGTTCGATGATCACGCTTCAGAAGCTTGGCTATTTTAAGACTGCTGCATCCCTCTGCAATATATCTCACTATTTTTTACTTTTCTGAGCCTGTCAAGTCCTTCTTTTGACCCATTTTGCCAAAGGAAAGGAAGTTGCCTAATAATTATGCACACCTGATATAGGGTGTTGATGTCATTAGACCACACCCCTTCTCATTACAGAGATGCACATCACCTAATATGCTTAATTGGTAGTAGGCTTTCCAGCCTATACAGCTTGGAGTAAGACAACATGCATAACGAGGATGATGTGGTCAAAATACTCATTTGCCTAATAATTCTGCACTCCCTGTATGACTGGTTTTGTGGTCCAGGGTCACATATGTATCTTCACAAGACATTTTGGAGCTCTGCAAAAAAGAATTTAATTAATCAGTACTTTTATCTAAACATCCACCAAAACAATGTCAATTCACTTGATAACCAAAAATGTGTTGAATAATAAGACTTGTTTTCAGAGAGTATATCCAGAATTCAGTTTATTTTTCTTACCCCATTGGCAAATCATTTTTCTTGTTTTAAGCATAAACCTCTCTAAATTTAGTTAGATTTATGCTAAAAACAAGTAACAATTCGTGTTTTCTGGATAAACTAATGATGGCAAATTTTCCACTAATATAAAAGCCATTAGAAGGATCCGCAGCAGATGTTTTCATTAGCAGACAGTTTGTATGTCTTTGAATAGCTTGTCAGATTCTGCTTACAAACAATTCAGTTTCATGTGGTTTTCCTGTTTTCCCCTGTCCCTGTCTGTAAGGTGAAAGGTCAGGTTGGTGCTGTACTGACCTGCTCTCTGTTATCAGGTATGTCAGGTTTAATGGCACGTGGGGACTCGCTTCCTCTGGGAATACATTAATTTGGAATTACGAGAAACAGACGAAGACACCAGCAGTGACTGACTCGGATGCTGCATGGCTTCATCCTGTATTCATTTCAGTTCATCTACAGCTGTTCAACAGTGTTTTATGCAACATGGGTTCATTGTGATTTAGTGAATTCCTCTTGTGCAAAAACACATCCAGGCAGCTTCCTTAGAGTTTTCTAACAAGTCATTAAAAGCATTTATTTCCCCGTGGCACAAAGGGGGCTTTTGTTCTACTCCAGTCTCCATTTTTACTGTCACAACATTTTCATTTTTTCATTACTTCAAGATGGGAGTTACACGAGCACGTCTGTTGCTTTGAGAGTGATCTATGGGAGGTCAGGGAGAGAGTCTGTGACCATGTGTGAATTCTCTTTATTTAAAGCTGACTTTAATACTAGCGTATGTTTAATCTAGCTCCCCGCACTGCCCTGGCTCAAGCTATAGGATTTCATTTCATTTCTGGAGAGATGCCCTCAGCATCAAGGATGTAATTTCAGTGCATTTGGAACTCTCGATCCATCTCACCCTAGATGAAACAGGTTTATTATTGCAGCAGGGATGTAATATCAGCCCGAGTGTTTCCACTGGGTGGGAATAATGCCCTGAACATGCTGTTAACCACTCGTACACCACACATGGGGAAGGTGTTTCCGTCGACTCCCAAGATGTCTCCGTCATTTCCGTGCCTTTGCAGGCATGTTTATGTTTGTGCCCTAGGCATATGTGTCGTGCCAGAGATTAGTCCGGTCAGGGCAGCTGTGAGGATGGAAATCAGGGATCTCGCCCTGTTGGAAAATGCAGCTAATGTGGAACCTAATAGTCTTTTACTGGTCCAAACTGGTCTGGATGAATGATCAGCTGGACTAACAGTTTGTGGGACTTGGTTTTGTCCTGATAGACCAATGGTTATATCTATACCATCTTAATCTGGTCAGGGCTTAATGATAAGGATGGCCTACGGCATAAGAGAGTTTTAAATAAATTATTCGATCTAGTAAAAAGTGTGAAAATATATACTTTGGGTTCTGAATGTTTTTGAAAAATTGTTTATTTATTTGATTGAAAATACAGTAAAAACAGTAATGTTGTGGAATATTATTGCACTGTTTTCTATTTGAATATATTTAAAAATGTAATTTATTTCTGTGATGGCGTCATTACTTTGTCAAATAATCCTTCAGAAATAATTCTAATATGCTGATTTGCTGCTCAAGAATCATTTATTCTTATCAATGTTTCAAGCTACTGCTTACTATTTTTGTGGAAGCCATGATGCAATTATTTTCAGGGTTCTTTGATGGATAGAATGTTCAAACGAACAGCATTTATTTGAAATAGAAATATTTTGTAACATTATGAATGGCTTTATTATCACTTATGATCAATTTAATGCATAAAAGTCTTTTTATTCAAAAATCTTACTGACCCCACATTTTTAAAAAGTAGTGTATGTATGAAAATGTATGGTTACACTTTATTTCGATAGTCCACTTTAAACATTCTATACTAACTAGAAGTAACTTTGCAACTACATGTCAACTAACTGTCATTAGAGTATTAGTTGACTGTCAGTAGACTGGTAGGTTATGGTTAGGTGTTGGGGTTCAGGTTAGTAGAATAAGTTGAATTGTAGTTGCCAAGTTACTTATAGTCAGTAGAATGTCTGTTGGGGGACCAACAAAATAAAGTTTTAGTAAATATTAATCAGACAGTCTACAAATACTCTAATGACAGTTAACATTGTAGTTGCAAAGTTACTTATAGTTAGTAGAATGTCTAAAGTGTACTATCAAAATAAAGTGTTACCAAATGTATTATAATAAATGTAAGTCATTTAAACATTTAAAAATTACGTGAAATTAAATTGACGTTTTTACAGTTTTTGTGTTGAGGCTTGTGAAAATGTTTACAGGGCAAGTAGAAATGTGAACTACTGGCCTGATTGGGCAAGCATATAAAATCCTTCCCTTTTAGCCTTACTTGTTGGTTAAGGCTGATAAACCACCTAGCTATCATGTTCCAACAACCTAGTTAATTAAATTAAAGAAGTTAGAATTTTGTCCTGATGAACTAACGCTCATGTAATTTGAAAACTATGAATTTTTTCTAGCCTGGCTCCGCCCTCCTACGTACTTCCGCTCAATTTTCATTTTCCTTCAGTACGTTGTCTGGGTTTGCGGTATATTTGCTGGTTTTCTCCGGCCAAAATTTAGCCGGTCCAATCAGCAAACAGAGGGAGTGGCTGAGAACGATGAAGTTGATGTTGTGCGCTAGTTTGAGATGTAATTCAGTAATGATGGCGGAAAAAGATGTGAGCTAGGCCATTCGGTCCATTGTGGCAACGCAACGGACCAAATCCATTCGTTCATAAGTTAAAGCCGGAGCAAAAACAGTCTTTGCTGTGTTTTGTTGGTGGCCATGATGTTGTGGCCCTCCTCCCCATGGGGTTCGGGAAAAGTTTGATTTTTCAGCTCGCTCTGTTAGTGGTGAAGAAGTTGGCTAAGGCGAATGCTAGCGATGCTAAGCTGATAGTTGTTGTCCTCTCCCTTCATACGTCATGACCAAACGTTAGCGATTGGTTATGGCAGATCCAGAGTGGCTCTGGGCAGATCCAATAGTACCCGCCATCAAGGAAGTTAACGCTTGTCAATGGAGAGTGGCCAGACTCTCTGTAAAAATGAAATGTACGAGAGTCTGGTAGGACCAGGCAAATTTTTTTCTGCCATGCAACTCAAAATAGATATTTTACAGAATGTCCAAACTGACGAACATGTTCTCCCAACTCATCACATATTGACACTTGGTCAGGACCCCTCTGTGTCACTTTTTAACCATTGCTTTCAGTTGTTTTCCTTTTGCATCAGATCAAGACGCATTTAATTCTTTGCATTTGTAAAAGTAGAAATTATTTTATAAATATTTATACTTTTATATGTTGGAGAAACGAACCCCACTCCTAACCTACCCACTTCTCAACAATATATAACACATAAAAAGCAAATAAAAGTACAGTCACAGGGATTTATTGCAAAAACTGACCAAAAACAGTATAGAAGTATTACAAATAACTCATGTGCATTATATAAGGCGCAAATGGGTAGGTTTAGGGGTGGGGTTGGATTATGTGTTCAAATGTAGCGTAAATAAAAACATTAAATAAATGTAAATTAAATCATGCTGGCTGATTAAATTGAGAATCACACCCCAACATGTCATAATGGCAAAATTATAACCCAATATATAATTTCATCATGACAATAACATTCCCATGCCCAAAGGTTTATCATTGAAAGCAATGGAGAACCCTGCAGGTCGAAAAAAATAAAGACCTAGCGTCAATATGTGACGGGTTGGGAGTGAGAACGTGTTGTACCAAAAAGTACCATAATATATATATATTTATATATATATTTTTTTTTATTATGAAATGTTTTATGGGCCTGTGTTTAGTTTTGTACCTGTGTTTAACACAACTTAATCTTACCAAATCAGGTCTTCATTACTGTCTGGTAAGGGTCAGTCATGGGAGACTGGTACCTAGACACTGGACCTATAAATCTCTTATCTGATCCAGATGTGCTGCACGGGTCTGTTTGATCTCTTATTGGGCCTGGTTATGGTTAGCGAAGGCCGCTCGCTCATGGCACAAAAAGAAGGGGATTGTATAGTGGAGCTGGAATAGAAAGATGATCCAAACTCCAAGGGAGCGAAGTACTGTCCAGCTGTTGGACAACATCACTTCACACTTACCTCATTCAGCGAATGAGCAGAGTAAAATCCGCAATATCCCAGGCTCGAGCACGCAGAACGTTCACTATGTGTATGTGTGCGCGTACTGTCTGTCTGTTTGTGTGTGAATGAATGTTTGTGCCCGTCCATCTGTATGTCCTAATGAATACTCATTTGCCGCCAGTCTGTGTGGCTTCCATTGTGATCCACAATGACTGCTGGAACTAACGACTTGAGGAGATAAAGGAAATGAATTCATTCCGTCTTTCCCTTTTTTGGGAAAAGGCATGGGGGGGTTCTTCTCGGGAAGCTTGATAAATGATTTTGTCTCATTGTCTTAATTGTTCAGACTGATCTCCTGCGCCACGAAGATTACGCTTCAGTCTGAACCCCTCGGATAAAACGACACGTCTGCTGTTTTTTTCGCCCTACCGCCCACTCGTTTACCACACTATTGCCTCAAAGTCACCCGCCGGCTGTTTCCTCATCTCCTTTTCCTCTTTCGTAGTTTAATAAACCACAAACTTATCCCGAAACGCACCACCCAGGCTTCAGACCACATACGTGTAGGATATACATTTACAGTGCGGTTGCAAGCCAACCTCAAATCCCTAGGTTCAGGCATATAAATTGTCATATGCGTCTGCACTTGTCTTTTCTGTTGCGGCTGCTGCTGTGCATGATCGTTTCTGCCTCACATTTGGCAGAGGTCGAGCCAATATCTAATAAAACCTGCATGCGGCATGCATGAGCTGCAGACAGATCGGTGTCGGACGAGAACAAGAGGAACAGATTTGAAAACTGTCACCTCATTGCATGTTCAGCCCTTGAATGGACTCCCTAATTGAATAATCGAAGATGCTCTAGGAGGAAATTAAAAAATCACTCTTGAGGAATTGGGTTATCTAAGTAGAAAATTACTGTATTGATTTTTGTTAAGGCGTTGCATAGCTTGTGGGAGTGAATTCGTTTTAGATGCATTCTCCATTTCTCCTGAGGATGAATTCTTTTTTTAAGTGATTTATCTCACAGGTTTGGATCTAGGTAGTCTCATGTAGTAAGACTTCTGAATCTGTGCTCTTATTTTGCCAAAGATCTGGAGGAAGTAAACGGAAGAGATCTTCATTTTTGTTTTCTTTAATCAATCATTACTATTGGTCACTCTTTACATCTGTCTGTTTTTTTGCAAATATTTAACCAATGAAGAGTATTTAAAAGAGCTTGTGACTAAACCTTGTAACTCCATTGGATCCTTAAACTGTCAGTAAAACCTCATAACTCCACCTCTATCGTGAATAAAGTGCTGCACACAATTTGGTCTTAGTCTTAAGGCCCATTCACACCAAGAACGATAACTTTAAAGATAATTATATTAGCGTCCACACCAGCGGACGATATCGTTCCGTTCATTCTAAGCGCAATCTTTAAATGCTCAAGCGCGTTACAGCAGGATGGATTCTGATTGGCTGTCAATGTTTTTATCGTTCATCAGCTGGATAAAATCGTTCTGAAAGTGATCCCAACGATATCGTTTCTCTGTGCCGTTATCGTTATAGCTGTGGTGTGAACTTTTTAGAACTATGTCTTCATCATTATCTTTATAGTTATAGTCCTTGGTGTGAACGGGCTTTAGTCTTACACCGTGTCCTAACTACAATCAACGCGCCGCCGCGAAAAAGGTATATTTTCCATGTTAATTAGTTTTGTCCTAACCAGCCCTGACAGCGAAACTCGATGAATCTATTTAAGAAATGGTTTCAATTTCTGCGACGTCGCGGCTGTAACAACAACACAAAACATGGCAATGATAATCTCAGGTATTGTTTATGTGCTTTAATTAATGTTAAAAGCATGTAATGTGTGAATTTTGATTATGTACTTATCCATTTCCTTATGAGTGCTGTCAAGATTAATCTCTGGTGCTGTACACTTGCCGCGAGAGCCCACCCACACCCTGTTCTGATTGGCTGTGGTTTTGGTTTGGACCATAGACCGAAGAAAAAGTCTGTTAGTGCCTCAGTGACAACTTCACTCAGAGAAGCCGTCAATCTCAGCTGTCAATCATGACGTCACCCCCCCCGTTTTTATAGTATCAAATAACTCACTAAAACTAAACTTATTTAAAAAACGAACACTTGAAATGAAATCATTGTGATAAAAAACTGCCTAAAATGACAGAAACCATCTTTAGGAAACAATTATTTGAAGTGTAATTGAATAGTTTAGTGTGTCTCACATCCATTCTAATACATGGAGAGGTGGAGTTTATGAGCTATACTGGGACCGGCCAACGGGGGGCGATCGAGGCGCGGAGGATTCAGTTTCTGAGAGGAGCACTACAGGCTTGGTGTGGACAGACAAGTTGCTTGTCACTGGAATCGTATCGCGTCGCGTGTAGTTAGGACACAGTGTTAGTCTAGCATTTGCATTGAGTCATCATAGCCAATACGGTCTTAAATAGCCTGTGCAAAGCACTTTGTCTTTTTTAACATTAGAGTTTGGCTAAATATCAGAAGAAACTGAGCACCATGGGCGTCAGTTTGGTTTGAAATGTGCTGGGGACAGAGACGCATTCAGAAGTGCATTTTAAGAAGTGCTGGGTACATGATGCCTTATTTTTTTTTTCTCTTTTGCGCAGGTCATGTTTTGAAAGACTATGTCCTGTAGCTTACTAATGTAAATAAATAAAAATGTCAGCTGAGAGACATATTGCGGGTCTTATAGCCTATCTTACTCATGCCGACAAAAGCGCCCCGCGAATTCTTTAATATTTTTAATTTTTGCAATTTTTTTACCACTTCGCTATCAGATTCCCACTGGAGCCCGTGTTTTTATTTTATTTTATCCTCCCTATTACACATTAGTTGCAGCCATTAAAATAGTTCAGTTTTGTTTTTAATGTCAAAGTAGTGTTTCTTTATTAAGTTAATTTAGAAAAATGTTTGAAGCATTTTTTTGTTTGATAAACTAAAGTTTTTGCTCTTTAAAGTGACGACCAAGCGGCCAGCGGCCGACAGTGAGTTAACCCAACGCTTTAGCCTCTGAAATCAACACTTGTCAAAGTAGTTAGGCTATATTTCGTTTCGTTTCTTTATTAAGTTAATTTAGAAAAATGTTTGAAGCATTTTGTTGTTTGTTAAATTAAAGTTTTTGTTATTTAAAGTGATGACCAAGCGGCCAGCGGCCAACAGTGAGTTAACCCAACGCTTTAGCCTCTCAAATCAACACTTGACTTGTCTTGCTTATAAAATCCATATAAAACACTTAAAGCATCGTTTAAACGTTTAGCCTACTATCACCACCATCACAGTAAAAAGGCATTTTTGACAAGATGAGGCAGGCAGATCGCAACGGCGTGCGCAAACGAAACGGGCTACACAATCTAAACAAATAATTTAAAAAACATGCTGGTTGTCTTACCTTAGGCTACACCTATCCGCGAATTAATATAAATCCCATCTTCAGCTATATGCACATTTAACGGAGTTCATGTCAACGAAAGCAACAGATTTCAGAGCATTTTATTCATCAGCTCATTTCAACATCAAAGACCGCATTATGAGAACGAGCGACCTAAACACTGGTAAGAGCCTTTAGTCTCATTAGTTTTAATGAAGATGATTGTGCTTTTGAGCATCTAAGACTTAGCTTATTTTCAGTTTCACTTGTGGCAGTTTGCGTGTTGGCTTGCTTTACTCGTTTGCGGCGATGCGTGTTGCATAGTGCCGTCCTATAGCCTAAAAAGGCCCGAAGCCCGGCCCGCGTCTGAGGTA
The DNA here is from genome assembly GCA_023566225.1 of Romanogobio albipinnatus. Lineage (NCBI taxonomy): Eukaryota > Metazoa > Chordata > Actinopteri > Cypriniformes > Gobionidae > Romanogobio > Romanogobio albipinnatus. The sequence goes on along the minus strand of CM042245.1, from coordinate 46,993,022 downwards.
GGCTATGACTGGAAAATTGGCCCGAAGCCCGGCCCTAGGGACGTAAAAAAAGTCGGGGCCTGTCGGGCTCGGGCAGAAATGTAGGGCTCTACTTTGAGTTAGGCTGAAAGTGTCTTTCTTTTTAATACATTATTTCTTTTTAATACATTAATACGTCATTACGCTAATCATGAGCGGTCCATGGCACCTGCTACCCATGGCTGTTAAGAAATGTAGGCTACATCAATACATTACAACAATTTCGTGCTATGGGCACTGCCACTGATACAGGCAGCGGAAGAGCCTGTTTTACAGAGCTTGCTTCTGCTTTTCAAACGTTTTTACGACAAAAGATGTCGTTAAAACGACATAAGAACTCGTTATTATGAGAAAAGATGTCGTTAAAACGACATAAGATATCGTTATTACGACACAATTGAGTGGAAAAAATAATATGTGTGTGGCAGCAATGCTTCACCGTAAAATTTAACTTGAGGTTTAAAAAAAAAAAAGAAGTGGTGGGTACAAAAGGACTCATGACGAAATCTGGTGGGTACGCGAAATGACTAGAGTTAAAAATGAATGTCAAATATAAAATTTATAAATATATTTTTTTAGAATCTGAATGAAGATGAATAATAGTGCGACAGTCGTCACAAGCAGTTGTACTGAAAACAGTGTGAAATAATTGTGCATAGGCTTTGTGATAAGAATTTTAAAAAACAATTAACAGAGTAATTCAGTACTTGGGCCCTAATTATTATTTTTCAGACATATATTTTTATTATTTACAGGTTAATGCCATAATTCAATGGATTTGATTGCACTAACCTGGAAAATCCAAAGATTTCTTAATCCTAAATACTGTTTCCAGGCAGACTGATAAAAAATTCTGACTAAGTAGGAAAGTTGCGCAAAGTCTGTGGTCAGATTGAAAGCCTTGATTTCATCCAGTCCTTGCCATTTCTGTGTGCAGTATGCATCATCGGTCAGTAGGCGGGCTGTGGGCGGTACATGGGTGCGCCGTCTGAGGCTGAGACTAGGATCTAGGTAACTAAGGAACCAGTTTTTGATTAAAGACAAACCAACACACCTCTATTTGAGCATTCATAATGGAAGATCTTAGAGACAATCCCTCCAAATGTTCTGAATCTGTAAAGGTAGGCCAAAGGTTTGCCTTTGTGTTGTGGATGCGTTCGTTGAGCAGGATTCCCACCTTTAGAGTCTGGTGTCTTGTTTCATGCTTTTAAACGTGTGCAGATGAGTTCGGGAGACATGACAGAGCTGTATTTATCATGTCAAGAGCTTTTCTTTCGAGCTGAATAAAAACGCCTCTGTGTTTGGTTCTCTCCATGGCGACAGGAATGCCAGAGGAGGGCCAGATCTGTCACAGAAGATTATGCCAAGGTGCTGGCAACCAGGAAAACGGTAGTTAGATGAAGAAAGGAGGTGAAAACTCACTGTTATCTTAGAAATATCAAGTTGAAGGTTCGAGCGCTTTGACCTCCGGAGGGGCATCCGTAAGCTCCCGAGTGCTGTTTGAAGAAAGAAAGAAAAAAAACAAGCAGAAGTGTAAAGAAAATGAGAGGAGAAAAGACAACTGGCTAATAAATTAGTTTGAAGGGTGGAGAAAATGAAAAACCGGTGTGGGTTGGGACCTGGGAGAGGAGAGCTGAATACTACAAGTGAGAGAAGGAACAGAGAATGAAATAGATTTTTAGAAATGCAAGGCTGGGTTGTGAGATCAATCCAACTGTAGACAGGCGGCTGATGTAAGGTAATCAGAGTGGTGAATGAGACGCAGCCTTCTCTGCTGAGCCAGCGTTAAAGACCGCCTTCATTTGGACCTCTAGTCCACGGAGCCACTAACACAATTGCCCACAATCCTTTACAGCGTACAGATCGGGTCCTTGTGGTATTTATGAGTCGGACTTCAGGAGACAATGATGGATTTGCCCAGTTTTGATTACTATGCTGATTTGCAAAGAAAATTTACCAGAAGATTGTTGATGCAGGAACTTTTTGAAGAAGACAGTAAAAAGTGGAGAAACTATAATGCCTTTTCAAAGATCTACAGATTAAAAAACTTTTTAAAAAAAGTTGTTATGAATTAATGCATTGGTTCATTTCCAGAAACATTCTTCTCATTTTAACACATTGCATTATAGTCAGAGGATGTGAAGTTGCAGTGACCCATCACTGGAAGTGTCCATTGTTAGTTGCCATTACTCTTATTCAGGTTTAAAGAGCAGAAAAACCCCATCCAGAATGAGCTCAACCGTGCCAACATAAGCGGTTTGACTTCTAAAACATCTTGGAATTGCACTAGGTCAAAGGTATTTGCAAACCTAGTGTTGAAATGTTGGCTTTAGCTGCTTGTCTGCATTTGATAAATGGTATAATATTTAATTTGTCACAGACATCTCTGCTGGAACAGTTAATGTAAAATGGGTATATTGGGAATCTTCAATATGAGGTTTGTGAGTACAAAGAAAATAAGTTCATCTCACAAAGAATTACAAAGAAACAGCAAATAACACATTGAATTAAATGTAAGGTTTTGAAGTACAATGTAAGTAAATGTTATTTATTTTAAAATAAATAAATGAGTTATACATTATATAGCTGAAGGTATGTGCACTTCTAATTAATGGGTTTGACTATTTCAGCTACATCACTAGCAGGTGCATAAAATCAACCATACAGCCATGTAATCTCCTCAGACAAACATTTTTAGAAGAATGGGGCCCAGAATCACAATGGCCCTGCGCACCAAGCGATGTAGATAAAGAAATATTTTACAGATTCTGGTGTGAAAGAATTTGACACAAAGCCCAGACCTGAACACCGTTTGAGATACATTTGAATGCTGATTGCGAGCTGGACCCCATCACCCAACATCAGGGCCTGACCTCACTAATGCTTGTGTCAGATTGAGCGGATCCCCACAGCCATGCTGTAACATCTGGTGGAAAGCCTACGCAGAATACTGGGCTATTACAGGGTTGTGCGCCATTCACGATTCATTTGAGAATGCCTTTTAAATTCCAGTTAAGTTTTTGAATTTTATTTGAGGAAGCAAACAGGATGCAGAATTGTAGAATTAACATGCAATGGGTTTTGAAAGTTGAAAAGTAGATGGGTGGGTGCATGAAGGGATGGATGGATGGATGGATGGATGGATGGATGGATGGATGGATGGATGGATGGATGGATGGATGGATGGATGGATGGATGGATGGATGGATGGATGGATGGATGGATGGATGGATGGATGGATGGATGGATGGATGGATGGATGGATGGATGGATGGATGGATAGATAGATAGATAGATAGATAGATAGATAGATAGATAGATAGATAGATAGATAGATAGATAGATAGATAGATAGATAGATAGATAGATAGATAGATAGATAGATAGATAGATAGATAGATAGATAGATAGATAGATAGATAGATAGATAGATAGATAGATAGATAGATACTCTGATGGTAGATACATGGGTGGATGGATTCATAGATGTTTACATTCATAGATGGTACATACATGGATGGATGGGTAGATACATAGATTAATACATAGATTGATACATGGATAGATGGATGGGTGGGTATATGGTTAGATGAATGGATCAGTAGATACATAGATTGATTAATGGATGGATGGTAGATATGGATAGATATTTACATTCATAGATACATAGATAGATGGTAGATACATTGATGAATGTGGGCATAGATGGGTAGATACATAGATTAATATATGATGGATGGATGGATGGATAGTAGATGGCAGATACATTGAATAGATGGATCAATATTTACATTCATAGATGCATAGGTAGATGGGTAGGTACATGATGAATGGGGGCATAGATGGGTAGATGCATACATTAATATATTATGGAAGGATGGATGGATGGTAGATGGCAGATACATTGAATAGATGGATAGATATTTTCATTCATCGATGCATAGATAGACGGTAGATACACGGGTGAATAGGGGCATAGATGGATAGATGGGTAAATACATAGATTAATATACGATGGAAGGATGGATGGATGGTAGATGGCAGATACATTGAATAGATGGATAGATAGATGGGTAGATACATGGATGAATGGGGCATAGATGGATAGATGGGGTAGATGCATAGATTAATATACAGTATGATGGATGGATGGATGGATGGATGGATGATAGATGGCAGATACATTGATGGATGGATGGATAGATGTTTATATTCATAGATAGATGGATAGATGGGTAGATACATACGGTAGATTCATATATGATGGATGGATGGATGGATGGATGGATGGATGGATGGATGGATGGATGGATGGATAGATGGATAGTGGATGGCAGATACATTGAATAGATGGATCGATATTTACATCCATCGATGCATAGATAGATGGGTAGATACATGGATGAATGGGGCATAGATGGGGTAGATGCATAGATTAATATATGATGAATGGGGGCATAGATGGGTAGGTACATAGATTAATATATGACGGAAGGATGGATGGATGGTAGATGGCAGATACATTGAATAGATGGATAGAAATTTACATTCATAGATGCATAGGTAGATGGGTAGATACATGGATGAATGGGGCATAGATGGATAGTTGGGGTAGATGCATAGATTAATATGGATGGATGGATGGATGGATGGTAGATGGCAGATACATTGATGGATGGATGGATGGATGGATAGATGTTTATATTCATAGATAGATGGGTAGATACATGGATGGATGGATAGCCAACTCTCTATTAATGTGCATGCTTATTTTTATTTCTATTTATTTTTTAAATTAACATTCTTAAATAACATTGGATGAATTGTATAAATGTTCATTTTGACTGCTCTAATATATATTATATATATATATATATATATATATATATATATATATATATATATATATATATATATATATATACAAAGTTCAGGCATGAAACTAATTGAACGCTGATTGGTTGTTTCAACGCTGCAGCACCAGCCAATCAGAAGTATTTCCAAATCCATGTAACCATATATATCGTACCCTAGCCTGCAATCGGCACGCTGCGTGATGTGAAAGCTTCTGTTATTCCTCCTCCTCCCCAGCTCCACCTGTAGAGATCTGCTACGGGTTCTACCATTTCTTTCCTTTGTTTTTTTTGACTAAGATGAACAAATGATTGTATTTGCTCTGCAGCAGCGTAGCACATTTCATCCGCCAAAATCAAGCCATGTATATTTCATCCCCCATGCCAATAAATGCTGGTTGAATAAATGCGAGAGTTGTCATGACTGAAATATATATACAGGAAGCTCTGTATTAATTATTGTATTTGAGAAGAACCTGCCTTTTGTCCCTTATTAAATGTTTTTTCTTGAATTTTCTCTCTTTTAGGGAGTTTCTGGCTGCTCTCCACAGTAGTCACAGATCTTGTGCATCTCATTGGGTATGTGCTTGTGTTGAAGGTCATCCAGACCGTTCTGTTGTTCCATTCCAGGGAACACATTAAGCACTGGAAGGAGTCTCTGCCAGCTCCTGTAGTCACAGACATGTTAACTTTGCTTGCGAAGGGCATTTGTGTTTCATTTCCTCTCACCCTCTCCCTGGCATCATCCATCGACGCAGACTCCCACTGAGAGGAAATTAAAATAGCGATTTATTGAAATTGTTTCATTATATAAGAACAGCAATAAAGAAATCACTCAGGTGTAAATCTTTATTTTTTTTTAAACTTCTGTTTGGCAGTTTATACATGATCAAAGAGCCATAACTCTGTTGCAATAGAAAACAAAATCTGAAGCATAGCTCTCATTATTTTGAATGCGATTTAAATTATAGCGGTTCACTCTCGATTTAGTACTTTGAAACAGACTTTAATCAAAATAAACATGTTGATCAAACATGACCAAGTAAATCTCAAATTTAGAAAGGGCTTGTCGCTGTAACTGATGCGAAGAGGTGCAATGAAAGTGGCATATTGTGTGCTCAGCTTCATGGACTCTATGTAAAGTATCGGCCGGGGTAATATGTCACAAAGCAATCTCACGCTGAATGGCTTGATCCGAACAGTATTTAATGGAGGTCGATTTCCCAGACTACTTGCCATTCTACACTCTGGTGGGCCACAATCACCTAACAGCTGTCAATAAATTACAGCGGCCAATACAGCGAGTTGGTCATTAATCTTAAGTGGCCGATATTTCATCCAGTCAATGTTTTGCCTGAGTGTTTTTGTGTTTAGTGCCATAGAGTTTGTTATTGCTTCTCTGTGCATTATCAGACTTTTCAGTGTAGTATTGAAAATTTCGATAGACTGTTTTGATTTGAGCTGAACTGAATAAAGTGTTTTACTTTGTTCGGCTTGGGTGGCTTTCTGAGAAAAGCTGTTCTGAACTGAGCCATAGTTGAAGGCCATTGGTCCTTTGTCCTTGTTCATATATTAGTACAGCACTGTAATGGTCGTCCATTGATTTACAGTCTCTCTGGGTTTATGAAACATATGTCAGAACAATCAGTATAACTGATGCCTGTCAATAAAAATTGATAGACGGAGAGGGGTGACATATGTTCTTTATAGGGGGCACTTGAAGGCGTTATAAACCCTACATGAATTCGCACCTCCTGTTTACAGCTCCGGTTTTCACACTGCCACTGCTTGCATTCACACACACCTGGAACATGTTTGGTTTGCCAATCTGTAGGATTTTTTTTTTTTAATGGTTAATTTGGCCCCGCCAAAAATATCAGCTTTTAGCATGTATAAGAGTTCTGCTTCCTCCAGTTGAAGTCCTCTTTTTTTTTTTTTGAAGACGGCTGTCAACTTGTCTGATTGTTGTCCTAGTGAAGTGGAAATGGTTTCGTCGGGTCTAATGTGTTGCGGCTGCCGCATACATCTCCGAGCCGGAGTGTGTGGAGTGTAAGTTTTGAAGCTGAGAGTATGTGGCGAAGCGTCTGGGTTATAAGGTCAGCGTTCAGGATGAGTTATAAGAGCTGAAGTCAAGACCTTACCTCGTTAGTGTGATGTGAAGTCGGGATGTCACGATGTGACAGTCCACACCAAACATGGCCCAGCATTCTGCTGTGTCATGGCCTCTCGGTTATAAATACTCGTGTTTCCATCAGCCCACTTCACTCTTTCTCTTTATTTATCTCAGTTTTTTTATTGCTCAGTGGTTGCTCTTTCCTATCACAGGAGATTGAAATGAGTTCTTTATGATTTAGTTAGTGCCAACTTAGTCTTGTGTGTTTCTCCTAAACAGAAATAAAAATATAGAGCAATAAAAAGAAAATATATATTAACTCAAATATTTTAGTCTCGGATGATGAATGTGATAATAATAATATGTATTATACCAAAGTCAGAAATGTAAATAAAAAAATTTAGGCATAACATTATTATTATATTTTGCTGCCAAAACAGCCCTGACCCGTCGAGATCCCTGAAGGTGTGCTGTGGTGTCTGGCACCAATATTTTAGCAGCAGATCCTTTAAGTCCTGTAAGTTGCGAGGTGGGGCCTCCATGGATTGGACTTGTTTCTTCAGCACATCCCACAGATGGTTGATTGGATTGAGATCTGGGGAATTTGGAGGACAAGTCAACCCCTCAAACTCGATGTTGTGCTCCTCAAACCATTCCATTTTTGCTTTGTTGCAGGGCGCATTATCCTGCTGAAAGAGGCCACAGCCACCAGGGAATACCGTTTCCATGAAAGGGTGTATATGGTCTGCAACAATGCTTAGGTAGGTGGGGCGTGTCAAAGTAGCATCCACATGTAGGAAGGACCCAAGGTTTCCCAGCAGAACATTGCCCAAAGCATCACACTGCCTCAGCCGGCTTGCCTTCTTCGCATAGTGTATCCTGGTGCCATGTGTTCCCCAGGTAAGCAACGCGACGCACATTGCAAATGATGCAAAAGAAAATGTGATTCATCAGACCAGGCCACATTCAGGCCCACTGTTGGGTCTTTCAGCGGTGGACAGGGGTCAGCATGGGCTGCGATGCACTGATGTACTGATGTATTCTGACACCTTTCTAACAGAACCAGCATTAACTTCTTGAGCAATTTGAGCTACAGTAGCTCGTCTGTTTGATCAGACCACACGGGCCAGCCTTCACTCCCCGCATGCATCAATGAGCATTGGCCGCCCATGACCCTGTTGCCGGTTCACCACTGTTCCTCCCTTGGAGCACTTTTGATAGATACTGACCACTGCAGACCGGGAACACCCCACAAGAGCTGCAGTTTTGGAGATGCTCTGACCCAGTCGTCTAGCCCTCGCAATTTGGCCCTTGTCAAACTCGCTCAAATCCTTACGCTTGCCCATTTTTCCTGCTTCTAACACATCAACTTCGAGGACAAAATGTTCACTTGCTGCCTAATATATCCCACCCACTAACAGGTGCCGTGATGAAGAGATAATCAGTGTTATTCACTTCACCTGTGTTTTAATATGATATTGTAATGGAGGTTGAATGTCTATTATTTAAAAGATTAAAACACAAGCAATGCTATCTACATTCATTTTATAGCTCTGTACTCACTACACAAGGAGACCCATATGAGATTTTTTTTGTGAAGCCTTAAGCAAACTCCTCCTCTTGATCTTCACTAGATCTCACGGCTGTCTAGATGGAGCAATTGAGATATTAAAGCAACTATCCTATGCAACTCTAATTCTCTTATGTAAGTCTTTCTCATTCTCACCTTTACCCGCTATTCTTTCTTTCACCTTTTTTTGCTCTCTCCAACTCATTTTCTCTTTCTTCTCATAAAAGGACACCAAATGTTTATGCATCCCGTTTTACCCTCTCTTTATTCATAATTCTTAATTGCACCGACCAAACTTGTTTCAAAAACCACACGCCCCTTAAAAATCACCATCCAGTCTCTGTCCAGCCAGTTTAACGCTCTTTCTCTCTCCACACACACATCTGGTTCAAATTTCTAAACCTTCTATTATTTTCTACCTCCTCAGCAGCTCACAATGGCCTTTTATAGAAACCCCAACCCATTCTACTGTACTACCATTGATTAAATGTTTGCTTTAACATAATGTGCTTCCAGAGATATCCACTCATCTGGCCGAACAATAATTCAAATTGTGTTTGACGTTGTTTTGATTGGTGTTTATGAGCGATACGTCCTCTCCGGGCCTCTGTGCGATGGTGAGTTGAGGAATGTCAAGTTAAATGCTTTTAAAATTCGCAATCTTGTTGTCCATAATCATCAATCATATTGAATTTTGTTGTCTTAAAGTTGTATTACTAGGGGAAAAAAAGTGATGGATGATTCCTTTGGAAAGCCATATACCTCAGATCACCCTATTGGATCCGATAGGAACTGGGAATGTGTGTGATTCGTTGATATTTTATCCTTTAAAAGCCAATAAATGCCTTACAGCACACAATATTCTGTTTCATTCTGAAAGTGAGTGAGTTTAAGTGTTTCTTCAATGGTTTAGACATGCATTGCGGTAAAAAAAATATGCATCAAGACATGTGTGCTCTCCACAAGTAGCTCACTCATCTCTCTGTGTTTACAGTCAATAAGCCCCGGGCGCTATTTCAACCCACAGGGCCAAAGGGCTCTGACCCCATTTTTCAATATCTCTAAGGTATGGAAAGATATTCTTTCTGTCTGTTTTTCCTCTTGTCTTGCCCACTCATTCCCGGTCGCGCACTCATTTCGGCACTCTCACTCAGAGATCAATTAGTGAATCGAAATGGTTGCTCACCCTCCAGCTTTCCTGCCATTGCCTCGGAACATTCCAGAATTGCATGAGGCGTTGAGTAATAAGTCAGCAGCTTCTGAGGTCAGGGGTCAGAGGTCGCTCAACCACAAGGATCCCCAGGGCTATTTAAAGGGTGATGGCTTAGCCCGTTTGAAGGGTCACCTGTAAATGTCACCTGTAAGATGTGAAGGAACTGGAATACTTGAAGGATTAGTTCCCAAAATGAAAATTCTGACATGAGTTACTTGATGTCGTTCCAAACTCGTATGACTTTCTTTGATGGAAGACAAAAGGAGATTTTTTTTTTTTATACTTAATACGTTAAGTTTAAGTTTCGAAGGGATGGTTCATAAAAATGTTTAAAAAACCAAGATATTTTGATAGAACGTTGGGAACAAACAACATTTATGTCAATTGACTTCAATTGTATGGACAAAAGAATAAAAGAGACATTTCTCAAAGTATCATCTTTTATGTTCCACGCAACAATGACATGATGTTGTGTATATGATGACTGAATTTCATTTTTTTGTGAACTATCCCTTTAAAAAGGTTTTAAAAGCATCATAAAAGTCCTTTTTATGCATGGATAGTCTTCATCTCTAGTGAGTTTTAAAGCGATGTGACTGGATCATTGAGCCATTGAGTTGGACTAAAGAAGAAGCAAATGAGTCTGTCTGATTCACAAATGAATCATTCACCATTTTTGCAAACTGGATTAGCTGATTCATTGAAAAGATCTGACTCAAGACAAATCAGACATTGCTATACCTTTCTCAGGAACTCTCATGAACTCTCATTTCAAGATTTTCAGTAAAAATCAACTTAAATCTAGGGTTGGATTTTTTTTTTTACAAGTTGCATTACTATCAAAAAAAGTGATGGATACATTTTTGTATTTCTGTTTTGAAGATTCAAGATAAAAGTAAGGGCTGAGAGTTTAAACAGCTTTTGAGGAAAACTGTTTGTAAGCATATATGGCTCTGTATATTCCTTCATGCCTCTGCGCTCTATCTTTCACCCTCCTATTGGAGTAAACTTTGAGAGTGGACTAGTGGTTTATTTAAGTAAAGCGCACATATAACTTTCACAAAGCCAAACCCACAAACCCACATCGATCACCCCCCACTGCACTGTCTCCATATTTACCACAGTCATTTTAAATGGCTTTTTTGATATTTAATTGTTACAATTTTTTTCTCAGAGTTGTGTTACACCTTTTCATCGCCACCCAGGTAGTGTCTATAGTTGTCATATACATTCCTTGTTTTAAAAGCAGAGGGGAAGTCGAGCTGTCGGCGGAGAACTCTCTGACCCTAATAACAGAGCTGACAGCTGCCTCTCTGTTCTTTTCTGCAGCTCTAGCATTAGTTGCTCTGGATGCATGCATTGCTGCTGCTGCAACGCTGCTTTGTTGTGTGTCTCTGTGATTTGCCTGACTGCTGCAGCGTTCTATAATCAGCCCCTGCATTGCTGCATCAGCCTGTTTACTGCAACAGCAGCGTCTCTGTATGTTTGTGTGTGCAGTTTTCTCTGCCTCATGTCATGCACCACATTTATTTGTGCATTCTGAGTCTGTCTGTATGATTCAATGTTCAGTTTTAAAGGTGCAGTTAACTTCTTTTGTTCTGTAGACACTAAGACAGTTATGTTGATTTTAGTTTTAATGCTTCACACATGTCTGATGTAAGTGTAGTGTAACTGTAGGTTGTCTCTGGTTTGGAGATACATGTGAATGTGAGCCATATTAGCTATTTTACAGTAGGAATGCAATGATTTTTAGCATATTACCCATTTAATTTTGTGTTTTTCACTTTGGTAACTCTTCACAATAAGGTTGGCTAACATTCAATACATTACAATAAAATTGTTAAAATATTGTTCATTGTTAGATATTGTGAGTTTTAAATTAGTTTATTACACTTTATTGTAAAGTGCAGACGTTGTACTGATGCCAAACTTTAGTCATATGTTATGGAAAATGTTTTGGTTTTTGTCCATCAAGTTCATAAAATAAATATAATAAAAATTATATATATATATATATATATATATATATATATATATATATATATATATATATATATATATATATATATATATATATATATATATATATATATATATATATATATAAACAAATAAAATAAAAACATATACAATAAAAACAAAATAAATGAATAAAAACATAATATAAAATAAAATATAAAATAATTAAAAATGTAAAAAAATAAATTAAAATATAAAATATAATAAAATAAAATAACTTTAATTAAAGTCTCCAAATTAATAGGTATTATTTAAAAATAATTATTTTGAGAACGAAATATTACATTTCAACGTTTCTTTAGACATACGTCTTATGTTTGTGTGATAAGTTTTCACTAAGTTACAGTTCATTTTCTGAAGACTATCTGAATGAACGTCATTGAGAGAGAGGCTGCAGATCGCACATCATGTTTGTTTTCTTTATTTTGCAAAAAGCACAACATTTTGTTATTATAATTTTTTATATTATAATTGTAATTATATTTTATTATTACAGATTATAATTATGTATAACACTTGCCTGGATGATAAAAAGTTATTTGAGTGTCTTTGGCACTGATTAGAAAAAAAGCGAGTTGATCGCGCCGGCGCGACGGCCAACTCGAGGGGGTTAAATAATAAATGATGATAAAAATAAATAATTATAAAACATTTGGGGGTCAAACTCCATGTAAATATTCTATATTGTGATATAAATCATGCCATGAAATTTTGGTCACACGCCCACCTGGTGTGAGAGCATACTGCAGATGGACATTGCTTATGTCGTAATGTGCATGCGAATTACAATTACACAGTTGTTGTTTTTCCCTTTGCTTCCCTTTACTCTATAATTATTTGAAACCACTGCCATGACATAATACAGTTTTATTGAGTCTAAGCCCACACATGCTGGCCTGACTGCAGGTGTGTGAGTGAGTGATGGCAGCAGTTCATTAAGGGGACGGCCAGAAGTAGAGAAAGACCCTCAGGAGACACATACCGAATGTTATGATGGATGGTTGTATCAGTCACAACGGACCACTCACTTTTACTGTCAGAGGCTCCTGTTTTAATAGACCCGCTGCAACATATGATAGGGAGACAGAAAGGTAGAAGGGTGTAGGATGAATTATTCATGGAGAAAAACTCTCAAATCGAGCAGCCCCCAAATCTTGTAGAGATGTTCAAAATTTTGATCTGATCATAATGACTCATAAAAGGTGGAGAAAAGATTGAATTATAAGAGAGAGGAAGTGAGACAAGGGATTGCAGAGGCAACATAATGTTGAGCACCAGTCAAGCATTGTTGTTGACACAAGATGACATTTCCTAATGAGCTGGTGCTCGAGAGGTACTTTGACTGCTAAAATCACAGCCTCCTGTGTACACACACACACACACACACACACACACACACAAACGAGTTTCCATGTAGTGACATTTCGTTCTTAACAGACCCTTGAAGAGCCAGTAGAGCAGCACAATGTAGTGTTTTGCTAAAGAAAATGTGAGAAGAAATGCCATGAATGGAGCTGTTTAGATGAGAAAACTAGATTTTTACATTTCTGGAAGACAGTGTGAGTTGTGTTTGCTCGTGCCACTCTGCTCTCTTTTTGATGATATTTTTCTCCAAATGTTTTAATGCATATTTTAAAAGAATTTAAAGTGGTTGTTCACTTCAAAATTTACATTTCCTGATCATTTACTCACCCCCACCACGTCATCCAAGATGATCATGTCTTTCTTTCTTCAGTCGAAAAGAAATTAAGGTTTTTTAGGGAAACATTCCAGGATTGTTCTCCACATAGTGGACTTCAATGGGTGGTTGAAGACAGTTTGAAGGTCCAAATTGCAGTTTCAATTCCCAGACGAGGAATAAGGGTCTTATCTAGCGAAACAATCGGCCATTTTCTAAAAAATATTAATATTTATGTACTTTTTAACCACAAATGCTCTGCTTGCTCTGATCTGTGATGCGCCACGCATTACTTCATCACGTTGGAAAGGGCACTTGTGACATAGTTGGAAGTACCGCGGTAGGGTGAAAAACTCAAATCTCATTTTCTCCTCCAACTACAAAATTGTCCGACATCGTTGCTTTACCTTTTTTGTGAAGGCCGTTTGACTGGCACGTCTGCTTTGTAAACACTTGATCGGTACTTTCACCTACGTCACGCATGTCCTTTCCAAGGTGATGACGTAATGCATGGAAAATCGCAGAGCAACGCAACACAACATTTATGGTTAAAAAAGTATATAGTTTCTTTTTTAATTTTAGAGAATGACCGATCGTTTCGCTAGATAAGACCCTTATTCATTGTCTGGGATCGTGTAGGGCCCCATTGAAGTCCACTATATCAGTCCTTTCAGAAAAATGCGGCCTTTTTTTGTGATTGTTGCGGGCAAAAATCCTTGATTATGCGGCATGTTTTCTTAAAAAATGCGATGAAAAAATGCGGGATATTTATGCAATTTTATGCGATGAAATTTGAAACTTGCAAAAACTGCGGTTTGATGAAAAAGAGAAAAAAAGCACTACATCACAGAAAGTGCTGGGAATATTTAAGTTCTCATCTTGTTTTATTGAAGACCTTAATAAACACATGGCTCAAATTTACAAAACATTGAGTCAAACAAGTTCTGTAGCTTTACAAAAGGAATATGCTACAACTTGAAAAATGAATAAATAACTTCCTGTTTTACAGAGGTGGCTTTACAAAACAGACATTTGAGTGCTTCCAATGCACAAAGTGCAATCTCTTAAAGGGTTAGTTCATCCAAAAATTTAAATTCTGTCATTAATGACGTCCCCTCATGTCGTTGGACACCCGTAAGACCTCCGTTCGTCTCTAAATAACGACTTATATAGTGATGACCGATTTCAAAACACAGCATCATGATGCTATGAATCAGCGAGTCGATTCATGATTCGGATCGCATGTCAAACTGCTGAAACACGTGACTTTGGCGATCCGAACCGCTGAATCGACTCATTGATTCATAACGCTTCAAAGCTTCATGATGCTCTGTTTTGAAAGCGGTCAACACACCGGGAAACTGCTTTGCGCGTCTTTTGCTATTATTTTTGTTGGCAAATGGGAGTTTGCGCTGCATTATGATTTTACCGATATCTATGGTTTCACCACGGGGGTTTGCAGCTTTTCGAAAATGTTCACGTCGGGTAATTACGTCACTTCAAAACGTTCCCATGGCAATAGGCTGAAATGGCGGCTCTTGTGTGAAGTAAACGAACATTTTTCAACTTTCTGCTAATATATATGACTTTTTTTGCAACGAAAATGCGGGGATTATGAAATCATGCTAGCCCCGCATATTTTGCACGCGGAAATAGGCAATTTATGCGGCAAAAGTGCGGCGTATTTGAAAAAATGCGGCACCCACATAAATATGCGGACTTTGGCTGATTATGCGTTAAATCACGCGATCGCATAATCGCGTTTTTCTGGAGGGACTGACTATATGGAGAAAAATCCTGAAATGTTTTCCTCAAAACCCTTAATTTCTTTTCGACTGAAGAAAGAAAGACATGATCATCTTGGATGACGTGGGGATGAGTAAATTATCAGGAAATTCTGAAGTGAACTTCTCCTTTAAGACCAATTTTGTAACAAAACAAAGAATTATATTTGGCAATTAAAATAACAAATACCACACCAGTACAGTTTGAATGAATGGTGACGAAGGTCAAGAGTTTGTGTTCTGTAAGATTTTGAGATTAAAGTTATTTTTTATTTATTTTTAAGTCTCTTAGGGCACGTGTCCACCAAAGCATTTTTAGCCTGCTGAAAACGCTCGACACTGAGAGCACAGCGTTTTATTTTTCAGTTGAGATGCTTTGGTTGCTCTGATATATATATGAATATCCATGGTATAGTGTTACTAGTATCTCAATTCACAGATAATTTGTTTCTGTATTGTATCTATATAATGTCGATACAATGTAAATTATTTGCTCTGGCTCTTGTTTTAAATCATTTTGTACCATTATTATGCTGCTTGTTGTCATCTATTGATGTTGTACTAGCAGAATGTAGCAGTTGGACGGCGTTGTATTTGTCCCGCCCTTCCTCCACTGTGATTGGACGGCTGGGTGATAGTGATGAGCGCTGCGTTTTACACTCTTCAACTCTCTGCGACCAGTAAAAATGCAGAGCGCTTAGTACTTCAGCATGAAATAGACGCTCAGTGCCACGTTACACTGTTGCCATTTTAAAAGCACGGTTTTATAACATTACAAATTTTGAATTATTTTTTTCAATGTCGGTTAGCATAAAAATCAGTAGAGATAAAACTGAAAAGGCCATTTGAATCTTTTCAGTGTTTTTTAAATGCATTTTTAAGGTACACTGTGTAGATTTTAGCGGCATCTAGCGGTGAGGTTGTAAATTACAACTGCCCACTGCTCACCCCTCCCTGTCGAAGCACATAGAGAAGCTACGGTGGCCGGTACAGGACAAAAACAAAAATAACGTCGTTGGAGAGAGCAGAGAGTAGCTAGCGTTCTGTAGAGCAGTTTGTCTGTTTAGGGTTACTGTAGTAACATGGCGACTTCACTGCAAGGGGACCCGCTGTGTATGTAGATAAAAATAGCTCATTCTAAGGTAATAAAAACATAACGGTTCATTATGTAAGGTCTTTATACATCACTGAAAACATAGTTATGTATATTATATTGCATTTATATCAATAGCTTTTCATAGATATTACACACTGCACCTTAAAGGTGTGCAAACACCTTGTGGCTCGATTCCCTGCTATGGGATATTTTTCACTTGTTTCATCATCTGCCTGGCAGAAACCATAACTTGTCTGAAGTGGTGGGACATACTGTTTTCAAGCTATGAGCAGTACTAATGATAAATATGAATAGGAATGAACAACAGGGTCGACGGTTTTAAAACGCTGTCAATGTATAAATATGTATGCGTGTGCTCTTAAAACGTGCTTGTGCATGTGTATACGCCAGAGATCGATAGACTGAAATGCCGCTAGCATGGCCTGGTAATTTGACAGGAAAAGAGGATTTATTCAAGTTCAGAGAACACGGCCCGCTGCTTCATGAAGAAAAGGTCACAGTCTCATTAAAACAGCCTATATGTGCAACACGATGGCCAATCCCACCCGTGCTTTCACACACAGATAAATGACAGTGTCAGTTGCTGGAAAACATGTCAATGCGGGATGGATGAGCATTTCGCAAAGTATCCATCAACTGTGCTCTTGCCTTATTGAGTGATACCCATCTGATAGACATCTCTGTTTGGCAATGTCGCGCTATTGATTAGTAAGCGATTCTGTGTTAAAACATGTATCTCTGTATCGATCAGCTCAGGCCGGTGTCAAGGCAAGCCTCTCGGATACGAATGACCAACGGTAAATGTCAAGCAAGGGCAGATATACTCGCCAAAAGCATATTTGTGAGTTTGCATGCGGCACTTTTGATGCCGAAATCTGCTTTCTCAGAGTTATTTCCCTCTCATTAGGAGTCGTGGTCTTGTTTTTACTCCAGTCCCACAGTAAATAAACTCAATATGCTGGATTTTGTCATCCAAGGTTTGGATTCGGTCCAGTGCTTGCGCTCATTCAAAAGTTCCATTCACTGCCATTAAAATGGAACTGTACCGAACCGCTGAATCCATCAAAAAGCGATGTTATTGTCTCCATAAGCACATAAGCTGTCAAAGATGTGGTGAGCCTCGCATATCCAAATAAACATTCTTGACGTCTCTGCTGCGGGATCTCACCCTGCTGCTCTGAAACAACAAATAAGAGCCAACGGAGAAACAACCAGAGAGAGAATGAATTCAGGGAGAGAGATCCAGACACGCAGAGCGAACGCAGACGGGAGAATGTTACAGGAAATAGTTTTACGGGGGGCTGGTGGGGCGGAGAGGAGGTAGACAAAGCAGAAACCAGGGATATTTTAAAGCGATACACTACTGAAGTCATTAATTTCCTATCCATTATGTGGGAGATCCAATCAGGAAGTACATTTCCCTAAAGAGGGTCTGGGTCATGGGTAATAATCTGATCTCCTCAAGGGTTATTGTTTCAGTGTTTATCAAGATTTTATCTCGTTTTCTTAGGTCAGCACCTGACGGCCTCTGACACGGGAGATCTGACAATCTGCTGTAATGAATTATGATCAAATACGTCTTTTATAGATTTCATGTTGTTGTTACAGCATGTTGTTAAAACTAAAGCTATTAAAACTCATTTTCGGTCATTGAAATACAGCTTAAAATAAAATTATACAACAAAAATGATAAAGCTATATCCAGCTATATAGAAATAATCAACTACGAAAAATGACAAAAGCACATAAAATTAACTAAAACTGAAAACTTAAAAATAGAAATAAAACTATAATTCAAAATATTACTAAATGCTATATTAGTATATAAATAATACTAAAATAACACTGATCTGATTAAATACCACACGCCTGTTTCCAGGCTCAAAAAAGTGTCTCGCGGCTATTGAAATATTATGACAGTCATCATAAATCAACTGACCGCATCCCTCATGGGCTTTCAAGAAAAATATGAAATCAATTGAATTACCGTGGCAGCTTTAAAGTCAGGCTGCAGTGGAAGTCAAAGGGCTTGAGTGTTTCTCCCGATGCGTCTGACCTCGGAGAGAGTTCATGTTGTATTTAAGTCAAATTAATGTCCAGAGGTGTGACCTCTGCACCTGTGGACGGGAAGAGTATGGGCAATGGATAGTGTATCTTTCGGTCTCCGTCTGTTTCTCTCTCTCACACACACACACACACACACCTGCGGTGAGAACTAGTGGAGGATGGTGGCGGATCACATGTCTATCTGGCTGTGTGGCAGTAAATTAAAATGAGGAGCAATTTCCTGAGCTCCAATTAGCAGAAAATTGGTCCTGTCTGTTTTCAGCTTCTCCCGTGAGTCCGGTCCAGAGAACGATGTGTGTGTAACTGTGCCAGAGGAGTGTGGAGAGAGAGAGAGAGAGAGAGAGAGAGAGAGAGAGAGAGAGAGAGAGAGAGAGAGAGAGAGAGAGAGAGAGAGAGAGAGAGAGAGAGAGAGAGAGAGAGAGAGAGAGAGAGAGAGAGAGAGAGAGAGAGAGAGAGAGAGAGAGAGAGGGGCAAAAATGGAAAATTGTGGCCAAAATAGACAGCAAAAACAGTTTATATGCAGAAGTATAGAAAATAAGAAGACAAAACATGTGTACACACACATGTACATGTTTGGAGGTTTTGTCCTAGCCAGTCACAACTGACAGGAGTAGTGTCTGTCTATACAAGATATATTACTATATATATTAGTTTCTATACTATACTGTGTGTGTGTGTGTGTGTGTGTTTGTGTGTGCGTGCGTGCGTGCGTGTGTGTGCAACCCTCTACGCACACCTTGGCAATAGAATCGCCTTTGGCTAGTAAAATTTTTTTGTAAGATATCGTTGGTGTTTCTGCAAATAAATAGATAAAAGTAATCATATTATATTATTAAAAGATAATAATAATAATAATAATTCTACTACTAATAACAATATACAACGCACTAAGGATTGATGAGCTGCTGGGTTCATGAATATTAATCACGTTGACAGCATTCGCTCAAACTGATTTGCTGAAATCAAAACAGCCAATGAGATTGCCGTTTGCACATTAGTTCCGCTCACTACCAGAAAAAGCGGCATATCTTCTGTTTGTTCTTAAAAGCTGAATAATTCCAAATGAACGTTAGTTTGACAGGAAAATACAACAAAGAATATTGTTAACATGTAGCGCGTCGATTTTGAGTGGTATTTAAGACTCTCACGCGCGCATGTGTGTGTGAGAAAGGCGCTCAGCAAAGCGACAGAGTTCTTCACACTAGAGTTCACGGTACGTCAGATGAGCTGATTTGAAATCGTATAGATCGCTTGACAAGAGCGTAACTCTCAAGCGCTCATTCAGAGTGTTCAGCGAGTAAAAATATATTTATGCTAAACTTATTCTTGTTTGGCGAGTAAAATCTGAGAATTTATTAGCCAGTGGCTAATGATAGATATTATTTAATCGCCCAGAGTGACGATTTACTCGCATATGCGAGTGTTTTACTCGCATTGTAGAGGGTTGGTGTGTCTGTGTGTGTTAGTGTGTGTGTAATATATATTAGTACTTTAGTGGTTCAATTTGAATTAATTGCAGACATTGAGAAAGAAGACAAATTAAATGCTAAAATAATGGAGGAAAAAAGCTATTGGGGAAATTGGATAGATATAGTGTTGGCCACTGCAGCATTATGGGTAATGAGCTGCACATGCAGTTTTGTCTCGTATCAATTCGAACCGGAACGAATGGCTCATCAATGACATTGACATGTCGGCTAATACAGGCTTCAGGGTTTAGGTCAATGTCGGCTGGTTCATATCGACGTGTGATCCTGGGTTTTAATGGAACCTGTGAAGCATTAAAGTTCAGTCATGGAGAGGTCAAATGCATGTGAGATTAAACGGACAATCTTCTTGCAGTTCTTCACAGTCAGCACAAAAAAAAAAGTTGTTATAGGGCTGTGATGTCATGTCAGTAAAAAACTATAAGAAATCCCACTCGTCGGGTCCTTGAATTTAAGCGCTGACCCTCTCCGTTCTCGACAAACCCGTGCCGTTATTGATCCGTTCAAAGGCATCTGTTGTCAACAACACACATTAGTTTGTGTTGTAGGTTAGGCTGGCTGTGAATGGGGGGGGTTAATGTTATCAGACAGCCTGACTCTGTCAATAAAGCATCAGTGCTGTGACTGACAGCGTGCTGTGATTGATTGAACTGGATACCAGTGACGACTGTCATCACTCTATTATCTTCTCCATCACACACCCTGATAAGCAGCAACCTGTCCGCATGCAGCTCCTGTTTGTCTTTATCCTCCCCTCTCTTCTTGGTTTGGTTTCAGAAACGTACCTGTATTCTTTTTTGTCTTTAGTTTTGTGCCCTTCCTCTCTTCCCCCTCCTCCATAACAATCTGTCCCTCTTATATGTAGATAAGCTTCGGCTTGTCCAAACGTTGGCTCTTTTAACTCTGTCTTCGGCTGCCATTGGCCCTGTGTGTTGTGATATGCCCCAGGCATAGCAAACATGACACTTTGACCCTCGTCCTCTTGCCCGCATCCATTAAGGGACTTTGTGTTGTCTAGTGACCCCTGTTCAAACAGTGCCAAAGGGTTTGAGGTAGAATGTAGTTTCAGTATGGCTGCTCTTCTTTTACTCAAATGGGAATAATTGGATGCTGGGAGCTTACACACATAGACTGCTTAGATATGGGTTGGTATACAGCAAAGCCTCAGTATTCATAAAGTGAAATCGAAGAACGAATTATGTCATTTCAAACTAAACCAGTCCAAAATGAGTTTGTTTCAGGAGTTCAAAAGAGCTTACCAAAGTGAACTTTCCAGAAATGTCGGCTGGTAAACACCTTCGAAATACCTTTGGTCTGTGGCGATTACGTAATAGGTAGGTGTGCAGTGAGGCTCCGCCTTCTTTAACATAGAAATCTTCTCGTTAATTTCATTAAATGTTCATTTCTTCTGTTCAGTCCATCGAGGTCAGACTTCCACAAGTAAAAACATACTGGAGCTCCGCTTTATAGTACAAATGAAATTCTAATTATAAACGAGACTGACACTATTTCTTTATTTTTAATATTGTAAAGCTGCTGCTTTAAAGGGGTCCTATTAGTAACAAAGCACAAAGATTATTGCGATTTATTGAATGGGAGGCTCGGTACAATGTTCTGTTCATTCATCAACTGAAAACAGGATGACTAATCGATTCTTGGGATTTAAGAATCGATATCGGTTCATAAAAATGAGAATCGATTGAAATCGAGAAATCAATATTTTTTACCCAGCCCTACTTTTTTCCTACTTTTAATTGCATGAAAAGAGAGCAGTGTTAACATACTTTGCAACTTCTTCTTTTATGTTCCACGGAAGAAAGATTCATGTGGCGTTACTTTTGTATTATTTATATTTATATACTGTTAAAGTATTTATAAATATTTCGAATGTGCTTTTATTTTTAATTTTAGCTAAAGCTAATAATAACACTGGGGGTCACATGAGGGTGACTAAATGATAGTGGAATTTTTATTTTTGGATGAACTAACCCTTTAAGTTCACAGTAATTCCGAGCAGCACGTCTAAATCCCTTGGCACCTATTTCCCTATTAGCCAATAATACTGGTCTGTTTAGCATCAAATTAAATTCTTAAGGAGTCAGTAGGGAGTAATTTAATCAATTAACCTTTTTCCATTGGAAATGACTTCAGGAATGTGGTCTGGCCTGAAGTCCAGTGCAACCCACCTTGGTCACAAACTAAGAGCTGAAGCATGTGAGTGTGTTCTTGAGTGTGTTAGTGGATGAAAAACATAGTGAGTCTGACATTAATAAATCCTAAATCAGGCTGCACTCACATAAACACTCTATTGTTCTTTGAAGTTTCTCTGTAGTCTTGCAGACGGCGAGTCATACATCACACTCAGACACACATGGGGGTCCTGGGGGCCAAGGCTCCAGCTTGTCCCTACACCCTCAACAACTCTCCAACCCTTCGACCTAATACAGCCTTGTGTCCCCAAAACATCATTTTTCCCAAGGGCTCAAGCTCTAGGTTAACAATGGCTGGCTGTATGAATGGAGTCTACTGGACAATCAATTGACCTTCCCATATTTCACAGCAGATAAAGTCGATGCAAAATCACCAAAAAAGACAAACGATATTAATATAATCATGTACTAAACTGATAGCTGATATTCCAGAGGACCAAATGACAAGACATACAGTGTTGTCCAAAAAGTCAGAGGCCATTAAAGACAATGCTTCTATTGGGTCTATTTTTGTCTTACTTAATAATATACTGAAAATTACATTAAAAAATGCAATTCTTACATATAGTGACTTAAACTAAAAAACATGTCAATCAAAAAAGAAGTGAATTAATGTATTAAAAATAATTTTGATATTGTTTAGAGGGCATAAAGTCCAAAAAAGGTGATATACTATCCTGATATATAATGAAGAAATAGGCAAAATACAAACCTTAAATAATTGTATTATTATTATTGCATAAAATACTAAGTATTATACTTAATAAACTAATAAAATATATTATACAAAACATATAGCATGCAGTTATACTGTTTATTAATATTTGAAAAAATATTATTAATATTAAAAAATATAAAAAAGGAAGTGATATCATAGAGAGGCCCCCAGCAGACCATGATGAGTGTGTCAATGTCAAGTCTCTTAAAATATTAGATAATTCGACCTTTTTATGATATGGAAAGGTTAGGTTAGGTTGTAAAATGTCATGTGGTGTGACACCCCCAAAAACTTAATGATATGTATTAATAAATAATTCATAATGAAGGTGTAAGGAAAATATGTTATTACTCATGACAAAGTTCTTTTTCATTTTTCGCTTAGGGGTAATAAAAAGAAGGTTGAAATACCTGTTCAACAGATAGTGAACATCCCGACGGTGAACACACTGAGAGTGCCGTTTAGATGAATATATAAATATGTGCTGGACATTTTCCACTCAATAACAAAATAAATTACAGTTAAAAAAGCATCTGATCATAGCGTCAAGAATATGTTTGAACAAGCTCTGTAATTCAGCACTCCTGTCAAGTCACCTTACATTTATATATACAGTGAGGAAAATAAGTATTTGAACACCCTGCTATTTTGCAAGTTTTCCCACTTGGAAATCATGGAGGGGTCTGAAATTGTCATCGTAGCTGCATGTCCACTGTGAGAGGAAGAAGAATGATGAGTACCATTCCAAGAACACCATCCCTACTGTGAAGCATGGGGGTTGTAGCATCATGCTTTGGGGGTGTTTTTCTGCACATGGGACAGGGCGACTGGACTGTATTAAGGAGAGCATGACCGGGGCCATGTATTGTGAGGTTTTGGGGAACAACCTCCTTCCCTCAGTTAGAGCATTGAAGATAGGTCGAGGCTGGGTCTTCCAACATGACAATGACCCGAAGCACACAGCCAGGATAACCAAGGAGTGGCTCTGTAAGAAGCATATCATGGTTCTGGCGTGGCCTAGCAAGTCTCCAGACCTAAACCCAATAGAGAATCTTTGGAGGGAGCTCAAACTCCGTGTTTCTCAGCGACAGGCCAGAAATCTGACTGATCTAGAGAAGATCTGTGTGGAGGAGTGGGCCAAAATCCCTCCTGCAGTGTGTGCAAACGTTTGACCTCTGTAATTGCAAACAAAGGCTACTGTACCAAATATTAACATTGATTTTCTCAGGTGTTCAAATACTTATTTGCAGCTGTATCATACAAATAAATAGTTACAAAATCATACATTGTGATTTCTGGATATTTTTTTTTTGATTATGTCTCTCACAGTGGACATGCACCTACGATGACAATTTCAGACCCCTCCATGATTTCTAAGTGGGAGAACTTGCAAAATAGCAGGGTGTTCAAATACTTTTTTTCCTCACTGTATATATATATATATACACTCACCTAAAAGATTATTAGGAACACCATACTAATACTGTGTTTGACCCCCTTTCGCCTTCAGAACTGCCTTAATTCTACGTGGCATTGATTCAACAAGGTGCTGAAAGCATTCTTTAGAAATGTTGGCCCATATTGATAGGATAGCATCTTGCAGTTGATGGAGATTTGTGGGATGCACATCCAGGGCACGAAGCTCATGAAGTTCCACCACATCCCAAAGATGCTCTATTGGGTTGAGATCTGCTGACTGTGGGGGCCATTTTAATACAGTGAACTCATTGTCATGTTCAAGAAACCAATTTGAAATGATTCGAGCTTTGTGACATGGTGCATTATCCTGCTGAAAGTAGCCATCAGAGGATGGGTACATGGTGGTCATAAAGGGATGGACATGATCAGAAACAATGCTCAGGTAGGCCGTGGCATTTAAACGATGCCCAATTGGCACTAAGGGGCCTAAAGTGTGCCAAGAAAACATCCCCCACACCATTACACCACCACCACCAGCCTGCACAGTGGTAACAAGGCATGAGGGATCCATGTTCTCATTCTGTTTACGCCAAATTCTGACTCTACCATCTGAATGTCTCAACAGAAATCCAGACTCATCAGACCAGGCAACATTTTTCCAGTCTTCAGCTGTCCAATTTTGGTGAGCTTGTGCAAATTGTAGCCTCTTTTTCCTATTTGTAGTGGAGATGAGTGGTACCCGGTGGGGTCTTCTGCTGTTGTAGTCCATCCGCCTCAAGGTTGTGCGTGTTGTGGCTTCACGAATGCTTTGCTGCATACCTCGGTTGTAACGAGTGGTTATTTCAGTCAAAGTTGCTCTTCTATCAGCTTGAATCAGTCGGCCCATTCTCCTCTGACCTCTAGCATCAACAAGGCATTTTCGACCCACAGGACTGCCGCATACTGGATGTTTTTCCCTTTTCACACCATTCTTTGTAAACCCTAGAAATGGTTGTGCGTGAAAATCCAAGTAACTGAGCAGATTGTGAAATACTCAGACCGGCCCGCCTGGCACCAACAACCATGCCATGCTCAAAATTGCTTAAATCACCTTTCTTTCCCATTCTGACATTCAGTTTGGAGTTCAGGAGATTGTCTTGACCAGGACCACACCCCTAAATGGATTGAAGCTACTGCCATGTGATTGGTTGATTAGATAATTGCATTAATGAGAAATTGAACAGGTGTTCCTAATAATCCTTTAGGTGAGTGTATATGTATATATATATATATATATATATATATATATATATATATATATATATATATATATAATTTTGTAAAATAAGCCAACAAGTTGGATACAGTATTAAGGCGCACACGAAGGCTTTAAGATGTGGTGTGAATTAGGAACGTTTGTAGAGTTGGGGCTACCTCTCCGTGGGCGATCTCTCCTCAGCCAGGGTCCGCACCTCGGAGGTTAACAGCTACACATCATTAGCTGTACCGCACTGGAAAACTGCTATTACTGCCGCAGCGCAGTGTGCTTTTCTTCTGCAACCTCTGGCTCTCGGAACAGTAGCGCACAGAAAGAGAGTCAGCGGGAAAGAGACAGTTTGTTGACGGAAAATGAGAAGATTTAGGGGGGAAGAATGTGGGCAAATGGGACAGAATAACAAAAAGTTCAAGAGGCAATGTAATGTGTTTTGTAGTCGAAGAAAAAAAAAAAGGACTGAAGTGGGTTAGCAAGGAAAGAAGTGAGAGTTGATGGGGGGAAACGCATCAAGTGGCTTAGGCTGTAATGGTGGAAGGTGCCAGGAAAGAAAGAATGAGGTTTAAGGGAGCAGAGAAGTGGAAAATCTGATGATACACCTGGAAGCTCTCAGACAGTCATTTAGCTGGAGGTCACAGAGACGGATTATACATTACACTGACTCAGATTACATAGTACACTGATTTCAAATACTGCATCCAGTGCGGTTTCATTTGAACATGAACAGGTTCTGTTGCTTCATATTGTCGGACCGTCCCTGTTTAACATGCCGGCATGGTCAGGCAAAGGGCTGTTGGTACACTCAGGCACGTTTTGTAAAGTAGGCCGGGACTGGAATAATCAAACACATTACCTTGATGGAGTGTTGCCTGAGTGTATGACAGTTTTACACACATTATGGCCAGAGGGAAGAGGGTTAGCGCAGTCAAACACATTACAGTGATTGAAAGGGAGGGGGTGCGAGTGACATTTCTAAACACATTATGGCGGAAAGGAGATGGTGTGCTTAAACACTCCACGGTGATGGAGAGGAGGGAGAGAGGAAGGTCAAGTGAGACTCTGTTTTAACTCAGGCAAGTTAGCGAGCTAGTGCCGCACCTCTTGACTCTTCGGTGCTGACTGAGTTTTGACACAGCCTTACCTTGTGCAAACAAACAAGTTATGCGCAGTTGATCGCCGTCCCCTTCAACTCTACAGTGTCTCTTGTTCTTCCTGTTGGGGGATGTGTGATAGTGCAGAGTCTTTGTGCGAATTTGGAAATTGCAGATAAGAGTGTGCTTGCTAACGTTGACTTTTATTTGCACTATTAGGAGATACACCGGTAAAAAGGGGCATTCCTAATGTGTAGTACATCTTCAGGTCTCCATCTTACATTTTCGTAATATTTGGAATAAATTATTAAAGTACATAAATTATTAGGATGGATCATATTCGGTTTTTAATCAGTATCACATGAGAAAATTTTTTTTTTAGTTTAATAAAATGTTTTAGACAGAGCATGTTTCACTAGATATATTGTTGGTGAAAATGATAGCTTTTATCAATGTCTTCAATGTCATTTTCCATCCCGTTGTTTGGAAATATTAAGCACAACTGTTTTCAACATTGATGATAATAAGAAATGTTTCTTGAGCACCAACTCAGCATGTTAGAATCATTTCTGGAGGAGATGTGATATTGAAGACTGGAGTAATGATGCTGAAAATTCAAATGACATTTTAACACACTGTATATTAAATAGAAAAAACGTAAAATTGTTTCACTGTGTTTTTGATCAAATAAATGCAGCCTTGGTGAGCATAAGAGACTTCTTTTGAAAACATTAAAACAATTCTTACAGGCCCCAAAACTTTGAACAGTATTGTATGTGAATGTGTGCGTACGTATTATAATGTATGGTAGCAATAGCTGCTTTTTTTTTTCTTGCTATTGTGTAAATTATAGTTATAATTAGTTATAATTAATAAAACTGACCTTGACCATAGTATATTTCTGAAAGTCATACCTTTTCAAGGCTAGAAATCGCGACCATTTTGGTCGTATATGCTCCCGAAATGTAATTTGAGCCTCAAAATATCATCGTTGTGATGCAACTTGTTTTCATTTCTATACAAAACGTTCGCTATTTACTGCACAGTATGCGCCTGCTGTGAGCTGATACAGTGACCGGTCCACCATTCTATCCAACGTTACATAACCATAAACTTCATCTTTACATTCTTAACTTTAATGCAGATCCGTTGTCACATGACAGGGAGCTAACTAGCGCAAAATGGAAAGAGCTGAAGAGAGAAGATGAAAAGAACACAGAGATTTTTCTCCTGTAAGCCGTCTAATAAGGGTGTGAACCTACACTGGTCTCACGGTTCGGTTCGATTACGATTATCATGCCATCGATCCGGTTCAATTCGATGTCACAATGCATTGACGATGCACTGCATCCTCATGTTTACAATTTTGTCAGTCAGTTATATGAACTGAACTTTTCATTTTACCTGCTCAAAGAAAACACACGTCGTGAATGTATCAAACAAAACTCAAGTCTGTGCACAAAAGGCAGCAGGAGCATTTAGAACAAATGCACAAAATACTAAAAGCCACTTCAGGAGGTGGTCTGGGCCGCATTACAATCAAAACTAAAGTCTAAATGCACCTGGTTGTTGAAACCAAATATGTACATTGTTATGGGCTATATGTTTGTGGCGAGCAGCGAGGTCGAGGGACCGTGAGGGCGGGACGAGGCGGCGCTCATCAGGGAGGATGAGCGCCAGCTGCGCGCCGCAGCGATCTCGGCTCTCGCGGAGGAGTGAGGGAGTATAAAGGAGGAGCGACAACAGTGAGGGACGAGAGAGGACCAGGCCTGGATTTTGTGTTGTGTTTTATTTACGTTTTGTTATGTGCACGCTGCAGTCGTCCGTGAGGGGCTGCAGATTTTTATTTTCATTTTGTGTTTGTTTGTATGTAGGCGGCAGTCGACCGTGAGGGGCTGCCGCCGCCATTTTATTTTGATTAAAAGTTGTTTGGGTGTTCGCCGGTTCCCGCCTCCTTCTTCCCGTACGAACAAACTTTACTACAGTGGTGCCGAAACCCGGGAGGACATGCTGTTGAAGAGCCCTCGCAGCGGAGGAGAGAAGTCCGCGAGCGGCTGCCCGAAGCGGTGGTGCTGGAGCGGATGAAGGTCGGTGGGACGGAGAGCTCGCTGCCGTGCCCCTTGGTCGAGGTGGGGTGGCTGCCGTCTGCGAGGGAGCGAAGGAGTCCCCAGCGCTTGCCCGGAGCCGGAGCCTGCTGCCGTCCGCCATGATGGGGAGGAGCAGGGAGCGCGGGACGGGGACTCGCTTCCGGCTGCCCTCAGAAGGAGGAGCCACCGCCGGCCGCCAGGGGGCGGAGGAGGATCGAGCCGTCCACCGAGCGTCCAGTACCACCGCATGGCACCGCGAAGAAGAGCCTCTCGGCTGGCTGAGGACCGAGCGGCAGTGTGTCTGGGAACCGGACCAGAACTTTTCTTTTCTCCTCTCTCCACTCTCTCGTCTCTCTCGCTCCTCATGCTCCCCGCTCCGTTCTCTCACCTCGCTGTTCTTACCCCCAGGTCCCGCGGCCGCCGTGATCGCCCACCCCCGGGGAGGGGGGGGGGGGGGGGGAGTAGAGCGGTCCCCGACGAGTCCCCGTCCCGATCTCGGCTCTCGCGGAGGAGTGAGAGAGTATAAAGGAGGAGCGACGACAGTGAGGGACGAGAGAGGACCAGGCCTGGATTTTGTGTTGTGTTTTATTTTAGTTTTGTTATGTGTCCGCTGCAGTCGTCCGTGAGGGGCTGCAGCCTTTATTTTCATGTTATGTTCATTTGTGTTTGTGTGTAGGCGGCAGTCGGCCGTGAGGGGCTGCCGCCACCATTTTATTTTGTGTTTATTTTTTATTAAACATTTTGAATGTTCGCCGGTTCCCGCCTCCTCCTTCCCGTACAAACCAACATTACTACAAAGTGTAAACTAAACCTTTTTTTATAAATCAGATAGCTTTGATTTACACACAGCACGTGTGTTCTCCAGGTCGTACTTACCAGGTTGTTCATAAAAGCCGAAATGTGCCCAGATGTCGGCTTTTAAAGTAGTTGGAGCATTTTAATTTCTCGCACTCGCGTCTCGCCTCCCTCTGCCATTGTATGCTACCACGACAAAGCACGTACTCGACAAATGACGTCAGAAAAGAATCAGTACATTATAATCGGTTATGGTTTATTATTGAAGCGACTCCTGGAGTTGGTGATGGCAATCATGGTGAATGTGGCTCCACCAGCGGAAAAGAAGGCTTATAGTTTTCGGAGAGAGCGGCTGAAAGACTTTGAGTGGCTCTGCTATAAAAATAGCTCAATGCACTGCGTTAACTGTAAAATCTGTGGTACAGAGGTTGCAGGTAACACTGCATATATCACTGAATCAACACATTTTAGGCGCGAGAGCTTGATTTAAACAGGGTGAGATTGCCCAGCACAAGAAATGTCATGACAAGAGTGTGGCAAAGAATTCAGGATCAGGTTAGATTATTCTCAGTTGGCAGAAAACCTGCACCACTCCTCTCAGAAACTGAAGCCTCCGCGCCTCGATCGCCCCCCGGTGGCCGGTTCCAGTATAGCTCATAAACCCCACCCCTCCATGTATTAGAAGACACACTAAACAATTAAATTACACTTCAAATAATTGCTTCCTAAAGATGGTTTCTGTCATTTTAGGCAGTTTTTTTCACAATGATTTCATTTCAAGTGTTCGTTTTTTAAGTTTAGTTTTAATTCGTTATTTGATACTATAAAAACGTCATGATTGACAGCTGAGATTGACGGCTTCTCTGAGTGAAGTTGTCACTGAGGCACTGACTGACTTTTTTTCAGGATTTTTGGGAGGAGACTGGAGCTTTAGCTTCAATTTCTACATTTCTATAACCATTTCACACCAACATAATCTGCATCTGTGAGAGTGTGGACGGGCTTTTGATAATCGCGCCTCTACTTCCTGCTCTCTACTGTGCAACTCCGGTCCCGAGATCGATTCATCCTGTGAAAACCGTTTTCAAATCGGATTTTGTGTTACCATGGAAACGGTACTCTAAATTCTTCTAGCGGCTCCTCCCCTAGTCGGCATTGTCATGTTTCATATTGCAACATTTATTTTAAAAACTTTATAATAAAAAACTTTTATAATCTTGACAAAACACATATCATCGGAAAGGTCTGAGTCTCACGGTTCTGTATTTGCCAGCTGTTTTGTGATATTTGGACAAAAATATATACATTTGTTACAGGAGATTGCATTAAAAAAATCTATGGAATTTCAATGACACCCGGTGGCTATTTGTGGTACAGCGCCTAAACAAAATCTCATGAGAACTTCAATTTTTGTGATATCAACTTCAAATTTGGAACACAAATTGGTTAGATATTTGGCATTGATTTGATAGTAGAGTACAAATTATTTTGTAACGTATATATTTTATATAAAATATAAAATATTTAATACAGTACATTTGATTTACAGTAAATTTAAACTTTCATAACTTTTTCATACTTTCATTTTTTTGAAGAAGTGATTTCACTTGAGCCATAATCTTCTGACTTTCTTCTTTAAAATGAGACCAAACTTATGTCTCTATTCCAAAGTGTTCTTGAATTGTAACCATTTAAGTTTGGATAGTGCATTTCCATGTATATTTTCAAAAAGGGGGGTGACAGTTAACAGGTCACCGCCCATACCATCTGCATATTTAATATATGTTACATCTGTTAAGGTATATGTAGAAGTTGTGGTGCTCCTTTATTTTCGGTGGATGTTTCAAAATATTTGCACTGTTGCAAAGTTGGGAGCAACAGTGATACCAAATAAAAAAGTTAATTTCGAATTCTGCCTATTTGTAGAGTACTTTAAATTGCAAGCGTATTCACTTTGTTTTAAAAGTTACAGAGTTTGTATAGTGCTCAAAGTTACAGAGTTCGTATGGTGCTCCATAATAGAAATGACCCTATGGCATGCCAAAAAATTCCAAGACAATTTAGCAGAGTGCCCGCCATTCACAATAATAGCAAGAAGAGAAGGAATTGATCCCCTCTTCTTTTGTGGCACTACTTGAGTGGATCTTTTTCTTTCCTATTAGTCAGGTTGACTTTAGATGGTTAATTATGTCCTCAGCTTGACAGGTTGTCAGACTTGTCCAAGCCTCTTATTGGAGGCTTAGCGCTGCAGGGCTGCAACGACGTAGCAAACCCAGACGGATTGGGTGCAGCTGGGGCTGGATTAGCCGACGGGTCGGGGGCCTGGAGCTGGTCTTTACTGGAGGGCCCTGGAGTGTTTGGCCTGCACAGCTTGAGTTAATCTCTCACCCACTGGGCCACCTCCCAACAAGACCCCCCTGACTTATTCGAACATGTGGCCAGAGCCTGAATATTGCCGATTATTGCGTGTGTACGTTTATTTGCTTCTGTGACTCATCAAGCATGCAAAAAACTCTCTGATTGCTATTAATGCAATGTGTTGCTACATGCATCAACTCAATCCCCGTAACCACAAGTTTGTTGATACAGTAGATATTCTCGTTCAAATGAGTCATATCCCTTGATCTCATGTATGTCAGGTTGTCAGGAAGAGATATTGACTTAGGGTGGTCTCCTTAAATAGAGAATTAGACCGGCAGGTGTGTGTGTGTATTTTCTGGAAGAGTATCGCATGAGTTATACATTTATTTTTTGAGTCGATTGGCATTATTTGTGATCGCACGCTGACAGAAATGTATAGATGAAGGGCAAGTCTGCTCGTTGCACTGCTGACTGTATGACATATTTCCCTGACAAATGTTGTTTTAGGGTAAATCTTGCATGTATGTCACAAAGCCACAATAATTATAAAGGAATTAGCCGAAAAGGTGAAACTTGTCTTCAGCACAAGCAACGTTTACAAAAACGTTTTCTTTGGGTGCCTAAACCCTATTTATGGGATTACAGTTGCAAGCCAACAAATGCAAAGGTCTGTCTGCGTTTTTTCCAAATCTGACTGTTCAAGTTGTAACTTGAGAGACACATCAGATTTTCTTATTTTTTTTTTTTTTAACGAAAGATGTATGAGGGGAAAATGTTGTGTCATGCAGTTAAATGTATTTGTGAGTAACTGTTAAAGTATACTCTAAAATGTTGCCTCATTCTCTGAGGCTTCATACATGTGCTTTAATGTCGGTATAAAGGAATTAAATACGATTTTACAAGTTCTAGAATAAAGCTGGGAGTCAAATGACAGTTTCCAAATGGCAGGTTCCCATAACTCTAAAAGAGTCTAACAATGCTAACGGGGATTCTCTGATCTGGGTTTGATAGAAGAACAGGGCTCATTCAAAAGCTATGCCGAAACAACAGTTGAGTCAGGGGCTAATCTCGCCAAAAAACACCACTGGGCCAACAGATATTCGCACAAAAACATCAGAGACAGAGCATGATGGGAGCGCAAACTAACAAAGACAAACACAGAGCTGCTAAAGTGACAGATGCCGCTCTGAAGGCTTGTTTGGTTTCGTTGCCCTAGGACACTGCTGAATCTCTGCTGTTGTGAGTGTAAAGAGGTGCTTTTTTCCACATTGTTGAGTACAATGACAGGTAATGGATGAAAAGTTGGCCCGGATGCGGCATTGTGAGTGACAGAGATGACCTGATGAATGCAGCGCTCTTTGAAAGGGGGTGGTATGATATTTAGACTAAGTGGACAGGAGACATAAGGTTTGCATTCCTCCAGGTACAGTAAATGTTGCCAGTCATAGTGCTAACTGAAAAGGTTATTGATGTGGCTTTCCTGCCGCCAGCCCCCATGTCTAACTTTACAATCCGCACAGGAGTCACATCAAAGTACTGCTCCACCCTAAAAGCCGCATTTTATCCAGCAGAACCATCTTTTTTTTTATGGTAGATAGAGTTATTATTGTTGTTAACTAATATTAAAACCATGAAAAAAAATTGTTACTTTAAATAAAACAAGCATTAACTGCTAGTTGCCAAGGACATATTTCTCATTTTCATTTAGTTTAAGTTAAAGTATTAAAAAAATAACCAAAACTACAACTTAATAAAACATATAGATGAATAAGACATATACAATAAGACATATAAAAACAAAACAAAACAAATGACATTTATACAAATTACAAAAACTCTAAAAAAATCTACATATATACACATTGTGTGTGTGTGTGTGTGTGTGTGTGTGTGTGTGTGTGTGTGTGTGTGTGTGTGTGTGTGTGTGTGTGTGTGTGTGTGTGTGTGTGTGTGTGTGTGTGTGTGTGTGTGTGTGTGTGTGTGTGTGTGTGTGTGTGTGTGTGTGTGTGTGTGTGTGTGTGTGTGTGGTTTTGGTATATATGTAAGGAATAATTGACGACGGCCCGTTGAATTATTAGAAAAATAATGCACACCCGAGGTGGTGATGCGGTCACGACGCGAAGCGGAATAAATGTCATGTGTTGCCTTTAAGTTGCTACACTATAGGTTAACTGATAAAATCATCTGTCATGTTGTTTTTTTTAGTCCTGTAATTTCCGTTATTACAGTTAACTATGCGAAGTGATATGGAACTGTAATGAGGTCAAGAGAGCTGCCTGGAACTATGAACGCTGTGCGTTTCCCAGAAAATAATTGCACACCTCATCAGCCAATCAGATTCAAGCATTCAACGGCCCTTAGTATAAATACACTCACCTAAAGGATTATTAGGAACACCTGTTCAATTTCTCATTAATGCAATTATCTAATCAAACAATCACATGGCAGTTGCTTCAATGCATTTAGGGGTGTGGTCCTGGTCAAGACAATCTCCTGAACTCCAAACTGAATGTCAGAATGGGAAAGAAAGGCGATTTAAGCAATTTTGAGCATGGCATGGTTGTTGGTGCCAGACGGGCCAGTCTGAGTATTTCACAATCTGCTCAGTTACTGGGATTTTCACGCACAAACATTTCTAGGGTTTACAAAGAATGGTGTGAAAAGGGAAAAACATCCAGTATGCGGCAGTCCTGTGGACGAAAATGCCTTGTTGATGCTAGAGGTCAGAGGAGAATGGGCCGACTGATTCAAGCTGATAGAAGAGCAACTTTGACTGAAATAACCACTTGTTACAACCGAGGTATGCAGCAAAGCATTTGTGAAGCCACAACACGCACATCCTTGAGGCGGATGGGCTACAACAGCAGAAGACCCCACCGGGTACCACTCATCTCCACTACAAATAGGAAAAAGAGGCTACAATTTGCCTGAGCTCACCAAAATTGGACAGTTGAAGACTGGAAAAATGTTGCCTGGTCTGATGAGTCTCGATTTCTGTTGAGACATTCAGATGGTAGAGTCAGAATTTGGCATAAACAGAGTGAGAACATGGATCCATCATGCCTTGTTACCTCTGTGCAGGCTGGTGGTGGTGGTGTAATGGTGTGGGGGATGTTTTCTTGGCACACTTTAGGCCCCTTAGTGCCAATTGGGCATCGTTTAAATGCCACGGCCTACCTGAGCATTGTTTCTGACCATGTCCATCCCTTTAAGACCACCATGTACCCATCCTCTGATGGCTACTTCCAGCAGGATAATGCACCATGTCACAAAGCTCGAATCATTTCAAATTGGTTTCTTGAACATGACAATGAGTTCACTGTACTAAAATGGCCCCCACAGTCAGCAGATCTCAACCCAATAGAGCATCTTTGGGATGTGGTGGAACGGGAGCTTCGTGCCCTGGATGTGCATCCCACAAATCTCCATCAACTGCAAGATGCTATCCTATCAATATGGGCCAACATTTCTAAAGAATGCTTTCAGCACCTTGTTGAATCAATGCCATGTAGAATTAAGGCAGTTCTGAAGGCGAAAGGGGGTCAAACACAGTATTAGTATGGTGTTCCTAATAATCCTTAGGTGAGTGTATGTATGTGTATGTATATATATATATATATATATATATATATATATATATATATATATATATATATATATATATATATATATTAGTGGTGTAACGGTTGAAGTTATTCACGGTTTGGTTTTTATCACGGTTTTAGGGTCACAGTTTTGGTACTGTACTTTGGTAAGGGGACTACTGTCAAAAAAAGATGTTTTCCAAACTGTTTTACACAAAATGAGCATTAAAAAAGATATTCAATTATTTGCTTATATTTACCTACACACACACATTGATGAAACACACACATACAGTATATATTTACATTTGAATTAATTGGAAGCTTTTTTGAGGAAGCATTTGTGTGTAGTTCTGAGTAATGAGTTAAACAAGTTGTTGAATCAGAGTTTAGAATTGATTCTTTCAAATGGACAGTTTGTGAGTCAGAAATTAATTGATTTTACCAACTCTATTAGCATTTTTGCTATAGTAGTTTTAATTCATTAAATCACCCCTCCTTACTAGTAAGCTACACTGTTCACACACAGCTGTTATCAGTGACTTTATATAAGAGCCTAGGCAGTGAGCATGTGTGTGTATGTGGATCTGATGAGGTATAATTCACGGTCATTAGCTGATCCTTTAGCTCTGTTCCCACCAGCAGGACAAGGGGTTGTTTTCAAAGTGGAGCACGTCAGTTTTCTGAAGTGTCTCGCTGATGGGAGCGAGAGGATGATATTGTCTGGAAAGGAATGAAAGGGACTGATCTTCTGCCAGGGAATTTCTACTGCGGATACATCCAGAAGAGCTTCGGCCAACCGATAACTATTTCCAAAATATGTTAAACAGCATATACTTTGATAATATTGTGAACTTTTTCCTATGCAGATGCGTTTATGAGATTGTCAGTTTTTGGTCTTGATTATTTTAAATATAGGTTTTATGTATTCGATCAACTGTCCATCATTATGACAGTAGTATACTTGTCGTATCAGCATGTATATTAATATTTCAAAGAGATGTCAGCTCCCAGCCAAGCCTTTATTTCTTGAGCCAAAAACTTATTGTCATGAACGCCAATGCCAACAGTTGAATAGCCTATTAGTGTTTCCCTAAAGCAACCACAGAATGCACACTAGACGTCTCTGATGGATGGCATGTCAAAATGGAATGAGGACTGAAAGAAGGCTTATTTATGTACAAAGCCTGCAGACCCAATGAAATGCATACCAAGGACAGAAAACATCTCATTTCAATTATGAATCTCAGTTAACTGAAGAATTCCCACAGCGTAAATCAATGCTAGCCTCATTCTAATCACTTGACCCCTTCTGCTGTGGGGAAATGCCCTAAACATGCTTATTATTTGACAATAAAAGATAATGTGTTACAATTGTGGTAATAAATTGTAATATAAATGGTTCACATAATATAATCAAAGTTCAGTGAATGTTTGTCAAATTAAACGGGGGGGAAAAAACGGATAATTTGAGCAACATGGATGGTTTTCTTTAAGAATTGAGAGGGCCTTTTTACTAGCAATTTACTGATTTACTGGCAATGCGCACATTAAAGAACTAGGAAGTAGGAAGTAGTAGGAAAAAAATACTATGGAAGTCAATGGCTACCATCAACTGTCTACATACCAAACTTATTTTGTGTTCAACAGAAGAATGTTCTGGAACGTTTTGGAACTCTGACGTCAATCGAACCCAGGTGCGCACCAAAAGTGCTAGCGTGAAAGCACCCTAAAAGAACATCATTTGGAGTCAGTTCAATTCAAATTCACACTCGTTCTTCAATTCAGAATTTCCCCAACCCTGATATGAGCACAAAAGTGTTTTCCACACGCTTCCAATGCTTAAAGGGATAGTTCACCCAAAAACGAAAATGTGATGTTGTTCTGTTTACCCCCAGGGCATCCAAGATGTAGGTGTCTTTGTTTCTTCTTTCTGACGACACATTGATGTCTTAAGACACGAAACGATCGGTTTCTGTGAGAAACCGAACGTTATTTATGCTATTATTTCACCTCATATCAGACAAATGTCATCAGCTCTCCAGACCGCCATAAACTTCATGCGAATAAGGTAAAAATACCAGCGTGATAATAGAAATATATATGTAGATTCCTCATTCAACCGATCCACGCAGGCACTAATGAGGCATCTATGTATATATCTATGACCGTGCCGGTATTTTGACCTTATTCACAGGAAGTTATGGTGGTCTGGAGAGCTGATGACATGTGCCTGAGGTGAAATAATAGCATAAATACAATTCGGTTTCTTGCAGAAACCGATCGTTTTGTGTCTTAAGACATCAACGTGTCGCCACGAGCCGCAGGGTTTAATTTGAAGTTGTCTGTGCATGTTTTTTTTTTACTCTAATAGAATTGGACCCCATTCACATGCATTATACGACTGACAGACAGCAACGGTTGGAGTTAAAAATCTTCATTTGTGTTCTACTGAAGAAACAAAGACACCTACATCTCGGATGCCTTGGGGGTAAGCAGAAAAACATCAAATTTTCGTTTTTGGGTGATCTATCCCTTTAATATCAACCCGAATCTTGCAAGTGAGTGACAGATTTACTGGCTAGGGGAAACACTTTATTTTTTCTTAAAGTTGTTTAAAATGAAATATGCTGCTGGAATACATTTTCTATCAATGGCAGTCCCGTAAAAAGAGCCTGTCTTTTAAGTAATTGGCCACACAGAATTTTTAAATGAAAGTTTAGCTCAAGTCACTTTATTGGGGAGATCTGCATTGTATCTTGTGGCCCTGTCATTTGTGTTTGATGTACAATTAGGTTGTGAAGCTTGGTTTTTTTGAGAGCTTGATTGTTTTGGGGGGCGAGGAATGAAAGCAGGACAGCGGCGGTGTGGACGAGCACGTGCCAACGTTTCATTTGCATGCAGAAATATCCCTTCATTATCCTAAATGGCAACCGAACAATTTGTCTTGGCCTCCATTATTTCCTGAATAGCTCTTGACTTGCCTTATTCAGTAATGTGTACGTAGCCCAATTGCGGGCAGCATTTAACAAAAGCATGTGTGCTTTCCAAAAGCGTGCCCCGCATTGCATATGAAGATTTCCTCTGGGTAACATGGAAATGTGTCCATTAGTCTGTTCCAACACAGGTGAAAACTATCACAGACTGTCAATCCTAGAAGAACGTTTTAAAGGGGGAACTCCCAAAAAAAGTCTGTTATCATTTACTCACCCTCATGTCATTCCAAACCTGTATTTCTTCTGTGGAACACAAAAGGAGATATTTTGAAGAATTTTTTAACTGCTTTTGTCCATACAATGAAAGACAATTAGGTCCAAAACAACCCTATCTTTCATTGTATGGACACTTAAATACTGACAGCATATGAGAGACAACCCAGCTAACAAAAAAATCTGTTCTAAGAACGTTTTGTTAACGTTCCCATTAAATTATGAATACGTTGTTTTCGAATGTTCAAAATGTCTAGCTTTTATGTTTTAAAAATATTACGTTTTGCGAACATTAAGGGAACATTCCCAATTATTCATTGTGCAAACATTATGGGAATGTTACTTTTGAATGTTCTCTGGACATTCTGAAACAAGTAGTCGCATTAAAAAAATGTTAGATAAACATCCAACCGAAATGTTTCCGAAAAGATTTCATCTATATGTTTTGTGCCAGATAACTTCAAATTAACGTTCTATTAACACTACTGGAAGAACGTTTGTTCATCACTTTGAGAGAACAGTACCAGAATGTTAGGGAACTTCTGAGAATGTTTCCTGTTAGCTGGGAAAGGTGGGCTTCTAATCGGAACCTGTCCCTGAAGTCGTATTGTGCGTCATTGTTGTGAAAAACATGTTTCTCTCTCTTTAAATGAAGACGCTCACACAGCTGGATTTCGTCACTAGCAGCAAACACTGTGACTCATTGCAACGCCACATTGCATTAATTGTGCTTTCACAGGAAACATTCAATGTCCAAGAGAAGCATCTACATTGAAGAGCATCCGGTTATTTGTCCAATCAACCACCCTCATGCTTCTTTCACAAAGGCCGTTTCCCCCGGTGGCACTGTTGTGTTAGTGTGTGATGTAAGCGTTTCAAGTTCATAGACAGTCACATAAGGTTACCAAGTCACAGACTGACTCATTATATTTTTGCTTAACACAAAAATGGTGCATAATAAAGCAAATCGAATTAAGCGCTACACCAAAAACAGCCCATATAAATGAATTTTACCGCAGATCATCAGGTTTCATTCGAAAGAGGATTACAGTTGCTGTTCTCTCTCTCTCTTTCTCTTTTACCCTGATATTTTTTGGCAGTACTTCAGCTCCATATTAAATATGACTCCTCAGCTTGGCTGTAACGTGAGTGCCCGTGGTTAGTTTTTATTCGTTTCACAAGCATGTAAATGTTTAATAGAGATGCAGGCTGGACTGCAATGTCACTGTGACAGTTTTCCCAAGCTGAAGAGCCCAGGGATATCCAAGACCAGAGATTCTTGACATGCAGGTGCCCTTTGTCAAATCATAAAAATATGTTTTTTATATAATATTTACATAATGTATATTTTATATAATGAGCAGCAGTCTCTAGCACCATCAACAATATTTTTTAGATTGGGGCCTAAAAACTTTAGATGAATCAAGTCATTTTGTTTCCTCGTTAAAAACGTTTTCTCCCTAAAGAAATTAATAGTAAAACATTTGTTAATAGTGTACATTAGATAAATGCATATAAGTATCTTAATAAAATATGTTTTTTTCATTTTTTTATTCATAGTGAAATTGTGTGGTTAAGTATATTTTATTATTATTTTACATTTAATTTTATTTCATTTGAAATTCTTTTAGTTGGTATGCACAAAAAAATTATGTAATTTTATTGTATTTTAAATTGAATGATTCACAAACATACTGTACCCAAAAATGTGGGGATTTGGTATGGCATCAATGTCAACAATATGTGTGTCAAAAATGTATTTTCAGTCCAGAAATCAGCTGAATGGAACAGAGCGCTGCAGTTTTGAGTCAAACTACACCATTTTAAAACTGTTTTTAACTTGACATAACTTAAAAATGCTGTATTCATGGTGCGAGGCACTGAAAAAAGTAATGAGATGCGACACAGTGCCAAAGATCTCCATCTGGCACTAACTTTCTGAAGGCTTAGACTCACAGCAGTAGTTTGTATGTTTTTGGTTGCTTTTTAAACTTTTGTGAACTTCATGAAGCCCACTTATTTCCAAACAAGCTGGTCCCAATACAGTAATTGACCCCTGTTGCTGAAACTCTCCATTTGATTTGGTTACATTTTAATTTCAGCAGCCATGCAAAGAAGCTAATGCTCTTTCTGTGTCCTTCTTAACCCCAATTCACCTTGACTGGGGGTTGCAGGGGGGATTTTCTGCCGGCTTAAGCCTTCTGATTGGGTTACACAAATGGAATAATGAGCGCTTTTCTGTTGTCTCAGCCGATCTGGAGTTAAGCTCCGCGGACCGAGCCATTCACTGACGCCACACACCATTTACATATACATGAGATTTAAAAAGACCTTTTGCCTCCTGGATTAGTTCAGCTTCCTCACAAACTTGACTAGGCCTTTCCACATCACTAGTGCTTTTTAGAAGCACTCCAACGGACAATAAACTCCTGTGATCTGGAGCGGAGACCTGCACATCCATTGAAAGCCAATTCAATATCTACCCTAGAACTAGTGTTGTTTGTTCTGACCTCAATACTTCAGTAACAGTTTAATGGTGATTCTTTTTAGGTACAGAGTCTATTAACGCAAGTAATAGGGCTACAATTAATCTTTTCACTAACAAAAATGTACCAAAAACTTCCCATGTTTTTTTTGTTAGTACTTAGGCTACTATAGTATGTGTATGTGTGTTCAGTAAGTGAGTCAGATGTTGATTCAGTAACCACTAGATCAGTTCAACATCTTTTTCATTGATTAAAAAGAACCATTCATAAGAGTAATTTGTTCAGGGATCAGACTACACTGTTTGCGTTGTATGTTTTTGATTCACTAAAAAGAACTGGTTTATAAGAGTCATTCATTCAGGAATCAGACTACACTGTTTGCGTTGTATGTTTTTGATTCACTAAAAAGAACTGGTTTATAAGAGTCATTCATTCAGGAATCAGACTACACTGTTTGCACTGTATGTTTTTGATTCACTAAAAAGAACTGGTTTATAAGAGTCATTCATTCAGGAATCAGACTACACTGTTTGCGTTGTATGTTTTTGATTCACTAAAAAGAACTGGTTTATAAGAGTCATTCATTCAGGAATCAGACTACACTGTTTGCACTGTATGTTTTTGATTCACTAAAAAGAACTGGTTTATAAGAGTCATTCATTCAGGAATCAGACTACACTGTTTGCACTGTATGTTTTTGATTCACTAAAAAGAACTGGTTTATAAGAGTCATTCATTCAGGAATCAGACTACACTGTTTGCACTGTATGTTTTTGATTCACTAAAAAGAACTGGTTTATAAGAGTCATTCATTCAGGAATCAGACTACACTGTTTGCACTGTATGTTTTTGATTCACTAAAAAGAACTGGTTTATAAGAGTCATTCATTCAGGAATCAGACTACACTGTTTGCACTGTATGTTTTTGATTCACTAAAAAGAACTGGTTTATAAGAGTCATTCATTCAGGAATCAGACTACACTGTTTGCGTTGTATGTTTTTGATTCACTAAAAAGAACTGGTTTATAAGAGTCATTCATTCAGGAATCAGACTACACTGTTTGCACTGTATGTTTTTGATTCACTAAAAAGAACTGGTTTATAAGAGTCATTCGTTCAGGAATCAGACTAAACTGTTTGCGCTGTATGTTTTTGATTCACTAAAAAGAACTGGTTCAGAAGAATCATTCATTCAAGAATCAGACTATGCTGGTTGCACTATATATTTTTGATTCACTA
This sequence comes from Romanogobio albipinnatus, assembly GCA_023566225.1. Taxonomy (NCBI): domain Eukaryota; kingdom Metazoa; phylum Chordata; class Actinopteri; order Cypriniformes; family Gobionidae; genus Romanogobio; species Romanogobio albipinnatus. Next base: position 46,950,651 of record CM042245.1, on the reverse strand, counting down.
AAAATAACTGTTCATAAGAGTTGTTCGTTCAGGAATCAGACTACACTGTTTGCGCTATATGTTTTTGAGTCACTAAAAATAGCTGGTTCAGAAGAAGAATTAATTCAAGAATCAGACTACGCTGGTTGCACTATACGTTTTTGATGCACTGAAGATTGTGACACTGAAGATTCAGCACCGGTGACATAGATTCAGCATTCAATATCATGGTGTATACACTGTATATACCAAGTACCATGGTATTACCATCTGACACCATCATGGTACAATCACAGTAATTTATTGTAGCATTTCTCTTTTTTAGCATGAGTATTTTACTTGGTTAAATGACAAATGAAAAAATCTACAGTGAATGAAATCCAGGTGCAGAAAGTCTTTCCATTTGCACTCATTTTAACTTGAGATTGTCCCATGCCAAACTACACGGCGATATATCTCCACCTCATCCTGCTGTCTGCCACTCACATTACATCACCTGTAAGACAAGTCCAGACACTGTCAGACTTTATGAATCAGATGAAAGTTTTTTCTTTCGTTCTTCCTCTGTTCTGCTGTGTAAATCACTTCTGAAATTCGAAGACCCCGCTGATGCACCGCTGGAACGGATGCATCTGTGGCGAAGACGCTGCGGGATGCTTCCTCCACTGTGATAGACGGGAACAAATTACTGATAAAAAAATATTCAGCCCGGTTTCTCAACCCCGACGCTCTTTCTTTGATGTATTTCTGAGGGTGCCATTTTACCCATACATCATATTGTGGCTATCACTGATTATTTACATTCTGTTTACAAAAAAAAAAAAAAAAGATTTAATATCAAAAGCTCATGAGGGGGAGGCTGTCAAGGTGGGGGCATGTGGAGGGTGGAACGGTGGATTATGAAACTTCCGTCGCCTGCGTGGCAAGAACTGACCTCTTTTGTGAAATGAAGGCCGACCTGTGACCCTTGCACCTCTGATGAAACAGAGGAAACCACCCTTTTCCAAAATGGAAGTGGACAGGAGGTACTAAATGAGCCAAACACACCCTCAAGTTCTGAGGAAAACTGACAAATTCAGTGCACCATCTGTGTGCTCCGTCATGAAGTTCACAGTGCTGTAATGAAACAAGTAGAAAAGTTTTTAATATACTCCAAGTTTATAAGAGATTGCATTTTTGCATTACTATTATAAGAATGTTAAAAAGTCTGATTTAACCATTGCCCACAAAATCATCAGCGTTCGCTGTCTCTCATCACCTCCTGTCTCCTCTGCTGGGTTAACACCTCTCCATTACATCAAGTAATAGGGTACATGTTCCAGGGGGCTTTGCTTTTGCTTTGCTTCAGCAGGAATCTCTGGCAAAGTGATTACTTTCTCGGCTCCCTCTCTTGTTGGAGTGTGATATAGCCAAAGGGCTACTTGCATACTCTCTTGAGAGAGAGAGAGAGAAAGAAAGAGAAAGAGAGGCTTGTTTTGGCCTTGTCTGCTTTAGTACTTTCACTTTATAGCTGTCATCTATCTATCTATCTATCTATCTATCTATCTATCTATCTATCTATCTATCTATCTATCTATCTATCTATCTATCTATCTATCTATCTATCTATCTATCTATCTATCTATCTATCTATCTATCTATCTGTCTATCTGTCTATCTATCTATCTATCTGTCTATCTGTCTGTCTGTCTGTCTGTCCGTCCATCTGTATAACAGTACTAAATCATTTCACTTGTGTTGTTCGTTACACAGAATTCCATTCTACAGGCTTGTTGTTCATGAGCAGATGTGATTTGTGTTTTTTTTTTACTGCTCTCTCTCTCTCTCTCTCTGGTTCTCTCTCTTTCACTGGGACATGTGTTGATTGAGCAGACCAAGGCGTCTGATCTGTCATCACTGCGAGTGGAGGATGTGGGTAGAGTGGAGACTGACGTCTTATGCCACGCAAACATTACACCTCTCCTCTCTTTCTTTTTCCATCCATCCCTCCTCTCCTCCACTCCCATCATTCCCCTCTCAACTAACCCAGAACTCCTTCAGGAGGGTAAGTGAATGTGTGTGTGGTTTAGTAATATCTGCTGATTTGGTGTACAGGGTTTGGAGAGACGTCACTGCGCTGTGTTACTCGGACAGGAAGTGTGACCTTTCAAACAGGAAGTTCTTTCCGGCAAAGTGGAACCTTGAACTTGGCCGGCAGTTATCGTAATAGTCATGACAATGACCTCTAAAGAACAAAATACAGGAAGGGAAAGGCAAGTTAAATGAGAAAGTGAAGGTTAAGGTGAAGAGGTGACTTAAAAAGAATAAATTGCTGAAAGGCTGTACAAAAATCATAACTGAAAAATCATAATTAAAGCTTAACAACAAACATATAACTATATATATATATATATATATATATATATATATATATATATATATATATATATATATATATATATATATATATATATATATATAAACTTTTTAAATATAATATCAATATTTTAACTTTTAAACCTTGAATCTAGACATAATCTAATATTTGTACTTATATTTAAACTTTTATTTAGTGTTTGTTGTGTTTATTTATTTATCGTGCGATCTAAATTATTAATTTTGATCAATTAATAAAAATAAAAAAAACATTATTTTGTAGTATTTTGATGATCCTAGTTGATACCGTTGATCCTTCTCAAGTTAATTTACTTTGTTTCTAGGAGTTTTATGGATATTTTACCTGGAAAATTAGACAAACTCATTTGTAGTCACCAACCATTGCTCATGTCACCTTCAGTCACTCCTCACAGTGTGATCTTGCATGTATCTACATGCCAACAATGTGAACGTCTCGGTTACGTATGTAATCCTCGTTCCCTGAGGAGGGAACGGAGACCTAACGTTAGTAACTAACGAATGGGGGTTTCGCCTAGAAGCCAATAATCTTCGAGAATTCAACAACGCCCAATGGCAGTGCCAATGCCATGGGCATGCAGAATTTGCATACGTAACGTATATAAGGAAGTACGTGGGCAATATCGCATTATGTTTACCTGCTGAGGAGCCAAGACTGAACTCTCAGCCGTTACAGCTGTACAGCGGATGTGGCAGAGGGACGTTACGAGGGAACGAGGGTTAAATACGTAACCGAGACGTTCCCTTTCGTTCAGTCACTACGACGTAACGTTAGTGACTAACGAATGGGGGTCCCAATACAATCACGCCACTCGGCTGTCTTCCAGTGCCCTGCGTAAGTGCGAGCACCCTGTCGTAAGGCTAGTACGGACAAAGGACTCCCACTTAACACAGGAATACCAAGGTACACTGGGAGCATATTCCAGGTGGAGATATGCAAAGAGGGAGGACTTAGAGAGTACACATATGACCCGCTGCGGGTAGCATATGGAGAACTCTGGGGGACCAGCCGAAGGTGGATTTTTAACCCCAGGGTGGCAAGGCTACGCATATTCACGTAGGCCCCGCGGTCAGCTGTGCGCCAGTGCATCTGTGCCAGGGAAAACAGGCAGCAGAGGGAAGAGTTGTGGGAGGCAACAGATCTACCTGTGCTTCGCCAAACTGTTCCCAAATCAGCTGGACCGACTGGGGATGGAGTCTCCAATCTCCATGAAGTGGCTGAGACCATGAGCTTGTGGGCTGCACAGTTCAGTTCTCCCGGGACATGGACAGCACGAAGGGACCTCAGATGCTTCTGACTCCATAGGACGGACGAGATGGCGGGTGAGTTGAGACATACGGCGGGAGCATAGATCAGCCTGGTGGTTGATGTACGCTACTGACCATGTAGTCTGACCGGACTAGTACATGTTGACCCTTCAGCAATGCTAGGAAGCGGTGCAGGGCGAACCGTACTGCCAGCAACTCAATTGACATGCAGGAGGCGCAGGGGTCCTGTCCAGGAGCCCGCGGCAGCACGTCCATTGCACATGGCACCCCAGCCCGTGGAGGAGGCATCTGTTGATACAACAAAATGCCTGGAAACTTGTTCTAAGGGTCCACCAGCCCGTAGAACAGAGGTTCGGCCATGGGGTGAGGGTCTGCAGGCAGGCCAGAGTCACTGGGACCCGGAGTGTGCCCGAGTGCCATGCCCATCTTGGGACTCGATCGCTAAGCCAAAGCTGAAGCGGTCTCATATGAAGCAATCCGAGCGGCGTTACCGTGGCTGCAGATGCCATATGCCCCAGGAACCTCTGAAATAACTTCAGTGGGACCGCACTCTTGCTCTCGAATTAACGAAGGCAATTCAGCAGTGACTGCGCACGCTCGCTGGTAAGCAGCACGCACATGGCGACCGAGTCGGAAACCATACTGAGAAAAGAGATCCTCTGCACGGGGCAGAGTCGCTCTTCTCCCAGTTGACCCGAAGGCCCAGACGGGCTAAGTGCCGGAGCACTTGGACTCTGTGTTCGCACACCTGCTCTCGAGAGTGACCCAGTATGAGCCAGTCGTCGAGGTAGTTCAGGATGCGAACCCCGTGCTGCCTGAGTGGCGCACTGAATATGAATGTCCGCCCCTCGAAGCAAACCGCAGAAATGGTCCAGATAGCCCGAGGACCACGGCACCGCCCTCAGGTCACCCTGGCCACCAGCCAAAGTACCACCTCACTCAGAGACGGTAGATTGGGGTGTGGCAGAGGGGACTCTCTCTCCTCACGGAGATCATTGAGTCTCGACCGCGACATCGCAATGTTCACGTTCCCCTCTTTTTTATCAGTGGGAACATGACGTATCCACAAACACTGCCCAAACACATCGAGCAGTGAATGTGTCCATAAACAGCAACGGAGATCGATCACACCCGGAAGTGCGCGGGCGAACCATCTTGAAAAAGACGTGCCACGCGCAAGCTCTTTTTGTGAGAGGAAAGCTCTGCAGAGTGCCAAAGCACCCAGGGAAAACACACACAGCTGTTGCGATCACTGCACAGATCAGCAGGCAGGCAATGTGAGATCGCTGGAACGCGCTGTCACACCAACACCCTGGAGAACCGCTCGTCTCGAAGACTGAAGAGAGGACTTCAGAATTCAGGCTTGCAGGAGTGAAGAGATGCTCTTGGCTCTGAGGCAGAAACATAATGCGATATTGCCCATGTACTTCTTTATATACCCACGAGGTGGGGCGGAGTTACGTATGCAAATTCCGCATGCCCATGGCATTGGCACTGCCATTGGGCATTGTTGAATTCTCGAAGATGATTGGCTTCTAGGCGAAAGCCCCATTTGTTAGTCACTAACGTTACGCCGTAGTGACTGACCGAAAGGGAACTTTTGCCTATAGTCCTAGTTGTAAGTGACAGATAATTATTTACATTTGTTATTTATACAGTAGATTGCACAAATCATTCCACACCAATTCCCATTGCATTTGCATTAATGATTACAGGAACACTTAACAAGCTTATATCCCAACACAAATCCCGTATTTATCAAAGACTCTTTGACTGACAGGATCCATTCGCTGTGTTTCGAGGAGGTCGCTCCTCTGTGGATCTCATGTTTCGGAGGCTATATTTACCACTTTGCTACTGACAGGCTTCTGGAAACTAGTTGTCAATGAGCTATCTCATTTTAGTGCACTGCGAGTCGCAATTCATTAAGACATCATTAGTCAAAGCACCCTGACAAATCCCCTTCACATAGCTGCTGTACGAGAGAGCGGCGACCAGAGGAAAACCTCGACATGCCAGCGGATCGACCTGGGATACGCTCTATGCTGTGGGAAGATGGAGACCAGGCTACAGGTGGATGTGCCTTCTGATATAAGGAGGTGTGGAGGTTGTAGGGTCTGTCCATCATCTCCGCAAGTCTATGTGGTGTAAACACCTAAAGAGCATGTTTGGTAGTAAAGGTGATGAGATACTGGCGCAGACCCGATCATGAAAGGAGGAAGCGGACATGCTAAAGGCATTGGAAGATCTGTGCTTTTTTTTCTTTTCACATTCGCAAGGTTGTTAAATACCTTCACACACTCAGCTGGTGTTTGTGAGGCACTTTTGTCTTTAGCGCTCAGGGGTGAAAAATCACACATTAACACCTCTGTCTATCAGAGGCTTTGTTACAACAAGCAGAGAGTGAGTGAGAGTTAAGAATGCAGGATGGTCTAGCTGTAGACTGGCTCAATGTTTTACTTTTGATTTGTTTTCCAGGATTATCAATACATCCGATTTACTTGCCTCATATTTTAGTAGAAAGGCTGATGTTGGTTTATGGACACCAAAGAGGAACGTATTTCTCACAATGACAAAAAGAGAAACGCCTTAAAATAGCAGAGGATTTATTTATTAATTTTGACTATTTTATTCTATTGATATTTACATTATTATTCATTATTTAAATCTGATAGACAGATGATAGACGGATATTTTAATTTAATATTAGTGCTCAAATACTTATAGATAGACAGCAGATAGATAGACAGACAGACAGACAGATAGATAGATAGATAGATAGATAGATAGATAGATAGATAGATAGATAGATAGATAGATAGATAGATAGATAGATAGATAGATAGATAGATAGATAGATAGATAGATAGATAGATAGATAGATAGATAGATAGATAGATAGATAGATAGATAGATAGATAGATAGATAGATAGATAGATAGATAGATAGATAGATAGATTTTATTCATCACTATTTTACTAATATTTATGTAAACTCTATTACCCAAACCTTATGAATCTAGGTATATCTAATCTTTTCTATATTTTTATTTAGCATTATTTTACTTTATTAATATTTAATTTTGTTCTCAAAAACACTTCAAAATCTAGGCAAACATACTGTACAGACAGGAATATTTTAGAGGCTAGGAATGTGATGAAATATGAAGGTCTGTCAGAAAGCCAAAAAGGAGAGAGCAGCTGGGAAGACAATGCATTGAAGGTGCAGCATATAAGCAATGCAGAAAAGAAGGACACAGACACAGACAGAGCAAGCAAACCTTTGCAGAAGAGTCTTTCGCATACCTCTCCTTTCAGCTCCGCTCCCTCGTTCAACCCCCTCCTCCCCCTTCAGCTGCTCCCCCTCCCTCCTTCCCTCTCCTTCCCTCCCCTCATGCGCTCCGGTGGATGGTGTACTTCTCTCTCTCCCTCTCATTCAGGCTGAGCCGTGGACACAAGCAGAAGCAGTCTGTGAGAGTGTGTGTGAGAGTGTGTGCGCGCAGAGCCAGAGTGGAGAGAGGGTCTGCCGGATCCCTTACTGAAACTCTACCTCTCCCACAAACACAGAATCCCACTCTTCGGTCCTCCCCACCAGTGTCCGAGAACGCATCCCAGAGGAGTACACCTTTACCCCCACAACCGGTGAAACGCCCCCCACATGGAGCCATGTGAACCCCCGTCTCCTGTCTCGCTTGGGATCTGATTTCGGATTGCCTCCTTGGGGAGAAGCTCCAGGCGCTGGATCTTTTGAAGTAAGGAGGGACCCCAGAGATCTCGGCTATCCCAGAGGGAAGCACTTTGCTCTGGGCACTGTGGGCTACAAGCCCCCCTGGGCTGGAGGCCAGTGCTCCAGCACCATGGATTACCTAGTTGGGATTTTTCTGCTGTTGTGTGGGGTGGCTTTACCTGGAAGAGTTGCGCCCCAGCACACCAAAGAGAATGTGCCCAGACTCAAGCTCTCTTACAAGGGTAAGTTTTGCAACCAGACCCATCACCATTTCGTAATGCACACAAACCTTTTTTATTCTTATTACCCATGTTATGCTTATATCATTATATATATTTGACTTTCTTCAGTCATGGTTGTTTAATTCCTGTCTAGTCTCTCTCACTCTTGCATAGGATTTATTCTCATTTTGCACTGACAGATTGTTTCCATGTGGTGTTTCTGCATGTATTGGCTCTGCTACATAATTCTTCCAGTGCACTGTCCTATAGCTCTAAACTCTGGTACCCTGTCTTATGGTTTGTGAACTCTGAATGAGGTATCGTGGGTAATGACTCTGCAATTGTGGCCAGAAATCTAATTTCTCTTTCCTCCAAATTGATTTTACAGCAATCCTTTAAAGTTTAGTGGGTTCAGTACAAGTTAAACTCAGTTGACAGTGTGTAGATTAGCACTAAAACATTATTTTGAGTTTTCTTTGGGGAAGAAAAAAAGAATAAAACAAGGTTAAAGTGAAGCACTTACAGTGTTAAGTGAATGGGGCCAATTTTTGGATGTTTTTTAAATCTTTTAAAGCTTCTAATTTATATAATTATATATAAAAGCTCCTGTATTATTTGAACTGTAAATCTGTCATTTTAGGATTTATTGCATTCTATCGTCATGGCAACAAAGTTGTAAAATTAGATGTAACTACACAGAAAAGACTACTAAGTGTTTTCACACTGAAAATCATGTTAACATGATTTGTATTGTTTATGTTATTTTTTGTGGCTATACTTTAAAGCTTATGGATTGGCCCCATTTCTATTGTAAGTTGCTCATTGTAACCCAGAATTTTGGCTTTTTTAAAAGAAAAGGAGGAACAAGTGGAACATTATTTGGTGTTAATAGACACATGCCACAAATGTGTCACAAATGCGTTTACTAGCTTTGTCACAATCTACACTCTTATATTGGCATGTGGACCCATGCATACTCATACTCGCACATATTGTATATTTTAAAGCATGATTCTCTCTTACTGTACTCTATGTGTTGCATTTGAAGGCTCTGGTGATGCTGGCCGCTATGCGTGAATGGTGGTAGCGGCAAACATGTTATTCTCCGGGCTGTGCTATTTTATAGGAGACAGCGGAGAGATCCAGACTATAGCAGCCTCTTTGTAACCCTGAGCTTTCATCTCTCACGGAAATAAGCGGCAACATTTTTGGCATATTTTGGGTTGTTTCCCTTTTTAATGTAAGCTTAGCGGGCTTGCTGTGGTTCTTTGTTCAGGAACATGACCAAAAGTATACGCATCAGTGTGTGGTGGTGATCTCTCTCCCTCATTTGGTAAATATAGCCTTCTGTTCTGTCGGTGAATCTGTGCTTCTGGTGTGTTGATTGTAAGGTCTGTGTGTGTGGCATGGGTTTACCCCACCAGGGTCCGTTTAACGCCCTCTCATTTCTTTTATAGAGACAGAGAATGAAGGAGGAGTGAAAAAGACGATTTATTTTTTGCCTGAGAATGTGTTGTTAAGAAAGAGAGAGAAAGAGAGTATGCAGAATGGAGAGAGAGAGGATTTAAGAAACCAATTGTTGCTCTGAGCATCAGCATCTGCTGTTTAACTTTAAGATGACTTTAATATAAGAAAGATGCAGGTCCACCTGTGATCAATCACTTGCTTCTCTGAGTTAATACTGTTGTACTTGGATGGCCCAAAGCATTGTGGGAAAACAGTCTTGCATTGCGTCATTACAATGCTTTCCAAACTTATGCCACCTGTGCACTTTATGGCTATGTTTTCTCTGATTCATGTTAGAGTCTTTCGTATGTCGTAATGGATTTGGATTTAGTTTGATTGACAGATTAATTTGTAAAAAAACCGATGTGGCACTTCTAAGACATTGGCATACACAAAATAAATTCAGAATGTCAAATTGGTCCTCATTGGGTAAATGTTTTCTCTCTCTCTCTCTCTCTCTCTCTCTCTCTCTCTCTCTCTCTCTCTCTCTCTCTCTCAATCTTGAATCCTGTTATGCAAACCAGACGTTCGCATTGATTGTGAAAATGCTGTCTGACGATAGATGATGATTGAAGTTTAATGAACAGTTGTGGAACAGGATTTTGAACCACTGATATTTCTATATGGACAGGGCAGCTACTCAGTGCGACGCTACAGAAATTTGTCGCTTGTCGTTAGTCGTTCGATAAATTTTATTGCTGGTCAATTTATTGCTTTATGCCTGGTTAGGAAACAGTGTTAGGTATTTCATTCAGGATCTACGGATACTGTCTAAGCAACAAAAAGTACACATAAATAGTAAATACACAAAGCTATGACGAGTAGTATCATTCATTAGTCATCATTCCACCTCATGACAGTTCCAAAATCTGGTGACAGTCTTGTCAATGAATAGTTTAAAATGTCTGTTTTGTGAGTTTTGAGGACATTTTGAGTAAAAATAAAAGTTTATATAATATGAAGATCAGTATCAGTAAAAAAAAAAAAAAAAAAACTTGACTTATTCACTCCATATATTGTACAATAAGGCATTGTACAATTCTACATTAATCCGGATACATTTGAAAACATTTTTTATTTTAATTTTAAAACACTCTCCGATCACACTAGCGTTTTCCAAACGTTTCTTGTCCACACTGAAACGTTGAATAGCGCTAAATTCACCTTACTGTGCATGCGTTAAACCCAAGCGGCAACCTCCTGCAGTTTCTCTTGAAGTTAATACGGAAGTGACTTAAACTGCAATTCATCGATTGGCCACTAGGTTCCAGAAGGGAGCAGAATCTCATTGAGCCCCATGTTAAAATGCCCAACTTTACAGCAGAAAAACACATGTTCACATGTTGTCTAATTTTGCCCTTCATGAAAACTGTGATGGGGGAATTTTTCGTTTACTCATTCGAGTAAACTCATTCGTTTACATTATATAAAGCTTTAAAGTCCTGCATAATTAAGGGCGTGGCCACTTTGAGTGACAGGCGGATAGCCATTTTTCTGCTGTCTGTTAGTCATTGCGTCACCTCAGCTCCACCCACATCCCGCCTCTTTGCCCATGTTCTATTATCCGGGAGTGAGGCGCTGACAAGATGGCAACTGCCCTACTTTGCACTTCAAAACGGCTCTTCAGAATCCTATGGGTGACGTCACGGACACTACGTCCATATTTTTTTACAGTCTATGGTTAAACCTCATAAAAGCTCACCGAGATAAGAGATAGAAGATATTATCAAGTTATCACGCAATTCTTCTGGCAGGATTATTTCATTAAGCAAAATATCTCACCTTTCATTGATGCATCCAGATTGCACTCACTCACCGTCTAAAACACAACTGCTGTCATGTTTTGCCACAGGACAGCAATTGCGAGTAAATGTTGTGTCATCTTTGCAGGACTGTGATATGAAGAGTGCGCAAAGTAACATATTTTACACACATTTATGCACATAAGCACAATAGCGGTATAAACCTATTGGTACAATATGCGTCACATGACTAAACATGCGTCATTGTTTTCAAATACCTCCGTTTTTCACAGTCCACACTACAACGCGAAGACGGCTTTTTCAAATGTATCTGCTTTAGAGAGCGTTTTCAAAAAGCTACGTTTTTGCCGACTTAAAACGCTGTCTCAGTGTGAACGGAAGCCCAAAACGGAGAGAAAAATATACGTTTTCAAATGAAAAGTTGTTTTGTTATTGGATAATTGTGAGTGAGACATTATGTGTGTGTGTGGCCCAGGTATACCCTACTTTATGAGAGCAAAATGTCCCCACAAAAATGGCCATATCCGAAATCTTTGTCCTTATTGGGGACATTTTTGGTCTTGTAAATCATACTATGTGTTGTTTTTTGAAAATGAAAAAAAAAAAACTTTACGTCTATGGAAAGTCCCCATAAAACATGAAAACACAACGTGTCTTGTGTTCATGTTTTTCTATTCTGATGGGGACTTAGATCTGAATGCACACATGACTCATGGGGACTCATGTCTCCATGGGGACCTAAATTGAGGTCCCCATGAGGAAATAAAAATCATACAGAATTAGTTTTTTTGAAAATATAAAAATGCAGAAAGTTTTGTGTGATGGGTATGTTTAGGGGTAGGGTTAGTGTAAGGGGACAGAATATACAGTATGTACAGTATAAAAACCATTACGTCTATGGAGAGTCCCCACAAAGATAGTGAACCAGACAAGTTTGTGTCTGTGTGTGTGTCTGTGTTTGTGTGTGTGAGATAGAAAATGTGTCTGATGTGTTTTTGGCCAGCAAGATGTGTGAGAATGGAGGCAGGCTTAGATAATTAGACACCTGGCCATGGTGATAGAGGTGTGTGTGTGTGTGTGTGTAACGGAGAGACATAGTCCACAGGTGCTTGATGGCTCTTTTGATGCTCTGCAGTATGACAGATCGCTGTTCACACCCACACAGTGTCTGAGTGTTAAAACGAGAGAGAGGAAGAGAGGAAAGGATGGAGGAAGAGTGGCAAAGAGGGAGCGGGAAGGGAAGAGAGTGGCTGTTTTAATGAAGGCGGTGGGCAGACAGTAGTTGGCCAGGAGAGGATAGTCGTTAAGTGAAGTGTCATTCATTCGCACTCCCCCTGTGAATGCAGCATAGTAATTAAGCCAAATAAACGCGCAGACATGCTCTCCAGAGACGCACACTTGAACGAGCGCCGAGAAAGGGGGACGGATATCGCTTTCTCAAACACAGATTTATCATGAGTTGCACACAGAGTTTGCAATTCAGGGCCGCTTGCAGTCATGCCGCCTCCGGGGAGGCCAGTCGGACGATCACAGACGGAGAGATCCATCTTAGTTGTTAAATGATGGCCGAGTGATAGATTTTCCTCTTCGTTTCCACTCCCTGTAATTATACCAGCGCAATGTCTTCACTCTATTCCCCTCGTATGTTTTAAACTAGCGTTGGTGAAAATTGCTCTTGTCAGGGCTATCAGCGGCCGTTCATCTGTCAGTACTTGAGGAGGCTTGTGGGATAGGCCTTCACATGCTTGTCAGATGCTGTCGGGTTGCCTTTCGGATCTCAGACTTGTGGTTACGAGGTTGTGAATTCACACTATAGGATTAGTGGTGGGTTACAGGGCCCATGTGTGCCCAAAACCCTGCATAAATACCATCTGAGATTAGGTGGAGGTGGTCGGTGCATATGAAGACACTGCCCCCTGCAGGTGGCAACGTGTGGGCTCTCGCCTCTGATAGGGGGGTCCCTTTATAAAAGAGGCCGTCCCGCCGTCACACACTGATAAAATGGGGCATCAGGGACTTTAAAGTGCTTGTGAAACAACCTGATAATTACTCACTACCGCATAATTACCAGGCTTCCCATTTCATTACCCTGCCCCATGGCCTCCTGGGATTGATTGGGATGGGCGACACTGGGACGACGAGAGACTGCGAGTCGTCGGAATTCAACCTAAATCTTCAGAAATAGACACTCCGCGCCCGACCGCACTGGACGCAGACTGGAGGCATCCTATAATAGCGGGCTGTTCGCTGGCTGCCGGGTGAAGTGCAAGCTGGCGTCGAGCCAGGATTTTGGGCTGGATGGGAATGATTATACGGAGAGGCTGGGAATGATGCTGGTTTGTCTTTCTCTCACGGCCTCATCTGCATCCATCTCTTGCCTGTCTCTTTTAACCCTCTTCACCAGAAGTAGATTTCTCTCACTCTCTTTCTCTCTTTCATTTTTACATGATGAAGCTACCTTTAAACTGTAGCATTAGGCTACTTAAGTTACAGTTAAACCATCTTTTAATAAAAATTATGTTACATTATTTTTATAACAATATTACTCCATCAATTAACTTAAAATAATATATTACACATATTATATTTACTGTATATTATACACATATTACACACACACACACACACACATTATATTATATTATATCGCACATCTATTTTTTAAACAAGAATTATAAATATTAGAATATTATTTTGTGAATTGGTGAATTGATTTTTTTCTCAATTCTTTTTTGCAGTGTGAAACATCCGAATTGATTCACTAAAATGAACTGGATTTCCCAAAGCTCAGTATAACAGAGAGACACATTATAAGAGAGAGGCGCGTTTTAGCCAAACACATTTGATTATTACCTCAATTGTATAAGTGAAGAAAAACAAAAAAAAAACAGCGCTATGACCTGGTTTCACAGACATGGCTTAGATTAAGCCAGGATTAGGCATTAGTTCAGTTAGGACATTTAAGTAGCTTTTATGAACATGCCTTAGAAAAAAAACATTATTGATGTACATCTCGAGACAAAACAATGACACTGACATATTTTAAGATATGCTAGTGTAAGTTGCTTTCAGTTAAAACAGCTCAAACATTCATTTTAGTCTGGGACTAGACTTAAGCCTTGAGTGTGAAACCAGGCATATATCAATTTTGTTATGCTCCGCTGCTCATTGCAAAAAGTAGCTTGTTACTGTTAAAAGTTGCTGCCTATCTGTGATTGTGTTTTTCATTTATAGTTCATATCCTTCCTCTCATTCACTCTCTCGCTCTATTTTGCTCTTTCCTTCTGTCCAGACCGCTGTAAAGAACTTGAAGGTCACCTGAAGTCTTTCTGCTGAATGAATTATTTAATCTGTGTCAGTGAAAAGGCTTCATCCTTATTGACCTTTTTACATATCACATCCTGTTGTGTTCAGTCTTCTGTGGACCTTCTGTTAGCCATATTAGATGTTAGACTCCTTTAATGACTCTCAGCACCCACTTGGCTGAGGGATTTGCACATTTAGCTTCCACTTCATAACACAGATTTATTAATAAAGAGTGTGTTTGATTATTCAGATGCAGTGTGTGTGTGTGTGTGTGTGTTTACACCTGTGTGTCATATGCTGTGTATTAGATTACTGACTAGATACTAAGTGTAGTGTGTTGGGAAGTAGTGCACCTGTTATTGAATTTCAGTGGTGTCCTTTGACAAGCATTTCCAAACAAGTCATATTTCGTATGACTTGAGTGAGTGTATTATTGTATTAATGTGTGTATTCTTGTTTGCTTGTGCGCGAGTGTGTGCGTTTGCTTGTCAATGCTCCAGACTATATCTATATATATAAATAACATTTGTGAAAGAATGGGTTGTTCTCAGGAGCTCAGTGAATTCAAGCGTGGTACCGTGATAGGTTTCCACCTGTGCAATAAGTCAATTTGTGAAATTTCCTCACTACTAAATATTCCACGGTCAACTGTTAGTGGTATTATAACAAAGTGGAAGCAATTGGGAACAACACCAACTCAGCCACGAAGTGATAGGCCACGTATAAATCACAGAGCGGGGTCAGCGCATGCTGAGAAGCACAGTGCGCAGAAGTCGCCAACTTTCTGCAGAGTCAACAGCTACAGATCTCCAAACTTTGTGTGTCCTTCAGATTAGCTCAAGAACAGTGCATAGAGAGCTTCATGGAATGGGTTTCCATGGCCGAGCAGCTGCATCCATGCCTTACATCATCAAGTGCAATGCAAAGCGTTGGATGCAGTGGTGTAAAGCACGCCGCCACTGGACTCTAGAGCAGTGGAGACGTGTTCTCTAAAGTGACGAATCACGCCTCTCTGTCTGGCAATCCGATGGACGAGTCTGGGTTTGGTGGTTGCCAGGAGAACGGTACTTGCCTGACTGCATTGTGACAAGTGTAAAGTTTGGTGGAGGGGGGATTATGGTGTGGAGTTTTTTTTTTCCCAGGTTGGGCTTGGCCCCTTAGTTCCACTGAAAGGAACTCTTAATGTTTCCGCATACCAAGACATTTTGGACAATTTCATGCTCCCAACTTTGTGGGAACAGTTTGGGGATGGCCTCTTCATGTTCTAACATGACTGCACACCAGTGCACAAAGCAAGGTCCATAAAGACATGGATGAGCGTTTTGTGTGGAGGAACTGGCCTGCACAGAGTCCTGACCTCAACCCGATAGAACACCATCGGGTTGAATTAGAGCAGAGGCTGCGAGGCAGGCCTTCTCATCCAACATCAGTGCCTGACCTCACAAATGCGCTTGTAGAAGAATGATCAAAAATTCCCATAAACACACTCCTAAACCTTGTGGAAAGCCTTCCCAGAAGAATTGAAGCTGTTATAGCTGCAAAGGATGTGCCAACTCCATATTAAACCCTACGGATTAAGAATGGGATGTCATTAAAGTTCATGTGCATGTAAAGGCAGGCGTCCCAAAACTTTTGGCAATATAGTGTATACACTCCTACGATTTTTTTTATATCAATTTCCAGAATCAGTCAGTGGTATTTTAGAAGAACTTTTAACTTTAGCTTTTAATTAATTTTTTTGTTTTATTTTAACACTCTATAAACTATAAAATTGTTCCAATTTAATGCTGTCAGAATAATTTGTGCTACATATTTACATGTTGTCTTATTAACAACCAGTCATAACCAGATCCTTTCCATAACCAAAAAATTACTCGTGGTTCAGTGAAGGAGTAAGTTGTGAACTCTAGCAACATCTCTGACTGAGTGAGTCTGATTCAAACTAACCTATGAGTGAGTTTGAAGCTGTTTTGTGAATAATTTTTTTAACTGACTCATTAAAAAGAATCAGTTCATAAGAGTCACTTGTTCGCAAATTGGACATCAGGGCTCACGCTATGTATATTCTAACAATATGTTATTAAACAAAACTGCGTTTAGACAAAACACAAAGCTTGACAGTATATTTTCCCACATTTTGTCGCATATGTGTCCATTTTAGTCACATATTTCTGTCAGTTTCTGTCAATATTCAGAACGAACCTAAAAATGGAGTAAGAATTTTATCATGTAAAAAATTACATCACCTTTACGAAGACTAGAGGTAAATAAAAGATCCGTATATGAGTTATCTTTCAGCACTTTGCCTCATGCTTTCCCTCTTGTCAAACTCCTCTCTCGGCTATTTATTTCACTGTCACATTATCTTTGGCTGTCACTCTCGCTCTGTGTACATGCGCTGTGTTTTGTATGTCATCTGGAGCTGTGGAGAGTGGATTGTGCTTTCTCTGCACGGTCTGTGGCCGGAGGCCAGTTTTAAACAGACTCTGCGGTTCACCCGTCATGTCGCGAGCAGATTCAGGGGTAATTAAACGGTTCCACATACTCTCCCCTCTCTCTGTGGAACAGGGCAACACAGGAATCTCATGCGGTCGCGCTCAAATTCTGTGTTGCAGTCTACAATGGAGGAGATCAGCAAGGATGTTGGCTTTTTTGTGGCACACATAGACAGACTTTTAGACTTAGACTGAACAGAACAGAAGAAATCATGAACGTGCATAAATGTAACACCTCTGACAATGTGAAATATACATTTTTAGTGCTAAATGCTTATGTTCTTAAGCTCAAAATGAATTCCGTTTAAAATGAATTCCGTTTAATTAGACCTCTTGTATTTTGGAAGAGCTTAATTTTTATAACCACTATATGGATAGTTTTAAAGGGATAGTTCACAGAAAAATGAATATCATTAGTCATTATTTTCTCAGCTTTATGTCGTTCCAGTCCTGTATGATTTTTTTTTCTTTTGTGGAAGATAAAAAGAGAGATTTTGAGTAGAATGTTTTTTTTTTTTTATTAAACGAATATAAATTAAAGCTTTCAATCTTAAAAAATAGCACAAAAGCAGCATAAAGGTGTTTTAAGTCATGACACTTTATTCCAAGTCTGGGTGAACTGTATGAAGTCGTACAAAACTGTGTGTAATGTGAATAAAAGCCTAAATTCAATCTATTCATCAAATAAATCGATCAAGTCTCTTCAAAATTTGGACTAAACCGCTCAATTCATATGGATTATCTTTATGATATCTTTATTAACGTTTTGAACCGTCAAAGTGTCGGGAAATTCCCAAAATGGAGGGAAAGAAAGCTCTTAAATTTCATTAAAAAGATCTTTATTTGTGTTCCAAAGAAGAATGAAATTCTTACGGGTTTGGAACAACATGAGCGCGAGTAATTAATGACAGAATTTTCATTTTTGGGTGAACTAACCCTTTAAATCAGGGAGTGAATGAATCAGACTGGTTTTGTGAATCTGATAAATGAATGAATTGGAAAGAATGGACATTAAACTCTCATGAACACGCTAAGGATAGTCATGATTTTTTAGTGAATAAAGCAAATAAATTTCGGGCTGTGCCTCATGCAAAAGTAACTTATGACTTCATAAGCCTTCAGAATTTCATGTAGGAGTCGCCTGCTTTTTGTCTTCTTCGAGATTTACAATCCCAGTCCTCATTCACAAAGAAAAGAGTCGCCAGGAAATTCTTTAAAAATTCACATGGTTTTGGAAGGACATGATGTTGAGTAAATAATGACACCATTTTCATTTTTGGGTAAGTTATTCCTTTAAGCTAAACAAATCCATCTTTATAATTGCCACGTGTGGCAGACATTCGTCTTTTCCTCACCGTTTGGCTTTGTTCATGGAAATTCGAGGCAGTTGTCTGTGACATAAATCATCAGTTCGTACAGAGGCGTCTTTTATTAAAACTAATGTGCATAAAGAGATTCGACACAGCGATTATGTTTCCTGTTGGTGTCACAGGAATCAAATATTGGCCTGCGGCTGTTGGTTCGCTCTCGGCAGCCCTTCACTAGCTGTCAATCGAGCAGACTGAGCTCTCATAGGCCAAGATCCAGCACGCTTACCGAGGCAACTTACCAAAACCTGCAACCGGTTGCATGCGAGAGCAAGTTAAAATGAAGCGAAACTACAGGCGTATTCATATCCCAGAGCTTAAAGCAATATGCGAAACGGCGTGTTAAGCAAATCTCTGTTTCTAAAATCTAGGTTCTTTCAAGCTCAAAACCGACAAGACCGAACCACACACTTAGCCCATTGAGAGAACAGAGAGAAAGGAGAACTTTTGCCAAAACCGTGTCAAGATCGACGACGTGTGTTTTGAAGCACGCCATTGTTCTGGCTTAAATAAACAGGTAGCGCCCAAAACCATCTGCAGCACTCTTTCACTTTTTATTCCTTCTTTCCTCACTTCCCTCGCTCTCCTGGGGCGGCTGGTAGCCTGAGGCAGAGCTAAAGCACAGTGGCAGCAGCATGCACACACACATTTTCTCAAATACAGTACACACACCTAGACTCACAGATGCAGAGATGCATAACTATACACCCTAACCAAAGTCCAAAACTGCTTTGTAGCCTTTAGACTTTGTGTATTATTAGTTTTCCTACTCATACCTCCTTAACCTACACAGGTTGGTTCTCTCTTAAGTCATATGTGTAATGTTGGACATGCTTGTCTTGAATATAAACTGACCTCACTAATCTATCAGTACATATATATATTGATTATCTCTTCATCACGGCACCTGTTAGTGGGTGGGATATATTAGGTAGCAAGTGAACATTTTGTTCTGAAAGTTGATGTGTTAGAAGCAGAAAAAATGGGCAAGCGTAAGGATTTGAGCGAGTTTGACAAGGGTCAAATTGTGATGGCTAGACAACTGGGTCAGAGCATCTCCAAAACTGCAGCTCTTGTGGGGTGTTCCTGGTCTGCAGTGGTCAATATATATCAAAAGTGGTCCAAGGAAGGAACAGTGGTGAACCGGCGACAGGGTCATGGGTGGCCAAGGCTCATTGATGCACATGGGGAGTGAATGTTGGCCAAATTCCCCAGATCTCAATCCAATCAAGCTGTTTTGGCAGCAAAAGGGGGACCAACACAATATGATGGTCATAATGTTATGCCTGATCGGTGTATGTATATATATATATATATATTTAACAAGTTTGCTTGGAATAATATTGTATATTATTGTCAGCATAGCATGTATTACATATTTAAGTTCAAAGTTGTAAGTTTTACTTGGTATTGCTATTTGGTTTTCCTCATTTTTTTTTTTTTTTTTTTTTCATTTGTTACATCTTAAATCTCTTGGAAACAACTGAAAATATTGCAGTGTATAAATAAATTGTATGACAGACTTTGCTATAATATATAAAGTGTTGACAGCTCACTTCTCAGTCTGCAGGACAGAGAGAGACTGAGAGAAAGGGAGAAACTTTTGTTAAGCTTCATTCTCCTTTAAAACTCACACTTCATTTACTTTAAGCTTCTATCCAAGTTGATGTATCCCCAGATAAAGTGTGTGTGTGTGTGTGTGTTCACGGATCATCTTATGACTACCTTTTGTGATGGTCTTGCCAAGGCAGCATTTTAGAAAGGGAAAAAAAGCCTTGTCTTCAGAGTTCATGCACCAGTCCCTCACTTTGAGCTGGGGAATAGTGAAACTGCCAGACGTGGCCGTCAGATCTTGAGCCAGAATGGCAGGAGAGTGAAGCTTTGGAGAACTTGACCTAACGAGAGTAATAGAGAGACTGGCAGAGAGAAAGAAGCTATACGAATATCTGGCACATGTGCAAAGACTAGATGAGTTAATATAATGAGCCTGGGGAGACCAAAAAGAAAGATGAGATTAAGTCTCTTTCCAGGATGTTCTATCAGGCCTCCCCTTAAGTCTGGTGAGAGGAAATCAGTGTGGCTTTCTTTGACTAATAATATTTCTTATTGAATGTTTTAACCACTAGCGTCAACAGGCGGAATTGAATAATTTGTTTTAATGTTTTTATAATTTGATAGTCTGATTTAAAATTATTATTTAAAGTTGTCTTTGCATTTTGCTATGATGAAGGAGAAAGCGTTCTAAACCTTTGGGGGTAAAAAAAAGTTATTGATTACACATTATTGCTTCTGAAGATCAATTTAAGCATGAGCATGGAATGGAAATTCACCCTATTTTCTAAATGTGTGTTATTGATTTTATTGTGAACGATTCATCCATGCATACATTTATTTTAATTTGCGACTTTGAGGTTTTCCAGTGTAGATGGTTTTCTTAATAGGCAGTGCTTTGTATCTTTCTGACCTATGAAGAATGCGAGGTATTAATTATTAAACAGCTCTCTGGGATACTTGATTCTAATTGGTCAGTTGCAGCATTCTGCTTTTAAATGTTTTTGTATGCAGTTTTGCAACCTACTAGAGATTGTTGACCCAGAGAATTGATTTCTTACATAGCTGTGCTATAGTTTCATATCTCTTGTATCACTCCGTTGCCTCTGTCTTCATCTCCATTTATTTTTATTTTTTTTGGCAAGTGCACTACCTTTCAGATGTTTGGGGTTGGTAAATCTATGCTCACAAAGGCTGCATTTATTTGATAAAAATACTGTGAAACAGTAATATTGTGAAATATTATTACAGTTTAAAATAGGCGCTTTCTATTTTAATATATTTAAAAATGCAATTTATTCTTGTGATGGCATTTATTCTTGTGATCATTACTCATGATCCTTCAGAAATCATTCAAATATGCTGATTTGGTGCTTAAGAAACATTTATTTTACAGTGTCATACAGTTGTGCTGCTTAATATTTTTGTGGAAACAGTGATGCGTGTTTTCAGGATTCATGAAACAATGAAAAAGTCTTTGTCACTTTGGATCATTTTAATGCATTCTTGTAGCCTGACGTCGTCATACTCAGATTCTAGTCAGAATATGCTGCATTGGGCTGGGATTATGGGGCGTGTTTCAACCGAACAAGGAAAGAAAATGCCCCTGCACTCAATTGGATAGACCTACAACCAATCATAGCAACGGAGTAAGTGACATATGTTGAGAAAAGCATAGTTGTCAACAGAACTCAACTGCACGAAGATGAGTGTAAACGATCTTTGCCGGTGTTGTAAAAAGAATCTAAGGATACACGGAGTACTTACCAACACGATCATCATTTTTGAGAGAAATAGTAAAGGTGAATGCATTTACTCCGTTTAGTAAATGAATTCAACCCAAGCACTCTTTGGTGACGTGGATGATTACGTTACTGTTGATCATCTGTCCATCATCGTATAAAGCCCACCCTGACAATTTGATTGGTCCGAACAGCTCTGGTTCGAGCATAGTTGCTCCACAACGGATCAAGTCCAGACCGAACTTCCCGACCTCAGATGTTGTGGGCGGGGCTAAGATTGGCTGGCGTCCAGGCTAGCATTCTTGCCTAATACGAGTATTAATTTCTTTCAAAACAATAAATGACTGACCCCAAACTTTTGAATGGTTTTATATGTTAACCCATATGAAATCTATCTGCATAAATGCAATCATCTATACTGATATTTAGTACAGCATCTCTTTTTTTTTTTTTTTTGCTTGTGTGAATATTGCTTAAAGGAATAGTTCACCCAAAAATAAAAATTCTGTCATCATTTGCTCACCCTCAAGCAAATGCCAACCCTTTTCCAAATTCCAAACCTTTTTGAGTTTCTTTATTCTGTTGAACACAGAAAAATTTTTTTTTTTTTTTTAAATGTTGGTAATCAAACATTTGACGGTAGTCATTGACTTCCATAGGAAATAAATGGAAGTCAGCGGCTACTGTGAACTATGCTTTCAAATCCCTTCGGGGTGAAAGAAGACCCCTCTGTATGTTTCCCTTACATGAAAGAGAACATGCTCAATATTCTGACTCAGCCGGAGTTTGTCAGACAGGCCTTGACGTATATGGATATTACTTGTGATTGGTTAATGAAACTCTCGTGTTAGAAGCAGAGAATGAATTCAGAAGGAACGGGCGGACCGAACTGTGCCCGTTCTGCATTTGGCCCTGCGGGAATGCTGTTCTACATTTGATATGCAGTGCTATTGACACAGGCAAAGGAAGGATGGTCTGTTTCTCCTTTACGCTTTTCCTTGCTCGCTCTCCTCCTCTCCCACCACCACACAGATGTCCAGAATCTTAGCGGGGAGAAACGCAGATGGCTACTATAGGAGCGGATTGATCTGGGCTCAGGAGAGGGGCTGCAGTCTTTGCATGTCACTGTTGATTATGATTCGTGTGCTTGTTGCAGAAACGTTGCAGAGATGTTGACCTCACCCTCTCCCATGAGCAGATGTTCTGGCCGGTGGCTCCTGCGAGCTCTTTTCCAAGTCATTTCTCACTTTCACCTCTTTCTTATCATTCTCACTTCATCTCCTCTTCACTTGGATTTGTTCTTGCCTTCTGCCTTCCCTTACTTTTATCCGACCTTGTTTCTTTGCTCACTGGGAGAGTGACAAATTTGGCAGACTTTGTGTCTCAGGTCATTTTATTTTCACAATGTCTGGTCTAGTGCTGTTGAACAGATAGTTTCTTTGGCTGTATCTGCTATAACAACAGCAGTTTTACTTGATTAGTTGTTCCTCTGACCCGAGTTACTAAGTTTCCAAATAAAGCAGTACTAATTTGCTTGTGCAATCTAACAAACTGCGTGTGGTCGTTTGTGAGTGTATTGTGGGTGATTTACTCAGAATTATAGTTAGAATAAGCCAGACACCCATATTTAAAGGAGGCTTTTAGTGCTAGTGCTGAAAGACGTAATTCTCAGCTACAGTATGTTAGTCGATCAGATTCTTGTACTATTCTTGTACTACACACAAATGTTAAATCAGGTCCTCTGGCTTCATATAGACTGTGAAATGTAGATAAAGTGCCAAATGCAATAAGAACTATAAAATATATTGTATATACCAATATGTTTAACTCTTTCCCTGTCATTGACGGAAAATTTCAATGTTATACGGTAGGGGGGCACTATTACACATCTTCTGAAAGAGTACTGAATCTCCTGATCAAAACATATGTAAAGAAGATGCAGAAACATGCAATATCATATGCAATCATATGCATATGTAAAATAACGTGATCATCAAAATTAAATATAATATATAAATATAAATCAAAACTGACTAATGCTACTGAATGAAATGTCGACCCAGGACGAGCTATAGGACTGTGCAAGCTTTGGGGTGTTGATGGACTCGATCTACTGTTTTGACCATCATTCTGAATCTGATCCAAAAACATGATTTTCTCAGCTTTTTGCTTAAAATATTGCTTTTTGTTGATTAAAAAAAATTATTAAGCTAGAATAAAACCGTTTTAAAAGCAGAGGCTCTGTTCTTTCTTTTGATATATTGCATGTTCGGATATCCATTCAACAAAACATTCTGGGGGCCATGAAAATGTTGTGAAAATGATCAAAAATGCTGGCGGTGGCTAAGTTGAGAGCTGTTCTGCAACCACCTTAAACCCAGCACACACACAAAAGTGTGGGTTATCCAGCCGTGTCTTAACCTCATATAAATTATTACGTGGCTCAGCCAGTCATACACCTGATTAGATCCTTGTGATTGAATCATGCAGTGTTTTCCTCAGCAATTTTCATGCTATGGTTGAAAAGATACAGATGTGGTCCACTAACCATAGAGGTGATTTTAAAGAAATTGTAACTAAACACATGACTAGTGTTGTTTCCCAAAGATGCAGAAAGTGCCACAAATTGCTTTTAACTCTTTCCCGGACAGTGTTTAAAAAAGAAAAAGAAAAAAAGTTGCCAGCCACAGCCAGCTTTTTTTACCATTTTCACAAAAAAATGAATGACCCCCAGAATATTTTATTGTATAAATATCAGAAACAGTTTTATTCTAGCTTCATGCATTCTTTTTTTATCAAAACTTGAATGTGGGTAAGTTTAATAAAAAAAAATAAAAAAACGTTTTTGTCAAAACATAGATGGAGTAGATCGAGTCCATCAACACCCCCAAAGTTTGCACAGTCCTATAGCCCGTCCTGGGTTGACATTTCATTCAGTAACATTAGGCAGTTTTGATATATATGCTGATTAATGTTGATGATCACGTTATTTTACATATGCATATGATTACATATGATATCGCTTGTTTCTGAATCGTCTTTGCATGTGTTTTGATCAGGAGATTCAGTACTCTTTCAGAAGATGTGTAATAACACCCACACCGTATAACAGTGAACATTTCCGTCAATGGCAGGGAAAGAGTTAAACATATCGGTATATACAATATATTTTACAGTCCTAACTCTTTTAGAAGATGCATAATAGTGCCTCCCTACCATATAACAGTGAGAACTTTGAAAGACGGAAAATTCAGTCCATGGCAGAAAAAGAGTTAACACAGGTGTACATTTTTTAACCTACTTGTTGAACTTTCTGCTAAAATGACACAAGCTGTTCACTGAAGGAAATATGAATGTAGCCTATTTTTTTCATTCTAGGCTTATGTTTGCCTTCTTTTTCCTGTTCTCTCTTTCAGAAATGCTGGAATCCAGTAATCTAGTGACTTTCACTGGATTGGCAAACAGTTCAGGTTACGACACATTCTTGATGGATGAGGAGAGAGGGAGATTACTGGTTGGAGCGGAGGATCATGTCTTCTCTTTTGACCTGGTCAACATCAACAGAGACGTCAAACAGGTGACACACAACACTAGGTCACCTTGAAGTCGATGTGAATGAATGTTATGTTCCTGGACTTATTGTGAACGGTTCATCGGTGCATCTTATTTTCACACAAACAGTTTGTAATGAATCAATCAAAATCTTCCTCAAACCACTTTCCTTTTCTGCTGGTGTCACCTAGGCCGCATGGGCTGTGATAAATAAATATTGATCTGAATGTAGCCATTTTTTTAAAGCAAACCTCCAAACAAATCCCGCCCTACGTTTGTTCTAGTTGAATGTCATGCTTCACATTTTAGCAGTAAAAACTTGGGAATGATAATTCATGCCGTTTCCCTCTGTCTACATTTAGCAGGAAAGATTGGTGAGGGATTTTATGGAGTGTGTCAGCGAAATCCAGGGTCATCAGAGACGTCCATCTCGCTCATATTAGCTGCACAACCCAGATCTGAGTTGATGTTCTCCTTCTTTCCATCTGCCCATTTGATCTCAGCCTCCTTCTGTTTTTCATTCCCAGATCATATCTGCAGAGTAATGCTTCTCTCTCTCTCAATCGCTCTTTGTTTCTCGCTCTGGATTGCATTACTTTGATTTCCTCTTTCTTTCTTGCGCTTTTATTCTTTCTTTTTCCTGGAGGCTGCAGACCATAGGCTTTATATTCAGTCGTCATATATTCAGGGTTAAAGCTAGCTTTTATTGAACACTCACACAAACATGCATACTCCAGCAATGCCATCGTTTAAAGATAAGAACTTGGAAAATTATCGTAATTAACCAAATTACTTTCGCAGACAGAATACCTTAGCAGATATCTGAGGAAGATAAGGGAGGATAAAAAACTTTTTGTGCAGGCCTATGTATGTGTGGATGTGCGATTGTCCTCGTTGCTCGCAGGATAAGACGAATGGTAGTTTTTATGCTCTGTCTTCATCGTCGTCACAGATGGAGGTGGCAGAAGGACGGCAGGCAGCAGTCGTTGATTATTTTACAGCCAGGTTTCATGCCGAGCGCCTTAGTCAGTAATTTGCAGTTCATTGTGTTCGCTCCGCACATATTCTCACACCTTCTCTCTTTCACTGTTTTATAGATCGCCTGGCCTGCCACACCTTCCAAAAGAGATGAATGCAAGTGGGCTGGAAAAGACCTCGGGGTGAGTGTGGGGCGACAACTTCCTTTTACCTCAAAACTAGATTGAACCGCAATGAAGGTTTGGGTATATTTAGGATGTCATTCACTTAAAAGAATACACTACCATTCAAAAGTTTGGAGTCAGGAAGATGTTTAGATGAAAAAAATGTTATTTCAAATCAATTCTGCTATTCGATTTATAAATGAATCCAAAATAAAAGTATCACAAAGTTAATGTTTTCAACATTGAAAATAATAGGAAATGTTTTTTGAGCAACAAAGAGTAATGATGCTGAAAATATCAGGAATAAATTACATTTAAAATACATTACCTCTTTCCCTGCCAGTGTTTCTAGCCACCACCAGCATTTTTTATATTGATTTTGTTGTATGAATATCAGAACATGCAATTTATAAAAAGACACTTTTTTTAAAAACTTTTTATTCTGGCTTCATGCATTCTTTTTTTTATCAACACTTGAATGTGGGTAAATTTCGTAGAAAAAGCAACATTTTGAACAAATTTTTTCAAAGACTATAATGTGCATAAGCAATGCTTTTATCGCTTGTTTCTGCTTCTTTTTTGTCTGTGTTTTGATCTGGAGATTCTCTACTCTTTTAGGTAATGCGTAATAGCCTACCGTATAGTGAAAACACTGAAAGCTGAAAAATTCCGTCAATGACAGGGAAAGAGTTAAAAAAAAAGTATTGTAATAATATTTTGTAATATTATTGTTTTTACAGTATTTTTATGAAATAAATTATTTTTCATAAACATTTGAAATCTTACCGACCCCATACTTTAGTAGTAGTGTATAAATAAATATTCATTCAGTTCTGTTAATAGAAAAATATTCTGCAAATTATTTTTGTCAAAATCTGCAGACAAAATGGATGAAAAATTAGCTGATTTTATCTAGGCATATAGTTACAACCAACACACTGATTTGGACAATCATTGTCAAGAACTTTTTTAAATGTCCAAAGCACCATGCACATAAAAAATGGTTCATGATAAGAAAAGTGTGCACTGAAGAACCTTTAGTGTATGTGTGCCTCATGACCTGCATTACTCAGGCCGGGTGTTGTGTGTGCGCTTTGGCTTGATTGATCACGGTTGCTGTTAGCAATGGAGTTTTGCTTGTGCACTCGCTCTTTTGTTCCTCTTGAGAGTTTATATTCAGTGTTTGGCTCCAGCAACCCTTGGCCTTTCTATACAACAGAAATGGTTTATTTATCAACCCGGCTCTCGCTCCCTCTGTACGTGTGTGTGTTGTATCTGATGGTAATTTCACGGCTGGGTTCCTGCTGAGATGGGGGGCAGAAGGGGAGCGGGATTATTGCCGATAACTCACCAGACCTACTTCTGAAACATAAACCCTTAAATAAAGTCACCTGATATTGCAATGAGGTGCAGGAATCACATGTTTACCACATGCATCCTGCATGCATTTTTGCACTGGCTGTGAGGGGTTTATTTGGCGTTACATACACACAAATTTACCAGTTCAGAATAATGGCTTTTGCGTGCTGTGAAAATGTTTGTTCTGGATACAGAGTTTTTGAAAGCTTGATTAGGGTATTACCAGTGCATTCCCCTCTTTGGAAACATAAAGCTCTTCATTCTCACATTTGGCTTGGCCAGACGAGGCAAAAACAAGCCCAGAACGACAGCTGGTACAACTGCCTTGCTGCTCGGTCTAAACTCTTGGTGTGTTTCATGTGAGATGAGGGTTAAACATCTCAGCAGCACATTTCATTAATGTTCATTCAGGTCTCAATACTATCCATTCAAATACATAATTTACTAAGAATTAGTGGGGTTGTGTTGTGTTTGATGTGATCAGATATCTAGAGGTGAGATTCATGCCATGAATACTTATGACAGGGATGCGGTACAAAAAGTTTAGTGTGAATTTACAGTGTATTCCTGGTTACTAGTTGCTTTACTTTCTTAGTAATTTCACAGTAGTTGCTCTACTAATTATTATAATTAAATGACAACTGATATACAGTATGAGCATTTTGCTGTAGAATCACAATGATTAGCTACAGTAGGTTAAGTCTCTTTTGTATATTCATTGGAATAGTTTCCAAGCACTATAGTACTGTTGTGCTAGAACTTCCCCAGCATGCACAGATAAACAATTCATAAATAACTAAATATTGTTTGTTTGTTTATTTGATTGAAAAAATACTGGTTTATTTTGATGCTGCCTTCCCTTTTTTGTAATTTTTAAGTTACTTGTTTTGTAATATTGTTAATATTTACATGTATATTACTGTAAAAGTTTTTGTGTAAATGTGTTGTGTAATTAGGGGCCAAGCACCGAAAGTGCGAAGGCACCTATTGTAATCATTGGCATTCTTCTTATTATTATTCTTTTTATGTTTCTTCTTCTTCCACTCTGGATGTCTATGGCAGCCCATACAACCACTTGCAAGAAAGTAATGAAATTTGGCACAAAGGTAGAGGTCTGTCTGAACTGTCACCATTGCAAATTTGGAGTCTCTAACTCACGTTTATGCTGATAACTTTTGAACCGTAAGGGTATTTTCCGTCATGGACATTTTTCCGCCATTTTGAATTTTCCTAAACCTACTTTTTCTCGTACACCATTTGTCAGATTTTCACTAAAATCGAATTGTATCATCTCCAGACCGACTCCAAGTCGATTCATCAAAGTATTCTCGAATAACATACAAATGAATTTGACGAAGTGCCCGCCAAATTGAATGTGAGGCCATAATAATTTTGAGCATCTGCCATTTTTAATTTTGTTTCGTAAAAGGATATATTTTACGAACACATTGGCGTATCATTATGAAACTCTGTATGTGTCTTCGGCACCATGACCTGACAGTGCTAAAAAAATGAGAAAATGAGACCTTGTGGTCAAAAGTTATAATGACATTTCCAAAAATGCTAATAAGTTTTGATTAAATTAACCTATTATAATGAAACTTGATAGATTATATGGGTCCTGCCGAGAACGTAGATACCAATTTTGCCATATTTGGCCAAATTTCCTGTCCGCCATTTTGATTTTATTTCACAACAAACTTTTCTCAAACTCCTCCTACACCGTTTGTCAGATTTTCACTAAAATCGAATTGTATCATCTCCAGACTGTACCGACAAAAATGTATGAAATTCAAGTCGATTCATCAAACTGTTCTCGAATAACATACAAATGAATTTGACGAAGTGCCCGCCAAATTGAATGTGAGGCCATAATAATTTTGAGCATCTGCCATTTTTAATTTTGTTTCGTAAAAGGATATATTTTACGAACGCATTGGCGTATCGTTATGAAACTCTGTATGTGTCTTCGGCACCATGACCTGACAGTGCTAAAAAAATGAGAAAATGAGACCTTGTGGTCAAAAGTTATAATGAAATTTCCAAAAATGCTAATAAGTTTTGATTAAATTAACCTATTATAATGAAACTTGATAGATTATATGGGTCCTGCCGAGAACGTAGATACCAATTTTGCCATATTTGGCCAAATTTCCTGTCCGCCATTTTGATTTTATTTCACAACATACTTTTCTCAAACTCCTCCTACACCGTTTGTCCGATTTTCACTAAAATCAAATTGTATCATCTCCAGACTGTGCCGACAAAAAGTTATGGATTTCGTGTCAATAAACAAAACCGTTTTTAAACAAATTTGAGACATGATGCCAAAATGACTCTGCAATGCTTTGGCATATTGACACCAAACTTTGCATGTCATTTTCACCTTGCTCTGACTACCCCACATCAGTTTTGTAACAGCGCCACCTATTGGTCGAAAGTGATAATTGTATTAGATTTTTCAGATATTTTGCCTAAAATCATCTTAATCATTTCATTGCTCATTGTTGCAGTTGGTCTGATGCTCCCAGCCATGCAGTCATGACATATCATGTCTCCTTTGTGCTTGGCCCCTTAATGGCTGCTTGCAGCTGTATATATATCTCTATATATCTATATATGTCTTTATATCTTGAAATTTGCATTGTTTGGAACTTATGCATTTTGTAGTCTAAGTTCTTACTTTTAAATAAATACATTCTATATATTTATTCAGAATTCATTATAAAATGTCATTGTAATCATGTTACAATGGAGCAAAACATGGCTATTTTTAATAGTCATCTTTTCTGTTATTTTCTTAAGAAAATAAAATAGCTTGCACTGATGTTACAATAAAGTTCAGAATATGTGATTGTACTATTTAAAAGAAATACTAATAAATCATGTAGAATCCTGGTAATATTTCATTATGCCAGATTCACATGGGTGAATCTTATCTGTACTTTTTAAAAACTGTGCATTAGTTTTGACATTGACAAGCTCTGTACCGTTATTATCTTTTCATGACTTCACTCATGTGTGAATGAAATTAGTCATTGCTGTGTTGTTAGTATTGTACATAATTACAGATGTGTCTAAATCATAATCTCCAACACTCTTCTCTTATCTGAAAGGGTATCATATATCTCTCACTCTTATGAAGGAACACTTGCTTCTCTGCGTCGCAGCTTTGGCCGCTTCTTTATGGACCTTGAAGATAAAACGGCAGGGTTATATGTGTCTAATTACACAGTAGTTACACTGTAATTACAGTACCCCACCCAGTTATTACAACTTGAGGTTTGTATACATAGTAAACTGCAAAGAGTGCCAGATCAGCCACCTCTGTCTCGCGTGAACGCTGCACTTGGCTGTATCGGAGCAGGCGAGGGCCTTAAAAACAATAACGGCCATGGGAAATTTCAAACATTCCGCCCGGTGCAGGAAGAGATTAATTTTATAGCGCACGTGGAATGATTATGTTAGGAATATACACATTTCCTTTAGCTCGGAAAAGCCATTACACTGACACACTAAAGTGCCTTTGTGTGGGTTGACGGAGATGGGTCACCCATATGTGTGAGGGAGTGATCTGATTGGCTGCTGTCTGGAAGTTGCAGCCAGGTGAGCTAGGTCTTTGGTTTTATAAGAGAACCAATTGTGTGGCCACAAAATCTGCTGATGCTGAGTGCTATACATTACAAGCATTTATTATGTGCTTTTGAATAGCCTGTACAAACTGAACTGAACTGAACTGGATGTAATCGAGGGAAACAGGCCTGCATGTATCTATTCTTCTGTTATGCTTTCATCACACACACACACGCATACAGTGAATAAGAGTGTCTATGTCTTTTTGTGGTGAAAACACACACAGAGAGATGGCAACACCCTTTCCTGTGCTCTTAAATGACAACTCGCATTCAGACGGCACACATCGGCCCGAGACCATCAGTGTTTACACAGATGGACCTGCTTTATTTTCTCAATAGCTGTGGAAAGGTGTGCGTGTGCGCATAGGTGTGTGTTTGTGCGTGCAGTGTGTTTATAATGTGTCGGTTTATTATTGTTAAACCTAGCCCTCGCATATTTTGCAATTGAAAGGGAGTTAAAGAGCATTCATTCACATGAAACAATTCACTCATCGGCTTTCGCCAACTCACTCAGACAGCCCAAAGACATGTGCTATACATTTCCCTTTCATCAAAACCAGGCACACACTAACACTTTCAGCGCTAATGAGAGTTGGCTGACAGGATATTGAGATGGATAAAACAGGTGGGATTGTCATCAGTCAACCGGCAGGAACTCGAAGGCATTTTAATGACACTAAAAGCTTAAATATTAGGCTTACAGAGAATTTAAATCTCTCATTTGTCTATTTATTACAGATCTCGTGTCAATTTAGATGCATTCTCAAAATGTACTTGCAGTTTAATCTTTCATCATAAATTATAAATGTAACAACTGGATTACAGGAGGTAAACAGAGCAAGAGAGTCTGAAAGTGAGAAATGATTATAATTGCAAAGTGTTTTCACATTTTACAAGAAAATTTGAGGGGTTCTTGCTTGTATGTATATGTAGTGTGTTGTATATCTAATGTTGTATATCATATAGTATCTTTAGCAAAACAAATGTCTGTTTGGTATCAGTTCATATTTCAATAGGCATGTTTCATATTATCTGGTTGGTTAACAGATGTTTTATGTTATGCCTTTTTCAGAAAGAATGCTCAAACTTTGTGCGTGTGCTGCAGTCGTATAATCAGACACATATTTACATATGTGGCACCGGAGCCTTCCATCCTATCTGTTCTTACCTGGAGATGGGGAAACGATCCGAGGTACACACAGACACAATCTCTACATCGATAATTGGACAGATTTATTTTCTTTAATTCAATCTCAGCAAAGTAACGACATTAAAACATGCTCATGTGCTCATGCGCATCTCAGAGGCACATTCACCAAACTGTTTCAAGGCATGTAAAGGGAATTGAGGGTTTAACCTGTTAACAATTTCAGCCCAGTGAAGTAGAAAATGAGAGCGTCACAAAGCAGCGAGTGTGTTATTTAGAAGTGCCTCAACTGAGGGAAATGAGATGGCTTTTACATGGTGGAGAATGTCAGTGAATTTCACGATTTGATCCATGCAAATTAATCATGGCCTGAGTGGTGTAAGTTAACAGAAGATAAATTGAGTGCTGATAAGTTTAGAGAGATCCAAATCTACGGTAGTTAAAGGATTTTGTGCTTTTCTTCAAAAACTGTAACTTTTTTTTTATATTGAGAGACTTGTGTTTCATGAACCAGATCCTAATGGCACTTTTTGACATACACCTCTCCATTACCTCATCCTATTACTATTCATGCCTTGCTGTGGTTGGTTAATTCCTTATCCCTTTCCTCAGGACAACATCTTCAGACTGGATGCCAGCTACTTTGAGAATGGACGTGGGAAAAGTCCCTATGATCCAAAGATGCAGTCCTCATCCCTCTTGATTGGTGAGCCAGTCAGAGATGTTGTTGTTTTGGCTTTTCATTGTTAGAATCAGCATTATCTGTGGTCTGATTGGAGATTTTACACTCTATCCATTTGTCAGATGGAGAACTGTATTCTGGAACATCAGCAGACTTCATGGGACGAGACTTTGCCATTTTCCGAACACTCGGGGCACATCATCCGATCAGAACTGAGCAGCATGATTCCAGATGGCTGAATGGTAAATATTCTGACAAAAACAGTTTTGTGATAGATACAGTTACTGTGATATGAATCAAGTGACTTTTTTATGAATAAGTCACTGCATACATTCAATTAACTTCAGAAATACTGATTCATTCAGGTGCGAATCAAGTGACTGTCTTTGAGTGAGTCAGTGAATCATTCATTCAACTGATTTGTTCAAAAATACTGATTCATTCAGGAACAAATCAAGTAACATAATTTGAGTGAGTCACTGAATCACTCATTCAACTAATTTGTTCAAAAATGCTTATGCATTCAGGAACGAATCAAGTGACTGTCTTTGAGTGAGTCACTGAATCACTCATTCAACTGATTTGTTCAGAAATACTGATTCATTAAGGAACAAATCAAGTGACTGTCACTGTCTTTGAGTGAGTCAGTGAATCATTAATTCAACTGATTTGTTCAGAAATATTGATTCATTCAGGAACGAATCAAGTGACTGTCTTTGAGTGAGTCACTGAATCACTCATTCAACTAATTTGTTCAGAAATACTGATGCATTCAGTAACGAATCAAGTGACTGTCTTTGAGTGAGTTACTGAATCACTCATTCAACTAATTTGTTCAGAAATATTGATTCATTCAGGAACAAATCAATTGACTGTCTTTGAGTGAGTCACTGAATCATTCATTCAACTGATTTATTCAGAAACACTGATGCATTCAGTAACGAATCAAGTGACTGTCTTTGAGTGAGTCACTGAATCATTCATTCAACTGATTTATTCAGAAATACTGATGCATTCAGTAACGAATCAAGTGACTGTCTTTGAGTGAGTCACTGAATCACTCATTCAACTAATTTGTTCAGAAATACTGATGCATTCAGTAACGAATCAAGTGACTGTCTTTGAGCGAGTCACTGAATTAGTCATGTAGCCATTATGTTTAACAACATTGATTCATTCAGTAATGAATCACCACTGCTGTGTGTTGCTTGGAAATGCACAGCAGTTACTTCTGCTTTGAATTCATACCATGATATGAAATACAGTATTGGACATGGCGCTCACTTGTAACTGAGATATTGCTCACATCTGTAGTTTGTAAAGTTTGTAAAGACACTGCATATACACATGCTTGCAAATATGCGTCTGTCCGTGCATTTTTATAGACTTCGATTTTTGTCCCAGCGCTCAATTTCTATCCTTAGCTGGCTGCTGAAGTCATCACACAGTATATGTTACTTCTGCTAAGCATGTGTCTGCCAAGAGCAAATGTGTAAAATAAATGTAAATTTATGGGTTTTCTTTTGTGCGCATGAGTTTATGTCCCTGCACGCGAGTGTGTATGTGTCCGTATGTGTGTGAGCGAAAGAAAGAAACTCTTTGTGAACGTCTGCAGGAGAGATTAGCTCGGCCGGGGTGTTGAGTGTTTCCTCTAACATCCCGCCTGCATTTTTGCAGACTTATGGAACACAAAAGGTCAATATCAAGATTAGGAGATTCGGTCAGGGTTTTCCCATGAAGTTAATCCTGTCTCAGCTGTTCCTGCGAGTGGCTCTCGTTTCAGTCCTCACACAGGGTCAACGTCCACGCCATCAATACCCCCCTATATTCACGAGGAAAGGTGCTTTTGAAAACGCTCATCTCACCTTAATCCTCGCTGTCTGTTACCACGGATACGTTGGACGTTACTTCCATTTCGCCCGCTCTGAAAGCTGTCTCCCTCGCACAAAAGAGCCAGTGTCGTTTAGAGGATTAGTCACATGGATATTCTATCAAGCCCTTATCAATAGAGACACGGGCCTCTCGCTATCTTCAGACAATGTGGCCCATGGCTGTTGATGGTTATTCTTCCTGCACTTCAAAGAGGAGCAGCCTTTATAGAGCAAACATTCGGTTTGAGAAAGTTTGGGAAGCTGGAACAAGTTTAACAGTCAGTGTATTGAATGACATGGGCGGAACTGTATCATTGGCGTCACATACTTGCAGTGCATGAACGCAGTCGGTCTTCAGTAAATGTTTGTTCCGCTGTTTAAGCTTCACATCCTGTAGGGTCTGTTGGGCTGTAATGCAGCACTGCATGTCGCTGTGTGCGTGTGCCACCCGCGTGGGTGGGGGACGTGTTACGTTTCATTTCTGAGAGAGAGTGAGCGGTCACGGCTGGGTAAGGGTGATCCCCTGTAACTGCTGATCCTGAGGTCTTGGCTCATTTTGGAAAAGCTAAATGAAGTATGCAATCATTTCTGTGTGTTTGGACTTCCCTGATTTAAACCGCTCAATTCCTTCCGTATCTCCTTTCAGTTCTGTGAAACTGAAGTTCTGATGCATTTTGTGTGTATTTCCAGACCCCAGGTTTCTGGGAATACACCTGATCCCAGAAAGCGATAATCCTGAAGATGACAAGATCTTCCTGTTCTTCAAGGAGAATGCCATGGACGGTGAACATACAGGCAAAGCTACCATCTCCAGGATAGGACAACTGTGTAAGGTATCATCACGTACAGAAACATAAAAACGCACATGGATTTTCCGGTGCCTTTGTACACATACATTCAGTATTAACATACACCAATCAGGCATAACATTATGGTTACGCCACAAACTGCGATGCACTGTGTATTCTGACACCTTTCTATCAGAACCAGGATTAACTTCTTGAGAAATCTGAGCTACAGTAGCTCGTCTGTTTGATCGGACCGCACGGGCCAGCCTTCGCTCCCCACGTGCATCAATGAGCTGCCCATGACCCTGTCGCCGGTTCACCACTGTTCCTTCCTTGGACCCCTTTTGATAGATACTGACCACTGCAGACCAGGAACACCCCACAAGAGCTGCAGTTTTGGAGATACTCTGAACCAGTCGTCTAGCCATCACAATCTTGTCAAACTCACTCAAATCCTTACACTTGCCCATTTTTCCTGCTTCTAACACATCAACTTTGAGGACCAATTGTTCACTTGCTGCCTAACATACCCCACCCACTAACAGGTGCCGTGATGAAGAGATAATCAGTGTTATTCACTTCACCTGTCAGTGGTCATAATGTTATGCCTTATCGGTGTATAATAATATATATGTTTAAAACATTTTGTGTTTTTTTAAAGTACATGTGGCTAATCTGCTTTCATTTTTTCTAGAATGACATGGGCGGACACAGGAGTCTCGTGAACAAATGGACGACCTTCTTGAAAGCCAAGCTGACCTGCTCAGTGCCCGGTCTCAATGGCATAGACACATATTTTGATGAGCTGCGTAAGTGTCTATGAACGTTGCAATGTCTTGAAATGTTGTGGTTAAATTACCTGTAAAAACACTTGGAAGTGTATGGGGTAAACTTACAACAGTTGGCACATACATTACGGATGCTCTCAATAAAGTTTAAGGTACCTGAAATTTTTTAACCCTACAATACTTGATTTGACTTCCAGAGGACGTGTTTCTGATGAGTGCCAAAGACCCGAAGAATCCAGTCATCTACGCTGTGTTTACTACATCCAGGTACAGACAGACCTAAAATACATGCAGTTAACCTTAACAGACATTTCAGAAGAAGATACAGAGGATTTCCTTTCCTTTCCTTCTTTATTTCCATAGCTTTTTTATTTTCCTTCTTTAATTTCTTTGTTCCTTGTGTCCTTCCTATACTTATTTTCCCTTTTCCCCTTTCCTTTCTTTTCCTTCCTTCCATCCGTTCTTCCTTCCTTTATTTTTATTTTTCCTTTCCTTTTCCTTCTTTCATTTCTTTTTCTCTTTCCCTTCTTTTTCCTTCATGTCTTTGCTTTTTCCTTCTTTTCTTTCTTTTCATTCCCTTCCCTTCTTTCTTGCCTTCACTCTTTTCCTTTCTCCCTTAATTCTTTTTTATTATATTCTTTTCATTTCTCTGTTCCTCCTTTCCTTCATATTTTCTCTTCTCTTTTATGAGATGGCTGTGATTTTGTGATGCATGATATGTTTGGCCCTTTAGAAGCTTTGCAGTTCAGTAATCTGCTTAAACTCACATCGCTGCACTCTGGATGGGAATTTCCTTCTTATCCTGGTCTCTGCCCCCTCTTACCTGTTTCTCCATTCAGCTTGTGCTCAGCACAGTTCCGAGGAAATATGATTAAGGTGGTAACCTGAATCTCACTCCCCAGCCAGACACCCTCTTCTCTGGGCCTGCTGGCGAGGAGCAGAGGGCTGGGGAGGGGTGAAGGCAGCAACAAAAGCAGATAAACGATTTCCAAAAGAGGGGAAGACTTTTAAGATGATGGATGAGCACACTGTGTGTGTGTGTACGGAGGTGTGTGTGCATGTAAACATGAGATGAGGAAGAAGACAAACATATCACGATTAATCACTGTCAAAAAGCGAGAGAGGCAAAAGCGATCGTCCAAACCATGCACATCCTGTTCATGTGTTCCCACCTCACTGGTTTCCTAATGTATGCAGGGAACACAACACTCAAAAATTCAATTACGTGCTTTAAAGAATTAGACTGCTTTAATTGGTTTTCTAAGTGCCCCGTTTCTGAGATGAATAGAAGTGCATTCTAGGGACTTGCTTTTAATATTGCCACTTAATGAGGCCTGAACTCTGCAGTGATGGATCAGTATTTTATCTCTCGCTCTATCTGGCTGTGTGTGTATGTGTGTTAAGAGTGTGTAAGCACATGTATGTGTGTGTGCGTTTTTATGTCTGGGACCCTGACTGAGTGATAGGAAATTAGTTTATTCATGTGCCCTGTGGTTAATTGATTTTCTCACTAATTAACATTTTACAAATGCTAAGGGCTGATCACCACTGTGTGTTTGGTTTCATGGCTGTTTAGAGGGGAATGAGTTCTTGGATACACACATATACACTGCGATACAAATGCTAATTTTGTACATCAGCTAACACACATGAAACATAAAAATCGGAATCAACCCTTTCAGGTCTTATTGTGCTCGATTTATTTTTGCATATCGCCGCTGTCGGGCTGAAACCTTGTATGTCCAAAATGGCCACTTTTCAAGAAATGGAAAACATGCACTGTATATTTTAAATGATTAAACACTGTTGTCAAAGTTGATCTTGTGGGTTTACATATGGTCAGACACTTGCATGTGTCATTGTATTAATAACATTTGACCAAAATCAAGCTCAAATGGAAATACAAGGTTTTTGACATGCGTTTTGTCCGTCATTCAGCCAAAATCTCATGTTATAAAAGATGAAGTGCTACGCACAGGCTATTTAAGACAGTATTTGCTATGGCTCGACAACAAATACTAGACTAAGACACTATTTTCTGCTCCTCAAATACATAAAACATTAACCTTTACATATATAGTGTTTCTTCTTGAGTAAAAAAACCGCTGTACTTATTCAAATAGCCAGTTTTGTATTCACCATTGCATTGCAAACAAGCAGAGACGGCCCAAAATGTGTGGGGCACATCATTCAAGATTTAGGCAGGGTGGAGTTATAAGTTTTTACGGACAGTTTTAGTTACACGCTCTTTGTAATACTTTTCATTAGTTGAATATTTGGTTAAATATTAAATAAAGGGTGAGCAATTGTATTGATTTATGAAAAACAGATATAAAATATCGCCAAAATATGGTGATCCAAGGTTTCTGCCTGACAGCGACAATATTTTACATTTGTCTTTATGATCTTTAAACAAAATATAAAAAGATGAGGATGATGACAGAGGATGTCTCCAAGCCCTCATATTTTTCAACTCCCGAACAACCACCTGTCATAAAGCTCCATTTTCAATTTGAATCAATTTCTGATCCATAAAATCCATGCAAACATTTGTCCTGCCCAACATTTTTCTTGTTGGATTAAAATGGATCATTGACTTCTCATATACACACTTCTGGAAATGTAAGCTTTTGTGTTCTATCAATGTTTTAACCTCCATTTTCTCCCCTCTTCTTTCCTCAGTAATATCTTCCGTGGATCAGCTATATGCATGTATAGTATGGCAGACATCCGAAGGGTATTTCTAGGTCCATATGCCCACAGGGACGGGCCAAACTACCAGTGGGTTCCCTTCCAGGGCAGAGTGCCATACCCCCGTCCTGGCACAGTGAGTACTGGCCAATATATTTGGCATTAATGAAGAAAAAAAAAACTTAATGTTTTCTGACAAATTACAGCTTTATATCTGTGCGCTTTTGTTAAATAATAATACAAAATAATCACAATAAACTATTCATCCAACTAATAATATACTGTACTTTATTAGCCTATTTGGAAGCACATTTACCAGAATTTGTCTGAAAAACTATCAAAAATAACTAAAACGGTTATTCAGAATGCCATACTGAAACCTGAACCTCGGCATCATTGAGAACGTTTAATCTTTCATCTCCCTTCTCTTACCCACTGTAGTGTCCCAGCAAAACGTTCGGAGGCTTTGACTCCACCAAAGACCTTCCCGATGATGTAATAACATTTGCACGCCTGCACCCAGCCATGTATAACCCTGTGCAACCAATGGGTGGGAAGCCCATAGTGGTGCGCACGAACGTGGAGTACCAGTTCACTCAGCTGGTAGTGGACCGTGTGGAAGCTGAGGACGGCCAGTACGAAGTCATGTTCATCGGCACAGGCTAGTAAAACCAACCAACACAACTGCTGTATAAACATATCAAAGCCTTAATCCAAGAAATCAACTCTTACGGGCAATATAGATTCACACAGAACACATTTTTGTGGTTAAAACGCGAGACGCATGGCAGTGGAACGTAAAAAATTCAAGGTCTTGAAAGGTCGTTTTAAGGCATTTTAAGATCTTATTAATTCCGAGTTTTCCAGTTCTAGAAATCACGTTTAAAATTCCATCTTGTAATACAGGTTTTCCAAGACTAAAATAAGGACATCTTGATTTTTAATTGTTTTAGCTTATAGTGTATAGTTTATTTATTTTAGTGGTTGAATTGTATTATTTTAAAATATATAAGTCATTTTGATGTCCCCTTCTATGTTTGCTGAGCAATTTTAAGTAAAAAATGTTTTAAATTTTGTTGTTTCGGACCCATATGATAGAGAAGAGAAAAAGTTACTGTTAGTTATAAAGTTAAAAATTACTAAGAGATATTGTATAAAACATGCTGAATATTACAAATATTCTAATCCCAAATCAGATTTAGGAACCGTGTTGAAGGTGGTGACCATTCCCAGGGAAAGCTGGCATGATCTGGAGGAAGTGGTGCTGGAAGAGATGACGGTGTTTAGGGTATGAGCTCCAACTGTTCATTACCCAGAGGGCTGTGCGTTTCTGCTTGTTATTGGAATCGAAATCCTCCAACTATAATTTTCACCTTAGTACATTTAATTGCTCCCCCATAAATCTGTCTGCACGGCCACAGCATGTCATCAAACAAATATCCTCGGATCTTAAAATGCTCTGTTTTCTCTTCTAGGAGCCAACACCTATTACTGCCATGGAGCTCTCCACTAAACAAGTATGTCTGCTTGAAATTACTCTTCACCAGCCATTAGCAGAGAGTGAACCGTGTCCTAATAGACTTATATGTTCATCTGTCAACAGCAACAGCTGTACCTCGGGTCAGATTTAGGGATTTCCCAGATGCCCCTGCACCGCTGCGAGGTCTACGGGAAGGCCTGTGCCGAATGCTGCCTGGCAAGGGATCCATATTGTGCCTGGGACGGGACCGAATGCTCTCGATATTTTCCCACTGCTAAGAGGTAAGCACATGGATGAATTTTCATGAATATTTTAGTGTTTTTATCTTAGAATCTGCATCAAATTACATGTTCTTAAAGGGACAGTTCACCCAAAAATCATTATTTACTCACCCTTGTGTTATTCCAAACCAGTATGACTTTCTTTCTTCTGTGGAATGCAAAAGAAGATATTCTGAATAACCGTTTTTGTCCATACAATGAAAGTCAATGGGATCCAAAACAACCCCATTGGACCTCGTTGACTTTTTTGAGACATTTTTCAAAATATTTAGGTTTTTTGGTGAACTATCCCTTTAAGTCAATGACATTTTAACACAAATTATGGCACCCTATTCACTGTTCAGGTGTTTAGTGGACTACAAATTCTGCATCTCAACACACACAACGCGCATGCATAGACAAGCACGAACACCTGGATCCAAGTATTCAGGCTGCTTTTAAACACACTATAAACACATGCTGTCAATACACCATGTACCGCTGTTAATATATTTATAGTAAAACACACACTCTGGGCCAGCTACACCTTCGTAGAGGAAGAAAAGGGCCTTGGCTTTGGTCTCGACACACCCTCGTGGCACTAGGATGGTCCACGCCACTCCAAATATTTTCACTGTGCCTAAAATGCAAAACAGACGTCCTTACCGCACCTCCCGCACGTGCCGAGACAGCCAGAGTCAAGGGATGTGTGTGTGTGTGTGTGTGTGTGTGTGCACGCCTTAGCAAAACATGCTACAAAATGAGGAGACACAGAGAGCTATACACTGAACCACAAGAACAGAGCAGGAAAGGAAAATTAAGAAGATGACAGATCATGGGGAAATGACAAAGAGGCTGTTTCAAACACGTTTTACACAGGTTTTCATATTTCACTTATTATTCCCCAAGATCTACTGCAGCTAAACCTCAGCTACAGGCAGCCTTCACACCAGATTCTGAATGTTTTCAGTTCGACACAGGAAGTCTTCTCAGTCTTTCAGTACAGTTGTGAATGGATAAGAGTGCCGGCCTTGGCTCAGTCCCTGGCCCATGGTAGCATTTAAAAGGTGAAGCTGCTCTCTTAAAGTGGTTGTAAATGCTATGATGGAGAATGAAAGACTCTTTTAGATGCGAATGATGTGCAGAGCTGTTATTATAATATATTTGAAGGTTCTGAGGTTTAGAATTCAATAATGAACATTATGAAATATCTCTCCATGAATCAAACTAGGGCACCAACGCATCAAGCACACATCCTTCCTTCATGCGCCTACATTTCTGTGTCACTAGCAGAACCGCATGGATTTGCAAGTTTTCCCCAAACACTTTCCCCATCTGCCTTTGTGGGGACAAACATATTGGATTGGAGGAATCAGTGTTGCCGTGTTGGCCAATGATGGAGGCACGTTGTTTACACAAATAGTTTAATTATCGTCTCTGTGCATTAACCAGAAATAGTATAAAGTATTTTACCATAAAATAATCACGCATCGTCTTTAAGTCTAGAGGGCAATGTGGTAGCCTACAATGTAGGTGTTTGATTGAAACAACAGTGCACTCTAGTGGCCTGAGTGTAGTAGTGTTACAAATGATAAACACTAAGGTTTATTTTTTGTGTTTTACAAGGTACAAACCCAGCAAACAGGGAACGTTCTCAGAACTTCTCTTTCTGGCAAGGTTCTCTCAAAGTCCTGAATAAGCATTCTTCCAGTAATGTTAACAAAATGTTTGTTCAAAGTTATCTGGTCTTTAATAATGTTCTCAAAACGTTAGCACAAAAACATCGTTCATGGAGAGTTTTTTTAATTTAATATTTTAGTTGGACATTGTAAATGTTACTACTTGTTTCAGAATGTTCAGATAACATTCAAAACTAACATTCCCATAATGTTCATAGAATATTT
This sequence comes from Romanogobio albipinnatus, assembly GCA_023566225.1. Lineage (NCBI taxonomy): Eukaryota > Metazoa > Chordata > Actinopteri > Cypriniformes > Gobionidae > Romanogobio > Romanogobio albipinnatus. Next base: position 46,908,032 of record CM042245.1, on the reverse strand, counting down.
CCTTGATGTTTATATAACCAAGAAAACAGATTACGTTATTTCTGAACATTCAGAGAACATTCAGAAAGTTTTGATTTTGAACTTAATGGGAATGTAAGCAAAACGTTCTTAGAACATATTCATAGAAGATATTTTTGTTAGCTGGGAAGATCTACATCACATCACGTGTCTTACCAGATCATTTTTATTTAACAGGAGAACAAGACGTCAGGACATCAGAAATGGGGATCCTCTTTCGCAGTGCTCTGATCTGCACCACAATGGTAAGAATAAACACATACTGTACATGTACATAACAGTGGCTATTTATTTCTGGTCAGGCATAATCAATCAGTTGCCTAAACCAACATGAGGACATGTACAATTGTTCAAATTCACCTCATTCAAGAAAAAACATTAACATCGATTGGCCTTAGATTGTGCATTTAATCTTACACATCCTTAATAATATAATGTACTGAATGTGCATTGTACCCAAATAACAACATTCAATAATTCAATTAAATGAATGGTACACTTTAATACAGACTAAAGTTAGCTTGAGAAGAATTTATGCACTATAATCTTTCATTTGTGTAGATGCCACTGATACACCCTTCAGTGTTCTGGGCATTACTGAACATTACCTCCTCATGTGTCTGTGTGTGTTAGATGATCTGGAAGGTTACAGCAGTGTGGAGGAGAGGAGTGTGTATGGCGTAGAGAACAGCAGTATGTTTCTGGAATGCAGCCCGAAGTCTCAGAGAGCTATAATATACTGGCAGCTACAGAGACCCAATGACGAGAGGAAACATGAGGTACATGCATACACACACACACACTTAATAACATAGCCAGCAAGGCATGCACTTAAATGATGTGTTATCATTGTAATCTAAATGCATCTCTGATATGGCACTGTCTAATATGTTAATATACACTCTAACAAAAAAAGGTTCTATATTGCACCAAAAATGGTTCTTGGCTCGTAATCATAGGGGAACCTTTTTAAGTGCTATATAGCACCAATTTTGGTGCTTCAGTGGTTCTTCAACGGTTCTTCAGAGGTTCTTCACCGGTTCTTTGACTAAGGTGCTATATAGCACCGCTAACTAAGGTGCTATATAGCACCGCTACCATATACAGAACATGTTAAGATATGGTGCTATATAGCACCAAAAGTGGTTCCCCTATGATTACGACGAAGAACCATTTTTGGTGCCATATAGAACCTTTTTTTTTTTAGAGTGTATTTTAACCATTTTTCTCAGTTTATCTGGCTGTGGTCAGTTTCCAGATTCTTCACGTATTACATTACAAGCTCCCTGATATTGGTTTTAACAGTCTAACACTGCTTGTTGAATAATTTAAAGGTTAATGCAGCAGTCATTATTTATGAATGCAGAGATATCATTTTTAATTTTCATAATATTAAAACACATTTTAAAGATCATTTCTGTGCCATAAGCTTTGGCAAATGGAATCACTTAGGTCTGCCATTGCTTGGCCAAATGGAAAGCTCCGCCCCCCAGCTCACGCCATTGGTTGGGTCACTGTTGTGGTTACGATATCACCAAGGCGGCATTTATATGATCAAAAATACAGTAAAACAGTAATATTGGGAAACATTATTGTGAATTTTCAGCATCATTACTCCAGTCTTCAGTGTCAATTGATGACGATGATGATTTGCTGCTCAAGAAACATTTCCTTTTATTATCAATGTTAAAAAAAGGTTTGGCTGCTCAATATTTTTGTGTAACCATAATACACTTTTTCAGGAATCTTTGATGAATAGAAAGTTTAAAAGAACAGCGTTTATTTGAAATAGGAATATGGTAACAACAAGGTTTCGTTTTTTAACATTAGTTTTAACATGAATTAACTAACATGAACTAACCATGAGCAACATATTTATTACTGTATTTATTCATCTTTGTTCATGTTAGTTAATACAAATACAGTCATTCATTGTTTGTTCATGTTAGTCCATGGTGCACTAACTAATGTTTACAAATACAACGTTTGATTTTAATAATGTATTATTAAAATGTTGAAATTAACAAAGATTAATAAATGCTGTAGACGTGCAGTTCATTATTAGTTCATGTTAACTAAAGTAGTAGTATATTTAAAGTTGTAAAGTAGTATATTTATACATTACTTCCACTTTTGATCAATTTAATGTCTTTGATTAATAATATATATATATATAGTCTTAATGACCCAAAAAAATTTAATTAGAATTAAGTAAAATGTTGCTGTTTAACAAAGGTTAAGGGGAATGTTGTGACTAGTAAATTAAGGGATTTTAATGAACAGGATATGACATAATGACCCCTTACCACCTATTACCACACATGCACCAGCTGTGTTTCTCTTTCAGATATAATCAGGCAAAAAATAGCGCTAAAGTAACACCTCACCCCAGACGGTCATCATGTTAATATAATAACGGTCAAATTTCAGCCTTCCTGCTGTGTAAGAAAATCCCCTAACTGTGCTGTAGTTTTTTTCTTGCACCCCAGATGTGACCTCCGCGTTCAAAGGGTTAGTTCACCCAAAAATGAAAATTCTGTAATGAATTCCTCACAAACCCGTAAGACCTTCGTTCATCTTCGGAACACAAATTAAGAATATTTTTATGAAATCCGAGAGCTTTCTGACCCCTCCATAGACAGCAACATTATTACCACTTTCAAGGGCCAGAAAGGTAGTAAAGACATTGTTAAAATCATCCATGTGACTCCAGTGGTTCAACCTTAGTTTTACGAAGGAAGAGAATTTTATTTAGCAATTTCTTCTAGCCTGTGTCAATCACTGACAATGTTCACATGAGCTCCTCGACGCAATACTGAGCCGGCGTTCTGACGTAGAACCCCGGAAGCGTTGCACTGTGTTTACAATGTGAACAGCTTCTGAGACTGACACGGAAGAGAAGAAAATTTTGAATGAAGTCATTATTTTTGCAAAAAAAGTATTCTCATCTCTTCATAACATTAAACACTCAGTTTCAGTCAATCTCATGTCAATCTCGTGACATCCTTAAACGTGAGGAAAAAAACGTTATCCTAAATAAACCATGGAGATCAATCAGATTTAGCCATACATATATGCTCCAGTATCAGATCTAGAGGCTGAAATTGAACAGGAGAAGCAGCAACGACTACAGCAGGATGTCTCAATGGTACTGTAACTTATATACTTGCTAAGCGGCTTACAGTGCGCGAGTTTTACAACATTTGTGTGCGTTTACTCGTGGTTTATGAGGATATAATTTGGTTTATGGACTATTATATGTGGTTTTAATGTTAGCAGTAGCAAGCGTAACGATTTTGCACGTCAGACTAGTGCGTGTTTACATAGAAAAACAATGGAATAGTAGTGCATTTGAATAAACGCGTCGATAGCTAACAACACAAAGACATTTGAAGCAGTTTTACTCACCGCCTGCTTCCAAAACACGAGTCACGACTGTGAACCTTAATCGCTGGGAGCGCTCCATCTTTCAGCATTAGTCAAGCTGCAAATCCGGCGTCGAACTGGGCCTTGTTTATAAAACAATCGTTGCCGAAATGCAGGGAACAAAAAACACACTTGCACAACTCTGTTGCTGCTCCGGAAAAACAAACCTCATCCACTGTCCCATGAACGCTGAGTTCTTTGGAAAGCTGTACAGGGTTGTCTTGCCCTGACAACCAAAAACACACATCTTTGGTGACACTGTTGATGTCGTGAAGTCCTGTGACTGCAGCGCAGCCGAGCAAAGCACTTTAATGGGCGTGCTGCTTTCGCTCTCTCGCTCTGGTCTACGGGTGCGCGCACGCCCTTCCGGGAGAAGTGCCCTTAGGACCCGTATAAGGAAATTCCGCCCCATTTGACGTCACACAGACCCATACTCGAAAAAACTTTACGAAACTTGTGAGAAACCGGAAGGAGTATTTTTGGCACAGAAATACTCCATCAAACGTCCAGCTTAATTTTTGAAACTTTGTCCATGTTTAGCATGGGAATCCAAGTCTTTAACAGTGTAAAAAAACTCAGTATGCATGAAACAGCATTCCCCCCCCCCCCCCCTTTAAGGTTGAACCACTGTAGTCACATGGACTATTTTAACAATGTCTTTACTACCTTTCCGGAAAGTGGTTATAATGTTGCAGTCTATGTTGCAAAAATATCTTACTTTGTGTTCCGAAGATGAACAAAGGTTTTACGAGTTTGGAACGGGTAATTAGCAACAGAATTTTCATTTTTGGTGAACTAACCCTTTAAGTTCTGGTCTGGGACCATTTTTGAGGTCAAAATAAGTGAAAAAAACGAGCAGTCCTAACTCAATCTCTTTTTCTCCACGTCAGATTGCGATCGATGAAAGGGTGAGTCTTACGGGCCAAGGTTTACTGATTCGAAGTCTAACCCAGGCCGATTCAGGAGTGTACCACTGCCACGCCGTAGAGCACGGCTTCATCCAACCCCTGCGGCGTATTAATCTCCAGGTCATCCCATCTCAGCGCGTGGGTGAGCTGCTTCTCCGGGCGGGAGCCAACGATAAGGATCCCTCCCCAAAGCACAAACTCTGGTACCGGGATTTCATGAGCCTGCTGGAGCACCCAGATCTCAACAGTGTGGACGAGTTCTGCGAGCGGGTTTGGAAGCGAGAGAAGAAGCCAAAAGGGAAAAAAGCCCCCAGAGTCAACGCCGGAGCAGGTGCGGGTACAAAAACAGAGAAAACCTCTCAAGCGACGGCTCAGAGCTCGCAAAACCCACAGCAGAGGGCCCAAAACACACCCAAAGTGCCGAAAAACCCGGGTGTTCAGATTCTTCCGAAGTCCACCGGCTTGCAGAGAAGTCAAGTCCCGGGAAGTACCGTGAGCACAGAGACCCAAAGCACCACACCGGACACTAAGAACACGCAGAAGGTCCAGAGTGCTCCCGAGAGCCAAAGAGCACAGCCGAACCAGGGGAAAAGAGGTACCCAGACCCCTCAGAGAGGACCTCCTAACACAGCCAAGTGGAAACAGCTCCAGGAGAACAAGAGGGGGCGTAACCGCAGGACCCACGAACAGCAGAGACCACCACGCAGCGTGTGAGACACATACGCGCACGCTCAGTCAACGATATACACTTGTAAACAACTGCATCAGTCACTCATACAACAGACATACGTGCAGTGCGGCCATAATCGATAGCACAAAACTCAAAAACGGTGAACTCAACTGGATTCCTGCTCATGTCACTCGTTCACCAGGGAAAGCACATTCACTTTGTTGTTGTGATGTGACAGCAAAGACCTTTTACTACTAGTGTTACAGATCCGACACCGTCATACACAGGGTGGTTTTCATCGAAGTACGCATCTCTAAGACAGTCGTTTGCCAAAAAACCTTTGCGATAAGTAGGGATAGTGCCAACGGGGAAAAGAAGATGCATTTGGTGTCAAAGGAAACGTATTTGTCGATATGACAAAATGTGGTCTGTGATTGTGGAAAAAGGCGTGGTGGAGCGAATCTGGCACCTGGAAAACTGGAAGCCAGTTGCTCTGATTTGTAAAGACTGTAATATATGAGCAAGCATTGTACTGTACATAGAACAACACTAAGTAATTATGGACACAACTGGTCAAAGGTGAAAAAAGGCATGCCTTAGTAACAGCTTGTCTAACCTCTGATCCTCAGAAGCGTTTTGATGTTCGTGTTAACTGTTTCAGATAATCAAGTGGGCCTGACTGACTTAGGAAAAAAGTCTAACTGTGGTGACCATTTCTGCCAAAATTTAGGTTTCAAAAACAATGTGCATGAGTTGAATGAATAAGCTCTTCCAAGCCAGTCGGATTACAGCCGTGTAGATGATCGTTCTAAATGTCGGTTGCGTAAAAATGAAAGAACATCTTTTTAGATATTTCCATAATGTCTGTAGTGTATTTCTAAATTATTATTACTCATATTTCATACGTTTACGTCATTCATTTGCTAAATCAGTCTATGTTAGGCTGAATGCTGAGTGACCCTAGTATATGTACTGTACATATATACAGCGGAACACCACTTGATTATTTATTGCTGGCTATTGTTTATTGTTCAAAGGGTTGCATTTATTTTTGATATCATTTTTTTCTATTCAGTTATAAACGTGGCTGACGGGCCGCAGTACCCATAGACGGACCAATTATTTTTTTTTAGGCTAAGATTCTTGTTACGTGTTTGCAGATGGGACTGTTTTCGGATCTCTTCTGTATCCTTTTATCTCCGTTTTACATTTTTCCTGTTCTAATCTGTCTCTTAAGGTTATCTTTAGGTCTTTCTTGTATTCATTGTGCAACACTAACAAGAAATAATAAATCATGTCCAATGATTAGCTGTGAATCTCCCTAAAAAAATGTGTGGGTTAGGTCAGACTAGATGCCGTGGAGAACACACTGCATGTGAATTCTGCCTTTGTGCATCTTTATTTTTATTGTCAGCGTGTCGTGCGAGAGGTCATTTCTGTGCCATGCAAGATGTACGAGATGTGAATAATATTTTTGCCATTTGCAAAGATTACACCATCTAAACATACTCTGTCCCTTTTTATGTATTATAAGTCCATAGTCTTTTCACACACAGGTTTCCCCCCCAATTTTCTGCGATTGTCATTTCAATGCAATACAGAGGTATATCCACCAGATGGCTCTCCCGTCCACTCCCTGCCCCAGGTGGAGTTGATTTGGAGCTGGCTGGTGCAACAAGGGAGGAGAAGGGAGCTGTCAGTTATGTAAAATTGGTGTTTCTGGCATGCATTTGGTTGTCTAAATAAATATTTCCTCTATAATTTCAGGGTGGTCGTGGGTGGATTATTTGTATATTTCTTCGATGTGTTTTTGGCAGTGTTTGGAGGACACATGTAGCCTATCTGTGAATGTTGTTGACTCTCATATTGTGTTTGGTGAGAGGTGAGGTTGTCACATCATGTAGTTTACGGTCTCATTTTTCAATTTTGGCACATTGGCAAGTTCTCAAAAGGTACCTGAGCTTGTATAATAAATAATAAATACGTGCAATAATAAATTAAAGGTTTAACTAAATAGCATTTCAGATCCCAAAACGATCTAGTCCAGTGGCCAAAGACCTTGTATACTTTAGAGATTAGAGTTCTGTGCGAATGTTTAAGAAAAAAAAAATAAAAAATTATATATATATATATATATATATATATATATATATATATATATATATATATATATATATATATATATATATATATATATATATAAAGAAACACTGTTTGCAAAAAGTGAAAGCAATTGGGAACAACAGCAACTCAGCCACGAAGTGGTAGGCCGCGTAAAATCACAGAGCGGGGTCAGCGCATGCTGAGAAGCACAGTGTGCAGAAGTCGCCAACTTAATGCAGAGTTAACAGCTACAGATCTCCAAACTTTGTGTGGCCTTCAGATTAGCTCAAGAACAGTGCATAGAGAGCTTCATGGAATGGGTTTCCATGGCCGAGCAGCTGCATCTAAGCCTTACATCACCAAGTGCAATGCAAAGCATCGGATGCAGTGGTGTAAAGCACGCCGCCACTGGACTCTAGAGCAGTGGAGACGTGTTCTCTGGAGTGACGAATCACGCTTCTCTGTCTGGTAATCTGATGGGCGAGTGGGTTTGGCGGTTGCCAGGAGAACGGTACTTGCCTGACTGCATTGTGACAAGTGTAAAGTTTGGTGTGGAGGTGTTTTTCAGGGGTTGGGTTTGGCCCCTTAGTTCCAGTGAAAGGAACTCTTAATGCTTCAGCATACCAAGACATTTTGGACAATTTCATGCTCCCAACTTTGTAGGAACAGTTTGGCGATGGCCCCTTCCTGTTCCAACATGACTGTGCACCAGTGCACAAAGCAAGGTCCATAAAGACATGGATGAGCGAGTTTGGTGTGGAGGAACTTGACTGGCCTGCACAGAGTCCTGACTTCAACCCGATAGAACACCTTTGGGATGAATTCGAGCGGAGACTGCGAGGCAGGCCTTCTTGTCCAACATCAGTGCCTGATCTTCTAGAAGAATGGTCAAAATTCCCATAAACACACTCCTAAACCTTGTGGAAGCATTTCCAGAAGAGTTGAAGCTGTTATAGCTCCACATCCCAAAACTTTTGGCAATATAGTGTATACTACACTCACCTAAAGGATTATTAGGAACACCATACTAATACTGTGTTTGACCCCCTTTCGCCTTCAGAACTGCCTTAATTCTACGTGGCATTGATTCAACAAGGTGCTGAAAGCTTTCTTTAGAAATGTTGGCCCATATTGATAGGATAGCATCTTGCAGTTGATGGAGATTTGTGGGATGCACATCCAGGGCACGAAGCTCCCGTTCCACCACATCCCAAAGATGGGTTGAGATCTGGTGACTGTGGGGACCATTTTAGTACAGTGAACTCATTGTCATGTTCAAGAAACCAATTTGAAATGATTCGAGCTTTGTGACATGGTGCCTAACCTGCTGGAAGTAGCCATCAGAGGATGGGTACATGGTGGTCATAAAGGGATGGACATGGTCAAAAACAATGCTCAGGTAGGCCGTGGCATTTAAACAATGCCCAATTGGCACTAAGGGGCCTAAAGTGTGCCAAGAAAACATCCCCCACACCATTACACCACCACCATCAGGCTGCACAGTGGTAACAAGGCATGATGGATCCATGTTCTCATTCTGTTTACGCCAAATTCTGACTCTACCATCTGAATGTCTCAACAGAAATCGAGACTCATCAGACCAGGCAACATTTTTCCAGTCTTCAACTGTCCAATTTTGGTGAGCTTGTGCAAATTGTAGCCTCTTTTTCCTATTTGTAGTGGAGATGAGTGGTACCCGGTGGGGTCTTCTGCTGTTGTAGCCCATCCGCCTCAAGGTTGTGCGTGTTGTGGCTTCACAAATGCTTTGCTGCATGCCTCGGTTGTAACGAGTGGTTATTTCAGTCAAAGTTGCTCTTCTATCAGCTTGAATCAGTCGACCCATTCTCCTGTGACCTCTAGCATCAACAAGGCATTTTCGCCCACAGGACTGCCGCATACTGGATGTTTTTCCCTTTTCACACCATTCTTTGTAAACCCTAAAAATGGTTGTGCGTGAAAATCCCAGTAACTGAGCAGATTGTGAAATACTCAGACCGGCAGGTCTGGCACCAACAACCATGCCACACTCAAAATTGCTTAAATCACCTTTCTTTCCCATTCTGACATTCAGTTTGGAGTTCAGGAGATTGTCTTGACCAGGACCACACCCCTAAATGCATTGAAGCAACTGCCATGTGATTGGTTGATTAGATAATTGCATTAATGAGAAATTGAACAGGTGTTCCTAATAATCCTTTAGGTGAGTGTATAACGCTATACTTTGTATTATACCTTTACATCAAATAAAAAAAAAAAAATAGTCAAAAGGTCAAAAATAGTGATACAGTGGCTGTGGGAGTGACAGTAAAATTGACATCTTTCTCTCGTCTGACTGCCGTTATCAATCTCTCTATTTTTTCCCTATTTTTGAAAGTTGTGAAAACACTAGTATCGTGGAGTTCTTAGAGCAAAAGGGAACACAAATAATATATTTAATGAAGTTTCTCATTCACTACTGAAGTTTACCTAACAATGACGACCACCGCTAAATGAAAAACCCAGAAATGTGAAAATGGTCTATTTGATCTATTGATTCAACTGTTTCGAAGATTCAAAAAGTGTTGTTTCTCTCATCCCAAGCAGTTTTGTGTCCGAAATAGCTCCCTAAACCTAGGGTTTTTTTTTTACATTTTGTGTTGTCCGATTTCTGTGAACAATTTACATTCTGGAAATAGCGAATGAGGGAAAGATTCGGAACAGCGTCTGTTAGAAACAGTCTCGATACCATATTAGGAGAAGTAGGCGGAGCGAAAGAAAATACTCAAATATAATTTGTTCTGGCGTAACAGTTAGCTCACGACGCACCACGCCAGTTTTAAACGGAAGCTGGACGAAAGAAGCTGCTGTTTTCTGCAAATAAAGACTTACATTTCGGCCTGTTCCTAACATAAATCTATCATATGCCTTTAGAAGAGAAGACCTAAATTAAACACGCTTTTGTGGAGCATGACAGCCGCAGAAGAGTATTGGACGTGCGATTTGTTGTGACGTGCGGGTGAGACGATAACAAAAATTACTCACGTTAAGGCTCAGTGTAGTTCCTAAATATTTATTTTACTGTCTCATTTAGAGGAGTTGTTTAGCTTTTTTCCCCCACGAGGCACTGTGAATTGTGATGTGAATACAGCACATTAATACAAACGTTAAAGGTTTTGATAATTTTGTTTTGTATATTACTTGCAGAACAAAGATAAGAAATCCAGTTAAACATCCTGTGCATGAAGTCATAAGCTGAATATTTGTGTCAATTTTACCCATAAGCTCAAGTTCACACACACACACACACACACACACACACACACACACACACACACACACACACACACACACACACACACACACACACACACACACACACACACACACACACACACTCCCATAAAGTGTTAAAATTATTCCAGACATATAGTAAACAGTCATAAATAGATGTTTAGTTGCATATTTTTGATTAATTACGCACTTTTAATTCAAGCTTCTTTCTCATCTGCATAATGTAGCTATTTAAGGTCGTAGTTCGTACTTATTACCACTAGATGGCGTGCTACCTCTTTTTTTGTCAAAACTCGGCATTTATTCTTAGTCAATGAATTAGGAATGGATTTTTATTAAACTGCAAAATACTCTACAACACATAGCTTTATATCTTATGGTTCCTTTTACTATGTTTTTCAACATTTCTATGATGAAGAGAGAACAATTTCTTTAATAGCAAATCACTAAGCACTGTTAATTTGGTCTGTGCCCAGGGTTTGACCTGAAATGAGTGTGCACATGTAAGTGTTTCTGACTCACAGGAGAGCAACAGAAATGAAGCTGCCCTCGACACATCCATCATCTCCGCCACATCAAAAGTGTCCTCAGAAAGCAGTGTCACTCTGTATCCTGGAGATTTGTGCGTGTGCGTGTTTGTGTGTCATAAGCACACATTTATGAGCGCACAAGGTGTGTGTGCGCAAGTGTTTGCCTACTCATGAATCATGAGGTCTCTTCACATTGTCTGACTCACACACATACACCATGGCCCTGAGGATTCTGGGTAGAAAGGAGATTCAGGTCAGAGCCAAGGCTAAAAGTCTCTCTCTCGCTCTCTGTAAGTAAATGGCAGTGCACATTTTGTCAAGGATTTATTGCTGGAAAATTATTAGTATTAGATTCTGCCTAACAATGTTATTCTTCGCTCACACATGCATACATTTAACTGCAGTTGTCTGAATCTGTATTATTAAGATAAATTAAAACTAAAGCTATTCAAAATTCAGTAACTGAAATAAAGATGAGATAATATATAAGTATCTGATAATAACTATAAAAGCTTAAATGAAAATTAGAAATGTTGTCTTGGAAACTAACAGAGATAAATATGTTCAATTTGAAATACTAAAGTTACTAAAACTACAACTGAAATAAAAATAAATTAAGGGTCCGTTTACACAACACCGTTTTCAACTAAAAACGCGGGGGAAAAAACGGCATTTGGCCATTCATTTGCACGACAGCAGCATTTTGGGGGCCTGAAAACACCAACTTTAGAAACGGATTTCAAAGTGCAAGTTTTTGAAAACAATACCATTTTTGTCGCCGAACAAAAACTTGAATTTATGAAAAACGGTGATGTCGCGTGCATGCGTATTACATGTTCAGTCTATAGGCGTGTGTTTCTTTACAAAGCGACATCGCCATCAGCTGTCCTGACATTAATAATACAGTGTTTTTAGTCTAGATCTGTGTGAACGACGATCATTTTGTCAACATGGTCGACTTTACACGAAAAACGCAAAAGAAAACTGTTCCATTCTTAGTACAATGTTGTCATATAAACGTACCCTAAAGATAAATAAAAATATTAAACAAAACTGATAAAATGACAAAAGCACAATTGACTAATACTTACATTTACGCGGCAAATGTACTAAAAACTGAAAGGTTTTTCCTTTGCGTCGTTCATGTACAGACGACAATCACTGTTCACACGGATCTGTGAAAACGATTAAAAACACTGTATTATTGATGCCAGGACAGTAGTTGGCGATGTTATGTTGTGAAGAAAAACTATGCGGCTGTTCACTGAACACATAATATGCATGTGCATGGTGTCACCTTTTTCACAAACTGTAACTATTGTTTTTAAAAACTTGCACTTTGAAACCAGTTTTCAAAAGTTTGAATTTTCAGGCCGCCAAAACGTTGTCGCTTAAAAAGTTTTACGTTTTTAGTTAAAAATCTGCACTGTAAACCTGGATAAGTTGGCAAAACTCTAAATAAATTCGGCAATCAGTTACATCAATTTTTTTATGTTCAGAAATGTAAAGTATAAGTAAGCAGAACTTGCATATTTTTGTACTAATTTTTAATTGGTCTTATCAACTATTTGAGTAAACTATTTCATACATTTCAATTTGTAATGATCAACTTAAATATGTTTAGTAGTGGAAACTTGGCTAGCTTTAACTAGCTAATTCAATAAATGCTACCTTGCTAATTGGTAACACATTGCTTTGATAGCATTAGCATAGCATAGCACTTGCTGAATGAATACAGCAATATAGAAAGTTTAACGTATATCTGTTCTCTGTTAACTAAGCTCATGCTCCACTCGTCACCATGATGTATAACCCCCCAAAAACACAACATAACAGAAACTCTTCTAAACTAACATAGTAAAACATTAAACGCATATAAATCTCCTTAACATTAATCTTGCACAGAAAAACAACACTTCGTTTTAGCACAGCCCAGTTTCAGTTAAATTTAAATTTGTCTGAATGAAAAGAAACAAGTTAATAAAACTCAATGAAACAATTCAAATTACTTAAAGTGTGTCAGTTTTGTGAACTCAAAAGAAATAGAAAGTTCTACATTTTGGACCCAATTCATTATTTTGAGCGTTAGGGTTTACAGTGTGTGTCCGCCCCTAAAATGAAACCGGAAAACAAATTTAAAATATCAATAAATACTATAATAGTAAACAAATAATACTAAAATAACACTGGTCTGAATAGTGTCTTTAACACCCCTTAATTACATTCCCCCCAGGTGGACAGGTATGCAAGGTAACTATGGAAACGATATACCCTAGTGGCCAGATAATCACAAGGAGTCAGATCAGCAGCCATGAAGAAGGTACATCTTTATTTTTACTACATAAAAAAAAGACTCCCTTCTGCCTCTGTGCATTTATATTTAGCATCACGGCACAAGTGAGGAAGTCAGCAGTCAGTCACCAGACACAACCCCCCTTAGCCCCTAATCTCAGGCTCATTATGGAGTTAAAATGAGCTCTGCCCTTGATGAGAATGGTACACTTCACCACACCTAATGAATTTCCCTCTCTCCCTCCCCCTCCTTCCTTCCTTCACCCGCTCTTTCCATCCCTTCCTTCCTCCTTATATCCTTCTCTAGTGCTCTCGTTAACAGTTTCAAGGCATAACCCTTGGAGCATGATGGAGGTGATATCACCTACAATTTGCATTCATTAGAATATGATGCCTGTTTTACTTTTCAACATCCTGAATAATCTTCTTGGTTCTTTTTTTCTTTCTTTTTTCTTCATTTTTAGGAACCCAAGTCTGACAGAAAAAGGAAGCTTCATTTACTCACCCTCATGTTTGATATCATACTGTCTTTATTCAATGTGACATAAAAGCAGACATTTTTAGGAATGTTTATGCTGCTCCTTTCCATACAATGAACTTGCATACAGTCAGTAACTAGCTGCAAACTGCACCACAAAACAACCTGAGTTGTAGCCCATATTCATTTTGTGCATGAAACAGGCCAAAATTACAATCATTATTCACTTAAAATCTCATTGGTAGACATTCTTCAAAACATCTTTTGTGTTCCACAGAGGAAAGAAAGTCATACAGGTTTAGAATGACATAAGGGTGAGTAAATAATGTCCATTTTGAATTTTTGGTGAACTATTCCTTTATAAGACAATCTTAGGCAAACTTCTTTGAAACAGTTGGGACGTTCTTAGGAAAGTGAGCGGAATAGCTCTGAGCGTCTGGATCTCAGAAACAACCTGAAGAACCCATTAAAAGAGAAAGCGACAGTGTGTCCTTCACAAACAATAAACTTTAACCTTAATCTGACTCTGGACTGAAGAAAACACCATTCCCACTCACACACAGGGAATAAGAGCTACTCTGAGCCTTATTATGTAATGATCTCGCAAAGCTGTGTTGGTACACTTAACCTTAAGCCTAGAGAGGTTAAACTGTCATTGATAATGTCTTTTAACATTGTCAATTTATGCAACCATTTTAATAATTTATGTTGACAAATGTAATAACATTATGATATTGGTTTTACAGGAGTTCAGATGTTCCTTGCCAGCAGTGCAGCAACGCATGACTTGTTTCACGGTAAGACGTTTATAGCAATATTCCTTGTATAAAACAGTAATTCTTGTTTGATTTGTATTACTGTAATACAAACACAACAAATGTTGGCATGCTATATAATTACATCTATATACATCTACATCTATACATCTACATCTATAATTCCATATATATAATTACATATATATATATATATATATATATATATATATATATATATATATATATATATATATATATATATATATATATATATATATATATATATATATATATAATATATATACATACATACATACAGTACATATATGAACAAAAGGGAAAAAATTTGAATTATATTTTGCAAATATCGGATATGTTTAATTTTCTTAATGCAAAATATAATTTCTGTTTTTTCCCTTTTGATTATATATATATATATATATATATATATAAAATTTGTTACTGGACATTTTTTTGTAATCGTTTGTGAAATTGTGTGAAAGTTGTTTCTACATCAATTGTTTCATTTTTTTAAGTTATATTATCATCATAATAATTTGAAATATATTATATTGAAATATTGAAATCTTATTTTTTTCCTTATTAATTTTATTTAATAACGTGTCTTCTGTTCATTCTTAAATTAAATTTAGAATCACAGTGGCTTTGACCCCTGTTTATACACGTGTGCTTGTAAGTGCATGTTCCCGTGACTTATTCTGTGAGTGTGTCTTATCCCAGACCCTGCGATTGGCCGATGACTGGTAAGAAAGCTGATTAGAGGTGTGTGTGAATTAAAGGGGGTGTGCTTTCTGTTGAGGTAGATGCAGGGCGCAGCCAGAGAGGTGAGAGACACCGTCCCTTTAAGAGTGTATTTTTAGCCAGGCATTTATTAGTGATCATTAGGAGGGAAAACGGGGTGTTACGGGTGGAATTAGGCACATGCAGACTGTCTAAGAAGGATGTGGAGATCAGGACGGCTAAAATACCACAAATGAAACGTCGTCCCCAGGGAACAAAGTGCTCAAGGACCTGTCCTCTCACGAGTCCTATAGACAACAACAGACAGTCAGCTTGTAGTGCAGGTATGTGACCCTTTGCTCTATTCTGGATCCCAATTGTTAAATCTCTTTGTCACTCTTTTCTTATTTCCTCTTGCAACTCAGCAGCAACATAACTCTTTCCACCTGTCTAAGTTGTTTTTGTGTGTTTCAGTGAGTGTATATGTATGCACTGTACTGTATATCATCTGGACAGGAGTTGTATTGAGTTCATAGGTAGAAATTATTGTTGATGCATGTATTAAAACCACAACACTGTCTTGTTTTGTAGACTAGCTATGGATCATATGAAACAAATTACCGGTGTGTAACTTGTATTGCCAATGTTTTATCTATCTTATATTCATCTGAAGGGTCATACCAGCCATATTTTCTGTAAGCCCATATTCAATTTTAATGAGCAACGCACTGTGTGTGTTATTAGGTTTCAGGCTTCAGTTACACTTTTCTGCTTCTCTGTGCGCTGTAAGTCACCCATACACACCGGCATACATACAATACATGTCACACAGCAACACACACTTACATTGTAAAGAATAATCAATGCCTTCCATGTTTGTATATGAGTGTGTGTGTGTATTCATAAGACAGACAGGGCTACAGGTGAGCATATGTGGCTTTAGAATACAAGATATGCATTACTGTTCAAAAGTTAGGGTTTTTTTTTAAAATAAATTACTGTATTTATTCAACAAGGAAGCATTACATTGATCAAAGATAACATTAAAGACATTTATAAAGTTACTAGGGTTTCTATTTCAAATAATTGCTGTTCTTTTGAACTTTCTATTCATCAAATAATCCTGAAAAAAATATCAGTTTCAACAAAAACTAAAAATGTGTATTGAGCACCAGATCAGCATATTAGAATGATTTCTGAAAAAGTTCATGTGACACCACAGGAATAAATTACCTTTGGAATAAAAAAAAAAAACCATTTATTTAAATTTCTAATAATGTTTCATAATATTACTATTTATTGTGTTTTTGATCAAGTAAATGTAGCCTTGGTGAGCATGAGAGACTTCATTCAAAAACGTTTGAATAGCACTGTATATATTTATAGTTTGTCCAGGTTTCATAGCTATATTTACAGGACTGTGTGGTGTATGTGTGTGTACTTCCGCTTCAGAGCGCTAAGGTCATTAGTGTACGCTTCAGTGATCAGCCCTGTGTGGGAAAGGCTATCTGTTCTGGGCCGCCGTTCATCACTGTAGACAAGAGGAACAGAAAAAGAGGGAATAAGGGCAGGACAACCCTAACAACAATAATCGTAATCTGTGACTCGCTTGTCATTGTATTTATCCTGACTGTGGTGCCAACAGCAGATAGTCATGATAGAGAGCTTAACTTACCGCTAATGCTCTTTGATCTCATTAATTGATGTGAGGAGATCGTTAGAGCATCTGTGGATCTTGATAAGAGTCCATCTCCTCGATACAGCCCAGGGACAACAGCTGGTCGCACAGAGGACGAATTCCCCCCGGAGCTCGGGACTGGGCTGAATAAACCCCCCTGTCACATCATGCAGCCTTCACTCTGATGTAAAGCAGGGTGGAGAGGATAACACGTAAATGGTTGTAAGGAAGCCGGAAATGGCACTAAAGGAATCTTATATCCTTATAGGAATGAGATGGATGCATGCGTAGCATGAATCTGTGATTCTGTGTTTGAGCGTTGAATGATAAGGACAACATTTGTAGGAGTATGTGCAAAACTCTTGCTTTATTTTAATTATAAGTGATGCATGTGGAAGTGGGGTACCACAGTGCTGTTTCTTTTTACTAAAACTAATACTATATAAAGTAAAATTTTAGGCCTGGTTTCACAGACAGGGCTTAGATTAAGCCAGGATTAGGTCTTAGTTTAATTACGATATTTAAGTAGCTTTTATAGACGTGCCTTGGAAAAAAAACATTACTGGTGTGCAGCTTGAGAAAAATCATTGGCACTGACAGCTGAAGCCTTGTCTGTGAAACCGTATTAACTTTTTTTGTTACTTAAAATGAAGCTGAAATAAGTCAAATGTAAATATTAAATGGAAAACAAACACTATATATTACTGCTGTCAAAACGATTAATCGCCATTAATTACATCCAAAATAAAAGTTCATGTTTACATAATGTATGTGTGTACTGTATATAATTATGTATATATAAATACACACTCATTAATGTATATATTTAAGAAATATGTGCATATACACTCACCTAAAGGATTATTAGGAACACCATACTAATACTGTGTTTGACCCCCTTTCGCCTTCAGAACTGCCTTAATTCTACGTGGCATTGATTCAACAAGGTGCTGAAAGCATTCTTTAGAAATGTTGGCCCATATTGATAGGATAGCATCTTGCAGTTGATGGAGATTTGTGGGATGCACATCCAGGGCACGAAGCTCCCGTTCCACCACATCCCAAAGATGCTCTATTGGGTTGAGATCTGGTGACTGTGGGGACCATTTTAGTACAGTGAACTCATTGTCATGTTCAAGAAACCAATTTGAAATGATTCGAGCTTTGTGACATGGTGCATTATCCTGCTGGAAGTAGCCATCAGAGGATGGGTACATGGTGGTCATAAAGGGACGGACATGGTCAGAAACAATGCTCAGGTAGGCCGTGGCATTTAAACGATGCCCAATTGGCACTAAGGGGCCTAAAGTGTGCCAAGAAAACATCCCCAACACCATTACACCACCACCACCAGCCTGCACAGTGGTAACAAGGCATGATGGATCCATGTTCTCATTCTGTTTACGTCAAATTCTGACTCTACCATCTGAATGTCTCAACAGAAATCGAGACTACTCAGACCAGGCAACATTTTTCCAGTCTTCAACTGTCCAATTTTGGTGAGCTCGTGCAAATTGTAGCCTCTTTTTACTATTTGTAGTGGGGATGAGTGGTACCCGGTGGGGTCTTCTGCTGTTGTAGCGCATCCGCCTCAAGGTTGTGCGTGTTGTGGCTTCACAAATGCTTTGCTGCATACCTCGGTTGTAACGAGTGGTTATTTCAGTCAAAGTTGCTCTTCTATCAGCTTGAATCAGTCGGCCCATTCTCCTCTGACCTCTAGCATCAACAAGGCATTTTCGCCCACAGGACTGCCGCATATTGGATGTTTTTCCCTTTTCACACCATTCTTTGTAAACC
The DNA here is from genome assembly GCA_023566225.1 of Romanogobio albipinnatus. NCBI lineage: Eukaryota > Metazoa > Chordata > Actinopteri > Cypriniformes > Gobionidae > Romanogobio > Romanogobio albipinnatus. Next base: position 46,889,363 of record CM042245.1, on the reverse strand, counting down.
CTAGAAATGGTTGTGTGTGAAAATCCCAGTAACTGAGCAGATTGTGAAATACTCAGACCGGCCCGCCTGGCACCAACAACCATGCCACGCTCAAAATTGCTTAAATCACCTTTCTTTCCCATTCTGACATTCAGTTTGGAGTTCAGGAGATTGTCTTGACCAGGACCACACCCATAAATGCATTGAAGCAACTGCCATGTGATTGGTTGATTAGATAATTGCATTAATGAGAAATTGAACAGGTGTTCCTAATAATCCTTTAGGTGAGTATATATATATATATATATATATATATATATATATATATATATATATATATATATATATATATATATATATATATATATATATATATATATATATATATATATAAATATATATATATATAAATATTTTTTCTTAAATATTCTTGCATATGTGTGTGTATATTTATATATATATATAATAATTATACACAGTACACACATTATGTAAACATTAACTTATTCATTAAAAATGTTGCATTAGCAGTTTGAAATAAAATAAGTTGTAGTACTAACATTACTAAAAACTAAAATAAATATAATTGATAGCTAAATTGACAATGATAAAAGCACATCTTAAATCTTAAATTAAAGTGAAAATATATAATAAAAAAATAATACATTTATATACAATAATCATTTATAAATCCATACTAAAATAACACTTTGGGGTACAGTCTGTGATTAAGCATGTTGGTTGGTTGAACCCTGTGAATAAACTAATTATAGGTTTGAATTTTACAGGAAGTGTTCATTCTCTTTGGCGAATCGGTTTCAGCCATGGAGATGTTGTATTGTTAAAATCATATCTGAAAATAAATCGATGCTCAGTCCTGCTCCTGGTGATCCTCCTTCCTGCTGCGTTTGGCTCCAACCCTGCTGTTACACACCTGTCTGTGATTTTCAAGAGTTCCGGAAGACGTTAGCTGGTTCAGCTTTTTTCCCCCTGTGGTCTTTTTGTCAAAGTGCTATAGAAAGCACTTAAAATGATTGGGAGAAGAGGGGGCAACCTCTTCATCAGGAAATCAAAACGGCTCAAAATGTCCGTTTTGATGGCTAGACCATGGCTCAGGCAGTGTTCGAAGCACCTCTGGTTTAAATTTCAGCAGCGATTCTAGGGTTATCACATCTCTGTATCAAATTGAGCAATGAAAATGGATGCTTCCTGTAAAATATGATCTGTTTTTTTGTCTCTTCACAAGTTCAGAATGACTCACTATATGTGTTTCGGCATTTAATTTGCCTGCTGCTGTGAGTTTAATCGCAGTATTTGAACTCTAACTTTAGGAAATGCATGTATGCAGCCCTGGATAACACCCTAGCGTTTTTATCTCATAGTGTTTTGTTCAGGATTGGTTCAGTGCTGTGTTGATCTGGTTACACTGGTGAGAGTGATCCTGCAGTCAGCTTCATCTCTACTCACAAGTGGGAATCAATAAAGGTTGCTAATGGAGACAGGATTTTCTTCCGACACTCCTCAAGGCTGCTCAGACTTACTAATATTAAGTTGCATGTCTGGGGCGTTCTGGGTTTCAGTTCATAGAACATGCTATTGTTGGAGCAAAATGAATCCTAAGGCATTCTTGCTGTCTACAATGTTGTTTCTCAATTTTATCATTTGATTTTGAGAACAAATGGCACTGACACGACATACAGCCCTCTATTAAGCGTGCACTGTTCCCGCAGATTCTCCCTCTGACTCTGTCAAAGTCATTGGCGACAAGCTCCTTCGGTAGCTCCGTCTGTCTTCGGGCCCTTGGCAAAGCTATGAGCCAAGGACATATTGATGACTTATGGACATATTGATGCAGTGACTCATGATTTCTATTCAGCAGAAGATCTGCGAGCAGGATGACTGAGCCTGTGAATGGATGTGTCGTGAGTGTGTGATGCTGTGGTTGGATGGCTAGACCTTATGCCAAGTAATTTACTTTTTCACACTAGTAAAGCACTGTTTCAACTTTATTTTACAACTTTGTATCTGCAGCTGTCCCTATCTTCTTTCCAAAGCAACTTTAAAAGGGTGCAACTATCACCAAAGTAATAAAGCCAAGGGCTAAGAATGAATTAAAGTACTAAGAGCCAAAGAGACACTTATAATAATGCTACAATATCAAATACACTGCTGATAATTAGAAATCTTAAAGGGTAATGAGGTTTTGCCTTTGTGACAATTAGCCACAGTTTTCCCTATAGATTAAAGAAACTTAAAGGGATAGTTCATTTAAAAATGAAAATTTTCCCATGATTTACTCACCCTCAAGCCGTCCTAGGAGTATATGACATTCTTCTTTCAGACGAATGCAATCTGAGTTATATATATATTCTAGCTAATCCAAGCATTATAATGGCAGTGAATGGGAGCCCCAAATTTGAAGACCAAAAAAGTGCATCCATCCATTATAAAAGTGCTCCACACGGCTCCGGGGCATTAATAAAGGCCTTCTGAAGAGAAGTGATGCGTTTGTGTAAGAAAAATATCCATATTTAAAACTTTACAAACTGTAATCTCTAACTTCCGCTAACTGTCGTACGCGCGTTCACGAGAGACTGGCGTTCCAGCGTGTGACGTAGGATGCTCCGGTGAGAATATGCTAGTTCTCGCGAGAACCAATTTTTGTTTTGCTCTATCCTCTGCACTTTCGCGTTCGTCTCCTGAATTTACCGTACGTCATACACTGGAACGTCAGTCTGTCGTGAATGCACGTATGCAGTTAGCGGAAAATAGAGATTACAGTTTAAGTTTTAAATACGGATATTTTTCTTACACAAACGCATCACTTCGCTACACAAGACCATTAATAACCTCCCGGAGCCGTATGGATTACTTTTATAATGGATAGATGTACTTTTATAGCCTACCCTAGCGGCAGCAAATCTAATTTGCTGCGAGTGTTGTCTAGCAACTCTTGGTAGACCTGCAGCTGGAAAAACCAAACTCTGGTCAGGCCAATCACATTGTGTATAGAGTTGGTGGGCGGGCTTAACATAATGATGGCACGTCACGGCAGAGTTGCGGCGGTTCCGCGTGCTACTCGTAAACAAAGAAGCTGGCGAACGGCGGTCTTTCGAATCGGCTTTGGCCGCGACTCTGGAAGACTTGAAGTTAAGCTTTTCTTTGAGATAAGAACAAAGAACGGCACTGAAGTCATTCTTAAGAAAGGAAGATGTGTTCGGAGTTTTGCCGACCGGATACGGCGAAAGTTTAATCCATCAACAAGCTCCACTTCATGATTGGTTGATTGGTTGTAGTGCTATCCAATTGTGTGCAGAGGGAATTTGAAAGACAACTTCTCGGATTGAGATCTTGATGTGGGTCTGGCTTGTCAGGCTAGTACTTTTATGGACTTCAAAACAGTAACGGCCATTCACTGCCATTATAAAACTTTGAAGAGCCAGGACATTTTTTAATATAACTCCGATTGTATTCGTCTGAAAGAAGAATGTCATATACACCTCGGATGACTTGAGTAAATCATGGGGTAAGTTTCTTTTTTGAGTGAACTATCCCTTTAATATTGAAAAAAAGGTTGACATGCAATCAGTCAACCACTCAATGAAATATTTTTCCTGTAATGTAAAGTATTATCACGTCTACCACGTTGCTCTCAACCAAATCAGTTCGCTAATTAGACTCGACTTGAAAGCAAAATAAACATTATGAGAATATTTGTTAATTCTAGGGCGCTTTGTCCCTTTAATTCCGTTTTTTCCTACGGCGACGTCTTATGATCACCTGTGAGGGGAGGAACATGCGCGTTGGATGGATGGACGGAGGAGGGAGGCGCACAACTCTAGACCTACACCCGCACGGAGAGGCTCTGCTCTCGGGATGTACGTTAACGCCACAGAGACCCTCGACTGAAATGGAGAAATAAAACGCCATGCATCCAAAACATCCGCGGATACCGACGCTGTCGCCTTATTCCGGACATTAAGAGCCGTATCGCCGCGTAATTAGCTGGAGGGAGGGGGATTAAAAGGAAAGGGGGTCGATCATGGGGAACGAAGCGAGCCTTGAAGGCGGCGAAGGGGCGCTCGCTGGATTACCAGCGGGACTTGCACCTGACGGGAAGGGTGGCTTCATCCAGATGCCCGCAGGGGTGGAGGCAGACCTTAGCAATCTGTCTGAGGAGGAGAGAAAGCAGCTTGTGGCCGCTATGGCCAAAGCGCAGTCCAGGCAAGTTGAAGTGTTTATAAATGTATGCAGTAATGATGATGATGTCCATCCCTCCAGTGGCCGAGCGTTTGTGTTGAACGCGTCTATGATGGGCTTGTGTTTTGATCAGGGCACTGCAGGTTGGCACATCACGACAGCATCACCGATGCAAAACATGATCACACCCATTCACGCTCTTGCTTCATGTTTACGGTCGTTTTATAGCGAGATATGTATTCCAGCCCAATTTTCAGACGTGCATATGATTGCAATTCAATACCTCTTAGTGCACTTCTGTTTTACGGCTATACGTATAGATACAATTACCGCCGCTGTGCACAAAACGGTTTCTCGTTCATAATTGGTCTCATCATCGTTAATATGGTGGGTCACTGTGTGTGCACACTACACAGTGAATGTGTACAGTGTTTTAATGAATGTAGTTTTCTTTAAACCGCTTTATTCAGTCAATGAGAGACACCAGGGTTATAGACAGGGTTATTATTAAAAAATAAACATTTCCTTGGAAAAATATGAATGATCCTCTCTAACATATATCCGTCCTCTGTGTATCCAGATCGCCGTTGCGTTCTCCATGCACACTCCATCTTCCTCCTATGGGCTGTGTAGGTGATGTCATGAGCTGGTTTGGAAAACACTGCCTGTCTATGAAATGTCGATCACTTGAAAGCACGCGATCGACATCCCCTTTGACATGATCTCATTCGTAAACTAATTGAATTGTGTCTTTAAAGTTGCTTAGGCGTAAATGTGTTATTTTTACCCAAGCGCAAATGGGGGGAGGGGGCATAAATATTAATATGACTAAATATAGCACCGCAAGCATAAATGCCATCATGCTCATTGATCGCTTTGCTTATTTTGGAGAGCGTGCGTGTAGTATTACACCTGAGAACAAGGACTGCGTTACAGTTTAAGCGATTGTTATATTTGGTTCGCTGTCCATGGTGCTGAAACGTGCACAGTGAAGAGCGCCACTCGATCAGAAACAATACGCATCTTGGACGTGGTGTGATGGTTTTCCTTAGGTGGCTGAATGACAGAACACTCATATATATGTAATAATAAAAATAACGTCCACGAGAACAACCAGCAGTTCAGACTGCTGTGCTGAACAGACATTGGGTTTATAGTAGTGATGCACTAAAATGAAATTGTTACAATGTGCCAAAAACGAAAGATTACTCTTTTAAATTAGTTTTTTGTTTGGAATAAATATTTTAATATTATTATTATTATCATATTTTCCTAAAATGGAAAAAGTCTTACAGATGTAAATGGAATTGGGTATATTCTGATTATTAATGTAATGCACTAATAAATGATCTGGGAATCTGGGAAACCAGAATCAGATTTTGACCACAATATAATTTGGGCTTTTGGCTTTCTTGTGTGTGTGTGTGTGTGTGTCCTGAAAGTCTGATGCATGCTTAGTTAGCAGTTTAAATTCTCCTCTTCCACATTAAAATTGTAGCAAAACAATTACTTTTTTTACTAGTTTTGTGTATTTTGTTGCTGCAGTTTTCTGATTAGAAGTAATAATTAACATAATTTACTGACATCAATAATAAACTATATGTTATCAGAAGTGTCATTCTTTTTTAGCTGATACTGTGACCATAGTGCCCTTTCAGATTTACATTTTTCTGCTGTATAAATTATGATTTTAATTTTGTTGATTGATTGTCGTAATAATTTTCAATGCCCCTTGCAATGCAGTTTTGGAATTTATCCAGAATATCAATGAAGTACATAAAGTACCTATCTGTTAATCACATATTTTGCAAAATATGTGTTGACTTGAGACTAATGAATGAGAAAGTTGACCTTATGTCTTTTCACTCCACAGGCCACCAGAGACTCAAGCTGGTGGCACCAGAGTTTCAGCTGGTCTCAGTAAGAGTCGGACTGTAGATGCATTTGGAGAGGGGCCACCTCCCAAGCCAAAGCCTGGACGGAGTCCCTCTTCCCTCAGCCTCCTTGAGTCACGTTTCCGGCAGGAGCCGAAAGACCCAGAACAACCACGAACCGGCATGTTCTCGTCTGGCTTCCTGAGTGGGGCCAACCCCCTCAGTGCAGTCTCTTCTGCTGTCTCTTCTGCCAGTATCCCAAAGTTTAGTTTGTTTGGTGATGATGAGGAGGAGCAGCCTGCAAAGCAGGAAGGAAAGCCTCGTGGACCACAGAGTGGAGCGGGGAAGGGTCCTCCGCAGCAAGGGGGTAAGCCACCTCAGCAAGGTCAAGGACCTTCTCAGCAAAGACAGGGGCCTGAAAGCAAGCCTGGAGGTCCTGGTACCCAACCACAAGGACCCCAACAGGGACCCAGGCCTGGGGGACCAGGACCTCAACAGCAAGGGCCTAAACCTGGAGGACCTGGACCACAACAGCAAGGACCCAAACCTGGAGGACCAGGCCCCCAGCAACAAGGACCAAAACCTGGAGGACCAGGAGCCCAACAGCAGGGACCTAAACCTGGAGGACCAGGAGCCCAACAGCAGGGACCTAAACCTGGAGGACCAGGAGCCCAGCAGCAGGGACCTAAACCTGGTGGACCAGGAGCCCAACAGCAGGGACCTAAACCTGGTGGACCAGGAGCCCAACAGCAGGGACCTAAACCTGGTGGACCAGGACCTCAACAGCAAGGACCCAAACCCGGAGGACCAGGCCCCCAGCAACAAGGGCCTGTTAAACCTGGTCCAGGGGTTGCAGAAAAACCCAGTGGACCTCAACAGCAGGGCAAACCTGGGTCTGGGGCTCAATCAATGTGTCCTCTTTGTAAGTCTACAGAGCTGAATGTGAAGGCCAAAGACCAGCCACCCAACTACAACACCTGCACTCAGTGCAAACAGCAGGTGTGCAGCCTGTGCGGCTTCAGTCCACCAGATTCAGCGGTAAGAGACATGCTGCCCTCAGTACATCAGTGTCATAGATTTTACACTGGTCTAAATTATTATCCAGATATAGATAAGATGAATGACATGCAATGAGACATTTTTTTCATACATACTTTCATTGAAGATTAATTCAGTTCAAACTTGGTCATTAAAGCTGTGTAGGGGTTGTTTTAATAACTCTTATTTGGTTCTGCTTGCGATTCACCCTGCACTAATTCCTCTCATCCTGAGTTTAGGAGAAAAGCATTTGCACAGTAGGTGGAAGATTATCAAGGTTACTTGCGTCACCCAGACAGGGAGTGGAGGAAGTTGTTTTTCACTGTGTTTAGAAACTACATTAATTAGTTATAAAGACAGTGATAATACAGACATTTGGCATTATTCCTGGTCCATGTTAGAGGAAACAACACTATTAGTCACATAATGTTGAATGTACAGTGTTTTTTTTTCTTTCATTTTTTGTTGTTGAAGGATTTCAAAATGTGCATTGCATTACAATAAATGACCCAACCAAACTATCAATAAAAGTAAATTAAATAAAATGAATGTCATTAAATCATAAAGTAGTGTCTTTCAGGGCTTACTAATAAATCCAATAAGTATGAAGAGCTTTTAATAATAGCAAGTTTGCTGCAAATTAAATGTTATGGTTGTTTCTGTTCAGTGGCTGGCTGTATAAATGAAAATATTTTAAAGTATTGTTCATGTACAATGAGCTTGAGGAAAACACAAATGCAAATCAATATTCTTACAGAAATAATATTGTGCTCATGTTCCTTGCTTGTTTCCACAGGGTAAGGAATGGTTGTGTCTGAACTGTCAGATGCAACGGGCGGTGGGGGGTATGGAGCCTCCTGGACCTCCAATGATGAAACAGCCCCCCAAGCAGGCCTCAGCACCTCCTTCCCCACAAAAGAAAGATCCACCCTCTGGGTCTCCTTTAAAGGGTGAGCCAGGGAAGAAGCCCCCAATGCTGACCAAACAACAGAGTATTGCTGATACAGGGAAAGGAAGTACACCTCCAACAACACCAAAATCAGGACCACATCAGGGACCTCAACCTGATCAACTAGGCGCCAGGCGTGGTCAGCCCCCTCCTCTTCAAAAACCTTCACAGAGCCCAAAAGGTAGTCCCCAGCCTTCTCCAGCAAAAACTACCCCGAAACAGGAGGGAGGGGGCTTTTTTGGGGGATTTGGTCTTGGAGGTTTGACAGAGGTGACAAAACCTTCTGCAGGTGCCCAGGCTACCGAGTCAGTCACAGGGAAACTCTTTAGTGGTTTTGGTGGGTCATCCAAACCTCAAGCTGGCTCCGCAGCTCAGGCTAGCGAGTCAGTCACCGGAAAACTCTTTAGTGGGTTTAGTGGGCTCACTGACTCGGCAAAGCCTCCGGCAGCAACTCCTCAGGCTGCTGAGAGTGTTTCTGGGAAGATGTTTGGTTTTGGCTCATCCTTCCTGAGCTCTGCCACCAATCTCATCTCCGGGGAGGAATCAAAGTCTCCCCCTGCATCTCCTTTGGGATCACCCCCTGATTCCCCCATTGGGTCTGACATAGATTCCCCTCCTGGATCCCTCCCCGACTCAGGCTCAGAGTCACCTCCCGACACGCCACCTGCTTATTCCAAAGACCCAGTATCTCCAAAACCAACTGCTGAAGGAAAAGCAACAGTGGACACATCCCCTCCAAAATCTAGAGAGCCTCCGATTCAAGATTCAGGCTCTGACGCCCAGTCCTGCTGTCCACTCTGTAAAGTGAAGCTGAATTTAGGATCAGGAGAGTCGCCCAACTACAGCACGTGCACAGAGTGCCAGAAGACTGTGTGCAACCTGTGTGGATTTAACCCTACTCCACATCTCTCAGAGGTAAGAGTTCTGCTGCAACTCCTTGTTAAAGTGTTTTTTGTTTGTTTGCTTTTTGTATGTCCTTTTGAAACATGAAGTCGGGGTGAAACACCAAGGGATTGTTCTGTTTTTAGCCCGGAAGGAGCTTTTAGATTTTCATCACAGCCAGCAACACCATAAGACTACTTTTGCTACTTTTGCTTGTCGTAGGCAGGTGGTATTTATAATTTAGGAGGACAGGACCTTCTTATTCTAGATGGCATTTTATTGGACAAGAATTTGTGTATGTGTCTATGAACAAGATGAGTCATCAGTTTTTCTTGGTCCATTTTCCAGGAAAGGAAAGTCTTTAAGTGTGTAAATGTGCTAAAGTGGGATATTTTAGAATATAGACAGCATGAAAGCTTACACCTCTGGTGATCATCAGAGGTGTGCTTTAAAATGGGTTTGGGTGAGCTACAGTTAATGTATTTCTCAGGAGAATGATCTTTGAACATTTGATTGTTCTGTTGCATTATACATAAGTTTCATCATTCTTGTCCCTGTTTACTTAAAAAGCTTGACTTGACCGATGCACTCTGAGCCTCTTTGAGTGAATGTGTTTAGGAATGTGTGTGCACTAAGGACAGGGAGAGTCATAGTCTGATCCCATCTCAGATGACTCACCAACTCGCTTCCTGTCTGGAAATTAGCCTTAGCTTTTTAGTGAGCATAGACGGTTGGGAGGTGAAACGCTGTAACTTATTTGTGAATCACTTTCTGTATTTTACTACACTAAAAATGAGCAACGGGATATATTTAAAGTGATAGTTCACCTAAAAATAAAATTCTGTCATCATTTCCTCCCCTTCATGTTGTATGAATTTATTTTTAGGTGAACTACAATATGTTTTAATTTTCTTAAATAATTTTGCTGTCATTCTATGTTCCATCATGTTAACATCATTTGCCTTGATGAAGGATCTAGACCTCGGGGACTTTTGTTGATTAATGGTTTCTATAATTAGCTACTATAGTATATTCTAAAATTAACTTCTGAATTATATTATATAGCGCTCATTACAGTAGCTAATTACAGGGTTCCCACATTCATTGAATGCCTGGAAATATCAGGGAGTTTTGAATTATTTTCTTCCCCAGACCTGGTAAAGTCACAAAAATGCTTTGACTCTGTGTGATTTGAGTGTGTAGAATAACACTTGCACACAAACCAGTGTGTCAACATCAGTCTGTCCGGTGAGAGTAACTGCTTGTGTGACTCAGAGCTAATAATTGTCTCCTAAGGGACACAAAGTTGTCTTCCTTGAGCTGTATCAAGTCTCACGATGCTTTTTTGTCTTATTGGAGGCATTTCTGCATTTAAATTATTTCTTTAAATGTATTCGTTTCAATGTATTCGGTTGTTATCTGACACACAAGCGATCTGACATACTAACTTTTCCATATGGAAAGAAGCCACTAATTGATCTGGTAACCAAATCAATTGTTGCATGTTAAGCTTATCAGGTATTTTTTGGTACAATTTGCTGCTATTATTCTAATCATTATTCCTTTTACTATACTACAATGTGTGAAAATGTGTTTATTTTGTGTGAAATTACATTTTCTCCATAATGTTAAATAATTACTCAATTTAGTACAGTTTCTTTTTAAATAAAACACAAAAATAATTGCTTAATTAAACAAATTTGAACATTCCTCAAAAGAAAATCACGTGTTCCTCTGTCCGTATGAACAGGTTATGCTAAGATGACATGCTCTGACCTGCGGCATTTGATGGCTCTCACGTGTAAACCACCCTGTGTGTTTGATCGTGGGTTTGCACACCAGGTTGCTCGAGCTCTCTGTAATCCCGTGAGACTATTTCAGGTTTTCCAAACAGATTAGCCAGAGCATGTGCGTCCGGTTCAACCTCACATGGTACAGCTAATGACTTCACTCATCCTTATTCCGTCAAGAGTATACCCTACCAAGATGGCTGACAACACTGATCCCAGTTTAGCTAAGACAGTCCTGTCATTTTGATCTGTAGACTGGCCTTATTATTGTAGACATTAATGCATGTGACTACATGCCTTTGCCGTGTGTTGTTTATTCGCCAGATTGTCCTGATCAAAAGGGCTCAAGGCTGTAGAAAATTGCTTTATCAGGATCAGTGCTGAAGTGCTTCCATTTGAGTAACATCCTCACTTGAGATTAGATTTAGTCTCACTCTCTTCCTGCGTGGTTTCAACACTACTATTGCTACTGTGACAACACTGGGCGAGTGTGCATATGAGAGTTTGTGTGCATGTCTGTTTTTGCTAACAGGATTTAAAGGGCAACAGCTGAGTTTTTCTGAAGGCCACTTAAGGGCCATATTGTAAAATATCTCAATATGTACAAGATTTTAATATGACTTCTAACACTTTGGCTTTCAAAGATGATCTCTGTTTTTGTTCATTATTTCTCTTTCCTCTGTCTCTCCAATGGCAACACACCTTCTCCGTCGGGTTTTTCACTTATTCATGTGACTGGAATTCCTTGTGGCGCTGCTCCTCTGCCTCATTCCACCCTCATCTATAGATTTGTATGACTTGAATTAGAATCTCCTATAATTCTCATTTCATCTCTCTTCTTTCTTCATTCTCGGCATTTCTCGCTGGTTGTTTTGAAGAGGGTTGGAAATGCTCCCTAGGCATCACAGTCTGTATAATATAAAACACAAAAAGCATTTAAGAACTTAACTAAACTAACATTTTGCTCATATCTTGTAGTAATATTACAGGTTCAATGCCAGTTGAAATCGACTTGTCTGTCCTTTTCTTTAAAGGGGTCATAGAATGACATTTTTGTACAAGTTAATATGATTCTTTAGTGTCTAAATGAAAAGTTTGTAATATACTTTAATTAAAAATTCTCATTAGTATTGTAAGAAAACACTCATTTTACCTGGTCAAAACCAGCTCAGTTTTCAGCAAGTCATTTCAGTGCATGTGACTTTAAATGATAATGAGCTTTGCTCACCCCGCCCCCTCTGCTCTGTGGGGCGTTCGGTTCGACCCGACACAACACCACAACACACGTGGAGTGTTGCCTTGACAACATTTGAGGGTATATTTTCGAGAAATAATGGCAACGGGAGTCTCTGAGGAAACATCTGAGCAACCTTATCATTTTGAACCGGAGTCTGACTAGGAACAAGATGACGAACCCATCGAAGTTCGAACAGGACGTTTCTGAATGGTTGGTTAACGTCATGTCACTTTGATCTATCTTTGTACTGGCAGAGTAGTGTAGTTGCTATGTGTTTACTGATGTGTTAGTTAATTGACAGATTGATGTTATGTTATAAGATTTTTTTTTTACATTACTTCTTAATCAGTAACAGACACCGTTATAAACCATGTACAAAAGTAAGCTTAGTGTAGTGTTACCACGTTAACTTTATCACCCGAGTACACAGTTTGTAATAACAAACATAACGCGTTGTTCATTATAAACGTGGGATTATGAATTATATTGAGAACATCATACACAGAAAGCATGCCGTAATGTAACTTACCCTGTAAACTTTAGCCTCATTCATCGTGAAGCGATTTGCAAAGATTAATATAAAGGTTAATAAAACGTTACACTCACATCTTCCTGAGGTGCAGCAGGAACACGATCCTTTTTCAAGAGCAGCTTATTAGCAAAACCTGCTTTATACTGACGCTCGTTTATAAAGCAGTCTGCTGAGAAATGATTCGCGCAAACATTGACGTTGATCGGGGGGAATATTCCCTTCTAAAACAAAACTCAGCAGCCACTGGGTCTTCAGCAGTTCGGATTTAGGAACATCAAAATGACTGCTGTGTTCGTTATTACACACAACAACAACACAACACCACAATCGCTTAGACGCCATTCTGTTCCAGAGTATCAACAATGGCGGACTGATGACAGCTCGCTCAGGGTGGGTCTGTGTTGAAACGCTGCTGTCAATCAACAATCTTAGGAGGGGCGTACACCGTGTAACGTCACACGGTCAGACGGCTCGATTTGAGACAGGGGAAAATATATAAGGAGATTAAAAAAAAAACACTGGATGTATTTTTATCATTATAGGATGGTTGTGTACAGGCACTGCCAACACACATTTCCGTATAATCAACTTGTAAAAGTGCATGTACCATTCTATGACCCCTTTAAAAAAAAATCAAATATCTGTTATACAGTGAGGCACAATGGAGGTGAATGGGGCCAACCCCTTGACATTAAAATACTGACTGTTGCAATACTATAACCAATGGAAAAAATATGTATCTTAACATTATTTTAGTGTTTTGGTAGCTTTTCAGCCATGACAACATGATACCTTAAACCAGGGGTGGGCACTTCCAGTCCTGGAGGGCCACTGTCCTGCAGAGTTTAGCTCCAACCCTAATCAAACACTCCTGAACCAGCTAATCATTGACCCTAAACCCTCACGGTCTTCCTTTGAGTCCACACTTTCACGACGTAATGCCGCTTTGATTGCTGGGAAGAAGTTCGCTGCGTAACCCGCAACAGTGGGGGCTCGGCACTTATCGACCTCAAAGGGGGCGCTTGCGAGCACCCTTCTGAGACCTAAAATGACAAATGGGACACCCTGCGGTCTCGTGGACGTGCACGCAGCGGCCCTTGTAAATCCACAAGACCGAAAGTGCACATGAAGTGTGCCATTTGGGACAGGGCCTGTGTCTTCAGGATTACTAGAAGGCTACAGGCAGATGAATTTGATCAGGGTTGGAGCTAAACTCTGCAGGACAGTGGCCCTCCATGACTGTAAGTGCCCACCCTACTTTAAACCCTAAAACAGTGATAAAATGACAATAATTATTCTGTATTAGATTTTTGCTGCAAATTATTCAAGTAAGTGCTTTTAAAAATATTTTAGGATTTTAAATCCTCCAAAAAAACTGGCCCCATTTCTTTAATGAAAATTCAATTCATTTTTGTGGAATCAACATTATGCTACAAATGCTGTCAATTAAAGGAATACACCACTATTTTTGAAAATGGGATTTTCGAATCCATTCAGCAGATCTCTGGATCTGGCAGTAGCACTTTTAGCATAGCTTAGCATAGATCATTGAATCAGATTAGACCGTTAGCATCTCGCTCAAAAGAATTACCAGAGTTTAGATATTTTTCCTATTTAAAACTTGACTCTTCTGTAGTTACATCGTGTACTAAGACCGACGGAAAATGAAAAGTTGTGATTTTTCTAGGCCGATATGGCTAGGAACTATACTATATACTATGTTGGTTGTCACATTGGTTATGTTGACGGAAGTTAGCCTATTTTCAGGCGCTGCGTAATATCATTGCGCCTGCTGCACCCATGGCACAGCAGCAAAGTTCCTTGATTATTTTCAAAAAATTGTGACGTGTTCCTTTAAGCTTAACTTGTTTTGAACCTGAAATACTCTAACTTGAGTGTTGCCACTGACAGTATATACTCACAGTTATATCACCCACACTTGTAATTGGCAGATCTGTGCTTAGTTGCACATGTCCTGTTAACTAATGAGCTTTATAAAATTGTCCTTTAATGGCTAATGATGTAGTATGTTGTATTGTTGGACAAATCAGGTGTGGCGCTTTTTCCATGTGGCACAGTGTTGACAGTTTCTCAACAGTCCCACAGTGAACTGGACCAGGGATTAGATTTCACACTCTTGGGTGTGTTTTTTTTTTTTTGGTTGGCCATCTGCCTTAGGCTTTGAGTCAGTTGCCAGCAACCTGATGTGCTGTCCCTCCCACCTCAAAGATAACCCATTCATCCCATGCACACAGTCACAGACAGCCCTGTGTTACATGAAGTACATGTTGTTTGTCTGAGATTGGGTAAGATCTTGTCTTTGGTTTGGCCATGCCTCCATCCTCTAGGGCTATGCCCACGTGCTCACGCTTACTGTGACCCATCCACCTCCCACTCCACCAGCCTGAAAGATTTAGCTGACTCCCCTTCCTCAGTATTATCACCCCGGGGTCAGATACAGCACTGCATGGCCTCCCTCAGAGCAGAACTCCAGTTTTACATAATCAACCACCTCCCTGAATCTGAGCATCCAACAGCCAGAACTGCTTTATGCTATTGTGCTGTCTTTCTATAGCTGTAGAGCAGGCGGGATCGCATTCTGCATTTGACCTGATTTGAATCAGGCTTGATAAAAAGGATGCATTTCAGCAGAGACTAATATTTCAGCAGAGACTAATATATAACACTATAATTTAAAATCTTCAGTTTACATGTGAGTATAATTTTTTAATTCAACATGATATAATAATTTACTTTCTTAATGTGTGCCGGTCCTTATTGTGCATTATTTATCATTGCACATTATTCCCCCAAAAAATGATCTACGTAATCTTCCATCAAAATTGATAACTTGCTCTGCCTATAAAACAACTGTAATTTTTGTAATTTTGTAAGTGTGTGTGTGTGTGTGTGTGTGTGTGTGTGTGTGTGTGCGTGCTGTATATATACACTGGTTGTTTTAAAAAAGGTTGAAAATGTTCCTAGATGTGATTTAATCGACACAAACTTTTATGTTAGATTTGATTAATCGATTTGAAGGCGCTTTCTTTTTAAAAATAGAATCATATTTTAATGATTGATTTGAATAATTTGGGATTTAAAGTGTGGGTCTGTAACAAGGGTAAAACAATAAAAAATATAGCCCGTTTTTCACCGAAATTACCCAATTTGTCACAGGAACTTTTTTCCCAGGAACTCTCCAAACAGACTTTTAAAAATAGTGGTTGAAATAAAATGCTGCTTGAACTCAACCAATCAGCATGTTCAGCGCCCAAGTCCCACCACCGAAAGTTCCTGAACTTTGAAAAAGTACTACCTCCCGAGCAGGGCCGTTTTGAGGGGGAAATATTTACCCGGAACTTCATTTAGACCCTGGTCCCTGCGGTCGAAACACATCAAGTACCACCCCAAAGTCCCTAGTTTCTGGCGAAAGTTCCTGCGGTGGAAACGTGGCTAATATATATCTTATGTATATATCTGTTTGAAAAATATAAAAAATACATGATGAAGATTTGCTACCTTTTTGAGAGGATCAGATGGATAAACAGGCTCCTCTTAAACTGTAATTTAGAATGTAATTTTGTAGACTATTGTACTATTTTACAAGTCTGTTTACATTAAAGGATTAGTTCACTTTTAAATAAACTTTTGCTGATAATTTACTCACCCCCATGTCATCCAAGATGTCCATGTCTTTTTAAAGTCGAAAAGAAATTACGTTTTTTTATGAAAACATTCCAGGATTGTTCTCCATATAATGGACTTCAATGGGCTCCAAACGGTTCAAGGTCCAAATTACAGTTTCAGTACAGCTTCAAAGGGCTTTAAACGATACCAAACTGAATAGGGTCTTATCTAGCGAAACGATCTGTTTCTGCGAGAAACCGAGCAGTATTTATGCTATTATGATCATCTCTGAGCTCCGCCATAACTTCCGCTAAGTGAGGTCAAAATACGAGCCTGGTCATAGATGTATACGTAGATGCCTCATTAGCGCCTGCACGGATCAGTAGAATGAGGCATCTACGATCGATATATCTATGATCAGGCTCGTATTTTGACCTCACTTAGCGGAAGTTATGGCGGAGCTCAGAGATGATCACGTTCGTCTGATAAGAGGTAAAATAATAGCATAAATACTGCTCGGTTTCTCGCAGAAACTGATCGTTTCGCTAGATAAGACCCTTATTCATCGTCTGGTATCGTGCAAAGCCCTTTGAAGCTGTACTGAAACTGTCATTTGGACCTTGAACCGTTTGGAGCCCATTGAAGTCCATTATATGGAGAAAAATCCTGGAAAGTTTTCATCAAAAAACTTAATTTATTTTCTACTGCAGAAAGAAAGACATGGACATCTTGGATGACATGGGGGTGAATAAATTATCAGCAAAAGTTTATCTAAAAGTGAACTAATCCTTTAACATAAATGTTTACATTACATTTTATGTCTAGAAATGAGAAGCTAAACGTCTTGCCTTGAAAGACTTTAAATTGAATGCTTCATATCCATCTTCCTCAGCCTTCTTCTGTCTGCTTGTTCTGTTCCCATAGCTACAGCTCCGTCTCTCTATCTGTCTATTTGATCACTTTATATAATGTCTACAGACGTGTGAGTCTGTGTGCCTTCCATCGCCATGGAGATCTGTCCGCTTGTCTGTTTGATTATGATGTTTGCTTTGTTTATCTTTAGCTATCTTCTGATTTCTTGCATGAATTTCTAGCAGAACCTCTGGGACTCTTAATCTACAGGACGATGTGTCCACGTGAATGTCCAAGTAATGGCCTGTCACTGAGGGACCAAATATTTGTTCTCCTCATTTTTATCTGTATTTTGAAATAGTCATTATTTATTCTTGGTTTCATCATACTGTGTGATTTTATGTTTTTTTTCCAGTCCTGTCTATCTTATTCCTCTTGTCTGTTCCAGTACATTGAGGCAAAAATAGCCAGAGTGGCAAAAAAGTGGTAGAGGCAGAGCTGACTGCAGAGCATTATGGGAGATGGTTCTCTTGTGGCAGCAAGTTTTTATTGCCGTGTGTGTGACTGTGTGTGTTTTCCTTTGAGCTTGAAAGGCTCTCTTTTAGCCCAGATGCATTCCTGCAGTGTCCACTACGTGCCATCCTCTCCCTGATGATTTGAAAGCAGGCGTATTTTTAGATGTGAAGGTGTTTTGTGTGTGCTTGCATGACGGAGAGACAGCCACTAGGCACTCTGTCCATTAAACCAAGCTCTTGGTGTACAAAGACAGCAATCTTGCCATTGAGAAATACATGCATGTTTCTTGTGTCATGCTGGCCCTTTATAACAGGTGTGTTATTAGCAGTGAATGTGTGCATGTGCATAAACAAATTGCTAAATTTGTATACGTGCATTAGGACATACTTAATATGGTCTTTAAAGGTCCCATGGCATGGCATTTTTCTATTATTTTATAGTGTTTCCTGAGGTGTACTTATATTGTTAGTATGATTTTTACATCATAAAATGTCATAATTTAGAAATAAAAGGCATTTTTTCTATACTGCTGTTTGCCCTGTGGCTGAATTCCCTGCTTCAAGAGGCGTGTCTGCTGTGAGACTTCAGTAAAAACGCCCACTGTTGTGATTGGCTGACATCTTTGCATTTTAAATGAGCGGAGGGGGCGTGGTTTAACGAGGCACGAGCAGGCACGAGTCTGCCAGAGACAGATGGACCTGTGTTCACTTCTCATCAGTTTTCTCAGCATGTCTCAGTGCAGGGTGAACTGTTGTAGTTACTAGCATATACTTCAGGTTATTAGTTTATTTCTAGTCTGAGGGGCTGTCACTCATGTCAGAAAGTTAGTAACTTTAGTAAATTATGGATCAGCGCTGACTCGAGACGCGAACCGTTTAGAACGATTCAGTCCGATTTGGTGAACTGGTTCGGTTCACTAAAAAGAACCGATTCAAAAGAATGATTCTTTCGCGAACCGGACATCATGGAGACGGAGCGATTGCTAACAAAGTTATTTATAGTAACTTCTGAGTTATGAGAGCGCTGTCAGTCAGTGCGAGTTTATTGTGTTTGTATCTGAGAGTTCTGAATAAACACGAGTCCCAGTCACGCCGAGTCCGTCTTCATCATTATTCTACCAACTTTGTAACACATGCAATGTACCATTACAGCGAGATGAACGAGTTAGTAAGTGTTGAGTATAGCATTATTTCTAGATATGTTCCAATCATATGAATAGCGTCAGTGACGCGCATTGAGTAACGTTACACAGCGCAAACAAAGACACAACAGCAGTAATCAAATGTAATCCAGTTTATTGTGGGGAAAGATGGCTAGCCTAGCCCAGATATGCTCACGCTTACCCCCCTTCTGCTTAATCTCACGCCGCGTTTGGTGCCTCCGCTGTGGGCCAGATGCAGTACTGGGGGTCGGGGATATTGAAGGCCGAGCTTCGGCGTGTGTGAGGTTTATCTCTAAAGATGTGACTGCTGATGTTAAACAGAAAAGACTGTATGCACATTTTAGAACCGATAGACGCGACGAGGACGTACAAAAACACTGACTCACAAGATAGAAGAAAACACGAAAACACCGTTCTGTCTGGAGAGAGAGAAGCCGCTGCGTGTGCACGAATAATAAATAATTAGCTACACATAAGAGATCACTGATCACAGATCAGAAGGAACTGAAGAAAGACTTCTGTTTTCATTTGTACATCCAAACACTGAGAAACTGCCAGCGTTCCCAAGTAACGTTAATGATCTCGAGCGTTTGCATGGGCGTGCCAGATTCTCTGGGCGGAGGAAAGGGAGGTAACCGTTCCTGCTTGGACGTCAAAACAGGAGACTTCAGGATTGGCTCGTCTGGCCTGTCATTTTCTCAAAGGCAGAGAGAGACAGCCAGAACTCGGGTTTACACCGATCAACATTTCTATCCACTTGGGGACAATATTCAGGCTAGGGGAACTCATATTAATGTTGAAATACCTCATAAAATGAAAATGTCATGCCATGGGACCTTTAACAATCCCCTTTGTAGTCCACAGAGACAGTGAGTTATCTAGTATTCTGTATCTGTATCTGTAGATGCCCACAGACCATTGGCTGAACGTCTGATTCATAAGTCATACAAAATTGGGAGGACTTCAGGAGTTTTGAAGTCGTCATCTGATTGGTTGAATTCTACAGGCTTTCCGGGAGACGTGTGTATCGCGTTCTTTAATGATCTGCCTGGAAACAAAGCTGTTGTGATTCCAAACCCCCTCATGGAAGAAGAAAGCAGTCATGTTTACAACTGAAAGACAATCAATTAAATCAGTGAATCAATTAAACAATGTATTTTCAAAATATGTGAAGTTCGCAGCATAGACTTTTTAAAAATACGTCCAAGAGTTATTGTAGCCGGGACATCAGCGCTATATTTTTACACCCCTAAACATGATGCCGAACTGTGATTGGTTGCTTTACATGTCAGTCAGTGTCCTCGGCCAATGAAAACAGCGATGGAGTCCAGACCTTCTGCCGTCAGTCTGAAGGTCTGGCTGCGCGAGACTATCTAGAGTGTGTGGGTTGTTTTTTTGTTGTTGTATTTTTATGTGTTGTTAAAGCATTAGTCTCAGCATACATCAGATGCTTAGTATAATGAAAACTGCCACATTTTACCCATGCAGGCAGCACCAGGAAATCCATATGGTGCCAACAAAAGAGTCTTACAGGAAGTATGAACCTCACACACAGACCTACTGTAGCTAATAAGGAGAGGAAGAGGGGTGGCGGATGTGAGAGGAGGAGAGAAAGAAAGAGTTGAGAGTGAGAGAGGAGGCGGCAGATGATATTAGAGTTTGGAGGAGGAGGAAGTGTGTGGAAAGGTTATTGAGAAAATATGACTTCATATCTGTTTGTTTTTTCTGTGTGTACAACAGAAGTGCAAACAAATTAACTTGAATACTTAATTTGGTCACATTTAAATATATGAATTAAGAAAGGCTTGTTCTATATATCCAAGTTACAGTACAACTGGAGTATCTATGTTTACTAGTGTATTAGTGTTGTAGTACTCAAGACCGGTCTTGGTCTTGTCTCGACCACATTTGTACTCGGTCTTGTCTCGGTCTCAAACTTAGAGGACTCAGAATTTTGTTTCAAGACAGGTCAAGACCACAACTTCTGGGTTATTACTAAATTGCCAGTGCATTGTCTGATTTATTTATTAACATCATTAATGTGATTTTGGATATAAAACTTACTCCTTCAGATGCAATCAATAACTTATTTCTACTTTGATTTATGTATTATGCCGGTTCAGAAATGAATGAGGGATTGTTTCAAAAATGCTCACAAAATTCAGGATATTGTTGCAAAATGTACTTGTATGAGATCTGGATTTTTATAATATAAAGTGTTATATAATTAAGCAATATCACAAGAGCAGGAGAGCCGTTTTCACAAATTTGAGCATCACTGCAAACATTCAATAATTAAAAAAAACAAAACAAACATTATTTATGCTTTTGTAATTTGGCCAAGTTATATGCATCTTCTGGACCACCTCTGCAGTGGTTACGGCTCTGTATAGTGTCTTATTCTAATTATATTTATTGATATTAAGTAATTTCTCAGGTGGTAATGTGGATCTTTATGAATTTAAAGAGTGCTGGTCTGGTCTTGGTCTTGGCCTCAACACATTAGTCTTGGTCTCGACTTGGTCTCAGATTAGGTAGTAGACTACAACACTAGTGTGTACTGTTTGCTGATAAATAATCATTTGGATAATTCTACATGGTAACCACCGATTCCACCAAATTTCAGTTATTGTCACATTGTATTGGCATTATAAAAATAATTTAAATTAACAGATTTGGAAAGCATCTTATACTGATTATATACTTACTGAAGGTATTACCATGTTAATTTAATATTCTTTTACAGTTGTAAAAATAACTGTAAATAATTTATGACGGAAACTATAATTGACATGTTACATTTTGTAATGGAGTGAATTACATCAACAAAATAAACCTGTTGATTTCTTTGGGCTTTTAGTAAATTTAGCTCTGTTTCACACCTTTATTGACAGATTTCACACATACACAAATTCTGGCTTTAAGTGTGAGCACACCCACCTCTTCTGTGCTCATTGGATAAGGATTTTCAAGCACAGTTTTCTTCAATTGGAAGCCAAGTCAGGTTTCTTGTGCCATAGAAGGAATTGCCTAAATTTATGTGGAAAAACCTTTTCTGCAGCTTTTGTAATCAAGCAGCTAAAATCCCTCTTGAAGTGGCATCACATTACAAAAGAGAGATGGATTTCTTCTGCAGGATAGGGTTATTTTTATCTTGCTGTACTTTTGAACATTTTCATTTTCATGAAAACTGCTCTGTTGTAGTAAGTTGTTTTATCAAATTGGTCTGTGCTGTGATTGCATTTTTTTATTCAAACTTCATGGGATATAATTACACTGTAAAAGTATAAAATTGAAATGTGCCATTGCATTAACATGCATTTTTCTTCCATACCCTTTTCTCTGCTGTATATCCTATGTGGTAAATTTCCCTTCCAAATAATCTGTAATAAATCTTAGAAACAATCACTTAGCAGCCTGGGGTGCTCTAAAGAAGTCTGACATAGATTATATAAGTCCTCATAAAAAACTTCATGTAGCTGTGTCTGATATCCCTGTCTGCTAACTCAGCAAATATAAAATAATGAGTGGTGAGGAGACAAGCAGTGTTTTCAGCCCAAGCCACAAATCACGTGACTGTTCGAACTCTCGTTATTTAGCATCAGTCACAGTCTCTTCACCTCTAAGGCTGCTGGATTTAATGCCTTTTTATGAAACTCAACATGATGTGATCTCCTAGCTCTTTAATTGTTGGTCATTGTTCCCTTCGAAGAATAATATTTCCTTCTCTTCTGATGTACCTTACCACATAATGCTGAAATACAAGTACCTCTAATAAGGTTACAATCACATCTAGCTTTCATCTTATATGGTTTCATTAGGATTGTGTGTCTTTGTCCTTGAACTGTGTCTGTGTACACTTATGCCTTGTGTGTGGAATGAAATATCCTTTTCTCAGAGTGTCTCTGCCCTTGCATGACACAGGGATCCCAGACCTCCTCTAGAATCGGACTAAACCCTGCAGGCTGCAGCTAAGCCATTGGAAAACTACAACGTAGCTAAGCATGCCTCAGCACTGAAGCCTAACATAGATCGCTCTGGATTTACGTCAGCCAGTGGGGCATGATTCCTCATGAGAGGACTGCCTGCATGTGGCATCTACATCCCCCACGAACATGTAATATTCATCTCTGACGTTAGCATTTGTGGTGCATTCAGTGTTGAGGAGTGCTCAGCTTGACGCCACAAGGTTCAGTTCAAGCATTGTTCTTTTTGGTAGCTCTCATCAGCTTCAGTGTTTTCTTTAGAAAATATATCTTGGACATCTTTCTAAATAAATTCCTGTGGGCTGCAATAATTCGGGGGAAACAGCCATTATAAACAGTTGTTTAGTTTTAATTGAGCTGTGTTCAAATCACAGTCATGGCTTAAGTGGGGGATGGAATTTTTTCCCATGTGGTCTTTCAAAGTAAATTAAGCTGAAAGGATACTAGTTTACACAAAAAAACTGTAGACCACATTTCCTTTATTGCATTTTCAAATGTGTTTTCTTGAAGATTTAATTAGCTTCAAATAAGCCACGTTTCCACTGAAATTACCCGGAACAATTTGTACCAGGAACTTTTTTTACAGGAACTTTTTCCCCCCAGACCTGCTACTGTCTGCGTTTCCACTGCGGTCTAAAGTACCGTGAAGATTAGGCAAATTCTGCTCCTCCCAGTCAGCAACGGACAGTAATCATTTTTGTGCAACTCTGTCTGCAACAATAACAAGTATGGTGGAGATTCAAGCAGCGCTGCTTTTGCTGGTTATGTATTGGTTTACTAAAGGTCATTAACAAAACGGCGGAAAAGAGACGAGCACTGATACTAAAGCGTATTCTGAAAGCTCGTAAAGCTAGATTTAAAATAAGACAACGTATGTTATTATCAGCTATTACGGACATTGCTGAGATGGCTGAGACGAACGCGCGCTATCGGACCGAAAGAGCAAGACTGATATTTACTGAACGCAGAACAAACCTTGCAAAAAAAATGCCGGTTTAAATAAAATGCTGCGTGAGTTCAACCAATCAGCATGTTCAGCGCCCAAGTCCCACCCCCGAAAGTTCCTGAACTTTGACAAAGTACTACCTCGGGAGCAGGGCCGTTTGGAGGGGAAAATATTTACCCAGAACTTCATTTAGACCCCGGTTACTGCGGTCGAAACACACAGAGTACCAACCCAAAGTTCCTAGTTTCTGGGGAAAGTTCCTGCAGTGGAAACGTGGCCATAGACACATTTCCCATCAGAAACATCAACTTTTTCTATCCTATGTCTGTAAGTTGGAGAATTATCATATATCCCCACAGCATTGCCTAAATGTGCTTAATCTTTTAGCTTGTTTTACTTCATGATGAGCAATGGGCATGCGCCTAAACAGGATGACAAATACACTCGCCTCCACACATACAGATGTGTTGACCCCACACATACTGTACACTAGCATCTTTAAACCATAGTTAAGGTGCAGTTTTTCAAACAAGTTTTTCTGACATTGAGCTAATAAAGCTTCATCCCATTACTATTAATAATAAATGAACAATCTCTTAAATTACATACATTTAAAAAGCACTCCAGAAATAGAATGAGTTATCCTTTTGCTGTAGCATTAGAAGTTTATTAGTTAACTGTGTTGTGCAACATGGAAAAACTGAATCAGAGGAATGGAAATGGATGGAAATAGCACTTCGACCTTCAATACTTCATCTCAAATATGTTATTATTCCTTTTTTTACAGAAAGAATGGCTCTGCCTAAACTGCCAGACACAAAGGGCTCTCTCCGGGCAACTTGGAGATATGCCACCTCTGCCTTCTCCATCCAAGCTACCAGCCAAACATGAACCCACCCCTCCCTCCTCCCCAGCCCATGCAGTATCCTCCACCCCTTCCTCTCCTTCCTCTCCTGCACCCACTGCCACTGCCACCCCTGCCAAAGGGCTAATACGAATGCCCAGCATAACTCAGGCCCTGGATGACAAGTCTGAGCCAGTCTCAGCCAAAGTTGATGCTAAAGATGTGAAAAATACAGAAACAGAACAAGGGATTACAGCAGAGCCAGTACCCAAGAATACACAGGTAGTACCAGAAGAGAGCAAAAAACAAGCACTTGGCACCCTGACTGAAAATGTAGAGGGCATAACGACCCCATCTGAGCAAATAGTTAGCGAAAATGCCACTCCCTTACATCCTGTTTCAGAAGAGACAGCAGATGTTAAAGGGGCAGATGTCAAACAGGCTGAAACTGTAGAACAAAGTGAGGCCCCTGCAGAGGTACAGAAAGCAGAGAAAAGTGAGCCAGAACAGTGCCAGGTCCAAGAGCCAGAATACACTAACAGAGTTGAAACAGAGCCTGAAAGCAGCCAGGAAGCCCCTATGTTTAATAATGTCACTCAGACCCTTTTAGTTAGTGACATGGAAGCTATTCCAGAGAAAGACATAGAGCCACAATACACTGAGACATCAGAGCCAGCAACACATATTGTAATGACAGAGCCCAATGCATGCTCCCCTATAAGCAAGGAACCGCACAGTCAGACTCGCGAGAAACAATCTGAAGAGCTCGCACTACCCTCAAATGTAGATGCAGTAGATAACATGTCTGTAAAGGAAAGCTCTATCGAGACAGCGGCTACTGATCCTGATCAGAGTAGCATAGGGAATGTGCCAGAGAGGAAACCTGAGGCCTCTGTACACATTGAGGCATCCAGGATTGAGTCCAGTGATGATCCCCTATACCATAATTTTACTGTTCAAGAAGAATCTGCAGAGCCAGAAAATAAAGCAGATCAACTTAAAATTGTGGAAAATGGGGTCATAGTGGAGGCCATTTTAGAAAACAAATTAAAAGCAGAGCAGTTTACAGACAATACAGAGTTAACTTCACATAATTTAAATGTATGTGACACAGAAGAGCTTATTGTACAAATGCGAGAGATGAAAGACCCATTTGAGAAGTCAGAAGTCACTAGCAAAGATTCTAGTCTTATGGAAAATGATATTTCTGTTGATACAAAGGATGAAACTTCTGAAAAAAGTTTAACAGAAGATAAGATAGAGGTAGAGGACACATCACAGACACAGTTAGATGTGCTCTCACCATCTCCAGTTGCTGAGCTCAACTTCACAGAAAATAATGGATTTGTAAATGTTAGAAATTATAATCCAAAGGAGCCGTGCACTAAAGAGCTATGTGAGGGAAAAGAGGATAAACCACTGGAAAAGGAACAGATGAGCACAGATAAAACAAAACTGGAAAAATATATGCCAGAGCAAGCAGGTGGAGATTTAGAGATACTCAAGAACACAGAGCAGAAAGCCACTATTAAGACTGTTTCTGACAACAAAAATGTTGAATTTGGTCCTGAAAGCACATTATCTGAACAAGGGATTAGTTCAGATAAAAACAAAGAAGAGAAAATGATGGAGGATACATGTTCTCCAGACTTTCAAGAGGCTGATTCCAAAATAGACCAAAAAACATCAGAAAGAGATAAAGTCTATGAGGAAAAAACAGATTTAGATGCTGTTATTACAGAGAATGGGAAAGAATGTATAGTCATAAGAGATGAACTGTCCTCTGTTAATAATATGATGAGTGAAAAGGCTCTAGAACAGTCTGCCACAACAAAGGGTCTTACTGACCAGAAAATAGAAGTCTTCTCACCCCCTGTGTTTAGTAAGAAGGAAGACATAAAAGCAGAAATTAATATTAAGCCTGAAGAGATGCAGTCTACACAACAAGCCCAAACCCCTGTTGAAACGTCTACCATAGCTAGCGAGAAAGATAAATTACCCAGTGAGGAGCTGATGGAAAAAACACTGGTTGTAACTGACCAGGAAATCACCAAAAAAACTAAACTTGAATATACAGCTCAATGTGTGCCCCATAGCCTAGACCATGATGTAGAACTAGCCTCCCCATCCTCTACATTTAGCCAACAGGAAAGAAACAAATCAGAAGAGGGGAAGTTGACTTCTGAAGCACAGGAGAAACAGGATGATGTGCTACAGCCATTGATAAAGCCTAATAAAATTGATGAATCTGGAGAGGTAACTGTACATGTAGCTGTAGAGGTATTTATTGCACATACTGTAGGATCCTTGGCTAGATAGTATCCCAAAGTTTATTTGAATGTAGTTATTTTTAATTTCTCTTCTTTATTATAATGTATGTTTTAATTATGCATTGAAAACAGCTCAAATTCTAATTAATTTTCTGTTTTGTAGAACAAAGAAGATGCTGCTGTCTCGAAAAAAGAAAATGAGCTACTGAAGGAGCCTAGTGAGAAAGATAGAGAGAGCAGCCCCACGAGTCCTTCAGACCTGGCCAAGTTGGAAAGTACTGTCCTTCCAATACTAGAGGCTCAGACATTATCTAAAGAGGAATCACAAACTGAAACTCCAAAGGTCAAGCGTCGACTGGAGGTTTTGCCAATGTCTCCAATGTCACCCAGCTCAGAGGATGACCAACATGAAGAAACTAAAGAGCAAAGGAACGATGCTCCAAAAAAAGAGCGAAAAAAGCTTCTGGTTCCAACTGATATCCAAGGTGATTCTTTTGAGGAGAGTAGTGAGGGAGAACCTTCACCTAAACCACAAAGCAAAAATACTTTTGGAAATAACGAAGTAGAAATGGAGAGTCCAATGGATGAAGAGGATTTTATCCGGAAGCAGATCATAGAGATGAGCGCAGACGAAGATGCATCACCGACTGATGAAGAAAATCTTGCCAGACGTAAAATCAAAGATCAAGAGAAGAAACAAACAGAACAGAAGGCAAAAAAAGATGAAAAGGACAAAAGTGAATCAGGCAAGGCCAGACGTCTTCTCAAAAAGAGTAGTATCAGTCCAGAAGATGAGCCTGAACGGAAGAGTATTATTTCTGTAACTAAAATTGAAGAACTAGCTAAAGGAGAACAACCTTCAGTAGGCAGTGGAGCTGGCATACGGCATTTCAAAACAATTGAGCTTAACAGTATAGCAACTGTACGTCAGACATCAGATGATGGTGAGCTAGAGAGCCTTACAGACTCTCCTGATGACAGGTCAAGAGGTGAAGGCTCTTCCAGTTTACATGCATCCAGTTTTACCCCTGGAACATCTCCAACATCTTTGTCTTCTCTTGATGAAGACAGTGACAGCAGCAGCCCAAGTCATGTTCGGTCTAGTGGTGAGGGCAAGCAGCAGAGGAAAGCAAAACACCGGCAGCCAGGTCAGATGCTTCCTACCATTGAGGATTCATCAGAGGAAGAGGAGCTGCGAGAAGAAGAGGAGCTTCTGAGAGAACAGGAGAAGCAGAAGGGCTCAGGAAAAAAGTCAAAGAAAGACAAAGAGGAGATACGGGCACAGAGAAGGAGAGAAAGGCCCAAAACTCCACCAAGCAACCTCTCGCCAATTGAGGATGCTTCTCCCACAGAAGAGCTACGACAGGAAGCAGAGATGGAGGAAATCCGCAGGTCTTCCTGCTCAGACTTCTCCCCAAGCATTGAGTCAGAACCAGAGAGCTTTGAGATACTCCCAGAAAAGATTGTTGCTGTCCAAAAAGTCTATCAGTTACCAACTTCAGTTTCACTGTATTCTCCAACAGATGAGCAATACGTTGATAATCAGTTCAAAGAAAAGGGAAAGCATTCATTAAAAACTGCGGATGAGGCATATGAAGAGATAATGCTCAAAGCCAAATCTCCAACTAATGAGGGAAACGAACCCCCACCTGGTAAGGAATCTCTTTATGGAGGCATGCTGATAGAAGATTATGCATATGAGTCTCTTGTTGTTGATGCATCTTCTGAACAAGAACCAGACAATCTTGCTGTGTCAGAGAAACCCAAAAAACCCCTGAGATCACCTGATGAGGTTTATGAGGACATGATGCAAAAGAAGAAAACGATAATGCTTAAGGAACAGGAGCTAACACACAATAAGCCAGAAGAAGATGTTCTTAAACCAGAAACTGTGTTCCCCAATACTGACTCAAGCAAAGACACCATGCCATCAAGCAAAACGGGTCAGTCTAGGAAGGATGGAAGACCATTATTAGATGCAGAGGCAGCCTATGAAGAACTTATGCAGAAGCAAAGAGCAGTGCTGACTCCAGGAACCAGTCCAACTCAAGCAGGTCCTGATCTGAGTGGCATAGCACAAAGGCCAACAGAAGCACAAGTTGAGAAAACTGAGACAGCACCCCTAAGAAGAATACTGCCTATACCTGATCTGAGAGTGACACAGTGTTCATCAGGTGAAGAGGAATCTGGTGAAGAGAGCATTTCTGATCAAACACCGAAAGTTGACACTGACTCTGAGAAAGTTACAGTTTCAGCTACAAAGACTGAACCAGAACCGCATGTGGGTGAGGCTTTTCAGAAAACATCAGTCTCAGAGACAGTTGCAGATGATTTGTCACTACAAAGAGAAATAGCATCACCTGCAGTATCAAGTGATTCATGTGATGCCACAGAAAAAGATGTAGAAATTGAGCAGACAAGTGTTGTTGACTTGTCTAAGTCATCAGCCCCTACTCAAATTGACTCTTTTACAGCACCAGTTCCTATTGTAATTTCAAGACCGTCAGTCCCAGTAGTTGTAAGTGTATCACCCTTGTCCACTGTACCGCAATATATAGTATCTACTATGCCTGGTGTCGTATCAACTGCTCCACCAGTTCCTCCCAAACCAACAGTACTGCGCAGAGCTGCGTCTCTGGAAAAACAAGACATCCCAGTTCCTCCACCCCTCCCTCCTCCAACACTGCCCAAACCCTCTGTGTATCCCAAAAAGACTCCACCTCAAGTCCCCCCAAGAACTACTCCAGTTGGCATGCCAACCACAGGGGACAGACAGCCTATTGCTCCAGCCTACAAGCCCCATGTTCCTCCTCCTGTTCCACCAAAGCCATCCTCCATCCCTGCAGGCCTAACTTTTAGTCACAAACCAGGAGAGACTATTAAACCTCCCATAGCTCCTAAACCCATAGCTGGTGTTCAACCACCCCTTACAGTCCAAACCCCTTCAAGACCTACCATACTGAGTACAAGCAGTGCAGACAGTGTCCTTAATCTGAGTCTTTCTGCAGAGAGTAGGATGGGAACCACATCTCCCCTCAAGTCCCCTACATCACCCAGGTTTGGAAAGGTTTTACGTGACACATATGTTGTTATTACTTTGCCATCTCAGCCCGGTTCACCTACAGAAGGTATCACAACCCAAGCCTCAATAAGTCCTAGCCAAGAATCACTTCACAAGCCACCTCCTTCACCACCTCAACCACCTCCACAGTCACAAACAACTAGAGTACCTTTGGCATTCACACGAATTACTGAATCTATTGAAAGTCAAGAAATATGTGGTCCAGAGAAGGTAGTATCTAGCATGAGTCACATATACGAGGCTATTTCAGCCTCGACGCAGCCTCAGTCAATTACTCCAAATGTTGGCGTTAAAGTAGTTACCACTGAAGTCCAAAGAACCACAGTGTCTGTTGTGCATGAAAGAACACCCTCTGCACATCCAATTCCAAGAGCCACTGGCATCTCTGTTGTTCAAGATTACACAAAACCTGAACCAGTTCAAGTGCAGAATGGACATGTCTACCATCCTGGTGAGGTGGTGGATCTCCGAACTCCAAAGATAGATGTAGAGACATCCATGAAAGGTGTGGATCTGTCTTCCTCTGAGTCAAGACGACAATCCCTTGCTATTGATTGTGGTGGACGTCAGCAAAGTGCTGTGCAGTCATCTGTAGTAAACCTAAGCACTGATACTTCCTCATTCTCAGTGGTTACTGACAACATCACTATCCTCACATGCACAGCCACTGTAGCTTATGGTAGTGATGCATCTATGTCTACATCAATGCCTCTCCAACTTACAACAGCTAAATCCTTTGAGCCTGTGACTCAAATTGTTTACAGGCCTGTGGATTGTCAACCAGAAAAACCCATAAATCTCTCTACAACAATGGGTAAAACTCACTCTGTTCCTGTAACAATAGCTCCTACGATTGCAAACAATAGCATTGGTGCAACTATACCTCCTCATCTAGGCTTATCAGGTGCAGTTGATCTCACCACAGGAAAACCTGCACAGACCATGGTTGCAATGAATGGGTCCACTGCAGAGGTTGTCACTGCTGTAATTACAGAGGATGATGGAAAACCAGTTGATCTTACTGCTGGAAGAAGAGCAGTTTGCTGTGATGTAGTCTATAAGCTTCCTTTTGCCAGTAGCTGTACAACTCAGCAGCCTTCAACTCCATTACCAGAGGATCGTTTCGGATACAGAGATGACCATTATCAATATGATCGTACTCCTTATGGTATGAGAGGTCTTGGTGGCATTAAACCCTCAATGTCTGACACAAACTTGGCAGAGGCTGGTCTCTTCCTATATAAAAGTAAGCATAGCTTTGATTATAAGGCGGCCACTGAAGGTGCTGTAGACCTGACATCTGGAAAAATGTCAGTGACAGGTCAGTACGGGATTGAAGATCTTTCTTCTCAATATCATTTTGAGTTACCTCTACTTATTCCCAGCTGATTTCTTTTTTTTTATTCTCTCTCTTGTTTTGGGAAGTAATTTTGCATGCTCTCTTTTTTGGGAAGTAATTTTGCATGCTCTCTTTTTGGGGGGTGTGTCTGCATGTTGCTGCATGCTATTCAATATACATTTTGCTGTTCTCATTTTTCATCCCTTGGGTGTTGCATGGATGCCTTGATGCTGTTACCACTGTACTATTTTAACGCACTGAGCTTTAATCTAACAAAATGAACTTTTAACAGGTGAAGCTGTGGACTATTCAAGCAAATCAACAGGAGTGTGCACTGGAATGACAGTTCCACAGTACACACAAGCCAGGATTACATCAGCAGTTGGGACCCACTATGGGGTTTCTAGTGTTCTACGATCTTCCAATGGCATTGTTTATTCTTCTGTAGCAGCACCAGTTCCTTCTACTTATGCTATAACCACCCAGCCTGGTTCTATCTTCAGCACATCCTACAATAGTCTATCAGGCATGCACACAAGTGATACCATGCCATCATTGTCATCTCTACAGAATCAACCTCTCACTAGATCACATAGCTTTCTTTCAACCATTGCTGTAACCACAGCAGAAGAACAACGCAACTTACCCTTAAATCTGGAGATTGGTGTTTCAAAGGCTGGCCTTTCCACAACTCCCTCAGATGTAGTCACCACAGTGGACACCTACACAAATGCTTCACTTGATGCAATTGCAGCCTCTTTAGAAGCTCTGTCTTCACCTATAGTTCCAGGAGATGGACAGTACCAGGTGGAACGTGAGCTTCTTGAGCTAGAGAAGATGAAGCAGCAGCGCTTGGCTGAAGAACTTGAGTGGGAGAGGCAGGAGATACAGCGGTTCCGTGAGCAAGAACAGCTTCTTGTGCAGAAGGAGCTGGAAGAACTCCAGGCCATGAAACAGCACATACTATGTCAGCAAGAAGAGGAGAGACAGGCCCACCTTCTGATGCAAAAGGAGACTTATGCTCAGCAACAGGAGCAGTTAGAGCAGATCCAAAGACTCCAAGAACAGCTCCGACAGCAGTTGGAGGAACAGAAGTTCAGGCAAATGTATCCAAGTGAAGTCCTGCCAGAGGCCCTTGTTGTGGTAGGAGAAAGAAAGATGGACAGTGGCTGCCAGACTGATGAAGAGGATAACACTGAAAAGGCCTATACTGCAGGAAGGAAGAAGAAAAGTACAAAGAAAAGTGTTGACAGCTGTGTACAGACAGATGATGAAGACCAGGATGAATGGGAAGTTCCTACTCGAGGCAGGCGCAGTAGACCACGTGGTGGTAAAAATGGCATAGGTGAAAGAGGAGCTGTTTCAGTTCAGGCCCTAACTGAAATCTCTGTCCAAACAGACTCCTCTGGAACACTAAGGGGACACTCTGTACAGGTAGATGCTAGATTAGATTATCCTGACTCTGATAGAACTTCCTCTCCGAAGAGACGCCCCACTCCACTTGATATAAGCCAGTCCCCTCACCTCAAAGCAGATGCCTCCACTCTCCAGGTTGCCCCAGGTCCTCCCAAATCCCCAAAAGTTCTGTACTCTCCAATTTCCCCTTGTGTATCCCCTAGCAAATCCCTTGAGTATTTGTCCTATGAGAAATCCCTTGGAGACACAAGCCCACAGAGAATATGCTCTGCCACAGATCTATCCAAAGGTCCACCAACAAGTCCTAGGGCACCCAAGGTCATACAAAGGTCAATGTCTGACCCCAAACCCATGAGCCCAACTGCAGAAGAGAGGGCAACAGCAAATTTCCAGTTTTCTGAGAGTTATTCTGTGAGTATACATGATTTTTATAAGTTTGTATAAAGCTACGTTCAGACTGTCAATCCGAATCTGATTTTTGTGCATATCCGATTTAGCAAGTGTGAACTGCTAAAAATCACTTGAAATGTTTCAAGCTACATTAATGGTTTGTGGTTTATGTGGTTTGAAATCCTATTCAAAACACATTTCTGTAAATCCGTTTGTCGGAGCGCTCTGGATTTTGCATGGTTTATGCATCTCTCTCACGCCACGTAAAACGTAAACGTCAGACGTTGTTATAGGAAACATGCTGAAAGATGCAACAGAAACAAGGTTTCTGTTGTTGCAAAGTGCCAGTCGAGCAGAAAATGACAATATAATGGAATGACAGCACGGAATAAAGCTGCTCATACCAGCCTCCTATGGTTTTGTTGCTGCCCAAGAAGACACAGTAGTCCAGTGTGTGGCGTCTACACAATGTCGGTGTTGTAAATAAGACAACATCTGTATTGCAAACCCCTCTATGTTTTGGTTGTTGTTGCTGTTTTTGGCTTATGCCTACCAACGCAACATCGTTGCCATAGAAGCCAATGCAGATATTCCGGAAAACGAAGGAGCTGCATGGACACACACATTTGATCTGAACAGTTGTGAAACACAGTGTGGACGTCAATAATTTTAGATCAGATTCCAATCGGATACACAAATAATCGGATTTGGACTGACAGTGTGAACATAGCCTAAGACTCATCTCTGCTTCATCTCAACAAAATTTGTATTTGCTTTTTCTAAGTAATACTTTCTCAATCTGTGGTTTCAATGTCATGAAGCAGTTTGATAAAAAAAAAATCTTGCTATTCTTCAGTTCTCAATTAATTTTGATTAATTGTGTTATTGTCCTATTGTCAGGCCTGATTGTCATTGACATGCTAGCTGTCTTGTTTAATATTTTCAGTGTTTATTTAATGTCCTTTTAAAGTAATTGCAGAAGCACAGCAGATATAGAGTATGTGTGTGTTTTTCTATCCTCAAGGGCTATCTTTCATGAGTGAACAAAATCCTCCAGATACTTTTTTTTACCATTCTCCTTTATTCTCAGTTGAAGTGTAAAACTCAAGTGTTTGTTTGCTTGTTTTTAAAGTGCTTCTATGAAACCATCTTTAGGGCATGTAATGCACTATATTTGTTCCTGTGAACAATTCAGCTTAAAAATAAGTTTTAAAAAACAGTTTGATCATTTTACACTGATATTGCTATTTTTATTTGTCCTCCAAAGGCAAAGGGATCTCCAAGTGGAACTCCGTCTGGCACCCAAAAGAAAGTTAAAAGAACCCTTCCAAACCCACCTTCAGAGGAAGAAGCTGTCAATGCTGGGCAAACAGCCTACAGCACTGGCTCAGCTCGTCGCCGTCTCTGCCGGAGCACAAACATGGCACGGGCAAAAATTCTGCAGGACATTGACCGTGAGCTTGACCTGGTTGAGAGAGAGTCCTCCAAACTGCGTAAAAAGCAAGCTGAACTGGATGAGGAAGAAAAGGAGATTGATGCCAAACTGCGATACCTGGAGATGGGCATTAATCGACGAAAGGATGCATTGCTCAAAGAAAGGGAGAAAAGGGAAAGGGCCTATCTGCAGAGTGTTGCAGAGGACCGTGACTACATGTCTGACAGTGAGGTGAGCAACATTCGTGAGACGAGAAGTGGAGAGGAGGTCAGTGGACATGGGCTTGAGAGACCACGTACTGCACCACAGTCAGAACTTGATGAGTTTGTCCCTCCACAGACAAAGCACGACCAGTATGGAAAGTATTCCCAGTACCAGTACCCACAGTACCAGCAGTCCCTGTACCAGCCTCAGTCACCATACCAATCCCAGTCCATCTACTCTTCTGTTCCTTCTCTGACTGCCTCACAACAACAGAGCTACCACCAAATGCTCTTGCTCCAACAGAAAGCCAGACAACAAGCTGCTCTCCTCTCTGAATTAGAGTCTACCAAAATGGCCACTAACTATGACACCTCATCTTACTTAGGAGGAAAATATGGCAACCATCTTGACTTGCATAGCTTAGAAGAGCGTGCTGGCAGCATGGCAGTCAGTCCAATGTCCAGTGTATCTGCTGACTCCTTCTATGCGGACTTAGATCCACATCAAACATCAAGTAGCTACATGCTTTTAGAAGATGCAGCAGAACTTGCAAAGAGCACTGGTAGCCTTTCATCCACCAGCTATGGCATAGCTGAGAGGGAGCTGGCCAAAGCAGAGCGTCTTCTGAGACACGCTGCTGCAGATGTTGGTACAGACTACTTGGGCAGCTCCTCTAGACTTCATTCTTATGGTAAGGCCCAGGATGAAGAGGACCCAATGGAAGAACCATTTGAACTGAAGCTTTTAAAACAGCAACTGAAACAGGAGTTCAGGAGAAGCACAGGGGGAACTGAAAGCTTAGAGCAGCTTGCTGGTCTCTCACATCACTATACCCCCAGCACTGGAGTGTCTAGTGGAAGCTACAGGGCCTACCCTAAAACTGAGAAGTACAGCATCAGTAGACTGACCTTAGAAAAACAGGCTGCCAAGCAACTCCCAACATCTATGCTCTACCAGAAACACAAAAACACCAGCAACATTGGCAAGTATTCCTCAATCCAGGACACCAGGGCTCTAGAAACAGACTACACTAGCTACTTGGGGTCCACTAGTTCTTCTCCCAGGTCAAGCAGACTTCTGCAGGATGAGATCACCTTTGGGCTTCGCAAAAATATTGCTGAACAGCAGAAATACCTGGGCTCCACACTTGGAGCTAATTTGGCCGGTTCACTTAATCTGGGCCAAAGCCTAAATTTGAGCCCAGGCATGAGGTCCTCTTTGGCTGAAGACTCAGCTTATCCCAGTGGAAGCAGGTCACGGCCTTCTTCTAGACCCTCGTCTGTTTATGGCCTTGACCTTTCCATTAAAAGGGACATCTCAAGTTCTTCTCTGAGACTCAAAGCTGAAGGTGATCCCTCCTCAGAGACCTCAGCTTTCCAGACTCCATCAGGCAGGTCAAAACCTACAAGCCTGGCCATTGTACAAGGTGGGCGTGGACGCATCCCTATTGTGGCACAAAACTCAGAGGAAGAGAGCCCACTGAGTCCGGTGGGTCAGCCAATGGGTATGGCACGGGCATCTGCAGGTCCACTCCCACCCATATCTGCAGACTCCCGTGACCAGTTTGGGTCATGCTTGTCCCTCCAAGACCCTCAACAGCAACATCTCAGAGAAGATACTTCAAGAGGACGTGGCTATGTGCTAATGGATGATCTGCAGGGCACCATGTCTGATAGTGAAGGTAATTTGTTTGTCCACAGACTGTCCTCTTGGAGTGACTCTTCGTACACAGTTCCATCTTTTTATTTATCTGTGTCTCATCATGTACGTGCTCGTTCCTGTCTATATGAAGGCATCAATTCTCTGAATATATATGTTTTTCTGTCTTGTTTAAGCTTCATTGCCCTATGCTCAACTAATGAAATAATCACAATGTCAGTTGGCTTTCTATAATACAAATCTTTATGGTATAGCAACAGTTAAAGTAAACATTTTGCATGTGACTTTTTTTTTTCTTTTTTCTGTGGAATACTTATAGTGCATGCTTTCAGTCTCTGCATGTTCAGTTAATATGTACATGTGCTCTCTGAATGGGATAAATGAGGGAAAAAATTACACATAAACTGGCAGGACCTATTATAAATCTCTTTTCAGTAGCAGTGGAATAGCCTAATGACCCTCAAAATTTCTATTTAAGCTGCTTGTTAACAATTGAGCTGAATATGTTTGATTTAGACATCTGTCTAGTTACAGTATCTTAAAGTGCCTTCTAGTAAAAATCTTCTCAGCATTATTCATAATATAACTACACAGAATCTCTCTTCCTCTAGCTTGCTTTATAGATATGTTAAATTATATGCAAAAATTCAAGAAATGAGAAATTAAGAAATGAGATATTTTGATTTTGTTCTGTATAAGGTCAAGCATTCATTTAAACATTTAAAAAAAAAATAGTTTCCTTCCATAAAAAAACTTTATAGCCTAAGCCTATATACAAAATGTCATAGTTTATACATCTATTTCTCTGTGATAGATGATACTCTTCATGCATTGCTAGCAGTTCCTGGAGTAATTATCATGGCAGTTTGTGTTTGCCTGTTTGATGTTCATTTAATAAACAGCACGAGTGATTTGCATGTCTCTTCCTGTCTGGTTTTGAATAAACTCTTTCACTTTCCTGCATGTTCAATTGCTTTCTTTTGCACTCCAGGAACTAATAAATGCCTTCAAATAGAAAGGGCTATGCTTTTTTTCTCAGTTTTGTGTCAATATTTGTCTTTTGATTTCTAATGATATTTAAAGTATAGTTTTAAGACTGATGTTTATGTGCATTGCATGCTCCCTCGCCTCATTAACTGCAAATGCATGAAATTACATTAGCTGCACTGTGCGTTACAAAAAATACATAAATATTGTAATTTTTACACAACCACAAAACCTAAAACTCAAACCCAAACTACTCATCAATTTTATAGTGTTATTTTCTTTTATTCATCTATGTAGTTACTGACCCCATACATGTAACAACATATGATGTGTTCATCATATGTGCCATCTGGAAGTAAATGCATTTGCCTTGGTTGCAGCACTAAGTGAATCCCTGGTGGGTTTGTGCAGAGACGATCCAGGAAACTCACATGAGAATGTCACAAACGGTAGAGTATAACCACCTTAGACTCCTGCACGTCTCCCGTCTCCTCCAATCCCCGCTACCATGACCACCCACCCGCCAATCACCCATAAGCTGTTAGGCAACCAAATCGACCACAAATTCATCTCCATAACAACATGTTACAGGAAGTATGATGAATTTGCACAATAATGTAATGCTGTGTTAGTGAATACAGATCTTCCATCTGTGATTAAATTGGAATTTCACACTCCTCTACAAAAATAACTAATTTTATCCATTTAAACTGCTGCAATTTCACCAATTTGGTGAACAAAACATCATTCATGTAAAAATAGTAATAGTTTGCATATCAAATCTATTGACTTCATAATTAAACTGGCCGTGCTCATAAAGCTGGCAAAATGACCACAGATATACACAATAATACAATTCTGTGGTAGTGTTTTAGCGTGTAACATGATCTACATCTATCATATCATTTTACATCTGAATGTCAGGTCTGTAAACACAGAAATCTTTTAAATTGTTAAATGTTGATTCCTCTTGATAACCTGAGGTCAGTTATTCACTTGTTCAAATACATCTATTGCCTTTAAAAGTTCCCAAGAAATGAATGCTCGCTAAAAAAAAACTTTTCCACCCTGTAGCTGAAAGACCCAACACCAATGCAAGATAGTATGGCAAAATATTTCCTACCCCTGTCTGTCTTTAACCCCTATTCATGAAAACTTAAGATGTATAAGGGTAGGTACAGTAGCAAGCAGACTTGCTCTAAATCTTCTTACAGAATTCGTATAGTGCGTTATGTATAGAAAAAAACAATCTGAGGAATTGTGTCCTCAGGGTTTGTTTTAGTTTTAGGTTTGCATACAAAAATAACTGCTCTACTTTATATAACCATTTCCTTTTCTGCCCCAGATGTCTCTATATTGTTTAAATTTGAGACTGCATATGTACCCTAGCTGTCTCTAGTACCTGATTTTACCAGAGTGTCTTTAGTGGTTTGTTGTAACAGATTGGCAAGCAAGACTTTAACGTTTTAATTTCCATCTGTTTATCTGAAGCGTACCATCTGCGACGGGAGGAAACTGACTGGTTTGAAAAACCACGAGACGGACGCACAGAAAATGGACAAGGGGTGGACAGAAGACAGGTATTTTGCATATCACAGTATTTCAGAAACATATTGCATGTTAGAGAATTATGAAAATGAATTCTGATTCATTTTATTTTATGTCCCTTTAGGGAAAGTCAGCACACTACCCGTTTCCTCATACCAGAATAAAGCTGCAGAGAGATCCCAAAGATCGTAGTGTATCAGGTAAGACGTGCAACCTTTCAAATTCTTAATGCTGTGCTGCTTGGCTTCCTGACATGCTCCAACTATGTAGACAGACGTTTAGGACAGCTGCCCCTGGTAAAAGAGAATCTGCTCGCTTACCAGGCCATCATAGAGAGATGCCCGAGGCTTATGTCTATGCAAACATTAGTTTCACCATGTGGAGATTGCATTGGCACAGTTTTATTGTATGCCTACTACTAAACAACACATTATCTCTCCTCTAATTTCCCTTTAGCGTCCTCTTGTGGTGCTCTATTTTGCCACATCATTGCACACAAAATGTCAACAGACACAACCGCTGAGCAAAAGCACATCAGCAGTCTAGCCCCTCCTCGTGCTTTGGCATGTCACGTAGGTGTGGTTGATCCTCCTCGATATCCCGTGTCACTGTTCCTTTAAGTATTAGAAGAGGGCAGACATTACACAGCAATGTGGCAGATTGGCATCCCTCCAGTTTCATCAGTCATCAAAGCTCAAAATGGCGTGTAATGCACAAATTGGATAATCTTTTTTAATTAGAAACTGATTAACAAACAAGCGACTTAAAAAAAGACAGTAAATAAGACTATAGCTATACTGTGGTGTGACTGGTGGATTTGTTGCACTATAATTAAGGTAATGTGTACATTGGTAATTCGTT
Source organism: Romanogobio albipinnatus (assembly GCA_023566225.1). NCBI lineage: Eukaryota > Metazoa > Chordata > Actinopteri > Cypriniformes > Gobionidae > Romanogobio > Romanogobio albipinnatus. The sequence continues at coordinate 46,849,758 of CM042245.1, read as the reverse complement.
TGATGGAAGGGTCTGTGATTCTCAATACAGGATGTATGTCAAACAACTAATCCTTGGAAAGAATGGAAATTAAAGGTAATTTAAAATTAGGAGTTGCAATGCAAATTAATACAATCTTAGTTCACTCTTAGTTCACTTTTTTGGGGGGTAAAGCATCCTTTTAATGCCATTGAAGTTTCTGTGGTTATTAAATGGGGTCAAGTCATGTTTTACGCTAGTGAATATTTCTTAGGGTCGTTTTATTTTTGAATGTCACTTTCTGTTTAGACACTAGAGTTGAATTACTTGAGACCATTATTTGAAGGTCTTATCTCAGTCTCGACCACATTTGTACTCGGACTTGTCTCGGTCTTAGACTAAGAGGACTCAGGATTTTGTTTCAAGACCACAACTGCTGGGATATTACTAAATTACCAGTGCATTATCTGATGTATTTATTAACATCCTTAATGTGATTGGATATAAAACTTACTTAACTCATTTCTGATTTATTTATTGTGCCGGTCCAGAAATTAATGAGGGAGTGTGTCAAAAATGTCACCAAAATGCATTCAAATTCTCCAAAAATTCAAGATGTTGCAAAAAAAGTACTTGTATGAGATCTGGATTTGTATATTATAACATGTGATATAATTAAGCAATATTATAAGAGGCAAGAGAGCTGTTTTCACAAATTTGAACGACTGCAAACATGGTATTGCTTTTATACAAACTTAAAAACATTATACTCAACATTATTTATGCATTTGTAATTTACCAATTCAGATGCATCTTCTGTGCCACATCTGCAGTGACTTATTACAGCTTTATATAGTGTCTTTTATATATATTTTTTTTGTTAAAAATAAGTAATTTCTCATGCTGTAATGTGGATCTTTATGAATTTGAGGAGTGCTGGTCTTGTCTTGGTCTCAACCCTTCAAAGTCTTGGTCTTGTCTTGGTCTCAACACACATTGGTCTTGATTTCGGATTAGGTGGTCTAGACTACAACACTAATAGACACCTTAACATCTTGACTTGAAGTGTGGGTTTTATTGAACTGACTTTTTTTACCCTACAAAAGCTATAGCAGAATTTGATGATATTGGTATTTTAATTTGATTATAGGTTCACAAACATTATTGTACACTTTTAAAATCTATGGTTCCAAGACGATCCTTTAACATCCATTGGAACCTTTCCATTGCACAAAAGGTTTTTATATGAAAAATCTGATTGCTCTTCATACTAAGAAAAAAATGGTTCTTTCAAGAACTGTTCAACACTGAAGCATGTTTTTTTCTATGGCATTGCTGAGAAAACACCCTTCTGAAACCTTTATTTTTAAGAGTGTAATATAAAAGGGTTTTCAACAACATATTTTGAGTCAAAATCTTATAATTACTGGGATATAGCCTGTGTGACAACAGCCCCGTTCCAAAGATTGGTACGTCAGAAACAAATTGGAAATGTATTAACTTGAAATAAATTTTAATAAAATGAGCCAGGCTTGTTATCATCAGGGTTCATACCACCTTATGTTTATGCAATGCTCTTTCCTTACAGGAAACGGACTGGGCATCCGTGTGGTTGGAGGAAAAGAGGTCCCGGGAAGCAACGGGGACATTGGTGCGTATGTTGCCAAAGTATTACCTGGAGGAGCCGCAGAACAGATGGGGAAGATTGTGGAAGGTAGGCGCATCAATGAAGTGCGGTTACTGCTTTAAAACCTGTCTCTGTGTGGGTTCACTGGTTCGGTTAAGCTGAAGAGGTGTATCAATGTTCACTGTCTCTTAGAGCAGGGAGAGAAGCACATCTGTTGACGTTAAAGGGCACAACATGACGTGATAGGCGACAGGAAAAACCAATGATGCTAATCTGCACGATTCTTCACCTCCAGGCTCCAGGAATGACTCATTCTTGATGTGAGAGATAAAGATAGAAAAGAAGAAGAAAATGAAGTTGAAGTTTCAGGTTCATGGCTGTTTCCTCTGCGGTGTACATCTGCGGCGTAGGTGTTGTGCAGATCAAATGAGAGTTGAATGTTAAATTTAAATGGAAACTTTGACTGAGATGTCTCTGGAGAGTTCAGCTGAAGAAAGTTTGAGGTTTTACTGCTTTAACACTGTTTTTTTTTATTTTTACAATGCAGTTATGTAAATATGCACTTTACAAAGTCAAAATTGACCTCATTGTGACAGATTTGCCCAATGATTGCTCATGGCTAGAGTTTCTTGACTTGGAAGAATCCTCACTTCTTTTTTTTTTAATGAAATCAGAATAGTATGACTGCTTTGAACGGTCTTGATGGGCTATTTCAGCCAATTTGATGGAGTTGAATTTTACAAGCTCTATTGATCTCAGTTGTGACTGAGGCGTTAATTCTTTCTCTTTCTCCAGGGCGAGGGTGAGCACGGAACATTGTAAATTAGGTCTGCTTGGGCTCCGGCTTTTGTGCTGCTTTCTCCCGGTCATAATTTACGAGGGGCCAGAATCGGTGTCTAGGGGGATAGTGAAGCTGGAGGGAGTGGATCTGTCTGTGCACAGGCTTATTTATGAGGCTATATACAACAGCTGAGCTTTGTGAAAGAACATTCTGAGCTTTGACACTTCACATCTGTCTTCTTCCTCCTCCTCTCACACTCGATCAAATATCACTTTGTATTTAGACATCTGATTCCTTGGCTGCCTCGTCTCGTCTCGTCTCTTCTCTTCGCATCTCTTCTCTTTTTGTATCTACTCTCTTATTTCATCTTAACATGTCTCTACTTTTTTCTTGTTTTGTCTAAATCTCACCTTTTCTCTTCTCATCTCATTTTGTCCCTTCTCTTCTCTTTTGATCTTACGTCTTCTCATACCTGTAGTTACATCTGAATATTTTCTGTAAAAAGCTAGGATATGTTGAATAATATTAATCTGTTGCTGTTTTTGATGCACGATGCCTCCTGCCATTTAAAGGCAGTTTAGTAAAGTGATTCTATTATATGCTTTTGATTGGTTCTCTTGCACACCACGTCTGCCAATTACATCAATCCACATTGACGCTAAAAGCTTTAGGCTACAACCTGTCTTGCCACCTTGGCGAGTGATAAAAATGCGTTCTAGTGCTGGAAATTTATCAAAGTAATCAAATGTAATCAGTTACATTACTTTAATAAAGTAATTGAAATAGTTACACTACTATTTTAAATAGGATAACTTTATAACCTATTATATTTCCAAAGTAACCTTCCCAACACTGTATACACTCTTATCTCATCAAATTTAGTCTCTTCTAGTATCATCTCTCTTCTCATCTTGTCTCTCCTAGTCTCTTCTGATCTTTCTTGTATCTACTCTCATTTCCCATTTTCTTGTCTCGTCAGCTCACGTTTTCTCTTCTCTTTGGACCTTATCTCTTCTCATATAAACTCTTGTCTCATTTCATTTAGTCTCATCTCTTCTTGTCTCATCTAATCTCTTCTGATCTTGTTTATCTCTTTCATTTGATCTTATCGTCTCTCTCTATTCTTTTCTTTTCTCATTTAATTTCACGTTTTCTCTTCTCATCTTGTCTTGTATCATTTGGTCTTCTCTTCTTGTATTGTATCGTATTTTATTGTATCATCTTTTTCCCACATAATGAGTAGGAAACATAAACCAGTAGCAGATGAAGCTTCTTAAGGGAGAAATGTCAAATGTTTCTACTTGGCGTAAGCGTGATTATGTATGCGGTCGGCATGGTTACAACAGCAATGTGAACATGCGCACACATAGTAACACCATGGGAACATGCTGGTGTTAAGCAGTGGAGTAATGCGAGCCTGCTGTTCAGCCTTTCACATTAAAGTATAAAATCTGTGAGTGTGTGTACATATACAGTACATGACATGATTGAGCACACATTCACCTCCAGGGACCCCAAGCATCCACCGTAATGTAGGAGCTTCGAAACGCCCAAAGAGGGCATACCTGGCCTACCTGAAGACACGCTTTCATCTGTGTAAGTGCACCAACAGTGTGGTTTCAGTTTGCTGTGACTTGGAGTGAACCCTGCTGCATGTGTGCCCTTTCCTTTCTCACAGGGTTTCTATAGCAGGGTACGTTTAATTGAAAGAGATCACGTGTGCCGTTGCAGTGCTGTTTACAGAGTATTTGATCTCTCAGATAGTGAATAAAATGTATCCAATGGCTGATTTTTTTTGTGTATGTGTGTTTTCATAGGAATGCAAGTTCTGGAGTGGAACAGCGTTTGCTTGACTGGTAAGACGTACGAGGAGGTGCAGGGTCTGGTTGGTCACCAGGTTGGAGAGGCGGAGTTATGTATCAGACTGTGAGTGACAGATTTACTACTAATTATTTAAAATATGTGTAATTTTGACTTTTACTTACTAACTAAGAAAGGTGTACATCTAAAAAACGTATTAGTAATTTAGTAATTTAAAAGTGTAAAAACGTATTACACTTTTAAATGTTATTGTCATTGTCTCAAACACATTTCTTAAAGACACAATATGTAAGATTTTTGGATGGAAATATCCAAAATTCACTAGAACAATGATATATATATTTTTTGACTTGTGTACGTTATCCCAAAAGTTTCCAAGATTGTTTAAATCCAGAGAAATAAGCAATTTTAACCAGGCACAGACCGTGTCCGTGCGTCGCCTATCAATGACATCATACTCGATTTCCGTTTTATTTCGTAGAATCCATGGAAACACCAAAGACACTATAATATAGCTCAACACAGTAGTCTTATTGTTTAAATATCATTTTCATGATTTACCGCGGGTACCATGTTTTACCATGCCTAATATCGGTCTAGCTTACTGCAGTGTGCAACAAATGTCTCATAGTAGCCGCTGAGTGAATGCACAGAGAAGCGTTATAGCATAACTTTCAACACACTCAAATAATGTATCTAATATGATAAAACAGCCCCGGAAAAAGTGGAAGCGGTCGTCTGCAGCATAATAAAATCTCAGCGAAATCAGGGCGTCATCAAATTATGCCTTGGTTTCAAGTAAGCGGCGAAAAAAAAAAAACATATTGTGGCTTTAACCCATTTTATTTCTGTATTCTGACATATTTCTGAATGAAGCATAATTCATTTAAATTTAATAAGAAGAAATGTAGGTGAAAAACGTTTTTGGTTACATATCAGGATGGAGCCTATGAAAGCTTGTTTCCGCCACAGAATAAAAAATAAAAAAGGTGATTACGACTTTTTATCTCACAATTCTGACTTTTTTTATTGCATGTTATAAAGTCGAAATTGCGAGATATAAAGTCAGAATTGTGTGATATAAACTCACAATTGCATGAAAAGTCAGAATTGCGAGTTTATATTTCACAATTTTTTTATTTTGTGGCAAAAACATGCTTTTCCTTAGAGTCTGATTGTTTGAGGGAAAGGGGTTGAAAAATTAGGAACGGTTTGTGAACCTTTAAATTTGAGAGCCAAAAAAAAGTACATTATTTTTCAGCTGAACATTACGACCAGGAATGTACATTAAGCGAGCGCATGGGGTACATTTTGATCCCATGCTGGCTTAACTGAACTTTTTGTCCTTTGACCATGATTTATCTCTTTGTCATTTTCAGAGACATAAATATGCTGTCTGATTCTGAAAGCTCCCACCTCGACCTTCAAGACCAGACCAAAGGTGGGAACCATCAGTCAATGGGGAAGACAGTCAAATGATAATCTACTAATTAACCTCAATGGCACTAAACCACTAACTTGCACTTATAAATATACAGGAGACAGACCTCCGCGGTCACCAGGTGTAGACCCTAAGCAGCTGGCTGCGGAGCTGCAGAAAGTGTCCCAGCAGCAGGTGCCGTCCTCCTCTGCGTCAGCACTGGATAAACCCTCGGCGTCCGCTGGCTCCAGTGCAGTTCCCAGCCCTGGCCAGCCTGGTTCACCCTCTGTCAGCAAGAAACGCCACAGCAAGGTATGCATATGCCTTGCACACACTATTATTTTGTGTACAAAGAGTCAAATGCATAACTATGTCTTTTCTTACTGCTGATGTTTTGTTTCTTAGACCTCTGAGGCTGCAAAAACTCAGTCCCTCCCAGTGTCAGGAGAGATCCAGGTAGATTTCAGCTCTCATTAACTCAGCTATATGAGTAGCTTATTCAGGCCATGGGACAATTGCGATTTACAGACCTGCAAATGTGGAAATTTCTATAGTCAGTATGAACTTTTGTACTTATGCTCTAAAATATTTCATCAGCTAGAAATTGCTCTTTAGGAGTGCAATCTCTATAAAAGCATAAGCATCTTGCACTTTCGTGTGAATTCACTGGTCAAAAAAAAATGTATTTATGCCATATTCATTCACCTTTTCAGTAGTAGAAAGTAGAAAAAACATTTCTTTCCTTCTTAAATTTTGCAGCTTCAAATAAATTACGACAAACAGCTGGGCAATCTCATCGTCCATGTTCTTCAAGCGCGAAATCTGGCACCCCGGGACAATAGCGGCTACTCGGATCCATTCGTTAAAGTTTACTTGCTGCCGGGTAGAGGGTAAGTACCTTGTAAAACTCAACTAACTGGAACTGAGTTGTGTCTCATGGTTTCAGCCTCTGTGTAAACCATTAGGCGTTGATCCCGTGGGTGCTCGGGGGCTCGAAATGGTCGAGCACCTACGAAAAAACACGAGATATTTTAACCAATAAAAAACCTCAGACTGTTTCAGCAGCAGTCAGTTCTCACCACAGTTTTGAAAAATGCTATAAAAGTGGGCGTGGTTTAGCTACGGAGTGGAGGGGGACAAGGGGAGACTGACAGCACATCAACGGCTTCTGTTCTGATTCAGACCATTTTATTTCGCTCTCATTAAAAGCATCAAAGCTTCCCACAAATACGTGCTGCAAATTACCATTATGTTACACGCAACACAATATACACATGTAAGCTCATCGTTACACAAATAGGCTACATATATATACTGCGACACCTATAATTCAATGGACAATTAAATGCACAGCCATTCGCAATTTGTTCTCTGCATCACACTGCACACACTGTTGCATACCTTTGATAACTTTTGAGGCTTATTTTGTGGAGATTTATAAGCCGTTTGGTCGGTTAAATGGCCGTAAAGAGCGGTTACACTCACAGTGTGGATGAATCACGTTTGTGTCGTAGACTCAGGATCTATTGAAGAGAATGTAGGCAACGCAGAAAGCGGACAACTCATACAAAGCGGAAAAAAACACTAGTTTTTGATCCATTAATGCGTCTCTCACTTACTGTGTGCGATCTCACTGTTTGAAGCACCAGTCAGAGGAAAATGCCTATCAACACGTGCTGTCATGAATAATTAAGTGCGTGCTCCCATGAATTAAGCAACGCGTCTTCTCATAGGACAAAGACACGCAGACTCATGAATAATTATGAGACACCAATGACTCATCGCCGTACTATAGTACGAGAAAACGTCACGTCCTATGACGTTGACATGAAGACGAATTTGAAAGAGGAAGTTGAAAATAGAGCAAAAAGGTTTAAAATGAACTAGTTTTCTCCCACAATCAAAACTAACAGATGGTAACATTGTCTTCCATGATGTTCAACACACATACTTTTGTTAAAATCTCAGAAAATTTGGTTTAGGGTTTCATGACCCTTTAAATAAAAAACCTCTCTCATTGGTGGATCTCACATCGTGTCCCAGCTGGTTGTAATACACACAATTCTAGCTTTTTATTTATAGCATTGCAACAATTAGCATTTGCACAACAGTGGCAGATCCAGGCATAGGCAATATAGGCACCCACCTAGGACGGCAACGCATGCTTAGCATACGTAGCTTTCAGACACAAATTTCCTTCTAATCGTTATAGTTCATTTGAGGCAGTTTTATTTTAATGACAAATGTCAAGAGCGTATTATTGTAACGCGAGAGCACATCCATGTACTGCGCAAACACAAATCTCTACACTTGTATATAGGTACATTTCCTTCACTCTCGCACAAATCTACAGTGGCCTCATGGCTCTGTTCTTGCTCAGATATTGCATGTGCACGCTCAAACTTTGTCCTGCTCACTCACGAATCTCTACAAGCTCTTTCTGTAGATTTCTCTACTCTCCTGGAATGAATGTTACCAGAAGCTTTCCACCACCAGACTTTAATGACTGACTGATGAAATAACACACGTGTACCTTTAAATCGTAAAGAAATGAAGGATTCATCGTTGTAGTCTATGTCGAATAATTCCATGTACAAATTTCATGAGATAGCATTTTCAAGCTGGTTTTAGTCAGTCAGTTCTCTAGTTATTTTATTGTTTAATAGTTATTTGAGTTAAGTGGTGATTATAAATAGGAATTTAAAATATTATTTTATTTAGTGAATAGAGACCCACTCGTTCAACTTTACTCAAGTTACTGTAGTAAACGTTGCACAAAGGTATCGCTCTTTATATGTCGGACACATAACGGTAATTAATACGATTAGCCTTTTGCTTGACTGCGTTATCAAACAGCTAATAATGTGTTGCTAATGTTACACAAACCATGTTCCCGTCAGAGTCAGACAGTTGCCTTCTAAAAATCAGTATCCTTAGAAACGCTTTGACCATCATAGAACGTCAGTGGAAAAAGGCATATTGTTCTTCATAACATCGTAATATACATAATATACCCGCTGTATTGCTAAATGTACCTGATCTTTCAACAGAAAAATATACCGGGATAACTTGGCTTCTCTTTAGACTCCCCTGCTTCAGAGCATATTAATGATATTAATATGTTGACGGCATGTTGACGTAATTGGTTACAAGGTAGTTTGTGATGTAAGAAACATCATCAATTTCAAACCACGTCTTTGGTTCACTGCAGGTTTAACGAGAAAATACTCACCATTGCTGTTGATTTATGAATTTGCACATAGTTTTATGAAAGCATATTAAAAACACCACATAGGCATATAAACAACATTAAAAAAACTTGATTTTCGCCTCAGGGTTTTTTTGCGTATGTATATGGTAACTTAGCCCAGTTATAATTTGCTCATGGAAACAGGTGAAGAAAAATGTGTTTATATTTGGTTGGTAATTTATTTGCCCTTGCAATTTTCTAAAAAAAAAAAAGAAAAAAAGAAAGACTTGCGTGGGTTACTTCACCCACCGGCAGAAACATAAATCGCCGCCTATGGTGTGAATGACTAACTGGGGTTGGTCACTTTACATGTCGGTCAGATGACCTGCCAAAATAGCTATGTGAAACTACAGAAATTGTTCATTTAATATCTGGATTCGTGACTTAACCCAGACAAATCCAGCTGTTTCACCCTTGGCACTGGAAATTAAGACTCCCGGAGCTGTTATTCAATCCTAGCTGCTACTTTCAAGTTAAACGAAACATAAAATCACTTATCCAGCTGTAATTAGCACCAGGTCCATAGGAAAGACCTGGAAAGGATTATGCATATTGTGTAAGCCCTAGTTTTTAACTTTTTTTTTTTTTTTAAATGTGCGTGCGTGTGTGTGTGTGTGTGCGTGTGTTGGTTCAGGCATTTATGAGTGCAGTAAGTGACTCAGCAAAAGAGGAAAATCAATGACAGCTCAATTAGTGTGTAAAATGATAGTGCTGATTGATGTTTGTAGGTTGGTGTGTATGTTTGTGTATGTGCGCATCGGATCATTTCTGGCTCTCATCTGATCATGCAGTACTTGGATTGAACCTACAGAAACAGGAGCTGTCCATTTCTCTGCTCCATATGGGCATGAATGCATGAGCTACTGCAAAAACACAAACACACACACACACACACACACACTTTTGCAGTCTCCCACTCATCACTGATTGTTGTCTGTTTTTGCTGCATGCTGGATCTTCACAGTCAGGTCATGGTTGTGCAGAATGCCAGGTATGTGATTCTTTCCTACAGCACATTATACAAGACTTGGCCATGCTTGGACATGAATGGCTTAATAATGTAGGGTTTTGCTCTTTTTACATTTTTATCATTGTTACTCATTTGATCATTTTCTCAATGTAGTATATGTTCACTTTAGCAACACAAGTGGGCCTATACTAGATGTCGTCGTCCATTGTGCAAAACAGTGTGGGCCAGTGTTTCATGTTTCTGTTACTGGTGGTTTGTGCCACACTGATCTACCTCATGGTGACCTCTTGTGGTATGTTATCTAATTGTAGTGCTGAAAACAAAAGAAGGTCCAAACACGTTCAGAAGAGCCTGAACCCAGAGTGGAACCAGACCGTCATCTACAAAAATATCCACCTGGAACAGGTGAACTACAAGCTCACAGGCATTTGCATACATCTAGGTTGCGTTTCAGATGTCTGAAACACCAAAAGAAAAATCTGATTTTACTTTGATGGAATGTGCTTTTTTTTTTTTTTTTTTGAACATCCCATGTCAGTTTTGAGGTTTCAATTATATGAAAGCTCTTCAGAGAGAATCTCAGGCTTTGGGTACAAACAGGGAAAAGTCTGTTGTCTCCCAGAAGTACTTTAGTCTAATTAAGACCAAAGAGCTTCTTGAGTTTGTTGAGCTCTCTGAGGCAGCTGCTGACAGATGTGATTGATATGTTTTTACTGGACTATTGAAGCGAGGCAAACAGCTCTTAATTGAGAGAGAAAGGCAGAATGTAGGTAGGTGAGGCTTATATGGAAAACCATCTGGATTTAATGTTTCAGTGCTGCATATCATGTTTGATATGTTTGCTAGTTTAACACAAAAGAGATATTTTATGAAGCAGTATTTTTGTCTTGCTTTCCAGTAATAATATCTTAAAACAAAATGCATTTACTTAATTTGATCATTTATTTTTCTAAACAAACTTTATTTGTATGTAATGTAGTTAAATCCATACTTAAAACAAGTGAATGTTATGAATATTTATATAGATTTTTTTTACATTTATTTGTATTTGTAAGAAGTCTCTTATGCTCACAAAGGCTGCATTTATCTAACAGTAATATTGGGAAATATTATTACAGTTGAACAGTTTTCTATTTTCAAATGGTAAAGCTGAATTTTCAGCATCATTACTCCAGTCTTCAGTGTCACATGATCCTTCAGAAATCCTTCAAATATGTTGGTTTGGTGCTAAATCATTTCTTTGTGTAACCCCTCCTGTTCGAACCGCCCCGCTCCAAGCGGGACTCGAACCCGGGTCCGCCGGCATGAGAGTCGGACGCTCTAACAAGGAGGCTAAAGGCTGCAACCTCTAGCGTCAGTCGCTAGAGCGTCTCTTGAGATCAGAGGAGTGAGGTTTACTCGCACAGCAACTACTAGCTGGCCTCCGTTACACTCACCCCCCTAAACCTCACTCCCATCCGGGTCACGGCACCAATGTAACCCCTCCTGTTCGAACCGCCCCGCTCCAAGCGGGACTCGAACCCGGGTCCGCCGGCATGAGAGTCGGACGCTCTAACAAGGAGGCTAAAGGCTGCAACCTCTAGCGTCAGTCGCTAGAGCGTCTCTTGAGATCAGAGGAGTGAGGTTTACTCGCACAGCAACTACTAGCTGGCCTCCGTTACACTTGTCAGATGCAAAACCATGAGCTGCTTAATATTTTTGCGGAAACCATGATAATGACACAAAGTTTAAAAGTACAGCATTTATTGGAAATATATTTTTTGTAACATTATAAATGTCTTTACTGTCACCTTTGATCAATTTTATAATCCTTGCTGAATAAAAGTATAAATTTAAAAAAATATATATATATATATATTTTTTTTTTCACCCCATGTTTAAATTAAATATTGGTTGTCATGGTGGTGGTTGAGGAGAGACCCCTGACATGAGTGTAAAGCGCTTTGGGTGTACAGTAGTACATATGAAAGCGCTATATAAATGCCTCATTCATTCACTCATTCATTCATGTAAGTGTATCTTGATTAAGGATCTTTAAAAGATGGAAAACAAGGAAAAATACTAATATAGAAAATATTTTGAGTGTTTGTGAGGTGTTTCCTCCCCTTCATTTAGAGATCAATGGAAAATTAATTAAGTTCCAGAGTTAATGACAACATTAAAGTAATGTATAGTGATATAAATCATCTTGGCACTGAATCTGCTTAATCTAATCTTCTACTCTGTTTTTGTGTGGCGTGTGTATAGCTAAGAAAGAAGACACTGGAGGTCAGCGTGTGGGACTACGACAAGAGCTCTGCCAATGACTTCCTGGGAGAGGTGAGGAGCTACAAGTTCTTTAAACACACTTTGAAAACTTAAACACCAGGTTCAGTGTGTCTAAACGATACAGAAGTGTGTATATTCAGGTACCTGAGCTTTAAAAAAAACATTCAGGTGTGAATATCTGGTGCAAAAAATAAATAAGTAATGAAATTGTGCTTGTATGGGGCTAGGTACTAATCGACCTGTCCAACACGGCCCAACTGGACAATGTCCCACGCTGGCTGCCTCTAAAGGAGCAGAGCGAGGGCGAGCATCACCGGCGTTCTCACTCGGCACAGGGCCGCCAGCACTCGCCCAAACCCCACGGAGGACACGGGACCCAGCATTCCCCGAAGACCTCCGGCCACAGTAAGGAGGACTCTCCCAAATCCTCGGTCATCAAGAGCCGTAGTCACGGAATCTTCCCTGACCCTGCCAAGGGTAGGACCGCAAGTCGCATGCTACTTCTGCCACTTCTTTCACATTTCAAGTCGTGATGTCTTCCTCTTTTCCATCCTTCTATTGCTGTCATTTCTTTACATTCTGTCTTCTCTTCCTCACTCAGTATTGTTCTTGCTTTAATTTGATCTCTCCATCCTGTATTTCTCGAGCTTCCTAGCTTTGGCTTCTTGCTCTCCATATATGTGTGTTCAGTTCACAAAGGCGCTGAGCTCACCAGCGCTTCACTCCAGCCACCTCACGCAGGGTGTGACAGGGCCGCTCAGGCAGGATGCTAACTAGGGCACAATAGTTAGACCTTAAGTATCACATAAGTTGTGCCAGAAGGAGACTCAATTATTTCAAGTAACCTAACAAAAAAATAATCGTAGTTTATGTAGAATATAAATAAGAATGGGTTTTTGAAGAATTAAAATGAATAAATAGGCAAAAGTAGGGAATGAGACGGCTCCTGTGGTAATTTGGTTCTGGTTGTTTTAGACATGCAGGTCCCCACTATTGAGAAATCTCACAGTAGCCCCAGCACATCGAAGCCGTCCCTCTCCGAGGGCCAAGCCCGCCCCCACGGAGGCCCCCGTGCTCATGGCAAAAGTGGCACGGCCCGGGCACACCTTGACGATGCCGCAACAACGGCCGAAGCTGCCGGCCAGCAGCCCCGTCTGCAACCAAGTAAACGACGCAAATAAAACCTCCACAGCATGGCTGCCTTCGCACTCATCTGTTCCTCTTCCTGTTCTTTTTTCACTGCCCTCTTTAGTTTTTTTTATCTTCCCCTTGTTGGTTTCTGGTTTCTCACGTTTTTCTTTTTCTGGTCCCCTTGTGGTCACAGTCTGTCACTTCACTTCCACGCCTGTGTGTTCTCTCACCAGTGTGTTGGGAACACATCACGTCACGTCGCACCAATATTTTTTAACACTTTTAGACTCAGAACTCAGAAAACATTTAAATTTAGTGTTTTAATTAATAAAATAATAAATAAAGGTATGTCGGTATATCATCATTTCAAGTAACAGAGCTAAACTATGAAACTATCATACTATAGATATATGTGAAATACAAAAAATATGATTTGTTTTCTATAGTTTCAGTGCATCCTTAAAAGGGATGCTTTAACCCTTGAAAGTGTTTCTGCAGTGCAGCTAGCATGGCGCTAGCCAAAGTCATGGGTTTGATTCCCAGGAAACACACAATACGCATAAAATAATGTAGAGTCCAGCTAAAATATGTGAAGGAACAAAAACAATTTGTGACTCAGTCATGCCCTTTGCCGCCCATCAGCCTTCCACATGATGCTAACTAGGATTACTTAGACCTGTCAATCTCTGTTAGATTTGACTGCACACGTCAGACACCTAGTCATGCAAACCTGTCATTTTACCCCACAGAACCCTTGCTTATGAGGTTATTTTAAAACCGACTTTACCACTTTATTAAAGTTAGAGAGCGAATAATCATCCCTGATAAACACAGAACACATATCACCATGTTTTGCCCTCTTCAAAACAGCCCTGACAACCTTTCTTTTAACTCCTTTTTTATTTATCCCATTGAGTTGTTTTCTGTCCCAGACGGTCGGCTTTTCAGCAGCTACCCCTCACCACCGAGATGGCCGTGCATGTGGCCGCCCACTCCTTAAAGCACCATCCCACCCTGCCTCCACTCTCTCTGCGTCTCTCGCTGGCCTACACTGCACCTCAGTCGACGCTGTCAGCCCGAGCCGGGCCGTGCGCACTGTGGCTGCATGTGACTATGACCTACAGTAAAAGCTGGTGGTGTCCATGTTGTGACGAGTTCATACTCTGAGTCTCCATCTCGCCCCCCTTCTCCCCTCTACAAACCTCCCCTCCTTCTCACCCCCCACCCTGTGGCTGATATATGGCCCCAGCCCAAAATGGCCGCCTCGACCCGAGGCACCACCGGCACAGCGTAGTTGGTGTGCTCACCATTCAGAAAGCCCCGTCCGAGTCGCCGGCCAATGAGATCCCTGACGGCCGACACCTGACCCTCAGGAGAGCCATGTCTGAAGAGAGGCCACAGCCGGATGGAGGTGAGAGTTGTCTCGTATGATTGCCAATGACAGCAAGAGAGAGAGAGAGAGAGAGAGAGAGAGAGAGAGGATGTTGAGTTACTAACGCACATCTAACTAGAGGAACAAAAGTCACTGCGGGAAGGGTACGCTATCTGAAGGGTCGTTCCGAACGAAAGTGAGCAACTGGAACCCTTTACACAGCACTGTTACAGGAGATGTTCAAGAATCTAAATTTAGTTCAATAATCTAAATTTGCAGTTTATGATCATGTGAACCTTGGTGGTGTATATCTTCACAATTTGTTTTTAATCCTGAAGAAATGTATTTATTTTGAAACCCTCAGTTGCTCTCAGGACTAAATATTCCTTTGCATATTTAAGTAGAATTTTTATAGCACACACGTTAAACATTTTTAATTTGAATAAAAGACACAAAGCAACAATATTTAAATGTCTTAATAGACATTAGCATGATATTTTTTTTTATCAAGTTAAAGGCCTGTTCACACCAAGATGAATGTTGCAAAAAATTTGGTTCAATAAACATCCACCTGGAACATTTTTATGGAGAGGTGTTCTAATCCCTTTTCCATTGCACTGTGAAGAAAATTGGCCAGCCAATAGGAGTTACAATGTGCTTGGAGACCCTGGTGTTACATAACTATGACTTAGTGGCATTTACAAACAGACTATATTGTTAAGTGACAGTGAATAGCAGTGGAAGAATCCGGACCCGGCTCTTTACTTTCGTATTTGCTGTTGTTTAGAACCCTCATTCTTCCCTCGGGTCATTGTGACCCGAAACTCATTTTTAAAACATTCGTAAAAATTGAGTGTTCATCGAAGTGGTCCAAGACCATAGGACTTTTGTTGAACTTGAACCACGAGTACACAAAAAAAATGACTGAGTTGAATTTAGTTTTGTGTTTGAAATTTTAAAAAGTACCAAATCCTTGCCTCACGGGTCAATTTGACCCCCATAGGAATTAATGGAATGGGAGAAATGTTTCAATACACATAGAAAATGTATTTTATAATGTCTACATGTGTATTTGAATGCATATGGAAAAGAAATGACTTTAGGACCCAACAGAACAGCTCATTTGCTCCATATAGAGTCATGAAATATCATGTTATATTATTTTGTTCCACAAGAGGTCAGCAAAGACACCCAATGTAAGATATTTTGAGCTGAATTAAAATGGTTACGCATTAAATTGTTACAAAGTGTGAGGGAGGGATGAAGGTTAAAAACACTGTAGCGAATAAAAAATCTGAATGGCTGTTTAAAAACATGTAACTGCTTTTTGACATGTATCTTCTCTGTGACAAGTGGGCGTCACAGTCAAATCAAATACTGAGACAAACATAAGAATATTAATAAAAAAGCTTTTCTGTAACTGCCACCTACTGCCAGAGTGTGAAACTGCATTTGAACTTATCCTTTCTGCTATTTTCCCTGTATTGGTCTGAACCAGGTTTGCCAGGCAACAAAAGTATCCCAATGGCCAGTCAAACGTAAAAAACGAAAAATAGCCTAATGCTATTTTCTCCGTCGGCCAGCTGAATTCTCAACTGAATTTGTGGGGTGTTGGAGCGCTAATAAAATGCACAGGGGTGGAAATAAACCTACGGGAAAAAATGTACAACTTAAAAATAGCTCAACTCCGTGGGAAAACCACAGGCTTGGCAACACTGGTCTGAAGAGACAAATCGATGTGAAAATCGGACATAATTTCTTTACCGAACCTTTCTGTTGGTGTGAACAGGCCTTAACTTTGCTGAGTGGAGAAGCAGTGACACATATTTGCTCAAAATCCATGCAGCCTTCAAAGTGCTCATTTTTCAGAGTGAGTAGGGCCTAGTGATGCTCACTTCCGACTGGAATTCGCCCTTTGCCACTTCACAGGAAATTCATGCAGCGAGTCTCAGTCTCATTCAACAGTCCAGCAACGTGCTTCCCTAAGACCAGGGGACAAAACAGTAGCGCTCGACTGTGATAGGACACTCTAGAAGGGAACGCTGGCTGATGACCCCCTGACCATCCCAAGAGAGTCTCACAAGATACCTGGGTGTTACCGTTACCGTTGCTGAATCTGTTTGAAAAAGACTGTGTGCATGAATTACGCGCCAAAATCATGCATCCCACGTCACACCATCGCCATCACTCTCAGAAATGCATCGACATTAAAATAATCTAATTTGATTAAATGTAAGTAACCACTATTAAAATAAACGTAGCATAATGCTAACAGAATTAGCATAATGTAATTACTTAGGCAAAACTCTTAATGAGCAAAACTCAAACACACAGTTTACTAATTAACAGTTTAATTTGTTCTGTCTGTGCTTTTGCTTCTGTCATCTGATGTCCGCTTAGCATATCTCTGTCTGTGATATTTCCTTTCATTTATGGAGTGCTGTCATGCTTTCTTTAAATGTTGCCAGCGGTACCAGAGGCCTATATAATGTGTGTATGTGTGTATGTGTTGGGAGTGGATATGTGGACAATGGACATCTACCCCATAACTGATAGTTGCCAGTCGTAAGTAGTGTATGTGACTTATGCAACTCACATAGTCCACTTCAAAAACAGCGTCCCGCAGCCATAGATCTGGTGATGCTCCTGTTACTGCAGCCTCATTGGACAGCGGTCTGAGTGGCAGTGCCTTTAGCCTATTGGATGAAGAGGGCGGGACCAATGCGGTGGATAGCGCTATCTTCCAGGTTCCCAGATTGTGAGTGCTTTTCCGTATGACTCTCAGAAATAATAATTGCTAATCAATCATGTTTTGTTTGAAATAGTCTAGTTTTAGTTCTGGTTTTATTTGGTAGTATATCTAAAACACTTTTTATCTATGATTTATTAATGATTTATTTAAAATCCTTCCATTTTCTTGGCACTCCATGTGTTCTCTGATGTTGTTTATTATTCAGTGGAAAGATTCCAAACGGCACAGAAGCTGTGAAATCCGCTCATGGAGATGCAGAGGGTAATATTTGCATGGGATGTTGATTTTGTGATTATATGTGCATGTAGCAGTGTATATGTGTCAATAGCAGTGTTTTTGACCGTATAATTCTGCAGCAAAGAAATTTAATTACTTTATGATAAAGATATATTTGATCTAATAATATAATATAATATAATATATAATATAATTATTTTAAATCATATTAGATTATAGTTTTATGTAAACTTACAGTTCGAAAGTTTGGGGTCTGTACAAATTTTAAAATGTTTTTGTTTTTGAAAGAAGCCTCTTATAAGCACCAAGGCTGTATTTATTATTTATGTGATCAAAATCTTAAATTATCTCTCAAAAATGATCTGGTTTCTATTTTAATATATTTTAAAATGTAATTTATTACTGTGATGAGAACAGAATTTTTTTAAATAAAATCTTTTGTAGCATTATAAATGCTTTTCTGACACTTTTGATCAGTTTATTGGATCCTTGCTGAACAAAAGTTTATTAATTTAAATTAAAAACATCTTACATCTTTTCTCTTAAATATATACATGCATGTGTGTGTATTTTGTATACATAATAATGTAATTATTGGATATTTATATATGATATTTTTTATTTAAAAAAAAAAAAATATATATATATATATATATATATATATATATATATATATATATATATATACAGTATATTTATATATAAGATACATTTTATAAATATATATATATATATATATATATATATATATATATATATATATATATATATATATATATATATATATATATATATATATATATATATATACATGCAATTATTTTATATTATATTAAATGAATCTTTGACTTATCTAATGGTGGAATAATATAGTTCCTCGTGGATTTATCCATTTCCTGTGACGTGTTCTTTATCACTGTATTTATGCTCCTCATGCTGATCAGAGATTCACAGAATGCGGGAGGAAGAGATACAGAGATAAGAAATAGGAAGAAGAACTGAGATATTGACGTGTATGTGTTTGTGCCTGCTTAGGTAAGACTCAGGTGATGGGGGAGATAAAGATTGCCCTGAAGAAGGAGATGAAGACAGAGGGAGAACACCTGGTGCTTGAGATCCTACAGTGCAGAAACATCACCTACAAATTCAAGTCTCCCGACCACCTCCCGGGTAAGAAGACACGTGACTGCAAACACGTTCACTCGCGCTTATTAACAGATGCAGTTGTACAGACATACAGTTGATACACATATTGCTTCATTTATATAAATTTCCCAAATGTTCTGTGTGGTGAATACAAATAGTTTTGACATAATACCCAAAGTTGGGATGGGACATATCCAAGTTTTTATTTTATTAAAATAGCCATTAGACTTTCGTTTACATCATAGCCCGGCAAAAACTAGATTTGCTACTTGCTGTTGCTTATCGATGGCATTAGGGGAGGGACTGACTAATCCTAGCAAGCATTTGATTGGACAAAAAATTGCCAACCACTGTGGGTGCAACATAAATAATCAGTATTTTTGCCCCATTTTCCCTGTTGTCAAAATGTAGGAATATACTAGCATGTCTCATACTAGCATGATGCTACATACTAGCATTAGCCTCAAAGCTAACAGGCAGGAATTTAATTTCTGTCACAATTGAAGCCGAAAGTATACTTAGTTACTTCTTTTGACTCATACGTGTTCACCGCCATTTGACACATGAGTTTTGAGCAATCTCTCGAGTTACAACCATAGACTGTAAAAAAATATGGACATAGTGTCCGTGACGTCACCCATAGGATTCTGAAGAGCAGTTCTCACAGTTGTCATGAAGGGCAAAATTAGCCGTATAGACCAAAACCACAATTTGTACCAGGCTGTAAACATGTTTTTTTTCTGTTGTAAAGTTGGGCATTTTAACATGGGGCTCAATGAGATTCTGCTCCCTTCTGGAGCCTGTGTGGCCAGTTGATGAATTGCAGCTTAAGTTATTTCCGTATTGGCTTCAAGAGAAACAGCGGGAGGTTGCCGCTTGGTTACAACCCATGTAAATACTGCAAAAAAATTAAATGCGCATTTGCAACCGGTTGCAAAAATCTGGCGGTGCGCATTCAGTCAAGCGTACTCTTCTGACGGCGAAATTCACATTACACGTGCACTGTACGCTGACCCTCGTGTACGTGTAAAAAGTTAATCTCAAAGATTATACAATATAGGTCTACAGTACACAATCAACTGTTTCTTATATTTTGATTTGAAAATGTTTATACTTATCCTTTACGTTCAAAAGGATGGTTGCCCTTGCACTTCCAGAGATGTCACAACACATTATGATTATAAATGACCACTTTATAATAAAGAAACAGGCATTTATAGATGTAAGCTCAGTACTTACTGTTGATGTTCTTTTACAGACATGTATGTGAAACTCTATGTGGTGAATGTGGCCACTCAGAAAAGAATCATCAAGAAGAAGACCAGGGTGTGTCGTCATGATCGCGAACCGTCTTTCAACGAAACGTTTCGCTTCTGCATGAACCCCACAGGTCATTCCATTCAGGTACGGCATCGATGTTCCCTGAGCACATGCATAAACTTTGATCCAGCTTAAAGTAGTGATTCATATCTATTCCAATCCTTGCAGCTTTTTCTTGTTTCAAATGGAGGCAAGTTCGTAAAAAAGACCCTAATTGGCGAAGCCTACGTGTGGCTGGATAAGGTAGACCTGCGGAAACGGGTGGTGAGCTGGCACAAGCTGCTGGCCAGCACAGCTCAGATCCACTCCTAAAGACGGCGGTCGGATGAGGCGCGAGGACAGACCAGGCAGTGGAGTCGCACATCTCTGCCGCACTCTTTGGGACTAAACTGAGCTGAATTTGGAGAGCCGACACAGGGAGCTTCCCGATTGCACTGGCACGTGTGATTGTGTTAAACCAAGCCATGGAGAAACAGGTGTATAATGGTGTTTACAGGAAAGATCTGACCTTTAGTGACAAGACGCAGATCACTATATTGGGAAAAGCTCAAAAAAATTGAGCAGGAGATTCACACAATATTCATACGTTTATGTGTACATGCACTTTCACAATCACTCACAGTTATCGACGCATATTTATACCGGTGTATGTATAATAATATGTGTACATTCGTCCACAAAAGACAGTTAGATGATAGAGTGAACATTCCCCGTTTGTGCATTATTCATATGAGAACATTATGATTATTTACAGATAGAGATAGATATCATATACATTATTTTTGTATGATAGAGACAAATTCAGTTGAGATATTTATCGTTATTTTACATTCCCTCTCGGATGTTATGATGTGTTGAAAGAACTGATATTTAAAGCATATTATTAATGGCTTAGAAGAGTATTTTATGGTATATTATAGACAGATTGAAATGAATGAAATATGATTTTTGTTGTGATGACTCGTTGTGTCAGTGCGGTTATTTCCGCTCACAGAAGTAACACTTTTGTCTTTCAGAGCCCTAAGTCTCTAGGAATCAAGAAGTGGATAATAACAAAGAATTTTAACTGCCGGTCTCTTATCACTCACACAGAAATGAATAGAAAGTGTTTGCTGATTTCTCATTTGATGAATGTGACAAGACGAAATATCTCTAATATGCAGCAGCATCGGTTGAAAATGTCAAATCCAGCACTGTTATATGATTTGCACTTTGTGTCTAGCATTTTACGAATGTAGGTTGATAGGGAAACATCCTGCCATTTAAAACAGTCAAACACTGTCAAACATGTACGCATCGGTCTCTCTCGATTACTGGAGGATTAGAGTTTGAATGGGTCAATGTAGTGTCTGTCCAGATGTTGAAGTCATCATATTGCTGATATAATGCTGATATTATGTTTTATTAAAAACAAACTCCTAAACACTCAGGTTTTGATGAAAAAGGCCTTGCTTAAACGTTATTGGCTGATCTTTGATCAAGGAGGTTCAGCTTAAAGGCAATGAGGATCAGGGTGATGACGTCACAATGTGTTAATTTTTAATTTCACAGATCATTTTGGCTATCTTCTCGGTTTACATGTCTAAAAGGAGGCATTGAGACGCTGAGCGCACCATCTCATACTTTCAGAAAAGTGTAGCCACCTCGCAATGCAGACACTTAAATGCCATTAGTGTTATTTATATGTTGTTTTATTATGTTTTTATGCCTTGATGTATGGATAAAACCTTTACAACACATACCCCAGCCATTTTACAGGTTAAAGCACTTATATTTCACTCAAACGTCCAGCGTTAAGGGTTAAGTCGACCTTTAACCTGTGCCAAACTACCAAAATCCGCAGGTTCTGTGTATGTTATTCTATGCAACTGAAAATGCATCTGGTGTGCTTATTGTTTAGTGGTCGGAGGACAGATGAAGCATTAAGAATGAGGACTTTTTTTATTTTTGTAGATTTTTTTTCACATGGTAAATATGTTTGTTTATATATATACAGGTTGTGTCTTTTGCTTGATGCTTGTTTTATTAATTTTTTATTGCTATTTTGAGGTCACGTAACGATGAGTTTGCAAAAACGTAGGGCAATTAGCCTACTGCTAGTTATGTACATAACAAAATGTGTGTTTACAAGGTCACAGCGGACCGGTTCGTCATTCTCGTCCCGTCAAACACAGTGTCTGGAAACACAACTATCTCACTGCACTCAGCTTTATTTACAATGCTCAGCTTTCATTATATATTCTGATCTACCAGAATGTGTGTTGTTGTTTTTTTTATGTTTACAAAAAAAGCATCGTATAACAAATGGTCACATGAATTCATACGCAGCTTCCTTTGAATAATCCGTGCATGCTCCAATTTGACTTTGCCACATCAACTCTTTCACCTCTGCAACACAAAGAAAAATAAACAAAAAGAAGCCATGTAAATACAAATAATAATTTTCTTTTTGTACAAATATGATCTTGTATTAGTTTTCTGGTTCAACGAAGAGCATGTGTGAGGGAAAGGAGCAGAGCGATTGTGTTTTGATCTGTGTGTTACATGTTGTACATGCACTAGGGTAAAAGCTTTCCCCATGCTTGCCTCTGATGGACTGGACTTGACCTGCACAACAGACACCAGTTTAACCCTGTATAATATAGAACAGATGTTGACCTTACTGACTCAAAGTAGAATCAGGAAACGTATGGTGTTTTCACTTTGGATGTTGCATGTTTTGTTGGTGGTTTGTTCATACTATTTTTGTGTCCAGATTCTATTTACAAAAAGAGAAAAAGATTATGAAAAATTAATCAAATCTAAATATGTATGCTGACTGTACAAAGATATGCTTGTATAATCCGTCTGGTTTTCCACTTAATGTAAACGGATGAAAAAAACAAAACAAAACAAACTGTCATGGTTTTTGTGGTTGTACACAAACGGTATTGATAAATTATGCAATTGTGCTGTAATAAATGGCTAATGCCCCAAGTCAAAATATTAAATGATATATGTACAATTCTTCTGTAAGTGAATTAATTTGTTAGCCACTTTCACTTTTCGTATCTATCTCTCTATCTATCTCTACACTATATTGGCAAAAGTATTGGACACCCCTCCAATTCATTGAATTTGGGTGTTCCAAACACTTCCATGGCCACAGGTGTATGAAATCAAGCACCTAGGCATGCAGACTGCTTCTACAAACATTTGTGAAAGAATGAGTCGCTCTCAGGAGCTCAGTGACTCTTTCTGCAGAGTCAACAGCTACAGATCTCCAAACTTTGTGTGGCCTTCAGATTAGCTCAAGAACAGTGTGTAGAGAGCTTCATGGAATTGTTTTCCATGGCAGAGCAGCTGCATACAAGCCTTATATCACCAAGTGTAATGCAAAGCATCAAATGCAGTGGTGTAAAGCACGCCCTCACTGGACTCTAGAGCAGTGGAGACGTGTTCTCTGGAGTGACGAATCACGCTTCTCTGTCTGGCAATCTGATGGACGAGTCTGGGTTTGGTGGTTGCCAGGAGAACGGTACTTGCCTGACTGCATTGTCGAATTGTAAAGTTTGGTGGAGGTGGGATTATGGTGTGGGGTTGTTTTTCATGGGTTGGGCTTGGCCCCTTAGTTCCAGTGAAAGGAACTCTTAATGCTTCAGCCTACCAAGACATTTTGGACGATTTCATGCTCCCAACTTTGTGGGAACTATTTGGGGATGGCCCCTTCCTGTTCCAACATAACTGCGCTCCAGTGCACAAGGTCCATAAAGACATGGATCAGCGGGTGTGGAGGAACTTGACTGGCCTGCATAGAGTCCTGACCTCAACCCGATAGAACACCTTTTGGATGAATTAGAGTGGAGTCTGCGAGCCAGGCCTTCTCGTCCAACATCAGTGCCTGACCTCACAAATACGCTTCTAGAAGAATGGTCAAAAATTCCCATAAACACACTCCTAAACCTTGTGGAAAGCCTTCCCAGAAGAGTTGAAGCTGTTATAGCTGCAAAGGGTGGGCCAACTCCATATTAAACCCTACGGATTAAGGATGGGATGTCATTAAAGTTCATGTGCACGTAAGGCGTCCAAAAACTAACTATCTATCTATCTATCTATCTATCTATCTATCTATCTATCTATCTATCTATCTATCTATCTATCTATCTATCTATCTATCTATCTATCTATCTATCTATCTATCTATCTATCTATCTATCTGTCTGTCTGTCTATCTATCTATCGTCTGTCTGTCAGAGCTGCACGATTAATCGTTAAAAGATCGCGAAATCGATTCAAACACCTAAGCGATATTATTTTTAAATGACAACGATTCCGCTACTATGCTCTTTCACGTCACTACCCTTATGAAAATGAACCATGGTTTTATTGTAGTAAAAATGTAGTAGCCTAACCATGGTTTTTTGGCTAACCATTTATATAACTACAGTTTTACCACAAATACCATGGTTAAACTGTGGTTAGAGAAGCAAAACCATGGTTAATTTGCGGTGACCATGGTTTTACTACAATAACCATGGTGTTTTGGTTTTATTTGTAGTAAAACCGCATGGTTTATTTTCGTAAGGGTAGCGTCAGCATTCATTGTGCAGCGAAAATACACACTCCGCTGACACTTGTGACGTGAAACAGGGACTTTGTTTACCCTTTTAAAGTAAGATCATCACACTGCAACATTCAAATCTGCCTTCTTAGAAGCTCGTGTAAATGTACAGATAAGCAGCTTCACAGGCTTTTCACCACACATTTCGTTATTTATGTGTTACAAAAATGTAACAAGCAGAGGGACGAATGTGTACTGGGATAAAAGTTTATAGTTTGGCTATGAACATTGATATCTATAGAGATCAAAATAGAGAATCACATTTTTGTATATGTACATACGTGTTTTGACATTATGTATTAATACATACATAAGTCACCAGGAGGTGGCGACAAGAGACTTTTTTTAAAAGTGTTTGCCATTGAATCTTTCAAGAGATTCATCCACAAACGCTGATTCAAGTCTTTATGGATGAGACGTGACTCCATTCAATTTTTTAAAAATTATTATTATTTCATTCAAATTAATATATATTTTTTAAATATCCCGATTTTTCTTGTTTAATGCGTTCTGTGCTAATATTATATTTTACAAAGATAAAAACAATATTTTAAAACATAGCTCCAATAATGGGACTTTTATTTTGAAGAAAATGGTGGCGTTGTCGTCACGTTTTAACCGACCATGCAGTGATCTCTTCTGTTGTTATCATTTCACTGGTAATGCATCACTGTTGTGTGTATTTTTAACCTTTAAAGCAGTCTATTTAGCAGGATTTTATTTAACCAAATGGAGGAAGAAATCACATTAAAACACTTAATCAAAGCAATTCAACATGGAGAGCTGTGCACAGTTAAACAGCAACTCAATGAGCACGTAAACAAACAGTCTGTCATCTATACTCATTTTGGGAAATCTGGAGATACTTTACTGCACTATGCTGCCAGACATGGACACATGGACATTTTGCGTTATTTAGTAGAGGAGCTCTACATGGACATTGATGTGTACAACAGCGACTACAAAAGAGCTCTGCATGAGGCTTCATCCATGGGTCATTGTGAGTGTGTGCGGTATCTAATTGCCAGGGGAGCGAAAATAGACAGTTTGAAGAAAGCAGACTGGTACGTCATCTACACTGAAGTAGCTCCTCGAATTTGTATGTGAAAGGAATATCCAATCAGGCAGCGCGGAAGGATACAACGCCTTCGATAGCTCAGTTGGTAGAGCGGAGGACTGTAGAGGTTCAACACTGTCATCCTTAGGTCGCTGGTTCGAATCCGGCTCGAAGGAAATTTTTTTCTCTTAAATTAAAATACAGTTCTCTGCCGCTGATCATATACATTTGTACGGTATTTAATACCGGTGTACTCAAAGTATAAATTGTACAATAGTGAATATTGTGGCAAACATATTTATGGATAGTATAAGTCTATTTTTGACTGATTCTTTTCATACCCTTTACATGTACATCAGTATTTTTTTAGGAGTATTTATATACTATTATATTATTATTTTTTATTTTATCTAATATTTATTGAATCTTAATTTTAACTAACGAAAAAGGGACAATTATTTTTAATAATTTTAGTTTTAATTCTAGTTAACAATAACAACACTGCTCTTTGTTCTTGTTCAACTTTGCTGAGTTTTAACAAAGCTGACTTTTAACCTCTCTAGGACCCCTCTTATGATGGCCTGCACACAACGAAACCTCGAGGTCGTCCTGGAGCTGCTGGATCACGGTGCTGACCCAATGCTGCAGAACAAGGATGGATGGAATTCCTTCCACATTGCATGCAGAGAAGGAGATCCAGCCATCATACACCACCTCCTGCTTGCTAAACCTGAGGTTTGGAAGACAAAGAGCAAGACTGGCAGGACGCCCCTACACACTGCAGGTATAAAAGCACATGAATTAGGGTGTGTTCACACTTGGCATGTTTAGTTCAATTAAAACGAATCCTGGTGCGATTGCTCTGTTAGTGCGGTTCATTTGAATAAATGTGAATCAGCATTGTCGCGATGTGTCCCATAATAGTTCAGTACAGGCGTCAGAACTGCGTCTCCTCGCAGCAGATCTTCATTTGTGTGTGGGACGGAGGAATTCCAGCCCTTGTTTAGGCTCCTTCACACATTTTTTAAGATCTTCACAAGTTCTCAGCTGGTCAAAATAACATCATGTGCAGGCTACGCACATACAAAAAGCGCATTTAGCCCAGCACACAGCATTGTTTTGGATGTTCGGTAAGTTCGCAAATATATGTAATAAAAGCCGACCAATCAGGTTGTGAACATATCCCTATGCCTTTAGGTTTGGTATCTTTAGGTTCGGTGTTAAAATGCCAATGTGAACGCTAACGGACCAGGACTAAATTAACTACAAGTGTGAAGACACCCTTAATGTGTTTTCAAATTGCCATATGATGAATTTATGTATCTTTTTTCCATGCCATTTTCTCACCCAAGCTATGCATGGCTGTGAGGATGCAGTGAAGGTTCTGCTTAAAAGGTAACATTGAGTATGAGTGTGTTTTGTGAATATTATATTAGTATTATATTATTATATAGCTCACATGGTTTGCATGTTAATTCAGTTGTTGCTATGAGCCTGATGGGAAGGACAGTTGTGGAGTCACACCATTTATGGATGCCATAAGGAATGGACACATAGATATTGCTAAATTGCTCCTTGAGAATCACCAGGTAAGCACATGTTTGCACATATCATTAACTTCATTGTTTTTCTTTTACTAGATGTAAACATGTTCATGGGTGTTGGAAGCAAAAAAAATGTGGGTGGGTCCTCTCTCAGAAAATTTTTGCTGGAGTACATGCCATTTACATTAAGCAGTACAAAAATCACTGTATCATTAAGGAAATCACTGTATCATTGAGAGTGGCAATAGTGTAGCGGTAAGATGCATGGCATCGTGTTTTGACGCAAATTGACCCGAGGTTCGAATCCGCCTTTTGCCGAACTCGCTTTACTCCCTTTTCCCTTCACATATCAGATCGGAAAGGCATTTATTTTCAATAAAATTGAAGAAAATATTAGAAAAGTGGAAATAAAGCGTCTAACGTGTTTAATAATAAGTGTTTATCGGTTAGGGGTAGGTAAACAGACATGTGCTGAATTAGAGACGATAAAAGTGAGTGGGTCCAATATCATTGATCTTGTCCCACCCACATACAATGGTTCAGATGCCGATGAACATGTTCATGAACAAGTTTCTCTGGTTTAGGCATGTCCCTCAGCAGTAGATATTCTCGGAGCACAGCCCCTCCACCAGGCCTCTGTTACTGCTCAAGAAGAAGCACTTTCTTTCCTTGTGCGTCACCTTGGTATTGATATAAACTCAAGAGCCACAAAACTGGATCTGACTGCATTGCACTACGCTGCTAAGGTTGTATCTGTTGCATTAAACATGAACCGCAGTTAAGATAACGCTTTCAAAAAAAGATTCCTCTTCTAATCTTGCTTCAATCTCTATGCTCAATTTTCAGGAAGGTCACACAAGCACCATAAAAACACTGCTTTCCCTGGGCGCTGATCTTCATGTAAGAGACACAAAAGGAAGATCAGGTAGGTGTACACTTTACAGTGTATTTCACTGCATGCCACCTTAATGAGATGCCATAATAGGGATCTTTTTAAGTGAAATTAATTGTAATGGTTTGCAGCTCTACATATGGCCTGCATTGGCCAGCACGCGGACGCCGTTAAGACACTGCTGCAGCTGGGACTCGCAGACACTGAAGACAACACCGGCAATACAGCAAGACAGTATGGCCAAAAAACTAACATTAAAGAAGTGTTTGAAAGTCTTGAAATGTAATCGCTGTGTCAAATGAACAAATAATTGCTTCGAATGAATATTAAGCAAAAATGGAGATAAAAGGTTACAAAATAAAAGCTTTTTGTTAAAGTCGTGTGGTAAATTATTTATTTGTGCCTTTTCATATCACATGAAACACTTGGCTTTGCAGCTATTTGGTAACTGTACACATTATGGTATGGTAACTTATGTTTCATACGTGAACAAATCAGTGTTTTGAATTGAATCGTGTAAGTGAATCGTTCTCATATGTCCTCGCTGAATGAACTAAAGTCATCTTGTGAACGAACAGGCACCGCGTATGATATTTACTTAATAATGATTTATTTTGATAATTTGTTGCTCGGAACGACAAATTGTATCGAAACGTGAATCGTTTGGTTGAATGAACGATTTCATAACTCGCTCATTAACGCTAACTAGTCGTCACCTTTTGACGTGACGATGTAAACTATCTACAGAAACTCATTTTTAGTGAGTTGTCGACAAAGGAAATCAGTAACAAAACATATACAACATCCATATTCACATAATCTAATAGATATGCCTCAGTTTTTACAACAACAAAATATTGTATATTTATTGTCTTAGCTTTATTCTTTTTTATATATAAATAAAGGATAATAAGTCAATGGAAAACAGTCTAATACTTGGTGCAATTTAAAATATATTTTACTTATTGATGTATGTGTATCGTGATATTTTTGTGAACGTATTCAAAAGATTCGAGTCACTGGGATGAATCAGGAGGACCCCACCAGGCCACCACGCAGGTGAGCGTACTGGCGACGTACTGGCGTAGTTACCCTCGGTGATTGACAACACAGTCCACCAATCGCATCTTAGAATGTGCAAACTCATACGCCCTGCCCACTTCGGCCACACCCTCTGTGGGTGACGTGACAGCGCACTGACTTCTTTCATTTCCAGCTTTGCAAGGTCTCCATTTTCTTCGCGCCGACGCATAGGAAAAGGGGATTAAAGACGAGGAAAAATGAATGAAGAATACGACGTTATCGTGTTGGGAACCGGGCTAACGGTATCAGAATCTTATCTAATCCAAATACGCACTTTTACTTGCTGTAAAACTATGCAGAAAAGCCACAATCGGAGGCTGTTTCGATCTTGCTAGGCGGTGCTCTGAATGTACCGCTCACTTTAGGAGGCTAATTACAAACATGCTAAAATTAGCATCATGCTAATCAGCAGCCAGTCTAGTTCTATCGGATATGCTAATTAGCTACACTGCTAACGTTAGCCTAAAGCTAATCGGTATTAATTAGAACTGTGCGGGATATGCTTATCTGCCTCTATGCTAACTTTAGCATTATAGCTGTCCATTGGCGCTTAGAGTCGCGGCTAATGCTACATCATAGGCCTCGCTTACAAATGTGACGGTGGTTTGTGACTACACGAGTATTTCACGGCGCTTTTTTAATATTATTTACTGTCATGCAGATAACGCACGAATAATCTTCTTGTGTTTTGTTATTTCAGTGTGATAGTTGTGATCAGATAGCGCACTTGTATATTGAGGCTTTCATGTTTTGACAGTGCCAACGAGACAGCTTGCGCTCTGTCTAGCTAATAAACGATCGCGAATTACTCATGCAAAGTGTTTTTATTATAACGTTACTTTAAGTTATTAGAAAACTGTTTGCATGCAGTATTTTTATTTGCTAAACGTAGTTTATGATGTTACCAGTGGCTTCCTCAATGTTGAGGTGTTGTTAATTAATTTGTTTTACAAGAGGTTGACTTGATAGTTATTTTTTTTATGGTTGAGGGTTATTTCATATTTTCCTTCACAATGAAATGATAGAATTAACCGATATTGAGGTTGCCTTTTGCGTCATTATAGTTCAGTAAACAACCACACCCTCGAGTCAAACAGAAAACCCTCATTGCATATTCCATTACACCGCTTTAAAGGCCTGTTCATTCAGTCTGGAAGTTATATTATACTTATAATACAGACGACATGATGCATGCATATGATAAAACTGATCCACTCGGCTTTTAGCTGCAAAATTACACTTCGTAAATATTGTAAATATTTACCTAGAGATTATGCATCAGGAAAAACTCATGATCCCAGCTGCTACTGGACAGTGCTTTTCGCTCATTTGTTTGGTGGGGCTGTCCCTGAATACTTTGCTTCCTTGTGGTTTAAGCAGAATTAAAGGAGTAGTTCGCTTTAAAATGAAATGTACTCACTTCAACCCATCCTAGGTTTATATGACATTCTTCCTTCAGACGAATACAGTTGGAGTTATATTAATAAATGTCCTGGCTAATAACAAACAAGCTTTATAATGGCAGTGAAACCCAAAATTTGAAGCCCAAAATAGTGCATCCATCTATTATAAATGTACTCCACACGGCTCCCGGGGGTTAATAAAGGCCTTCAATTTACAGAAAAAGTTCAACGCATGACATCGGACACAGTGTGAGCATTTTGAACTGCGAAAGGCGTTACACTTTCTGCGTAAGTTGAATTCAGAAGGCAGTCTGGCAGAAGCTAGATATTTTACTTTATAACGTGTTAAATATGGATATTTTTCATACACAAACCCATCGATTCACTTCAGAAGGCCTTTATTAACCCCCCACCCGGAGCCGCATGAATTACTTTTATAATGGATGAAATTTGGATGCACTTTTTGGGGGCTTCAAAAACAAATTATAACGCTTGGCTTAGCCAGGACATTTTTTAATATAACTCCGATTGTTTTCGTCTGAAAGATGACTCTTAGGATGGCTTGAGGGTGAGTAAATCATGGGGTAAATTTCATTTCTGGGTGAACTATCCCTTTAAGCAGGATTAAGTAAACAGTTTTGTTTTATCCTTAAAGTCACCATGAAGTCAAAATGGACTTATTTTTGTTTAAGGAATACAATGCTGCAGTATTTCTAAATGATTTTTTCATGCTTTTTTTTATTTATTCATTTGCCATTGTTATCATGAATCAAAATAACTTTCCCTCAATTTTGCAGCAACATCTCTTTTCTAATGTAATGATGTGGTTTTGGTGCGAGGGCGAGACAACCTGTCTGTCACTCACTCAAGATCACAGCAATAGCAAACCACAACCATCCAGTAAATTCCCTATGAACAAAAAAAAAAATCATGCTTGATAAGCCGTTTCTCTTGGATATACGTCACAATAGGCAAAAAGGGGGCATCATCTGTTTCACGCTGGCTTTAATCTAAGCCCCTCAGTTCATTTGTAGTCTCATAAAGTTTGTATTGATTTTTGAACAGTGATCCATACTAATCCTGGCAGACTCAAGTGTGCACAAAAACCGATTGATTGATTGTGGATATCTAATATGCACATTTTATTGGTTTGGTTTAGTGTAATGAGATTAAAGTGGTTGCCCTAAAACAGGAAGTATAGAAAGTGCACAGAGGACGTTTTTGTGCAGAGGTGCTTTAGGCTATCAGTAGAGCAACAGATAGGCGTTGGTTTGCTTTTGTAGAGGAACCGAGACTGACGTCTTGTACTTAGTTCTGCAAATCAGACAAAAATGGTAAGCTGAGGGTGGCATACAAACGCTAAAAAAGCAACAGTGCTCCCGTCTCGGATGTTTTATAAGGAATTCCTCACAGTTCCTGAGGCCACGGTCCCTCTGAGCATAGTACAGCCCTGGTATTACATGGCTTATTGCATAATCCATTTAGCCTGAGCAGGCCAGTGTAGTGGCTGGAAGTTAGGAATATTGATGCTTAAACTGCTCTGAGTTTTAATAGATGTCACGAGGGTCTTGTCCATTTTATCACATGCAATAATAGGAATACTTGTACACTTGTTACTTTGTTTTAATTGTCTTCTTCTCTTGTTATTGGCAGCTATACGGTCTCATATTGTGTAGACACCTCTTTCTCCGCATAATCAATGTGATGAATCATCTACGGTGGATTGACAGGCAAAGGCGGCAAACAAAAGGGACATCAAATACTGGATGATTGAATTTGCTGTTGCAGGAATAGTGGGAGAAGTATTTTACTGGAGCGTGATGCTTTTTGTAATGATAACACACTGATAGTCATCTAAAGCCAGAATGCTTGATCCCACCTGGTGTTTAACGCCATGGGGATACAATACGAATGTTATGAGTGTTTCTTAGAGCCTTTCATGTGACTGCAGCCTGATTGTTTAGTAAGGAGAAGCAGATGGTGTTCACTCGTGCGGCTGTAACGCATGCTTTACAGTGGATGTTAACGTTTAACCCATATTGCTGTTAAAAAAAGATCCTTGCATTTAGTACAGTCATTTTGTTTCCAGATTTTCCTTTAGTAAATGAACTCATCCTTTGAGCTGTAAGCAGTTGAGTCATGGACATTTTGAGGTGAGGACATTGATTTTGTGGGCATGAGAAACTGCCTGTTGTGTAAAACAGCATTTTTGTTACTCTTCGAAACAAAAAAAAAGCTGAAAAGCAAGTCTTTTTAACCACCTTGGCGTGCACTTACTGGGTGATGTCTGAAGACATTTGCTAGTGAGAGTTTTGTTTGTGTTGAGCATGCATTTTCCTTCATAGAGCAAAGGGGTTAGGGAATTAAAAATGTAAACATTACATAAACATTTTCTGCTTCTAGTAGTATAGGGCAGTGTATCTACTTTGATTGGCTGAAATGTAGCCTAGGTGTTATTGTGTGTAGCCCATCCTAACCTGTCGTAGTGATGCGAAGCAGCCGTTGTCTTTTTTAAGTATTTGCTTGCATATTTGTAAGGCTAAGGCCTTGGCTCGCCTCCACTCGGATGGGTGTTGCTACTCTCATGCATCATCAGAACATTTGCAGTCAAATTATTTGTAGCTGCTCGTAATGAAGAAAACAATAATGTTGCTTGCCGGATAAGGAGTTACTGTTAATGGTTTTGAGAGTACATTGTGAATTGTCATTCGATGGCCTGCGTTGTGTGTAAAGTCCACACCATCACATGATGCGCTGGTTCGCTGCTTCTAAATGTTTATGGCCTTTGAGATAGAAATGTTTAAGCATTTCTTTCACGGTCCATGTTTATCATCTTTCTATAGAATTTCTCTAAACAAAGCTCTCTGTGATGAGTTGTTGTTAAGATGTTATGAACTATGTCGTTATTGTTAACTTTTCGTTACTTGAAATAAAATAATACAAAAATTAGATGAATGACTTAAATTAAAATTTAAAATGTTGTCTTGGTTACTAGAATAATTAAAAGTTAACATACTAAAATTACTTAAACTAAAACTGAAAGAAAAAAAAATACAAATGACAAAAGTACATAACAAAATTGCTAAAATTTAAATGAATCAAATGAAATAAAAAAAATAAATGCCAATTAAAAATATTATAATATAAAAAATAATACCAAATAGGGATGTCACGGTACCAAAATTCCAGTAGTCGGTACCAATACCATAAAAATTGTACGGTACTCGGTACCAATTTCGTTACCACTAGGGATGTTAACCGATGACCGTTTGACCGATGGTTGACCGTATCAACGTTAACCGATCAAAGTTGTCGGTTAAAAAAAAAAAAAGTGATCTCTAAATTAGGCTATTTATAGAGAATGGGAACGTGACGTCACCAACGCAATACATTCGCGGACTTTAGGACACAGACACTACATTAGAGAATGAGTAATAGTGGAGGTAGACTTTAAAACTTGTATTATACAGTAGGGATGGGCGATATCTTATCGTTTGCGATATACCGGTAAAAACTCTCCCCACGATAAGAATTTGTCTTCCCGCGATAATAACGATAAAGCCTAGTTGATAACGCGACCCATCCGCACCGTGCCACCGCTGGCCGTCTCTTGATGCTTAAAGCGTTTACTTTATGATGGCCGCGGTGGCTGCGTTCGTCAATTTGTATAGCTGAACGGGGGTTGGAGAGAGAATTTTCTTGTAGTGCCCTCGCAGCACTCGGTGCCCTAAGAGCCGCGCAATGGGAGCGGCGGCACTGAATCCGCATCTCACGTGCAGAGCGAAAACAACCATGGCGGAAGCTGCGGAAGAGTTCATAGCTAAACGAGGGGCTACCTGAGGGCAATCTGAACCATACAGATGTATTTTCACTCGCTGAGCACTTAGAGCGAATATCTTAAGCGCTCAGTCCTTCTCAATCGATCGGTAAAGCATACTATTTCAGTTGATCTCAATGAATGCGCAGTGTATTTGACGCACAGTAAACACTAGTCTGAGGCGCGCGACTGAGAGCGCTCAGTGTTTCACACACACTCAAAGAGAGAGCGAGAGAGTCTTATACCACACAGAATTGACGTGCTACATGTAAACAATATCCTTTGTTGTATTTTCCTGTAAAATAATGGCGTTTATTTGGAATTATTCAGCCTTTCATGAACAGGAAAAAACGAATGCACAAACGGGAATCTCATTGGCTGGCGTAGGCGTGCACCTATTACTGTGCCTGTTTTGATTTCAGCAAATCAGTTTGAATGAGCGCTGACAACATGATTAATATTCATGAACCCAGAAGCTCATTATTCCTTAGTCCAGTTTATTTTTATCAGTAGAAGAATTCGTGGTATTATTATCTTATCAACTCAAATGACTGAAGTTCTATCATCAAATCATTATGTTCAACTTTTTTGTAATCTGAAGACATTTTTGGGATAATTACTTTTGCTGTTGCTGCTATTTTTACCACTGTTTGCACCATGAGTGTATGAATAAATACAGAATCGGTTTATATGTAAAACTTGTCATTGATTTGAATTATTATTGTTTGTATTGTGTGATGTTTTTCAGCACAGTTGCACTATTTAAACATTACCTGCACTTTTACAGAAGACAGTTATATCTGCAACTTTTCCATTTCTGAAAAGGCTGGTGTGGAATTTTACATTAAAAAAAAATTATATATATATATATATATTTTTTTTTTTATTTTTTTTTTTTATGTATTATAGGAGCCTATTTGATGACATGTACGTTTTACTTTAGATGATTGTTTGTTTTTCTGAAACTCGCAAGAATGCATGCAGCTTTCACTTGTATCCAAAAACATGGGGAATGATACATTTATCGTCATTGATATCGTTATCGCAATAAATACTAGAAAATATCGGGATACATTTTTAAGTCCATATCGCCCATCCCTATTATACAGTTAAAAACACATTAGAATGGTGAACGCTTGCTGTGTTATGAACTGTCATAGCCTCTCTTACAACCTGCGTGGAAAACATATCTCATCATGCGCAATATTTCAGTTTACCAGCTTGGAAATAACAAAAGTAAGTGAAAGTAATGCTGCCTTCACGTGCTATCGGAAATTTGACAATTCCCACTTCTAAAGTCGTGATTATGAAGTATGAACTCATCTCGTTCATATTTCGAGGGGTGGAGCGCGTTCACGTGCAATTTTTACCTAGGAAACTCCTATTTACAATAATTCAGAGAGCACGTGAAGGCAGCACTCGGAAATAAACAACTTAGCCAAAATGTGTCTTTATAATTTGTATTTATTATTTATAACCGATATTACAGATGAATATTTTCTGAACCGCTTGAATGTGCTCACACCATAAATAATGCATGAAACGCGTCAGCAAATGCTTCATTGTTCAGCTTCAGATGTAAGTTGCAACTTGTGTGATACAGTGCTTAAATACAGTACTTAGCACATCATCTAAATATATTACATCTACATTTCAGTGGTAACACATAAGGTGTTGATCATCATCTTTCTTTATTATTGTTAGCACTACCTCGAACTAAAGCGGCGTCTCTTCGGAGCTGTCATTATCTTAAATGAGTCGCGGCAATGTTTCAAATGAGCTTCTAACGCTAGACAATAGCCTTTATTTTTAACGCGATCACCTTGTGCCCAAACCATTTCGAAACTAAGGAGCCATTTGTCCTCGATTACAAACAAGCTCCTCAGCGCCGCGTTTGCGGGACTCATGTTTCGCGCTGTAGGGGATTTAAAAAAATTGACGTGAGTGGAAGGCAGGCGGCGGCGCCTGGACAGTGTGTGTGTGCGTGTGTGTGTGAGAGAGCGGGAGGCAGAGCGGCAGAGAGATGCGACAGAGTTGCGAAATTGCAGGCGCGGCTCGCGAGTTGCGGCTGTTATTTCAAATAGCGCAGCATATTTTTTTAACTAATCGGTTAACCGGTTTCAACCGGCTAATGAGGCTCGGTGGTCGGTCAAGAAAATGTTTAGTTTTCGCCATCCCTAGTTACCA
This sequence comes from Romanogobio albipinnatus, assembly GCA_023566225.1. NCBI lineage: Eukaryota > Metazoa > Chordata > Actinopteri > Cypriniformes > Gobionidae > Romanogobio > Romanogobio albipinnatus. The sequence continues at coordinate 46,813,122 of CM042245.1, read as the reverse complement.
CAGCTAAATGGTTTTTAATTTAATTTAACTATTTCAAATATATATTTTAAATGTATTAAGTTGATTATTTATGATAATAATCATTATAAGTTAAATAATACAAACATTTAAAGGCTGTATGCTGTTTAAAAGTAAATATTATTGTTTATAAAAAAAGATTAAGTGAAAAATTATCAACCATCTAGGCATAATTATTATTATTAGAGACGTATTATTATTACATATAGCTAAATCTACTAAAGCCTGATATATTCTGTCAATTTCAATTTTTTAAACCAAACTTTTATTTTGATGGGTTGCCGTGACCTTTGAGTGTCTGTGTTCAAGATATAACAGTTTTCTCAAATGAAACGGAAAATTCTCATGAAGGGATGGTTTATGCGTTCGTGTCCTCATATAGTGACACACGGCAGAGACTAAAGACAGCGAGCGAGTGTCACCTGCCCGCCCACGTCTCTGCACTCCGTCATTCACACAGAGAAGCAGAAAAAGGAGGAGTAATATTTAAATAGTATTTTGCAGTTTAATATCCACAGACACTAGTATATATTCGGCTACAGTCTGGAGCCCTGCGCTTGGATAAACACGGAAGCCACTGAACGCTGCTGCGGGTACCGAATAAACTCGGGAGTCGGTACTACAGAAATGCTGGTACCGTCACTTTTTTTTATAATTTCAGTACCGAGTTGGTTCCGAAGTACCGGTGCTTGTGACATCCCTAATACCAAAATAACAACCCCTATATAGGTTGTTTATCTTGTTCTAAAAAATATTATTTGTCGGGAGTGTTCGCGGTTGGCTTGAAAAGGTTTTAACCTACTTTTATTACCTGCTCAGTTCATTTCTACACTTTGGTGTAATTTATACTGCTGTAACTAGGTTAAGTTGTTTTTGCAACAGTTTATGTTGAGTAAAGCCGTCTGTTCCAGTCGGGGAATTCTTGTAAAGCTTACAGGACGTTCCTCTGCTGTCCCTTTGACCTACTCCACACTGCCATTGAAAAATGTGCTAGGGCTTATTTTAAAGGCATGTCTATGGGATGCTTAGAGTGGTTCTGTAAAACAAATAAAGAAAACTTTGTCTAAGAAAGACAGATGGTAATTTATATTTTTATTTAATATGGAGATGCAGCCTCCTTTAAACCACTAGAATACTGCCATTTATTATATTATTTTTTAAATGGCCTGGGATCATTGTGGTCACATGTCTGAGATATGTTGTCCTAAAAATGCATTCATGCGTTTCCTCTAGGAATGCATCCTGTCTGGGATCATGTCCGTGAAGGGGAAAAAGGTGCTGCACATGGACAGGAACTCGTACTATGGAGGGGATAGTGCCTCCATCACCCCTCTGGAGGATGTAAGTTGCTGTTTGACCTCTGACCCCACAGCTCTTCTCTAAATCTCCACAGATGCTAACGTTGTCTCTCGGTTTGCTCACAGTTGTACAAGCGTTTCAGCCTTCCTGGCAGCCCTCCTGAGTCCATGGGAAAGGGCCGCGACTGGAACGTGGACCTCATTCCCAAGTTTCTAATGGCCAATGGTAGGAAGAAAGAAAATCCCACTCTACATTAACGCTTCAATCATCACTTCTTTGAATCTGTAATCTCTGCCAAATACACAGCACGTCCTGGATCGCTCTGTGCCAGGCGCTGCTGGATCCCTCGGTCACACTTATCCTGTTGCTTAGCAGTTTTCTGTCACTCTTGAAATGCCTCAAGAGTACAAAACATCAATGGATAGAACAAAGACAGTATTAATGTTTTGATCATCATTTTGATTTTGTGTCCTTTTCGCATTTATAGGTCAGCTGGTGCGTATGCTGCTGATCACACAGGTGACACGTTACCTAGACTTCAAAGTGATCGAGGGCAGCTTTGTCTACAAAAAGGGCAGCATCTACAAAGTGCCGTCCACTGAGACTGAAGCTCTGGCATCCAGTAAGTGACATTTGTACAGTTAGGAACAAATAAGATTTAAGTCTCAGGGTTTTTTTTCTGTTGGTCTGCCAAAAGGATCAGATTGAAATTGGTGATTTTAAGCCATTTTTGTATGCAATGTCCATCCGGGCAGTGAACAGGCTGTGGGCGGCCCATGATCCTGCCATCTGAAGCAGAGACTATAGCCAACTAGGCTGGAGTGTTTTATTATCTGAGCCAAGGCTATTATCGTTGACACAAACTATTAAAACATTTTTGCTGATTGAAATAAATATTAGTTTAAAAACTAAATGAAAAGTATAAATGTCGACTTGCTATCTGAAATGAATTTGGGTTGAAGCACTAAAAATAATATCTGGAAATAAATAACTAAAACTGAAATAATATTAAAATAAAGCTACAAATAAGAATGACAAAAAATATTTCTATAATAGTGTATATATATATATATATATATATATATATATATATATATATATATATAGACTGAATGGATGACAAAGTCTGTTATTATAAGTGCAAGAGGAATTACAGTGAATACTTATTTTGGGTGTCTCGCCCTACTTCCCCTTTTCATTAATTTTCTACCATGGTGCAATTGTAGCGTGTATAACAATTGTTGTTCCTCTGTAATTTTTGCAAACTAAAGCCCCGTTTCCACCGAAAGTACCCGGAACAATTTGTACCAGGAACAATTTTGGATAGAGAACAAGACTGACAATTTACTGAACGCTAAACGATCCTCGCAAAAGACTTAAAAATGCTGGTTGAAATAAAATGCTGCGTGGGCTCAACCAATCAGCATGTTCAGCGCCCAAGTCCCACCCCGAAAGTTGAAAAAGTACCACCTCGGGAGCAGGGCTGCTCGGAGGGGGAAATATTTACCCGGAACTTTATTTAGACCCTGGTTCCTGCAGTCGAAATGCACCGAGTACCACCCCAAAGTTCCTAGTTCCTGGGGGAAGTTCCTGCGGTGGAAACGCGGCTTAAGAGAGATGCTAGCTTGTTTTGTTTTTTTTGTCTTGTAACACATATTAATTCTCTCAGGCCTCATGGGGCTTTTCGAGAAAAGGCGATTCAGGAAATTCCTTGTGTTTGTTGCCAACTTCGATGAAAACGACCCAAAGACCTTGGAGGGCGTGGACCCGAAAAAGACCACCATGCGAGATGTGTACAAAAAGTTCGACCTCGGACAAGATGTTGTCGACTTTACCGGCCATGCTCTCGCACTCTACCGCACAGACGAGTGAGTCGAAACCTCTTTACTTTTTGGTGAAACTTTACTTGCAACACTGAGAGAACCTTACAGACTTGTTTGTCCCTTGAAGTTAAGGCTGTGGTGTTTGTGCTTCCTATTTGTCCAGCTACCTGGATCAGCCCTGCATGGAGACGATAAACAGGATTAAGTTGTACAGTGAGTCTTTGGCGAGGTACGGAAAGAGTCCATATCTTTACCCTCTCTATGGCCTGGGAGAGCTGCCCCAAGGCTTTGCCAGGTGAGTTTCCCCAGCTAATTTCTCTGCCACTAATATTCAGTGTTTCACAGCATTGTAAACATGTCTGTGTGCTTGGATTTCAGTACTCTGTACGTGCACTCAGTTTATTTTCGTCACTCACAGATTAAGTGCCATTTATGGAGGAACCTACATGCTGAACAAGCCCATTGAGGAAATTGTCGTAGAGAACGGCAAAGTGGTTGGCGTCAAATCCGAGGGAGAGGTGAGACTGTTGCAAGTTACGTGGAATGGTGTGAAATCTGCTGTGAAATGCTGTGACTTAATGTTGTTTATTCTTCACGGTCAGATCGCTCGCTGCAAGCAGCTGATTTGCGACCCCAGCTATGTCATGGACCGAGTCAACAAGGTGGGTCAGGTGATCCGGGTCATATGCATCATGAACCACCCCATCAAGAACACCAGTGATGCCAACTCCTGCCAGATCATCATCCCTCAGAACCAGGTCAACAGGAAGCACGGTTAGTCTGACAGGAAGCCACAGTGCTCTTGCTTTATGGGCTCTTATTCACAACCAGATTTTAATCTCACATGTTGTTTAGAGTTAAAAGGTTTGGTGTCATTTAGGGTCAACAGGAGCCAAAATGTCAAAAATTAGCAATGAATTTATAAATAATGTAAATTACTAAATTTAAAATGATGGTATGTAGCTTTCAAATATTTCTTAAATAAAAATTCAAATATTTCCAATGAATTATTCAAGATGACTAAATGGTCACTAAAATAAAAATCGTATAATGACGTTATTACAATTTACGTTTCTTAGTTTCCTCAAAGAAATTATAAATCAGGGATGCATTTAAATTGATTGCAGGGATTGCTCTGTAAATTAAATTGAGAATATAACTAATGCATATATTCTATTTTAAATACTGTAGTCTATGCCAGATATAGCCTACATTTTGAAATAATAAACGAGGCTCAAACATCCATTTCATAAGCATGCGTGTTTATTTCAGCACTTCCGTCAGTGAAACAACACACCACAGCCTGTAAAACATTTAAACGATAATCAGTAAATAATGGTAACCTAAAGAATATAAGAAAATTAAATATTAGTAAAAAAAAAATTGTTTCATTTCCCCTCAAAGATGCGTCATATACCGCTCTGCGTGAGATGAAACACGAGCTCACCTTCTCAAATATCTTCGTCTTCATGTGTTCTCCTGATGCTGCAAAGCAACACTTGTAAAAGTTCTGATGAGCGAATTTTGTCTTCCACAGGGTCAAGACATTTAAGCCGTTTGATTATTCACTGTCAGAGAAAGCGAAAGTGAAATGGGTGTGAAATGCGCCATTCAAATAAACTTGACGCGCCTTACCAAGTCTAATAACAAGCACAAACTGTGTTAGATAAAATTAAGTAAAAAGGTAGCCTATTCGTCCTACAGTGTTTTTCTTCTTTCCCACAGTAAAGGACGTGAATGGGTATAATGGACTTAATTATAAACAAAACGAAAGGAAGAAACGTTTATAATTCCCTGCCAAAATGGGTACGACGCGAGTGAAGATTTGAGAAAAGAAGCGAGATGTCCATGTGGGATAAAATGGACTAACGTTAGGCCTATTGTTAAAATTCACGGAAATCGCAAAACAGAATAAAAAAGCTGACAAATCTTAAATTGGGCTCAGCCTACCTCTCTCATTCGGCATGAATCCATTCATGGCTGCAAATTTATTTCCTTTGTAAACAAAGCTTTGTGCTTCACTCTGTATTATTCACGTAAAACAGCATTAACATACAAAACACTGGGTTAGTAACGAAATATAGTTTTGAAGTAGAAAATAGTATTTATGTAAAGAGATAGTAAAATACAGATATTAAATTATATATTTGTATTAATAAAAAAAACCACGATATCATCGTCCATCACAATGTTTTACTGTAAAACATCGTCAGCTGCCAATTTAGGAGACATCGCCCAACCCTATGCACCACCCACGGTTCGATCCTCTCATGTCGAACCAAAAGTGCCCCAGCCCAGCTCTCACTTCACCTTATGCCACATTATATTTTTCTTCCTTGATATTTGATTAAATAGTAATTAGTACACTTTTAACAACTAACAAGAGCTGTATTTTTTACTAAATATTATATTATTTACTAAATATACACTAAGCAAGTGCATGTCATGTGACTTGGGTGATCGCTCGAGTTCAGTACCGCCATGGAGGGCACCACAAGAAGACCCATTGTTCTCACGCGGAGTGCCTGAGAAAAATGCATAGTCCCGATTCAGTATCTGCGGTCAGATGATATGTTGTAAGGCTATATATCTATTTCACCTTAGAAAACCAAACTTCCTGTCAGCCATTATACTGTGCTCGTAGCGCACACACTTCAACTCTATGCATAAACGTGGCAGCGCGCGCTGCATATCACTTCACATGTTAAGCGCAAATGAAACTACGGTCATGCAACGCAAGTCGTGAAATAAAGTACCAATAAATCACGTAACAGGTATGCCGTGTGTTAGTTGGGAAGGATTTGCATGCATTCTGTGCTGATCAGGAGCAGTCATACGATTCATTAACAGTTCATGTTGTGTATTTTCCATGGTAACTGTTGTTTCCATAATGCCACTTTAATTTCACTTTGTTACTTTAATTTAAATTTACAAAATTTATTTACAGTGTGGTGGCTATTTTATGTTACAAAAACTGCTATTTAATAGCTTTAACTTCTAGGCCTATTTATTCATCATCAGTATTAGTCATATTCATACAATTTATGTGTTTAAATAGGCTAAAGTGGGACATTACTTGTGTGTGGTCATTCATTTTTGTGGAATAAATTAGCTTGTTTTGTTTTTTTAACTAGTCTACAGTGGAGGCACTTATTTCATTTTAGTTTACTCAGGTTTGCTAACTGCTCTAAAGAAAACGTGAAGCCAATGTATAAAGTTAATAAGTTAAATTATTGTTGTTGTTATTATTAGGTTAAAAGTGAATCTAGTGTTATTATTGCTGGTGCCCTGCCGTGAACCCTGACTCACAGCAAACCGAACCGTGGCATTGGTGTATTGTTACACCCCTAACATGTATATGTGTGTTATTCAATAAACTGTTATACTATAAATAAATACATAAATAAATAAAATGATAATAATAAATAATGTCTTCGTAAAAGAATCCTGAAAAAAGTTAATCAAAATGATTAGATTGATAATAATAAATGTTTCTTAAGCACCAAGGCAGCATATTGTAATGATTTATGAAGGATCATGTGACACTGAAGGCTGGAGTTATGATGCTGAAAATTCAGCTTTGCATCACAGGAACAAATTTTGAAATTAAAAAGTTATTTTAAATTTTAATATTTCACAATATTACTGTTTTATTGTGTTTTTGATCAAATGCAGTCTTGGTGGGAATAAATATTACTGACTCCAGACTTTGAACAATACCATATTGTAATTCTTCTTCTTTCAGATATCTACGTGTGCATGATCTCTTACGCACACAACGTGGCAGCCCAGGGTAAATACGTAGCCATCGTCAGCACTACTGTGGAGACCAACGACCCTGAGAAGGAGATCAAACCAGCCCTGGACCTTTTGGAACCAGTTGAGCAGAAGTATGTTTGCGTGTCTAAATCTAAAACATGCTTTGCTGTCAAAGCAATCAGATTACAAAAATAATTTTGCTGTATGTGATCTCTTTGCAGGTTTGTGAGCATTAGTGATCAGTTTGCACCAACTGATGTGGGATCTGACAGTCAGGTAAGTGCTCACCATTGTGCTCACTTTAAGAGTGACCACAGTACTTTGAAGATAAATTTGTTTTCATCTGCATCCAGGTCTTCATCTCTCGCTCCTACGATGCCACGACCCACTTCGAGACGACCTGCGACGATATCAAAGACATCTACAAGCGAATGACGGGCACAGAGTTTGACTTTGCCGAAATGGAGCGCAAGAAGAATGACATCTTCGGAGACGGTGCTGACCAGTAAATTAGCTCCAGCTGCTCTTGAATATCAGATATTCAGACGATCATAATCTTAATGTTAAAAAAAAAAAGAAAAGAAAAAAATGGCAACCAAATTGGGCGAGCTGGCTATACAAGTGTATGTTTTGCCCATAATGGAATTTCATGTAAACTGTTATACAAATTTAGCATTTTTTGGGAGGGGGGGAGAAGGTTCTGCCAGTCTTTTGCTTTTTATAATCAGGAAACAAGATCCATTTTGCACTGATTGTTTATCAGCCCTGTATTTAGATTCCATCATGTGATCTTTATCTCAACCTGCTTAGACATGGGGATGTGAAAAGTCCAAAGATGCCAAATTATTGGATGTATTCAAGTGATGAAGAAATGCATATTTTTTAAATGTATTGGTGTTAGCTGTAAAGAAGATAACCTTAAAGCGAAGGGAGATCAGGTTTGTGAGTTTGGGCAGGTTTAACAGCACGTTTTTATTTTCAAAAGAAACAATCTACTTCTAAGATAACTTCCAGGGATTATTCATCATTCTATTTTCCTACTAATTAAAACTGGTGCTTAAACTAGTATCCTGAGTTGGCACTATTTCACCAATTTCCTGTGTTTACAGATCGAAGGGAAGTATCAAGCACACACAGTGTAGATAATCTTTTATGTAATCCGTGTCCAACCACACAGTATTCGTTTTGCAATATGCCCATGTGATTTGACACAACGGATCCCCCTATTAGCTGTAAATTGTGCTACTTGTTGGAAGGCCCGGGTTTTCTTTCAGCTTTGCCTTGCATCTCTTTTCTGATGGATTATGCGTGATTCTAAGGCCACTACACAGAGGTTATCACACAACAGCGGGAAAAGCTGCTTAACTGTAAGTCTGGAATCTGCTTGTCTAGTGTGTATGTGTGTGTTAGGGAGCTCTCCAGAGGAGCAGGGTCTGCTGAGTTCTTCTCAACGGCTCTTGATGTGTTAGCAAGGACCAAAATGTCTATGGCAGTATTGACATGACCGGGGCCCTGTGCAAAATGTCACCAATGTTTTAAGAAAAAACAAATGCTCAACGGATGGGGCTCAAATGATTTCTGTACTGCGAAGTAAAAATGTTAACTTGTGGAAAACTGAGTGTGTGTGTTTATTTTTGATTAAATACATCATGCTACAAAAGACCTAATATAATTCCGAAATCCATTTATATTCATATTATACGTTCAATAGTAATAGTAATCCATATTTTAAATGCTTAAAAATAGTTGGTGTGCCTTGTTCTTGAATATACTTAATATTATCTATTATTGGAAATGTGTGCTATTGCGCACACATGTTTTGTTTTTTTTATTCAAAAAGTATGAGTAGTGAATTTGATATTTTTATGGGAGTGAGGGGAAACAGTGGCGGAACTACATCTGCCTGAATCCTTTGCCGTATTCAGTCCGTAGTGTCGCAAATCATAACAAACCCACACAGGACCCTTCTCTAAATATAGATCGTTTACCTTGTCAGCAAGTTGCTCGCGTGCTATATGAATAATATTTGTTGAATGCCAGGTAGGTTTATCTAATTATGGAAATGGCCGCGGCCAGATCAACTTTTTATGGTGACATCGGTGAGTATTTTGATACATATAACCGACTACTTTTCTTGTAATTGCTTAATATTTCTGTGTAATAAAGGGGGAAATTATATTTACCATAATATCTATTGACACCTAAGGGAAAATAAATGACAGTAAAGTGCATTTCCAGGTCACTGGGCTGACCGTACGCCGCTACACGAGGCTGCGTCTCTGGGTCGAGCTCTGCAGTTAAAGCAGCTGATAGAAGCAGGAGCAACAGTTAATATCATAACTGTGGATAACTTCACACCTCTGCACGATGCCTGCATCCAAGGCCATCCTAACTGTGTTAAAATACTGCTTGAGGCAGGAGCTCAGGTGGGTTACGCACCGGGTGTATTTTATTCGGCACCATTCATAAATATATCTCTTTAAATTGTGTTTACTTGCATTATAAAAGTACTAAAAGTTTTCTTAAATGATTTCTGTACTGCGAAGTAAAATGTCAATGTGGAAGACTGACTGTTTTATTTTTATTTATTTTAATTACTAAATACGTCATGCTAGAAAGCACCTAATATCACTCCAAAATTAATTTATATTCATTAAAGTCAGGGTAGGTTATTTGGCAGACCACTAGGCATTGTCCACGTGAGGGGTTCTGGCAGACCAATCACAGCACTGGCAGTCTGCGTAGAATTGACCATTGTTACATTTTTGGAGAGGTGCGTGTCAGGGTACGCGGTGTAGCTATGGTGTACAGACACAGAAGCATATATTGGTCTTAAAGGCCAATTTATGCGTTGAGTGTACGCCTTAGGCTACGTGTGGCCAACGCCTTTGTGAGCATTTATACTTCTGCGTTGATTACACCACCGAAACGCTAGTGGGCGTCGGGGTTTCTGTGCTCCACTATGTTGAGTCTCTTTCGGGCAAAAAAAATGGCGAATGAAACTGAGCGGATCGTGTTGGAGTTAGAGCTGATCGATATTGAAAAAAAGTTACTTTTATTGAAATTACAAATCGAGAAACGAGAGAAGGCGTCGGAGGAAATCCACACCGAAAATGTGACGGTACAAAGCCGACCAATCACAGATCTTGCGCTCTGCGTCAACGCGACGCGTAGTTACATTTTTGGGGAGGTGCGCATCGTGGTACGGCGACGGGTACGGCGTATGGAACGCGTCTATGCGTATGGTACGCCGTACCTTCTGCGTGCACTCGACGCAGAAGTATAAATTGGCCTTGAGGCGAAGGACCATAAAATGTTCGTCCAATCATTGCATTAGGTCCGAATGCAATGATTCGATGTCCTACCTGCCTGTCAACGTATGTTTCCATACCTCCTGAACCAAAACAATGTGGTAATGCTGCGTTCACACCATAAATACTGTAATTTGGATGGAAGAGATGGAAACCCACAATGTTATATTCAGAGTGGTTTGTGACTTTATGGGTTTCAATGGCAACACTATCAATGCCGAAATGAATCTGCAGCAGTCAGGTGGTACAGGTCAGTGCTCTTGAAATTATGTTCATTATTATGTTATGCTTTGAGACACGAGGTAGTTTAATGCCGTCTCTTGTGATGCTTTGCTCCCTGCTGTATGCGTTCATGTGTTTTGAAGGAGGCATGGTTTTGGAGACGCTCTGAAGGGAGGGTGGGATCTTATGCTTTCAAAGCTAGCTCGTATTGCTAGCCTCTCCAAAAAAATTGCCTACCCTACCTTTAACTTTTAATAGATTAGCACCAGGTGTGCCTACTGTATATCCGGGCAGAGATGCCCTAATTTGGAAAAACTATTAATAAACATATGAAATAAGCTCTAAAAATGTTTTAGGGATACATTTATAGGAATTAAAATGAATTAAAAAAATGAAAAATAATAAAAGTCTCTATTATTTAGCCACATAAAAGCATGTGTGTGCAGGTGGATGTGCGCACCATCCATGGAAGTACTCCTCTCTGTCATGCCTGCGCTGCTGGAAGCATAGAAAGCGTCAAGCTGCTGGTGGATCACGGAGCGTCGGTCAACCCTTCCCTGACCGCCCTCACGGCTTCCCCCCTCCATGAGGCCTGTATACGAGGTGAGAGCCAGGAGGAGGATTGCTTTGTGTTTAGACTTGTGTGTTTTGTCATGATGGTTATGAAGAGTGCATCTCTGTGCAGGTAACCCAGACTGTGTGAAGCTTATGATAGCTAAGGGAGCTCTGCTGGAGGCCTTTGACATTTACTTCGGGACGCCATTACATGCTGCCTGTGCTAAAGCTCACTTTGACTGTGCCCTACTGCTGCTCAATGCAGGTGAGGCACTTTTTATTGTTTTATTTTATTTTGCACTATTTTAGATCATTCTACATGGTTATTTTTAAAGGTGCAAAGGTGAATGCCACCAAGTTCCACGAGACGGCACTGCATCACGCGGCGAGAACCGAGAGAGAGGACCTGGTGGAGCTGCTGGTGGAGTTCGGTGGAGATGTCAACATAAGTGATAACATGGGTCACAAACCTAGAGACTACACAAAACCTGAATCTCCTGCTAATCTCTGTCTGCTGCACTATGAGAGTATGTTACAGTCGGTATAGACGCTATATGGTTATTGTTATATCTTATTGTTAATCTGCTGTTCTCTTTGTTTCTGAAGGTAACCCTCTGTCTCTGCTGCAGCTGTGCCGTATCGTCTTAAGGACTGTGTTGGCCACCAGAGCTCTGGAGCTGGTCCCCAAACTGGATATTTCACAGCGCATCATAGATTACCTCACTTATAAATCATAACTATGTTTCCTGGGAGACCCATTTTATTTATGGACTGTAGTTTGTAAAGTCTAAGTTTGTGAACTTAGTGACGCATACAACTGCTGAGTCTGTCCTTTTCATTTGTGTAATGGATGTTAATTGTGTTAATAAAATATTTTGATATGTAAATGAACTATTAATATAGTTATATTGCGTTTGGTTATTAATCAGGTGGCCCTGTAAATGGCTGTCTATAAAGCATAATTTATTATTAATGTTCTTAATTATTGTAAAGTGTAATCTGGTATGCTGTATCCCAGTGTATGTAAAGGTTAAAAACTCACACTTTTGTGGGCCTCTCTGCATTCACAATGAACTACAACTCCCAGCATTCATAGTAAAACGTCATACGTGCCAAAACAGAACAGATCACGTGATGTACATACAGCATTTCTAAACAGCAGGATTCCTGCATTAATTTGTTAGCTAGCGAACTGGGTTTAGTTTCAATTTTACTGTCCACCAGTTTACTAAAGCAGAGATGGAAGTGGAAACAGCACAACCTTATTTTTTCGGTGACATCGGTAAGTCCAGGAGGAAAGCATGTTTTCCGCAATGCCCATACAGCGTGCTGTCCTGTTGACAATTATACTCATTTCACACCGTAGTGTTTTTTTTTAAAGTCATACAACTTTATGCAGTCACATGAGAGGTAAAGTGGTGTGACATGGTTCAATAGTCAAGATATTAATGTACGTAATGTATTGCTTATGTATGTATGGGTCAATGACATGACGTGGATGTTTTTGTGTCCAAGTGCATTATTTCCTTTTAAAATAATTAGATAAATTCATTACATATCACTTTATTCTATAAAACATTTTTTGAATTCATTTTTAGTACATATAAATAATATTGTTTTATGTTTTGTTATCTTAAACCCATATATATATGTCTATATATACATTATATCTGGGGGGGACACATTATATTATGTCCTGGGTTGGGGGGGTATACCCCATTGACTTCCCTCAGGCCTATTGTATAGCCCCTATTCTCCTGTTATATTTTCTTAAAAAATAAAGAAGTTCATGTATGTGTACTTTTCTCTCGAAGGAGAGCGATTTCTGTATCTTTGTTTTGGTATTGTGTGATCTCTTGATAAAGGTCAGGATCCACTGACACTGACTAGAGTGCGATACCCTAGTGCTTTTGTGTGTGCGCGTGGCATGATCTGTGCAGGCCCAATATTGAAGATGGACATTTTCTGCACATGACACCAGATGTGAAGACGCCTTTTAGCAACCTCTGAGGTCAACAATGATCTAATTCTAGTGATGGGGCGACAACTAGTCTACCTAGTTTAGTGATATGCTCTGCTATCTATCCTTGTGTGGGAAATTTACAGTGACTGTGCATTTTCTCTGCCAATCAGAATCATTCCACATGGCAATAATGATGTATAACTGTTCAGAAATTGTATGTAAGATAGGTGTAGGCAGGGAGACTGTTAGAGGGAGCACGGCCTACAAACTCCTTGTGAGACTTGAAGCTTGCTTCTGCTGATGAAACTGCAAACTATTCTTCAGTAAATTTTTCTTTAATTAATCTAGCTCCTGACTCTTGGTCTTCATTTTTCACTACTGGTCCTGGGTTCTAAGCTGTTACCCCAACAATATATATATACAGTGAGGAAAATAAGTATTTGAACACCTATTGAACTGCTATTTTGCAAGTTCTCCCACTTGGAAATCACGGAGGGGTGAGAGATATAATCTAAAAAAGAAAATCCAGAAATCACAATGTATGACTTTTTAACTATGTATTTGTATGATACAGCTGCAAATAAGTATTTGAACACCTGTCTATCAGCTAGAATTCTGACCCTCAAAGACCTGTTAGTCTGCCTTTAAAATGTCCACCTCCACTCCATTTATTATCCTAAATTAGATGCACCTGTTTGAGGTCGTTAGCTGCATAAAGACACCTGTCCACCCCATACAATCAGTAAGAATCCAACTACTAACATGGCCAAGACCAAAGAGCTGTCCAAAGACACTAGAGACAAAATTGTACACCTCCACAAGGCTGGAAAGGGCTACGGGGAAATTGCCAAGTAGCTTGGTGAAAAAAGGTCCACTGTTGGAGCAATCATTAGAAAATGGAAGAAGCTAAACATGACTTTCAATCTCCCTCGGACTGGGGCTCCATGCAAGATCTCACCTCGTGGGGTCTCAATGATCCTAAGAAAGGTGAGAAATCAGCCCAGAACTACACGGGAGGAGCTGGTCAATGACCTGAAAAGAGCTGGGACCACCATTTCCAAGGTTACTGTTGGTAATACACTAAGACGTCATGGTTTGAAATCATGCATGGCACGGAAGGTTCCCCTGCTTAAACCAGCACATGTCAAGGCCCGTCTTAAGTTTGCCAATGGCCATTTGGATGATCCAGAGGAGTCATGGGAGAAAGTCATGTGGTCTGATGAGACCAAAATAGAACTTTTTGGTCATAATTAGTTAAAAATAGTTAAAAAAATCATACATTTGTGATTTCTGGATTTTTCTGGATATATATGAGTGATGTTTGTGTGTATGTAGCAATAAATCATGTACATTAAGAATTTAATGAAAGAATATCTTGACCATTGAACCATGTCACACCACTTTACCTGTCATGTTTTTAACTCCATGTCTGACCTATATATTTATGCTTACTATGCTAGTTTTAACACATAAACTAAAATTAGTACCATAACAATATATCATCCATTAATACAATATGAGTGTAGAATGTGATCTTTTGAGTGACTGAGTTTAATTTTATGAAATGTTTGTGGATGTAATAGGTTTCTGGGCAGAAAGGACCGAGGTTCATAAGGCTGCATATCAGGGTCACGTGTCAGTGCTGCAGAGTTTGATCCAGAGTGGAGCTTCAGTGAATATTGTGGCTGTGGACTCCATCACTGCCCTCCATGAGGCAGCTGCACGCGGACAGACACAGTGTGTGAGACTGCTGCTGGACGCAGGGGCTCAGGTATCATGCATACACATGCAGTTATTAAAATAAGGCCTGGGTCTTACACAAGTGTATTGTAAGTACTGACATCTGAAAACTGACATTGGCTTTAAAATGGTTCCATCTGGGGTTGTGTTGCAGGTTGATGCAAGGAACGTGGACGGTAGCACTCCTCTGTGTGAAGCGTGCTCTATCGGGAACTTTGAGTGTGTGAGGCTTCTTTTGGAGTATGGAGCTAAAGTCAACCCCACCCTTACCTCACGCACCACCTCCCCTCTACATGAGGCCTGCATGGGAGGTGCGGTGGTTTGGTGTGAATGGTTTGGTTAATTTAATTTAATTTAATTTAATTTTTCTCAGACTATCAAAAATAGTTTTATATTAGATTTTTTTTTCTGTAGTATTACATAATCTATCAGGTAATTTTATTAATTCATAGAGTAAGAATTGTTTTGTAAATTTATTTTTATTTAAAAATATATAATTATCAAATTAAAAATGTATATTTTTAAATATTGTGTTTTATTGACCTTTTATAATTTCTGTAGTATTAAAGAATGTGTAAGGTCATTTTAAACACTACCCATCAAACGTTTGGAATAACTAGTATTTTGTGAATAATAAATAATATTTTAAATTACATTTTAAAATTATATACAAATGAACAACAGTGGTGTTTCACACACAAAAAAAATGTTTCACAAAATTAGTTTTTACTATATTTTTGGCCAAATAAATACAGCTTTGGTGAGCATAAGAAACTTTAAAACATGAAGTATTCCAAAGAGTAAGCATTATTGTGATGTTTTTTTATTTGAAGAATAAAAACCATTATATGATGATTATATGATATTTTAGTATAGTCTCAAAGGATAAGTCGGATAATTTTACACATTCACTGAGTAAGATTTGTTTTTATAAACTTAACTTTCTGAGTGAAATAATTGTCAATCCATCATATAATGTAAGCATATTCTGTATTTTGCAGGTAATGCAGATTGTGTGAGGTTAGTGATTGCTAAAGGAGCCAGTCTGGAGGCTTATGACCTGTACTATGGTACTCCTCTACATGTGGCGTGTGCCAACAAACACCTGGAGTGTGTCAAGGTGCTACTGAATGCAGGTAACGCAGATCCCATGAGCTGCGAGACTGTGAAGTACTCTGTCATCTGTGCAAACATTACAGAATGTGCAACTATAGTTTAAACCTGAAATCACCAAAGTGAAGCTTTTCATGGACACAGTGGTGCAGTGTGTTGAAATATTTTACATACATTTAAAAGAGCTGTCCTGTGTGACATGCCTGTGTGCAGGTGTGCGAGTGAACGCTGCTAGGCTACACGAGACGTCTCTGCATCATGCCGCCAGGTCCAACAATGTGGACATGATTGAGCTGCTGGTGGAGTTCGGAGCCAACATTTATGCCAGAGACAAATGTGATAGGAAGCCAGTCGACCACACAAGGCCAGATACACCCTCAGCGCACTGCCTTCGGTTTTATGAGAGTGAGTTCAAATTAAAACAGCTATTACTGTTTTTAAGGCTATTTTAAAGTCTCCTACAACAGGTTTTCATGCATCTAAGGTAAAAAAACACACAAATTTTCTCATAATATACATTGCAGCATCACATACAGCATACATAGCCCAGTCTGTTGTGATTGGTCTACTGCCTTCAGCATGTGTCTTAAACGAAACAGCCATTACCAAATCTGAATTTCAGCTCTGGAAGCTTCCTCAGCACTTGATGCAAACAGTGATAACAATGGTGTCATTGTTCACAGGCAGCCAATAAAGACCATAGCCTGGCATTATTCGAATTTGTTGCAAACGCACTTAAGTTCAAGCAGGAAGTAAGACTGGAATTACTGACAACTCATTTCAGGCAGTTCAGAATCGGTCCTTTCTTTGGGAGACAATAACTCCATTTATCGTGCACTTTGAACTCTGAAACTGAACTTATGCAGACCTTTTACTTTCAAAAACAGCTATATTACACATGACATGAAAGCTAATATCTGAAAAAGCATAATAGGGGCTTCAAATTACATTTTGAAATGGATTACATTCATTGTAGTTATATGGTTTCCATTCATTACTTTTGTAAGACAAACTGACTGAATATAAAGGATTGAAAATAAATAAATGTGGGAACTGTTAAAAAAAATACACCGATCAGGTATACCATTAGGCAGGGCTGTACTATTAATCGAAAAATAATCGAAACCGAAATTCAGAACCTCTAACCAACGTATTTTTCGCATGTCGGTTATTTCGGTTTTAGTCACGTGACTCCGCCCCGTCAGTCACATCAAGTGCAGTTTGCAGGCACACAGAGAGATGCAGGAGCAGTTATCTTTGTTTATAGATGCCCAGAATCACTATAGTTACTGCATGTTTTACACAGTTTATACAGGTCAGTTAATTGCCGTTCTTATAGCCTGCGCTGCCACACACACACACAGACAGACGGCACGCGCAAGCCCCGAATCCAGATCACTTTCACTTTTGTCCTCCATCCTCATAAAGTTTGTCAAGTAAATGCGTTTAAAGGCTTGAACATTTTAAGCGATTGTGCACTATTAAAAAACAACAATACGGAAAACTTCTCCGTTCAGTGCTCAGCTTTTTTCTCTGACAACGCGTGCGCGCCCTGAAGGCAGACCTCTTTCACCTGCTTCCTCACAAAGCTTTGTCATTTGTATGTGTTTTAAGGCCTGCCAGTTTGCATAATTAAGGGGTTTTAGACAATCAGATGTGTATTATGTCGAATTAATGCCTGATATATTGTGACAAACGAACACTCTTGCACATCACGTGAAGAGCGCAGAGAGCAGCGCAGAAACGCAGTGTCAACCGTCCTGTGACTAAAGTAAAGTCACTAAAGTAGCTTAGAAACTCAACCGTAATAGGCATATATTTTAATACCTTTGAACTAAGTACAAACCACAGCTTCATAATGAGACGGTATGAGAAATTCACACACACAATCACTCTCTCATTAATGCATTCATTCAAATAAATGTAATGTAGGCCTACTGTGCTAATTTATCTGTATCTGATGTACAACCAGCAGAAATCTGCCCCATACAATAACTGCTGAAAGTGAACCCTTCAAGTATTTTAAAATCACAAAGAAATTCACTTTCATAAAAAAAAAAATTCCACCTTTAATAGTAGAAAATATTTACAGTAAAAACCTTATCAGGAACTTACTCAAAAACCTTATGAGGGCAAAAAATGGAAAGCCCCCCCCCCCTTATTTTTGGTCAAATCGTTACAGCCCTACCATTAGGCATTTCCTAATATTGTATTGGTCCACAAAACAGCCCTGACCCGTCAAGGCATGGACCCCACTAGACTCCTGAAGGTGTGCTGGCACCAAGATGTTAGCAGCAGATCCTTTAAGTCCTGTAAGTTGCGAGGTTGGGCCTCCATGGATCAGACTTGTTTGTTCAGCACATCCCACAGATGCTCGATTGGATTGAGATCTGGAGGCCAAGTCAACACCTCAAACCCGTTGTTGTGCTCCTCAAACCATTCCTGAACCATTTTTGCTTTGTGGCAGGGCGCATTATCTGCTGAAAGAGGACACCGCCAACAGGGAATACCGTTTCCATGAAAGGGTGTTCATGGTCTGTAACAATGCTTAGGTAGGTGGTACGTGTCAAAGTAACATCCACATGGATGGAGGACCCAAGGTTTCCCAGCAGAACATTGCCCAAAGCATCACACTGCCTCTGCCGGCTTGCCTTCTTCCCATAGTGCATCCTGGTGCCATGTGTTCCCCAGGTAAGCGACACACATGCACCCGGCCGCTCACGTGATGTAAAAGAAAACGTGATTCATCAGACCAGGCCACCTGCATCAATGAGTTTTGGCCGCCTATGACCCTGTCGCCGGTTCACCACTGTTCCTTCCTTGGAGCACTTTTGATAGACACTGACCACTGCAGACCGGGAACACCCCACAAGAGCTGCAGTTTTGGAGATGCTCTGACCCAGTCGTCTAGCCATCACAATTTGGCCCTTGTCAAACTCGCTCAAATCCTTACGCTTGCCCATTTTTCCTGCTTTCTAACACATCAGTTTTGAGGACAAAATGTTCACTTGATGCCTAATGTATCCCACCCACTAACAGATGCCGTGATGAAGAGATAATCAGTGTTATTCACTTCACCTGTCATAGTGTTATGCCTGATCTGTTTAATATATATATTATTTTATGAAGAAAAAAAAAACATTGTAAAATAGAACCTGTAGTTAAAGTGTCCAACAGATGGTGCTCATGGCTTAAAATAAAAGCAAAAACTGTGCCTTTGTGTTGCACGAAGACTCAATTCAAAGTTTATTGGTTTGGTATGTTCTCTATGCTTTCACTTATCTTTAAAATGACCCTAAAAATGAATTATGTTGTGTTAATGTTAAGTGTTGTGGTTACAGTGATATGCTGGCGCTGGATGTATTTTACAGTACATGATGAAGTGACTCGCTGCCAGGTCTGCTACCTAGGTGCTGCTCAGGATGTTTTGGGTGTGATGTTGTAAACAATTTCATAAAGTTTATGATGATGAGATTAAAAGTAGGATTCTGGTGTTGGCCTGGAATCCATCATTAATCTCATCCGCAAGGTACATCGCAACCCCATCCATACACAACACGCCAGTTCCCCACATCAGAATGTAAACCACATTAATGAGAAACCGTGGTCTAGGAGCATATTAATATTTTCCTGGTCACTTAGAGACTAAAATAAACAAAATTTGAGAATGCAAACATTCAGATTTTGTGTTTAAAATTATATGACAGGAGGTCTTGAATGCTCATATTTAAAAGTTTATCAAGCGAGGATTTATCTTCTGGAATGCTCTTCCCTTTTTATTTAGTTTCTATGGAAGGCAATGTCAACATACAGGGGATGTTATGTGGTAGTGAAAGGATGGCCACCCAAAATTATATTCACCCAAAAAGGGTCATCATTTACTCACCCTCTTGTTGTTCAAAACCGTCTTCACGTGTAAATGAATGGCATCGCATTGAAATGTTATTGATTTAAGTGTTTAATGTTGTGTTACGTTGTGTGTTTTTGCAGGAAACCCTCTTTCTCTGCAGCAGCTGAGCCGTATCACCCTGAGGACCGTCCTGGGCACCAAAGCTGTGGACGTGGTGACCAAACTGGCTATTCCCAACCGTATTATCAGTTATCTCTTATTCCAATGAACTCTTTCCGTAAAGGTCCACAGACGCGGTGGAAAGATGGACTTTTTACCTCAAATGCACTTGAAACATTGAGATCTCTCCAACAACAGATATCAGTTATATCAGCACTTTAGAGCATTAGAGACACCATGAAATCAAAAGTAACAAATCTTGTTTTTTTAAGGATATTGCGGTATTTATTATAAAGGATTTTTATTTTGTGCACTCATAATCTTTAAGCAAAATAACTTCTCCCTCTTCTCTGGTGACATGTTTTTCAGCCTGAAGGCGGGACAACCTGTCACTCACATGAAATCAACAAATAGCAAACCACAACCATCCAACGATCCAATCAATTCCCAATGGACCAATTCATGTCCCGCCCAACATCTTGTTCGAGAAGCCATTTCACTGAGATATACGTCACAATAGGGAAGAAAAGACTTTGGCAACTTCTGTTTCATGCAGTCTTCAAAACATTTTCAATCGTTTTTGCAATTCTGTACAGTGCAACTATTGGCACAGAGGGTTAGGGTTATGTTAGGTTAGGGTAACCCTAATTACACACTTAACCTTTAAAAGAATAGTTCACTCAAAAATGAAAATTCTGTTATTATTAACTTTCATGTTTTTGCCCATACAATAGTCAATAGTCCAAAATAACCCTTGCTCCCCATTGACTTAAATTGTATGGAGACAAAGAAAACACTAAGAAATTATTTAAACGATGACAGAATTTTTCATTTTTAAACGGACTGTTCTTTTAATGAACTGAAGCACAGCAGATTACAGTAAATAGGGAGCATTTCATTATAGCACTTCTCTACAGAACACTCCAGCCTTGGCTGTAAAATATGTTGTCTTATTGTGTGTGAGGTGAATATAGGACATGTAAACCATTTAATTCATGCTAGATGTTGCCAGAGAGAAAGAGCTGGAGACAGAGACAAAAATATACATCATCTAGCAGCTCTCTACGTTCAAGAACTCCTCTGACCAGGGAAACGGCAGCACGCTAGTCTCTCTACACAGGCACAACACCCAGCATTTCTGGATATGAGCGTGTGAACATCCTCATGCTCTCATTAGAGATTCATTATAGGGGATCTTCAACAAAGTGTTGTTGCACAGGCCTGGGGGAAGCATGGGCATTATATTATGACATGAGCAGCTTGAGTTATACCACCCTTCTGCCACATTCGCTGTCTGTATTCCGCTATAGTGATGCCACGTTGACACTGACAGAAAACAGTTTAAAACGTGTTGGAATTTAGTACCGTTGAATTAGTACACTGGTCATAGTATTTCAGAATTCCTCTAAAGGATTTGCTGTAATCCGTAAATGTTTCCCATTGTTAATGGCTCCTCTTACAGGGCAAATTTCGTCTCAAGTGAGGAAAAGATATTAAATGAAACCGCTTTTATTTACCTGCCATAATGTATCATATATTTTTGAGTTAGAATATTCTGCAGGAAAATGCATTAGGTGGGACTTGATTTGATCCATAGGGATTTGATGGGATCATGAAATGTAAAAATATTTTTTTCCTGAATTTGGACACATCACCAAAAAACGTAACCAAACGTGTTTCATAAAAGATTATGACAAA
The DNA here is from genome assembly GCA_023566225.1 of Romanogobio albipinnatus. Taxonomy (NCBI): domain Eukaryota; kingdom Metazoa; phylum Chordata; class Actinopteri; order Cypriniformes; family Gobionidae; genus Romanogobio; species Romanogobio albipinnatus. Next base: position 46,791,612 of record CM042245.1, on the reverse strand, counting down.
AAAAAATCTGCACTTATGAATTGTATATGCAGATAAACTACTGCATGTACACAAAAGTTTGGGGTCTGTAATGTTTTGTTTTTGAAAGAAATGATTACTTAAATTCAGCAAGGATGCATTAAAGTGAGCAAAAGTGACAATACAGACATGTATAATGTTACAAAGGATTTCTATCTCAAATAAATTCTGTTCTTTTGAACTTTTAGTCATCAGAAAATCCTGAAAAAAATGTATCAAGGTTTCCACAAAAGTATTTGGCAGCACAACTGTTTTGAACATTGATAATAATCAGAAATGTTTCTTGAGCAGCAAATCATTAGAATGATTTCTGATGGATCATGTGGCACTGAAGACTCAAGTAATGGAGACAAAAATACAGCTTTCCAATCAATTACAATTCAAATATATTAAAATAGAAACAGTTATTTTTTATTACATTTCATTTTGCAATATTACTGTATTTTTGATTAAATAAATGCAGCCGTGGTGAGCTTAAGAGACATCTTACAAAAACATTAAATAAAAATCTTACTGACCCAAACTTTTAAACAGTAGTGCATGTATATAAAATATACTCAAAACTAACTAGGGTCAAGCCTGATTTCATGTCACTATGAGAGAAAGAAAGCAGTTTCAATTTATCATTATAAAACACTTTGGTGACTTTTTCGGTGATTTGTTTCATTCATTTCTCATCGAGCTGTTCCTTCCCTTAATTCGTTTAAATGCTGTCAGGATTAGTTCTGCGAGTTTGACCCACAGCTCTCCAAGTACTCTTTATCCATCTGATCCCTTCACATCCCACGTTCCTCCTCTGGCCTCCTCTTATAAAGTACAGAATGTTCTATAAATAGCAGCCAGACCAGAAATAGAACGAGGTCCAAGTACTTGAGTTCTCACTGAGCTGGAGAAATGAGTTCCTCTTCCTGACGTGAAGCAGAGCGGGATGGAGGGCAGGAATGTTGTTATTAGAGCGCTTCTGATATTAAGCTTACAGAAACAGGACAGCTGCTATTAAAAGAATGCTGCTCTTTTTCTTCTTATCCGACTCTCATCTTAAAACAGCCTTTAAAGGATTGTTGTTTTATCTTCACCAGTCTTAATTGTTTGAAGCAGATTGTGGAATTCATGGATACTCTGTACTAGATAACCTAAAAAGTTTGGATATGCCAATGTTGCTTTGCTTTTTGGTTGGTTATTCCATGGCATGAATACACAAGCTGAAAGTATTTGGTGCTACAAGGTCTTAATACTGTTGCTGATTATGGTTATTTAAAGTAAGTAAATATTTACAGGAATTTCCTGACTGTTTTATTTGCCTGTTGTCTTCCATCAGGATATTCAGTAATAGGCTAAGCAATAAAACAATCATTGATAAACAGAACTGACAAGGATATTGTTTTGTTTTTTTATATGATTCTACCATATGATTTTTGGTCCTCATGATCTATTGCTTCACGCAGGTGCCTATTTATGAATAGCATATGCAGATAAATTGCTGCATGTAGACTATATTGTTTGGGTTGTTTTGTTTTTGTCATCTTATTTTCATTAAACCGAGGTCCTGACTCTCTGTGGTCAATAAAAATACCAGGATGTCCTTCAGAAAAAGAGTAGGGGTGTAACCCCGGCATCCTGGCCAAATTTGCCCATTGGCCTCCTAATAATCCCCGTATACTGATATACCGATTGGCATCATCACTCTGTCTCCTCTCTCCACCAATCAGCTGGCGCAATATGGCTGCCGTAGCATCATCCAGGTGGAGGCTGAATGCATTTGGCTGTGCATTTTGGCCCTCATGAACATTAACTAAATTTGCTCAGTGCATTTATCTTCGTTGCCACAAGGGGGCTCTGCAGTCTACAGTATGGGCCATTTGTCTGTTTTTCTTTGTTTGTAGACAGTTGGCTTCTTTGACCCCTGAGCATCACATAATTGAAAGGAGACTGTTCATTTAACAAAAGTAGACCTTCACCCAACAAGGGTGAACAGCTCCTTGTTATTGTCTACTGCTGGTTGCTGTTGTGCTTCTGCATGTTGACACTGAACCCTGTCATTCAAGAAAAATAGCACACCTGATTACACAACTGAGCAGCTTTTGTGCTGGAACAAAGGTTTGCTGTCAGAGACCGCCTTTGGAAGGTTGTAAAAACGTACTTGCAGAAAAAGATCGTAACCCAAAGTTAATTGGAAGAAAGGCGAGAGGAAGCTTTCTGGTTCTGAGACGGTCCGCTTCTTGTCTTTAGTGGCTCCCAGGCACAAATCACCTCGGATCCACTCAGGAATTCCGACTCAATGAGAAACAGATGTGTGTGTATGAAGCACAGCCAAGCTCAGCTCGAGAACTGCACACTGCAGCACACTGTTTAAGACAAAGTTCTAGTTGTGATGCATCGTTTTGTGCCATGATCTAGGTTTGTTAGGCTACTTACTGTATTTTACTATGAAAAACTCTTCAGAATCTACATATTGGAGACAATTGCATGACAGGCTAATTTGTAGCAAGGCAAAAGGCTATAGGACAGAAAATGTTGTCAGTGATTGCAGGCACAACCCGCCTGGAGCAACGCAGGGTTAAGTGCTTCACTCTGGAGTTTGTCTTGCCCCTATCTAAAATCAAACTTTAACCACTAGGTAACTTGTCTGTTTTTATGTACTGTCTACAGAACAGTTCAGAGCCGAGACAGTAGACAAGACTCACTCAAAAAGTCATTGTAGATGTCTAGTCAGAAAAATGTGTTTCTGTCCAGCTGAGAGTAGAAGCAGCGTAGGATAGACTACACACATACACGTCATCTGTCTTTGTTTCCCTTTCTCCCTCCAAATGATCATACCATCTGTGCATGTGATTTTCTTTTTTCCTTTTAAAGGGACTCCCTCTATTGTGTTTTAAAGCAACACACAACAAAGTGACCTGAGCAACTTTCCATTTTAGCTCCTCTCTGTCACTATATGTTGATTGTTTACATTTTTTTTTTTTATATTTTGTTTTATTCATTAGCATTCCCATTCATTCAATTGCATGACAATATTGAACAATACTGACAATAAGAATATTGACTTCTAAAGCCACTAATTAATGTCTGTCTTTATATTATTTTGTTTTATTTTATTTTAAATTTCAGTGGTAGTTGCTGGGCTAATTTTTTGGATTATATGGATTGATTCACCTTTTTAAATGAATGATTTCTAAAGCCAGTAATTCATATTTATTTATTAGCATTCTTTTCAATGGCTGGTTTTATGGATTGTATGCCAGTGATTCACATTTAAAATGAACAATATATTGACTTCTAAAGCCAATAATTAATCTCCATTTATTTTATTTTATTTTATTAATTTAAATGTCTGGTGTTATGGATTGTGAGCCACTGATTCATGTTATATAAATGAACAATATATTGTTTTCATTTTCTTTATTTATAAGGACAACACACATTAATCAACATTTCTGTAAATGTGCCAGTGTTAGCCAGCGGGCTAATTTTCAACTGAAGTCCTTCGGCAAGATGTTTTAGAAACCTTTAAAATGACATATATTGTCAATAATTAATCTTATTTTTTATTTTTTTACCATTTATTTCAATGTCTGATTTTATGGATTGTATGTGATTGACAATTTAAAATGAATATATATATATATATATATATATATATATATATATATATATATATATATATATATATATATATATATATATATATATATATATATATATATATATATATATATATACAGTCTATATATTCATATTCAACAATATTATTGATTTGTCTGCATTAACACCATTGTATGAGAACTAAACTGAGCTGGACGATGACATCACTGTTTTCTCCAGAGCTGCTGTATAGATGAAATGAGCTAAATTTATAACTTTTTAACAGCAGAAATGAATCAACACTGAACTTACTTAAGCTGGACTATGACACAATTTTCTTCTAGATCTGCTGTACGGACGAAACAAACTTTATTGCATTATTTTCCTGTTATCACTGTAAAGCTGTATTGTAAAAAGCTCTATATAAATAAAGGTGACGACTTTTCATATCCTTAATTGACTGATAGCCCTATGCAATACATATAATCGTTTTGTGATGTTTGGACTTCCCACATATTATGGTGTGCTCAGTGTCTTTTCAAGAAAAATAGTGTGACTCCATAACGTAAATCTGATTTTGCGTTTCCTCATGGCTTCAGGGGTCACAGCACATGTCATGCTGAGAACAAAGGCCTCACATAGACACATGCGCATGATTTCTCTTTTGATCTTTTGCTGAAAATGAATTAAACTGGTTAAAATAATTTGAGGGCATGCAGCAATCACCTGACTGCACAGTTTTATTTGATCTAAATGAAATGTACTTGATTATATCATGCTTTGTGTGTTGCAGCCCCAGTTGTTTTTCACTGTGTATGACTCGATGGCTTTTGTCTGTGTTCTTGTTGACATTGCGGCCTAAATCTCAGTCTATCATTTCTGCAGCAACCCTCAATTACATGCTTGCTTTGTAGTCAGCATATTTTGGGGGATTTCTTTTCTTGAGGCATGAAAAAGCAACGCAGGTACCATCTACAAAGGCATGCCTCACCACTTACATGTTTTACATTGTGTTCTCCATGCACGCAAGGTGAATTAGCACACATTAAAATGTAAACAAGTATTCAGGCTTTCTAAAAACATATGCAGCCATTTTAACTACTTAAGTTTGGATGCTTGAAGGCAAATTTTTGTGTGATGGCTGAGGAATGATAGCAGAGTGTATTAGCGCTCTGGTACCACTACAGAACACAGCTATTTGGTTGTATAAGCAGTATCGAGGTCATATTTGCCACAGGCTCCGCTGCCGTGGACTTTTTTATTGTGGATCACATGCCGAACAAGAACACTATGTGCTTCAGGTAGCTTCTTCTCACTCCACCAAACCGACAATTAACCGTTTGTCCTCCGCTGTAATGACAAGGTGTGTCAGCAGCTCGAGTAGTTTTGAGGTTTGAGATTGCGTTCTTGCCCCAAGCCATGTCCTCCGGATCTGGCTTTTCAAGTTCACCAGTTTTTTTTCTAACAATAAAATGAGCCAAAGTGTTATATAACATATTTTTGCTACCTGTTACAAAATAAATGGCACAATTATTTTTATTGGTTTGAATGTAACAGGACTTTTTAACAGAACCAGCATTAACTTTGCAATTTGAGCTACAGTAGCTCGTCTGTTTGATCGGACCACACGGGCCAGTCTTCGTTCCCCACGTGCATCAATGAGCCGCCCATGACCCTGTCGCCGGTTCACCACTGTTCCTTCCTTGGACCACTTTTGATAGATACTGACCACTGCAGACCGGGAATCAGTGTATTTCACTACACTGGTCATAATGTTATGCCTGATCAGTGTATATAGGAAGATGTTGGTGCACTCCAGTTACTTAAAGGTGCAGTGTGTAGTATTTATGAGGATCTATTGACAGAAGTGCAATATAATATACACTTCTCTATCTGATCTTTTTTTCCCCTCGTCTCACGAAACCACTGAAAACAAACTCAAAACGATGTAGTAAACATGCCAGGCCAGTGTGTGTCGCTGTTATTCTGCCATGGAAGTACACTATAAACGGAGAAGAGTTGTGGCTAGAAGGGGTACAGCAATGGTAGGAAGTGAGGCAAAATCTCACGATAAAATAACAATAAATAAATTTGCTACTTACCAGGTTGTTTTATTAACGCCTACATCTACATTTACATTTATGCATTTAGCAGACGCTTTTATCCAAAGCGACTTACAACTTGGGGGTACATGAAGCGATTGGTCATGAAGAGTCGAGAAGCGCAATAAGAGCCTGAAATCCTGAGACTGTGTACATTGCTCAGTGTAGCACAGTCTAGAGTAGGGAGGGAAGAAGGAAGAGAAAGAGGAAAGGAAAGGGTTTTTTTTTATGAGGTTAAGTGCTCACGGAAGAGCTGAGTTTTAAGTTGACTTTTGAATGATGTCAATGATTCTGCGTTTCGGATGGCGTTGGGAAGATCGTTCCACCAGCTGGGAACGTTGAATGAAAATGTTCTGGAAAGGGATTTTTTCCCCCTCTGTGATGGTACCACAAGCCATCGTTCCTTTGCTGAGCGAAGGCTTCTGGTGGGGGTGTGGATTTGTAGAATGGGGTCAAAGTAAGCAGGAGCTGAGCGCGTGGTGGCTCTGTAGGCAAGCGTCAGCACCTTAAACTTGATGCGAGCAGCGAGTGATAGCCAGTGCAGGGAGATGAAGAGAGGTGTGACGGTCCTTTTGGGCTCGTTGAAGACAAGACGTGCTGCTGCATTCTGGATCATTCGAAGTGTTTGCATCGCACAAGTGGGGAGTCCAACCAGAAGCGCATTGCAGTAGTCAAGTCTAGAAATAACTTGACTACTGACTACCCCAACCCTAAACCTACTCTTACAATAATGCAAATACAGTAATTAAATGATTGATGTGCGCATGCCCAGTGCCCGTAGTTGTATCCCTTCTAGTCTTTACCGTGGGTAAAGGACGTGGTGTGATGACATCACCAAAATATACGGATTGTCTGTACACATGAAAACGCAAGGGTGTCGGTTTTAGATTTATCCACTCTGGGAGCAGGTTTAAAAAAATATCTGTTTCATGCTTCCAAAACGCCGGATCCGTGTGGAGTCTGTGGATGAAACGCTGATACGATACAAAATGTTTACATATACAGCTAAACGCGTCTCCGTGTGGACGGGGGCCTCAAACGACGACATCTTTGTCCTGTGTCGGCCACCGTAGCTTCTCTATGTGCTTCGAAAGGGAGGGGTGGGCGGTTGCAATTAGCAACCTCAATGCTAGATGCCGCTAAAATTTACACAGTGCACCTTTAAAGGGACTTTGATCTAAACTCTGAGAGGCGATATTAGGTAGGTATTTTAAGGGATCAAAGTGTAGTAGTAGCTATTTTAGGGTGACCAAACGTCCTGTTTTCCCAGGACATGTCCTGTTTTCAAGTCCTGTCCTGGTCCTATAACAATTTTCTATCCATACAGAGAGGGCATACTTTAAATGTTTTGAAATTAATAAGGAATCTTTGAGTAAACTTCGAGTATAATTTGAGTATCTCATTGCTGGGCAGAGTGTCCTGGTTTTCGGTAATCAAAATATGGTCACCCTAAGCTATTTCTTTTGTCTTTTTTTTTATACATATGTAAATGTATTTCTAAAGCACATTTAAACACAGCTGATGTTGACCAAAGTGCTGTACAAAAGAACAAAAACTATTTTAAAATATGAAATAACAAGTAAAAACAACAGATGTAGTATGTTTTTCTCAATTTCTGTTTTACATACTTTTTTTTACATACTAGTATTTGGTTAGTAAGCTAGCTTTTCATTCTCAACATAGCTGTAGTTTTGTTCATGATCATTTGGCCTAGTGATTAGCAAGGTCATGCTAATTTGAATCAGGTGTTGTGCTGTCTATGGGGAAATGTCACTTTGTAGACTTGTTGCATGATGTTGGTTGCTGATGAAGTCTGGCATGAACACGGTACCACTTCAGCTCAAGGTAAATATTACCAGACCCCCATACACCACCCTATAAAGTTTTATGTTGTTGTGGAGATATTCTTAAACAAATCATTTGGAAATAAGTTGGCATTCACAAGAAACTGTTTATGATTTAAAAAAAATACTGATAGAGATGTTTGTATTATGTTGGACCAAAACATGCACACCAACAGGTTGATTTAGCATAAACCAAATCGGTATGAATCAAAGTCGTGCTGTGTGCATGGCGCAGGGTTGTTTAAAGGTTGGATTAGCACTGAGATAAGAGACTTCTATAAAATGCTGTTTGATGCCAAGTTGGCAAGAAATAAATCGACCTGAGAAAGGCCATGCCGCTCTCTCAGTCTGGACCTCAGCAAGCTTTTGATATGAGCTAATAGGACTGCATGATAGTGAAGCAGATATGTGCTTGTATTTTAGTGTTTCATGCATAAGCCAACGCTGCACTTGATGTATTCAGAGATGGTAATTCTAGATTTCATTGCATCCATTCTTCTCCTCACAGCTCACCTTCTTTCTCTGGCTCCGTTTAAGACAGCTAAATCAAACAATCATCTAGGATGAATCACATAAAGCATTTGTGTCCTTTGGCTGCTTTATGAGTGTATGTCGGTGCTGTCCAGGTTTGTTCGAGTCAGAAGGCACGTGTTTGCTGCGTGTGCCTTTTATTTAAGTGCTGCATGCACATTAATGGAGTCATTTGTCTCTACGTTTGTTTGCATTGTGGGTCTTGGAATGGCTTTTAGTGCAATATTCAGTGCTCTTTTAAGGCTTTGTGGATCTGTTCTGTCTCAAAACTGACCCAGAGAGGACCTTGCGTCTCACGTACTTCATCTGTCCTCATCAATATCACTAATCCTATCAGTTTAACTGAAATCCTGGACTCCTGTCTGCTCTTTTGTTCATGTGTTATTATTTGGCGATGAATCATTAGTTGGACGCACTATGCACTTATACTGTGCATTATGTACTCGACCGTGTAATGTATGAATTGTATACGATTATTTTAGCACCACCCCCCTTTGCTACGGAATTAAAGCTGTGACAGTTGAGAATATGAATTGTCCAAAATTCCTGTGTAGTAGGAAAAGAACGGACGGTCGCTTGACACAGCTGCTGAGCCCATCACTAGCCATCCCGTCACGCTATAGGACACCACACCGCATTCTTTTAATTTCTGAAGTCACACAATGGCCCAGAGGTCACCTAGAACATACCGTGGGGACATGACCCTTGTAAACCTGCTTTCCCCATGTGTTAGCCCTTTAGCATTAGCATGCATGCACCCTGAGATCAATTCAAAACCTTCCCGTAAAAGCAGACATATGGTACAATCAAACCGTGGCTTTTCTTCTCGCTTTGAACATATATTCCCCTCTGGAATATAATCTTCAAAGAGCTAACGTTAAACTGTTGTAGTCTCTCCTTACAAGATCCTAATAAAACCAAGCTGTTCATGATAGAGGTTTTAAATTTGAAGTATTAAGCTCAGTTATTGTTCAAGCTTAAAAGCACAAGACTTTACTTAAACAGCTTTGACCCCTTTAATGCAACAAGACAAGAGTTGTTAATGTGTTGTTTTTCTCTTCAGGCATCTTAACTATCATAACATGTGGGATAAATCACTATTTTAAACCGTTATCACTAGAAAGATTATACTGTTCGAGCTTCACTAGCTCTTTTGTAAACTTCTCATATACGTATACTATCGGAAAGTTCCCTCACATTTTGTAAACTTTTCCAAATTCATAAACTAAAGATATAACTAACTGAACAGGTTTCAGACTAACGGTCTGACTGACATGTTGGCTGATTTACAATACGGCTTCTATTGGTTTCAAGGCACACACTTGCGTAATGTCTGGGCCGCTTGCGTTGTGGTTGGGGAGAAAATGTACATATGCTGCCTCTGTGAAAATAAATGTCATATTAGTGAGAGGAATCATATTCTCTGGATCCAAAGTGTGAAAATATATATAAAAAAAAAAGATTCTCCTTTTTCCATAGCAGGCACTTTGCCTGCATCAACTGATCATGTCAGCAAACCAGACAACTGATATTCTGTTAAATGACTGTGTGTGGACTTAAATATGCCTTTTTGAGACTTCTGCCATGTTAGCATGGGCAAGCTTGCTGTCTTAGCCTGAGGGCTCCCAGCTTAATCGTAGTTTTTAGGTGGGAAGTTTCGAGTAAATATTTTACAGAGACAGATTGTATTGAATGTGTGTGTCCAAATGAGCACTCAGAGATTTTTCTGGTTTCACCTTAATGTTTTACACGCCTACTCACACAATGATACTGATGACAGAGATGGTGTGTGTGTGTGTGTGTGTGTGTGTGTGTGTGTGTGTGTGAGCTCATGCGGGTGGGCGAATGGCCTTGAAACGGGGGCAGGTGCGACTCTTTATGCTTTCAGAAACGGTAACCAGAGGTCAGAGGCTGAGCTGTGAATGAAGCGGTCAGGTGTGCAGCCATTTCAGCAGCAGGTTTTAAGGTGCAAACATGGCACTTTCAGCATTGACCTCTGACCATTATGACCAGATGATGAGTTAACCTGCAGGCCCAAAATTTAAGTTCTTTCGTCTTAACTGTTTCATCTCTGATCGGATCACGGTTTGGAAATGTATCGCTTGCCAGCTGCAAGTTACAAGTTACTTTTCATTTAAATCAGTTAAACTACAGTCAAGCTTCACTTTGAAACTGTAGTTAGCTACACTATAAGCTCAAATAAATGCATTAAAGCCACAATATGTCATTTTTCGCCGCTAGACGTCGCTTATTCAAAACAAAGGCGTAGCTTGATGACGCCTGGATTTCGCAGAGCTTTTATTATGCTTCTACTTCTGCTTCCACAAGGTCCATGTCCTGGTTATAATAGCTTATTTCTCTGGATTTAAACATTCTTGGAAACATTTGGGATAATGTTCATAACACAAGTCAACACATTGTATAACATTGTTCTAGTGGTTTTTGGACATTTTAATCCAAAAATCTTACATATTGTGCCTTTTAATATATAACTGAGTGAATTTTAAATAGGGTGACAACATTTAAAAATACGAAATATAAACTAAAAACCAAAATGCCACTGTCTTACTTACTAAATAATACCGTCACTAACATTTTTAAATCAGTTCTTTTGCATCATGAACCATCTGAATGAATGAGTTGTACTTTTCATCAACACTTTTCCATGGAATGAGACTTGTGCTTTTGACAATTAAACTTCAACTTGATGAGGGATGTTAAAAATACATAGCTTGTGCGGGTACACTCAAAAAAAACAGTGCCAGTCTAGACTATAGGTCTAATCTCCAGGAAACAATCTTTTACTTTAATGCCTTTACAGTCTGTTACCATCAGTGAAGAACTGCGTTTAGTATGTTAGGCTGTACAAGCGAAGCCAATGAATCTCGCTCCCCATTCATCACCGTTCTTTAAGGTAATGATGCTTTTTGACGCTCTGATCTCAGATTTCACAGCTGATGAGAATGCCATGTTGTTTTCCCCTTGACTTAATCTCTTTTGGTCTTCTTCTTATGTAACCTTCTGTTTCCACTCTTTCAAACCAACCATCTAAATTTCACGTCAGACCCAGATAATGGACCCTTAATCAAACATGTCTAAGTATATCCAGGCTGATTAACATACTAGGTGTCAGTCAGTCGCCGCTGTAGTCGTCTACTGTTGGGTGGATGTTTCACCTGATACTTTACATGAACTGAGCAGATGTTGTTTTGGTTGAAATAATTTAATTAATAGCGCGTAATTAGATTGTACCTGTCATGCAGGCTGTAGTTCTCATTGTTGACAGCTGGGCACTCTGTAAAAATATAATTGCATCAAAAGGGCTTTTTGAGTCACAGATACTAAGACAGGTGTACTACAATATGCCTTCAAATGTTGTCCTTACTGAGTTGTTTGAACAATTTCCCATTGGAGAATGTGGCTGATTTGTTAAGGTTTTGAAAGTTCTGCATTATTATGCTGTTACTGTTATATAATTATTGTTGTGCTCATTCCGGACTTTATGTTGTTGTTGCTGTCACTGCTTTATAGTGAATAGTCAATGATCAAATTCAAACTAGCTAAATCTTTTCAAGTACAATGTCATTTACGGTTTAATCCAACCGTCACCACCTCTTTCTTTTTAGTTTTGTTAGTTTTTGTACACATCGTCCAGATAAAGAGAGTTGAACATGCAGTTTTCAGATAGGCCTATACAGAATAGTTTTTTAGGATAATATATTTCAAAGCATATACAAAACCAACAAACAGGGTTTTTTTCTCTCTCTCATCATAACCTGTGAGATAAATCACTTTAAGGCGTTATCACCATTCTGGTCGAGCTTCACCAGCTCTTTTGTTTGGTGAATTGCATGGCTATGTTAGTTAGCCGATTAGCCAGAACTTATCTGTAAATGTATGAAAGTTAGTTTTTAGCAAACGTAGACCTCCCATAATACGCATACTAGTTCCCTCACACTTTGTAAACTTTTCCAAATTCATAAAATGGACAAAATAAATTGCCAGCCATTTCTCAAACTACTGGCCATTTTATATAATGATCAGTATTGTTGTGTGTCTGGCCTATATATACTGATCAGGCAAAACATTATGTCCTAATATTGTGTTGGTTCCCCTTTTGCTGCCAAAACAGCCCTGACTCGTCAAGGCATGGACTCCGCTAGACTCCTGAATGTGTGCTGTGGTATCTGGCACCAAGATGTTAGCAGTAGATCTTTTTAAGTCCTGTAAGTTGCGAGGTGGGGCCTCCATGGATCGGACTTGTTTCTTTAGCACATCCCACAAATGCTCAATTGGATCGAAATCTGTGGAATTTGGAGGCCAAGTCAACACCTCAAACTTGTTGTTGTTCTCCTCAGACCTTTCCTGAACCATTTTTGCTTTGTGGCAGGGCGCATTATCCTGCAGAAAGAGGCCACAGCCACCAGGGAATACCGTTTCCATGAAAGGGTGTATATGGTCTGCAACAATGCTTAGGTATGCGGTACGTGTCAAAGTAACATCCACATGATAGCAGAACCCAAGGTTTCCCAGCAGAACATTGCCCAAAGCATCACACTACCTCCGCTGGCTTGCCTCCTTCCCATAGTGCATCCTGGTGCCATGTGTCCCCCAGGTAAGCGACACACACGCACTGGGCCGTCCACGTGATGTAAAAGAAAACATGATTCATCAGACCAGTTCACCTTCTTCCATTGCTCCGTGGTCCAGTTCTGATGCTCACATGCCTACTGTTGGTGCTTTCGTTGGTGGACGCAGCAAACTGCGATGCACTGTGTATGACACCTTTCTATCAGAACCAGCATTAACTTCTTGAGCAATTTGAGCTACAGTAGCTCGTCTGTTTGATCGGACCACACGGGCCAGCCTTCACTCCCCATGTGCATCAATGAGCCTTGGCTGCCCATGACCCAGTCACCACTGTTCCTTCCTTGGACCACTTTTGATAGACACTGACCACTGCAGACCGGGAACACCCCACAAGAGCTGCAGTTTTGGAGATGCTCTGACCCAGTCTTCTAGCCATCACAATTTGGCCCTTGTCAAACTCACTCAAATCCTTACGCTTGCCCATTTTTCCTGCTTCTAACACATCAACTGCGAGGACAGAATGTTCACTTGAACATTTGAGAGCATTTATAGTGGTGATGAAACTGAAGAATATCCTTATAGCCATTTGGCGGGTTAACTGGATTTATAATTTGGGAAATTGGTTAATTTCAGTGATCCACCATGTTCTTCTCACCTCATGTTCTTCTCATTAAGGCTGAGCATTTAAATATTTTTGAGGGTACTCCAAGAACCCTTGAGTGAATTTCTCTTTTATCTTCTCACTCCCATCAGTGCCTTGAGTTGCAGTTGTCTGTTCCCAGCATGCATTGGCCTGCGCTTAATGGTACTTGTTTTTAAGCAATACCAGAAGATCTTGATTTTGACTTTTTTCATGTCATATACGCGCGTGTGTGATCTAATCACATGACTAAGATGCAGTAATACGCAACAGCCAGTTAATCCAACCAAAGCTAGGCATGATCATAATGAGCTTGATAAATTAACCTAGTATGTGATCAGATTGCTCTGGATGTTTATATTCAGTTGAATTACATAACATTACTGGCACAGAAACAATACTTATGTGTTCATAAGCTAGTTGGCATTATAACATATAGTTGTGCATTTTATCCGTTCATTAAAGGCTAAATGGGTTATGAGACCAATTAACAATCACAAAGAAAATCTGGTCTGTTGAGGAGGCAGAGGCCGTACCGCTGACTTGCTGTAATGTACTAGTAGACTATAATTTGTTGGATTTATGGCTGGCCTGCCTTCGTTTTACTCCTGACATCTGCTGTGGCTAGACATTCAATTTCAGCTGTTGCGTCACACACGCATGCTCTCAGACCAAACTCCGTGTCCGGGTTCCTACGTCGGCAACTTTCAGACAAAGAAGCCTTTCACTGTGACATCAGTTTTCAATTCTGACTGCCAGACGGTCTTTGGTCCCATAAACAGAAATCAGTACAGACTATACGTTTTCTAAGGGTCAGTTTGACTTTGTTCTTCAGTTTTGATTGTGAGAGAAACTTTAGGAAGGAAACAAATGCAAGTAAGTCTAGTGGTTAAATACTAGTACAAGTACGGTATTTGATTTCCACTGAACATTAACCTATCGCTGACCTACAATCCATTTGATGCTGTGTATTTTTGCTTTCTTCTCTATAAAACAACCTTGTGACACAATACACGCTGCCCTGTAGAACATTGAGATCGGAGCATTTGCATGAGCAAATAACATGGAAGTTTTAGACATGTTAGAGCAATAAAGCACTTTTGTTAACTAGCCGAGCACAGAAAAGTGCGCATGAGGCCTCGAGGGTCTACATCCAAGCTGCTCAAAGGAAGAGAGACTTCAGGGCCAAGTGACTGGGGTTAACCGCTTCTCGGAAAAAACTGAAGGCAAGAGAGCGTGAGGGCCGCTGTAATAGGAGCGAGCCGGTCAGCATGCTTGATGTGCCAGCGCACAGAGACCCATTACACGTCTGTGCCTGTACCGAAGCAGCGAGCCAACAGACGGAAAATCGAGCATTCCCTAGGAAAAAAAATTGCTCTTTTAATCTCTGCCCGTAAGCCCAAACCATCTGCGGCTAGCCTCGCTGACAATTTTAAAAACATCTGTTAGAAGCATTTCAGCCAGATTCACCCAGTGCTGCCACCATCTCACAACTCACTCAGTGTGCAGATACACGTGTGTTAAATCTACATCAGAATTTAATTGGTTCAGAATTTCATTATAATTCATTTGATGTTTAAATATTAGGTGTTAATTTTAATGTTAAATGATAACAACTATTGTTATTACGATTATGATTATTATGATTATTATACAAAGATTATAATTATACATGTCAAAGCCAATATGAATGTTAATTTAATTACAATAATTAATATAATTAATATATTTTTTTAATTATTACAATAATCAGTATTATTATTATTATTATTATTATTATTATTATTATTATTATTATTATTATTATCAAAATGAATAATACAATTATAAATGCCAAAACTAATCTTAATGTTAATTAAATAATTAATTACAATAATTTATATTATACAATTAAACTTAATTTAAATGATTACAATATTCTGCATTACTAAATTGTTATTATAATGAATAATAGTAATACAATTCTAAATATCAAAGAAAATATGATTAATGTTTATTGAATGATTGCAATAATTAATATTACAAATTAATTTAAATGATTACAATAATCAGTATTATTATTATTATCGTTATTAAAGGTGTTAATATCAAAATTAATAATAATAATAACAAAATGATATATGTATCAATCTCAATATTAATGTTAATTGAATGGTTACAATAATTAATATTAAATCAAATTTAAATGCTTACAATAATTAGTATAAATTTAGTACAATTATTGTTAACACTTTATAAGGTTTAATTTGTTAACATTAGTTATATTAGTTAACGTGAACTAATGACAATACTTCTAAAGCATTTATTAATCTTAGTTACTGTTAATCTCAACATTTACAAACACATTAAGATTAAAAGCTGTACCTATTAACATTAGTTAAAGGTGTCATGAACTGGCTTTTTTTATTTCTGTATACTGTTGTCTGGGGTCAAATTATGACGTTTGCGTGGTTTTTATATCCAAAAACATCATAAGGAATAAGTAATGGTCTATTTTCTGCCATGGTTTTGAGGCTTTCTGAAAAGCGGTCGGTTTTGATGGGAGTGCCGCACTGAAGACTTGGAAGTAAACGCCCACGGCTAGGATTGGATAAGATTTGCATATGAGCTTCAGCTCCCCTCAGTACATGTGGGGATTGTTTTGAAAGCGTCTGGGGAATCACTCACAGGACTCGTGAAATGCCTTTATCAAACAAACACAATGATTCATCTCTCACCCACCCGCGATTGATTGGAATGTTATTTTTGTATTACTTGACCCGCCTGATCGGTGAATAACCGCGACTCATACACACACGTGCGCACAAGAAAGGAATGTTATTTCACTATTTAAGATAGCCTGTCGGCAGGCCGGTGATACGTTTTGGTAGCCCGTCTGAAAAACTCATAGCCTCATAGCAGGACTCATAGCAGGACTTTGGGCTTTGCGAGCACTGGCGTTACAAGTCCGAGTCTGATCACAAATGAACAATAAATGAACAATAAAATCTTCTCCAGCCTGTGACAGCGTGCTAAGGTATATAATCAATAGATATCAAACGATCTGTAACAATGCAATATTAACAGTCTCGACCTGTATCTTGTTTACAATCGATTCTGCGGTGAAATGAAGCGAACAAACGCTCAATGTCTTACGCACGTGAGCTGGAACCGGCATGTTTATTGCTCGGTGGCGCGATCCATTTAGCTCCGAGTTGGTGGGCGGGCTTGAGGCGGCGCTTCTGCATCCTATGACGTCAGTGGTCGACATATTCTGAGATCTCTCGTTTTCTGGGCCTGGTGTCAATAAAAGCTTTTCTTTGACTAACAAGGAGGTTTTCAGCTCTGAAACTTACAGGATATTCTTATATCACGATGAACTTTTATATACCAAAGGCTCAAGGGAAAGTTGATTTCTCAATTCATCACCCCTTTAATGCACTGTAAAATAACATGAACATTTTATTAACAAATGTTAATAAATGCTGTAAAAACATATTGCTCATTGTTGGTTCATGTTAGTTAATGCATTTAACTTGTGCTAACAAATGAGACCAAATGAGAAAATGTGATTCATGCATAAATACTATAAATAAATGTGTGCATCTCCTTATATATTACTTCAGATACAGCTTTTGTGTCGCCTGTAGGTGCCGGTGGTACTTGGGTTTTGTTAACTTTGATAGACTTTTGAATTTAACACTACTTACCATTAATGCTACTCTTGCTGCTGCATGGTTTTGTGCAGGGATTTGTTTGTTGTCAGTTAAAATCCATTTTGTCATTGATGCAATTTATAAAATTAGACAAACCGCAGGAAATCGTTCCACAAACGTTAGTTCATCTGTCCATGTAATTTTCAACCGATTTATGAATAAGAACAGAAAATTACCCTCCACTTCACATGCCCAATGGAATTTGAACTTGCTTTGCCAGGTCACCATTGGTTGGTGTATATACATGACAAACGGGCATTGGTGAATTGTGTAATACTTTAAAATATATAATATATAGATTTGTAATTAAATCAACACATTAGCTCTGATTATGGATGAAAAAAAAATATTGGTTGACTTTTTTCCCGTAAGGCCACACACTCTCTGAAAGGATCATATTTGGCTCGAGAGCCGTTTCCGAACAGTGGAAAATCAGCAGTCAATCAAAACGCAACCCATAGCAACGCGTCATGGCAACGCCTCAACAGAAATTGTCCGACTTTTGAGCCGTTTGTTACTATTGTATACATTGTCATGTTATAATAATCACATTTATTTAGTTTTATTGACCACGATATTATCATTGTAATGTACTTCAGCATATGATATATAGCTTAATTATCTACAATTTAGGATACAGTATTTAATTTTTTTTTTATCATATTGTAACTTTGTTACATTTATCATGTGAACTACTTATGTGTGAACTATATTATATGCAGCATGTGTGTTTGGGACCGAGGGTAACACGGTCGCATTTGCAGCAGATATATGCTGCCCATCACAAATCAAAGCACGACACAGACAGGGGTCGGTAACACCGGGAAATGTGACAAAATTTGGACAATATTCGGCTGTATTTGCAATATACGAGTGCGGTTCAGCTGCGCGAGACAAACGCTGCCAGTGTGTGAATGCACAGCTGTCCATACGCACTGCTTCTGCCCTGCCAGCACTGCTTGCGCGAGCGCTGTGAATACGACGCTGGCGCATTCTCCAACTCCGGGCGGCAGCCTTCCTTATCTCTCCCATTTCTACACGTGACATGACCTGCAGGTCTTTTACTTCTTTTACTGTATGTCCACACATATTCTTATCTTGCGCGAAAAGGACACCGGCTGCTGTCTGAGGTAACATACGGACATGAGGCTACATTGCACATGCGTCGAACCGTGTCGCACACACGCTCCGAACCGAGACAAGCGGTTCATGAACCGTGCCACCCCTAATAATTACACTAATTTACAAGAAATGATTTGTGGTCCCGGTGAAACCGATCTTGGGATCTAAACCTTGGTTTGTTAATTACCTCTAATTTACTGTTTGGGTGGTGCTGTGTTGTTATAACTTGCTTAATTTAAGATGAAACCAAACCCAAAGGAACATTTTGTTTCTCAAAAGTTGCTCTTGTATCGCTCAGAAGACAAAGTAGTTATGGATCATCTTTGTCTCAGTTCTCTTAAAATTCCTCATAATAAAAGTAGATGGTCCTGATGAGAAATATTAGACATTTGAGGGTGTTTTTTTTTATCAGGAAAAACAAGATTTGATCTCTATTTAGTCACATTGCAGTCTAGGAGAAGCAAGAATCTCCTATGTGGTTTTGCTTTCATATGGGGAGTCCATTGGAGGTCCTCACGTGTACAAGTTTCAGTGTGTGTGTGCGCTCATAAATTGGGATAATCATCTATTTTGTGGGTGCAGCAGAGGAAATGAAGAGTAATTAAAGTGGGCCGTTTTAGTGTTGTTTGCACAGCGAGTGACACAGTGCTAAAGAAAACAAAGAGCGCTGGGAAAACTGCAGCCATCAGCAGCAAACAGGGACCAGTGCTCAGGCATACCGCCAATCCAACCATCTGTACCCACAGAACTGACCTTAACAGTGTGCATGAGCTATAGTGTGCATGTTATGTTGTGTTCGTAATGATTTAAGACATTTCAAAACACAAATGAGTTCATTGGCTCTTTCTTTCCCTTTCTGTCGAGGTGTTAAACTGTTGTTGTCTAGTCCAAGTGCAATAAAGCCCGGAGTGTGAATTCCACGCCGGCGTGATCATAATGCCCATTAACATTGGCCATGTCAGCAGGAGGCCGCTGGACCTTTTTTCCATTCTTTTCGCACCAAAGCTCCCGTTTCCTGCCTAGTAAACAGTAGTCAACTGGGAGCGCTTGGCCTTAGAGGCACGTTTCACCTACTGTTAGCATCACGTCCAGCAAACTAGAGTGGGATTGATGGGCGCCAGATATTGTTGTTTCTTCCATGAGCGGGGCTCGCCGTACTGCAGGGGGGCAGGAATCAGGCCAACTGTAGTTGAGTGTACTTTTTACTGGTGTGTAAAACAGAATGAAGAAACGTTAAAGCCAAACTGATGGAGAGAGCTTCAAAAGGGAAAACCTGAAGTTTAGAATATCCTGAAAAAGCAGACTTTGCAAAGTGATAAATGTGATTTAACCAGGTACAACATGTTCCTATCAACATCTTTGGTCCTGGAGCAACATTCTAATCAACCAATCAGATTTGAGGGACACGTTTATGTCATGGTTAGGCTTACAACCAGGTTTAGGTGCTTCTACATCAGTGGTGTTCACCTATCATCTCTCGCTGATTTTAGGGGTAAGTTATGGGTAGGTTAGGGGAATGAAGGCCCAGTTGACAGGCAGGTTCGGGCACAGGTATACTTAAAACTTTATATTTTCGGTAAAAAAGACAAAATAAAATGAATAAAAATTAGGACCTATATGTTCCACAAGGAATGCTGAGAGTCTTATAAGGCCTCCCATTATGGTTAGGATTAGGAACAGAAGAGAGTCAGAGTTTTCTAAATGAAAATGGTTAGAATAAGGGGGGAGTGCTGGGATTTTAAGGTTTGCGATGGTAGGTTTTGGGGTTTAGAAAATGGGTTGAATCTGTAGGGTTATAATGGTTATAGGATTTGGGGCAAGGACGTTTTGGGGGGATTGGAAACGAAACCATGTCACCATTAAACCCCATCCCAACTTTGGAACATCTCCATCACTCTCCTAATGATTAAATTTCCAAACCAGAGAACGGGGACCAAAGTGTCCCACAAGGAATGTTGGGTATTTTATAAGGTATATCCCACTGTAGTAGTTGGGATTAGGAACAGAAGTGAGTCTGGGTTTTCTTCAATTTCATCAAAATTAGGAGGGTATTGGGAGTTTATGTTGATCCAATAATATGTTTGTCTTGGCAAAAGCAGCAAAGTCTGAGCTATAATTTGTGTATATAAAAAAAAAACACAAAAAAAAAACAAATTAAGATTAAAAGAGATTTAAAAATGATCAACTTTCTTTGAAAGCTGCACAAATGTAGCTAGCAAAACTACCAGCTACTCAGAAAATAAGGGTGCATCTCAATCAGCTCCCTACAGGTCATGAATCAGTATATCATGTACACAAATTAGGACCCTGACTCCACATTGGGACACTGATGGTAACATGACAACTTTCACTCATTACCGGTATTTATGAACAACAGCTGAACAGTTATTTTCTGACAATTTTTTTTAAATGTTATTTAAAGTACAAAAGTATGATACCTGCAACAGAGATGTAATGCTGACATATTGTTTATTCAAAACATCCATCGCGTGTCATTATGTGTGGAGAGTTGGCTCACACATTTGTTGCATGCGTTCAGAACCTCCATTAAGGGAACATTGGCTGTGTCCGAAATCACCCCCTGTACCCTTAAATATGGCACTATTTGATGGGACAATTTGTAGTGGTGTCCGAGACCATAGTGGACATTATCGAGTGCACTCATTCAATCCCACCGCAATAACGAGTGTATGCGCTCAGCGGCTAGAGAATGCCTGTAATGCACTGTGGGAGTCAAGCGCCAGATGAATTCCCATGTCTGACCAGAAGATGGGAATCATCCATCCATTTTCCAAACCTCTGGTCCAATGTGGCTACAGTGTAATATCATACAGGTATACATTCCTTTTTAAATGATTATTAAATGTTTAAGGTTTTAAGGCATTCATCAATGCTCCCTGGTTTTACTGGTGCATTGTGGGTCTGAATCCGAAATCGCCCCTAAACCCTCAATCACTATTCCCTACATTAGTCCACTAATACAGTTCACTTGAAGGAGTGAATGAAAACAAGTGAGTGAATTCGGACAGCCGCTGTGTGTACATCGGCTGTACACTCGTTATTGCAGTGCAATGTGGGATAGAATGAGTGCACTCAATAACGTCCACTATGGTTTCGGACATCACTGCAAATGGCTGTCCCCTCTAATAGTACCCTATTTAGGGTAGGCGATTTCGGATTCAGCCAATGTTTCAGTGCACTGGTATTGAGCCCTTAAAATGGCCGACTCCCTGATCAGTGTCCTTAATACTGAGTCAGGGTGCTGCTTGAGACACTCTAAAGCTAAACTGAATTCTATCACTTAGCCAAAATAACTATTTGACTATTTTAGCCGCTTCATTTTACTAGCTTTCTATTGAAATTGAAATGTTGCACCCAAAATTTTACATAAAAATGCTTGTTTATCTGGTCAGGACCACTGCTGAATGGGACATCTTTGCAGGGTGCATTCTCTCTATATATTTTATCATTTTATCTATAAAATGTTCAATTATTTATAAAATATTTTATGTATATTTATTTAGAAGCACATTTTTTAAAATAAATTATGTACAACTACAATATTCATTTTACAATTACACGTATTATAAATTGACTTCAAAAGTAGCTAGTTACAATGCTAGCTATAGACCTATGACAATTTCAGCTGCTTCGTATTACTTAATATTTTATTAATTTTTCAACTGTTTATAATACGATTTAGAGTATAAGTGAGTTGTCTAAATGATTCTGAGTAGTAAACCATTGTTTTTGCTCTGAAAATAGAGGATGTATAACTTAATTGCTGAAATCAACAGTGTTGACATTTATAAATTAGCTTCACTACTGAAAATACTGGTTTAAAAACTATAGCTATGCTACCATCTAGCTAGCCTACTTATAAATGTAGTTATTAGCCTTGCTATCTGTCGAACGGTGACCCAATTAGATGTCACTAGGCACACAGTCTTTCTTGTTAGTGCAGGTTTGACGCATGATTTGTACTTGAGCAGAGTTAGCCTATAAGTCAAATGAAACGCAGCCAAGTTTGATAGCTAAATGCTAAGAGCGAGATAAGCTGCTAGTTATGATGTAAGACCAGGGTGTAATGTAGCATATATTGATCTGATAAGACGTGGACTGATACAGACACTTGCCGCTTCATGTTGTAACTCAATATCACAATCACTGCATTAGCACACACACACACACACACAAACTTTTTAAGCCACAAACTGTTTCCTTCCCGAAATTGCATGCTAAAAAAAAAATCACAACGCATAATTTCAGCCTTTCCATCCAAAAACTAGGGCAGCGCTTGAGTATTAGAAGGAGATTAAGCGAGACTGAGCCGAGCTCGGCATTTGATGACAGGTAATTACTTTTAAGCTTAGCAGAGCAGGGAATGACGTTATGATCAGACGCTATTCCCGTTTTACAGGTCTGGTAGGCCCTGTGATGCCCAAGGAAACCTCGTTCTTCTATGCTTTGTAATTGACACCATTCAGAGTAATTTGAGCGTTAAACGGAGAAAAATTGGGAGAAAACACTATATACAAGTTCTTGACCTTGACTCCACAAACGAAGGCTGCAACCTTGAGAAGAGAGCATACCAGTTTTTTTTTATTGCAACATTGCAACACTGGGTCAACCAAAGGTGTGATTTTGGGGTGGGGACTAAGTGTTTGTCCAACCAATGGCGTTATTTTAGACATTTAGACATGCCTGCCTTTCAAAAGTTTGGGGTCTGTAAGTCTCTCATGCTCAACAATGCTGCATTTATTTGATATACAGTAAAAAAAAAAAAGAAAATTAAGATATTATTTCAAATTAAACCAGCTGTTTTCTTTTTGAATATATTTTAAACTGTAAATGTGATGACACAGCTGAATTTTCAGCATCATTACGCCAGTCTTCAGTGTCACATGATCCTTCAGACATCATTCAAATATGCTAATTTGCTGCTCATGAAACAATTATTATTATTATCACAATTGTGCTGATTAACATTTTTGTGGAAACCGACTTTATAACAGCGTTTATTTGAGATGGAAATCTTTTGTAACATTATCAATGTCTTTACTGTCATCTTTGATCAAATGTAGCATCCTTTCTGAATAAAAGTATCTTTAAAAAAAAAAAAAAATTCATGATCCCACACTTTTGAATGGTAGTATTAATGTCGCTGTTGTTGTTTAACTGTGGAAGAATGAGTGAGAAAGGGATATTAGTCTTTTAGAAGTGTTTCTCAGTCTCTCTAGTGTTTTAAAAGCAACTGGTCTAGCCAGTATTGGTTCTGTCTGGAACGGTGAAATCTAAGAACAGTCCTGGGCCTCATATAGCCTCATTAACGTGCCAGGAAAAAAAACAGGGGGGGGGGGGGGGGGACCCTCCTCACCCCTCCTTTCCTGAGGAAACAGCTCAGTTGAGGGAAAGATCGAATGAGGGAGTGAAAAAACGAGGGCAATGGACAGAGATGGAGTGTTAATAGTGGCCATGACAGATGGGTTGCAGAGGGACCAGCCTTTCCTCATGAACTCCCATCAAAGACTTCGTCAGCTTGCGCTTTCAGCCTCTAGCACAAATGAACCTTGTGGTGAGAGATCACAGCCCACAGGTTACTCCACAGCTAACCGTTCTACAAAACTTATAAGGTGACTCCCTGTTACAGACAAGGCTATGAGATCAGGAGAAAGAGTGCTGAGGTGGAGTTTTCCCCTAATTTCAATTCAGCAAGTTTGTGATTTTATTTGTCAGAGTACAGAATCTTTTTCTATCTGACCCAGATCAGTTAATAAATGGTGTTGTGCACTCTAGTAATTAGAAAACAACATAAACCGTGTCCTCAATGAAATGAGAAAACAACATAAACCGTGTCCTAACCAGATGCAATGTGTGAAATTTACAGCAATGCGACACATTGCTGCTATTGCACTTCTGGTTACTCCTAAACTGCATTTCGTTGCCTTGTACCTGTACTTGTGTAATGACAATAAAGTTGAATCTAATCTAATCTAATCTAATCAAAACCAATCAGAACATGTATAATATTTGATATATGTTGGATTTTTGATCAGTTAGGTTTTTACAGAAATGGAAATAAAGTGAAAATCGTGATCGCTGGACACGCGACATCTGACCCTTTGCAGGTACCTTTCTTTTCATCTTTTTGTTATAGTTTAGAATTGTATCTATACATGGATTAACAAAGATTACATTTAATGTAGAGGTAGAAATGTATTCGTTTTATTGTATAAAATATTGTACCATTTTAATTTATAATACAAAATCTCCTATTATACAATTTAATTTGTAAATACGATTTGTATTATTATTATTATAAATGCACATTTATTTATTTTATAATTTCAGTGTACACTGTAAAAAATGATTGTAATTTTAACGGTAAAAGACTGTAAAAATACTACGGTGAAAAACAGTTAATTGGTTAACAGAAATTGGTTAATTGGTTTCCGTACTGTATACGGTGAATAACTGTAATAGATCTAACCTTATACATTTAATTTAATTTTACAGTAAAATACCGTAAAAATACAGTTTTTGTAAGTGAAAGTTTACAGTGAAAAACCATAAATTGACATTCCCAGAATTCCCTGTGTGACACTTTGCATTTGATGTATTTTCATTGAAATAACTGTTTCTTCTTAGTTTTTTTTTCTAATCAGTTATGTCCATTAGGGTTTTATGTTACGTGTAATGTTGTTCAATTAATGTTTATTGCATTTTTTAGATTTCATGTGTGTTACAATGACGATGTTTAGTGTTTGTGTGAATGACACTTCTATATTTTAGTATTCTCATAAAAGCTTCTTGTGATGAGCTTTGATTCATCATGTGACTCATCACCTCTGTGATTGGTGGTTGTCAGTATGTATCAAAGGTACATAACAGATATTACTATTTCAATAGGTTGGTAATTTAGCATTATATCAGTTAATGAAATATGTTTTTTTTACCGTACCTTTTTTTTATAGTGTACACGAAATTATTACAATATAAAGCTTTAAATGATATGGTGCTGTCCCGTAAAACCTAAAATGTTACTGCCGTATTTTTTTACAGTAAAGTTCTGGCAACCACAGCTGTCGTTTTTTTTTTTACCGTAAATTTTACAGGGATTTATTTTACAGTGTACACGTTATTTATAAAAATATATTTTTTTTTATTTAATTTAATTTTTGTATTTAATTTTATTTTAATTTATTGTGCAAATACTAATCTGCCCATATCTGCTAATGTAAAATTCTTATTGGGTGGTGAATTGTCTTGTGCTTTTGAGATACAGGAGGGAAACCCTTGACAGTGTCTGGTCTCTGTTTCGTGACCGGGAGAGGGTAAAAAATTGTATGCTTCTATTGGCCATGTTTAAAAGCACCATGAAAACAAACCATCCTTCATGGGTGGCTTTGTTCTTGATGAGGACTGTAAAAGCACTCTGGCTGTGTTTAATGTCAATTGGAGCGCCCAATTTCAGGCCAGCGGCTCATGGGTTTGGTGCTTAGGGGAGCTTGCATTTCATGAGTTCAACATCAAAAACCTTCTCTTTCTCTCTCTGTCTCTCCCCCTCTCCCTTATATCATCCCTGTTTAGACTCGAAACACTTGAAGGAGGGAACGAGGTGTTCCTTTTGGGTTGACATGACCGTACATAACAATGGAAGAGCTTATGGAGAGCAGCAGGGAACCCTAAAAGGACAAGTGACAGCAACACGATACCGCACTTAAACAAGTATGCAAAGTCTATCACACGCACAGATCATGCATATAGCATCTCCCATAATTCCCTGCTGCTGGCGCTACATTTGTTCAGATGTCGCTCATTTGTTCCAGATTGGTTCATGTCCTCCTGTGCTTGGCCAAGTGGGTTCTAGATTAGTGTGGTATTATGTACTCTTACCCTCAAGCCAAACCACAGTCCTCTGAGATGCCGCAGGACGTGTCCATGTTTGGCTAACAGCGTGGCTCTATTAAGCAAGAAACAAACATCCCGCTGTCATGTGGCATTATCGCTGTGGCTACTGCATTTAGACTCTCTCAGTTGGCTGCACAGTGCTATTACTATCCCACATAACAAAAATGCCAGATCTCTCTATCTATCTTTTCCAATCACATGACAAAAGCTCATGCTGAAAATACAAAGAGCTCAAACTAACACTTTAGAATAGCTCTTTGTGGGTAAGCTGTGCCAGCCCTATAGCAAACTCTGTTCAATGATTAAGTTGACCATATATTTGCGATCTTGCGATTTATTTATTTAGATTTATTTATGCCCTTTTATTCACTAGTTTGTTTATTTGATTTTATTTGATTGATTTATTTATGCTTTTATTAATGCATTTTCTTTATTTTTGCTTTTTTATGCTTTTATTTATTAATGCTATTTATTAATGCTATTTATTTATTTATTAATTTATTTATGCACACTGTAAAAAAAAAATCCCCGTAAAATTTACGGTAAAAAAATGGCAGCTGTGGTTGCCAGAACTTTACCGTAAAAAATACGGCAGTAACGTTTTAGGTTTTTAGGGACAGCACCATATAATTTAAAGGTTTATAATGAAATAATTACGGAAAAAATATATATATTCAAAACCGTATAATTTAAAGGCTTATATTGTAATGGTTATGTTTACACTGTAAACAATTTACGGTAAAAAAACATATGTCATTAACTGAAATAATGTTAAATTACCAACCTATTGAAATACTAATATCTGTTATGTACCTTTGATATATACGGACAACCACCAATCACAGTGGTGATGAGAATCACGTGATGAATCAAAGCTCATCACAAGCAGCTGTTAGGAGGACAATACTAAAATATGGAAGGTGCTCAGTGTCATTCACACAAACACTAAACACCATCATGGTAAAACACATGAAATTTAAAAAAATGCAATAAACATTAATTTAACAAGATAAGATGTAACATAAAACCCTAATGTACATAACTGATTAGAAAAAACAAAGAAGAAACATAGTTATTGCAATGAAAATATTTTTGTTTAATGACTGTAAATTTAACGGTATTTTGCTGTAAAATGAAATGAAATGTAAGGTTAGATCTATTAGTTATTCACCGTATATAGTACGGAAACTTTCTGTTAACCAATTAACTGTTTTTCACCGTAGCATTTTTACAGTAAAATACCATTAAAATCACAATAATTTTTACAGTGCTCTTATTTATTTTTGCCTTTTTATGCACTTGTTTGTTTGTTTGTTTATTTATTTATTTATGCTTTTATTTGTGTAAAGACAATAGACATATACCGTGCTTATGAATTTTCTTTGTTAAAAAAATGATTTGCCTGCATACTATTCATGATTTATGAAAAGCATTTTTCTCTCACCCTCCTCTTTCAGAACAATTAACCTTCAACCCGGTCACATGCAGACGCAGGTACGAACTTTCTGAGCCTCAGGTAGCTTTGCTCAACTCAAAGCTATAAAATACTTAAGCTGTTTAAACAAACATGAATATAAAAAAATATATTTTATTTGCAAACACCGTGACACTTGTGAAAAGTGTTAATGACACACCGGTCATATGAGTTTGAGACATTTATGGTTTTAGGTTCCTTGACCTGTGTGTGGCTAAGGATCAGTAGAAGTCTTGTGGCTGTGGCTATGAAGGTGTGAATGCATTAGTGCTCCTTAAGTTAATGAACAATCGGTCAATAAACAAACATGATCTCAGTGCAAAATGGGTAAGGTTGTTTACTGCAATGATGACTTCCTGTCAGGAAACAGATAATGGATATTCTTCTGTACTTTGGCCCATTGAAGACAAATGATGTCAAAATCACATGTTCTTAGGATCACGTTATGTTCACAGAAAACATAGTTATGTATATTACACTGATCAGGCATAACATAACACAGGACCATTATGGTGAAGTAAATAACACTGATTATCTCTTCATCACGGCATCTGTTAGTGGGTGGGATATATTAGGCAGCAAGTGAACATTTTGTCCTCAAAGTTGATGTGTTAGAAGCAGGAAAAATGGGCAAGCGTAAGGATTTGAGTGAGTTTGACAAGGGCCAAATTGTGATGGCTAAATGACTGGGTCAGAGTGTCTCCAAAACTGCAGCTCTTGTGGGGTGTTCCCGGTCTGCAGTGGTCAGTGTCTATCAAAAGTGCTCCAAGGGAGGAGCAGTGGTGAACCGGCGACTGTGTCATGGGCGGCCAAGGCTCATTGATGCACGTGGGTTGTGAAGGCTGGCCTGTGTGGTCCGATCAAACAGACGAGCTACTGTAGCTCAAATTGCTCAAGAAGTTTATGCTGGTTCTGTTAGAAAGGTGTCAGAATACACAGTGCATCACAGTTTGTTGTGTATGGGGCTGCATAGCCGCAGACCAGTCAGGGTGTTCATGCTGACCCCTGTCCACCACCGAAAGACCCAACAGTGGGCACGTGAGCATCAGAACTGGACCACGGAGCAATGAAAGAAGGTGAACTGGTCTGATGAATCATGTTTTCTTTTACATCACGTGGACGGCCCATTGCGTGTGTGTCGCTTACCTGGGGAACACATGGCACCAGGATGCACTATGCAAAGAAGGCAAGCCGGCGGAGGCCGTGTGATGCTTTGAGCAATGTTCTGCTGGGAAAACTTGGGTCCTCCATCCATGTGAATTTTACTTTGACACGTACCACCTACCTAAGCATCGTTGCAGACCATGTACACCTATTCCCTGGTGGCTGTGGCTCTTTCTGCAGGAAAATGCGCCCTGCCACAAAAAAAAAATGGTTCAGGAATGGTTTGAGGAGCAAAACAACGAGTTTGAGGTGTTGACTTGGCCTACAAATTCCCCAGATCTCAATCCAATTGAGCATCTGTGGGATGTGCTTGACAAACAAGTCCAATCCATGGAGGCCCCACCTCGGAACTTACTGGACTTAAAGGATCTGCTGCTAACATCTTGGTTTCAGATACCACAGCACACCTTCAGGGGTCTAGTGGAGGCCATGCCTCGACGGGTCAGGGCTGTTTGGGCAGCAAAAGGGGGACCAACACAATATTAGGATCATAATGTTATGCCTGATCGTTGTATGTTGCATTTCTGTCAATAGACCTCATAAATATTACACACTGCACCTTTAAGATGCATTAATTTAATGCATCATTTATCAGTTTGAACATTTTTGGCCAGTGATTGCCATGACAGTTTCAAAGAGATAGTAATGTAAAACATCTTTATTCTTTTTAATGAGCAGTTAATGGCAGCTGCCAAACTCCATTGACACCCAGACTGCTTTCTCTCTGTCTCATACGTCCCGTCTCCTGAGCTGCAGGTTAAGTTAAATGAGCATGTAATGGAGCCTGGATAATCTCTTCATTTACACACTTTGACACGCATACAGACATTCTCATACAGTGACGCCAGCTCTGTCTTGGCCTGCCGAAGCCACAACAACTCTACTTATTCCTTGCATGGGCCTCGCAAGGTAATGCAGAATCTCTCAAACCTCATGCCCTCATCTGTTTACTAAAGCGTGAAATACCTTTGAATTAAATTTCTCTGCTCACAAGTCTTAGATCATAACTGAATCAGCCTCTAATCACGAAGAGTCACTCGCAGGCGTCTGGTGGGTCTTTGTCTTTCAGGGTTTGTGTACAAGGGTCCTGATGAATGACTGGCTGCTCTGCAATGTTCTGTCTGCACTTATCTGAAGTGACTTGCAGAACCAAACACATTGTGTAATGCATCAGTGTTAACATAAATACAAGAGCACATCCAGTTTTTGTCACGCGGAGTACACCATAATAATCAAGTGTTACTCTGTGATATGGCGATAACCACTCAACCAAATCATATTGGCTGAGTAACTGGGTCAAAGTTCTCACTTCAATTGAGTTTTCAGAACAGCAGCTAACAAGGAAACCGCACTGAGAATAAAGACGTGCGTGCGTGTGAGAGTGTGTGTGTGCGTGTGTAAAGAAATAATAGAATGTATTTGTATTTATAGCATAATCATACATATAATATGGATGTATTGCTTTACATTTAATAGCCATTAGGCTATTTAATGGATTTTGTGGTGTTTTAAAAAAATAATAATAATAATCACAATAATTTAATATAATTAATCATGATTAGTAAATGATCTGTACATTTTATAAGGAATTTTCCTAATATTAGAGCAATTAACATTAGGGCCTTTTCTCAGTGCATATGCTGATTGGTTATAATTAATTGTATAAATATGTTGATGATGATGGTTATAATGGTAACACTTTACAAAAAGGTTTAATTTGTTAACGTTAACATTTGCAAATTAATTATAAATATTAATAATAAATTATGTACAATATAAATGTGTATATATATATAATTAGCATATCAATAATAATAATAATAATAGTAGTAGTACTAGTAGTAGTAGTAATAATAATATAAAAATCTTAATTACTCATAATAATAATAATAATAATAGTCATGAAAATAAATATTATTAACTTATTTTGTTGTTTTTAAATTATAATTAGCCATTACATAATTAACTAATTAGCATGTTAACAATTATAGTTATTATTATTATTATTATTATTAATTTATTAACATGCTAATTAATCATTATAAAATTATCATGGTGATGGTCAATATTATTATTATTATTTAATTATAATTTATAATTAGCATGTTAATAAAACTAAATGTTGTTGTCATTGTTATCATCATTATTATTATTAGTTTTATTATATATTTTTAATTGACTTATAGTAAGTAAAGTAAAGGTGTATTATAGCATAACGGAAAAGGTATTTCTGGGATCCAGTCATGGAGGTGATCTTGATAACGTACAATCATAGATACTTTAGGGATTTGTTCAATTCATTACGAAACACACACACATTTAGCTTAACAAAAGTAGCTCATTATACAATCATATATCCAGTGCTGATTTGTAAATGTCATTTCTAAATGTCTTTATTCAAGTTTTGCATGTGAGCTGTGTAGGCGAATGTTTTCAGCTGCACAAAAGTGGCTTTGTTCCAGCAAACACACACACACACACACCACACGTGAATGACATCACTCTTGTGAGTGTGACTGCAGCGAATCAGGATTAAAATCTTTTGGTGTGAGTGCATGAATGTGACCCAATGCTCTGAAGCCGTACCTCGATGGATATTACTTATTCTTCTGTGATGTCACCTTTCACCTGATTTAGTTGATTCGTTTGCTGATGCTCAAGTAGGACTTCCAATACTTTTTCTAAATCTACAATTCATGATATTGAAAGCATTCCCTTCATTCAAACAATAAGTCAATTATGACACAAAAAATGTTTTGAAAAGATTGAACAACACACACACACACACACACACACACACACACACACACACACACACACACACACACACACACACACACACACACACACACACACACACACACACACACACACACACACACACAAACAAAGATAAAAGGCAAACATTCAGAAGACTGGCATGTGTGTTTTCCATTTGCAAACCAGCAGCAGTGTTGGGTTACTGATGACAGTGGTGACCGGGCCAAACATAAGCCTTGATCCATGTTACTGTAGTGTGTCTGACCGGGGGACACGTGTGACAGAAAGACACGTGCTAGAGAAGTCCTGCCCGCAAATACAATAAGTTTGCATGGGAGATTTTGATAAATGTAAATTATTGCTTTTGTGTGTGTGCGTGCACGTGTTTCCCAAGACCTTGCCTGGGAACTGGAGGGGTTTTAGTGTGATTATGTGTGAGAGAGAGAGTGTGTGTGTGTGTGTGTGTGTGTAGGCAAATGTGCATGAAGTCTGCATTTACTGTAAACCACAGTTTAGTGGGGGATGCTACTTCAGTTTGCCGAGCAACTTTCAGCTCTTGCTAACTGCTTTGAAACTATTTAAAGCAATATTTTTTTTAAATGTATAGTTGCTAAATTATATAATTTGTCAATTTAAAGTAAAAATACATTTGATTCCAATATAGCATCATTAGAGTTCGACAGTTTAAAAACCCCACTAACTTCAACAAAATAAACCCTACAATATAATTTAGTGAACAACATGGTGATAAGCAGCATATTTTGCCCCAAAACTGTCTGGACAATCTGATTCCAACAAGAAGACTGCATGTTTATTTCCTGAAAAAGCTAAAAGACTATTTTGAGAACCGTTCAGATACTGGCAAAATGATGTAGTTTGTATAGCTTCAGTAATTGTAGTTACGTCCCAGTGCTGATCTTATCGCAGCTGGCATGTGGCACTGAACAGGATGTAACAAACTGCTGGACAACTGTCCCCTTCCTCCATGTTCTTTATATCTAATCACCCTCCATAATCATGTGAAGTTCAACATGAAATGTTGAAGAACATCAGGCCATCTGCTTTGCTTTGTCATTGTCTATTTGTCCACAATTGTCACCTGAGCTAACAAAACACGGCAATTAAATTGTTCTGGTTAGATGCTGTGTAAACAAGGCTGATATTCTTATTGGTCTATACTTTTCTTTTGCTTTTTTCTTTGTTTTGTTTTTTTGCAGTTCTGTATGGTATGAAAACAAATTCAGACAAAAACATGAATTTGAGATTCTACTTTTACATACTGGTAATCGTTCACACTGGTAATTGCTTCATGCAGAGGCAGAAAGAGGTTGAATATACAGTAGTTTTTGGATCTTGTAGCATTAGTTTAAATGAAGGTGCCTCACAAGTAGAGCTGATATAGTTACCCATAATTTAACAGCAAAGTTAATTGAGAATAGTTATCTAAATAAAATCAGTTTTTACTAGTGAGAGCGGGGCACAACCTAACGCTTTTTGACTTTCTCAGTTTGTGTAAATCCACTTGGGGTTCAGAGTATTTATTTTTTCCCATATTAATTGCACACGTCTAGTACAATTATCTGGTTTTGTTTCTTTTTTTGTTTTCTTGATTTACCCCGAAAGAATGGAAGTGAAATGTGACAACATGCCCTGTGAGTGGGGTATATTGTAACATGACTAAATGAAAGCTTAAAATGTTATCTGATATAATAAAAAAATATCCACGACAAACTCAAATTTTTTGTCAATAAAATACAATTATAAACTTTTCCGAATAAAAATAATGGCTTTTTTTTTTTTTTCATTAGAAATAAACTCATTTTTGAGTTTGACAACTAACACACTTCAAAACACAGCTACACAGCATAGTTTAAAAAATAATAATTAAGCATTTCTTAACATTGACTCAGTCTTTATTCACATTTTTCTCATGGTTTCTCAATAGAATTCATAAAAGTATAGAATATAATAGCGTAGTTCTAATAGGGGCTCATTGTAACGCAGTGTGACAACATCCCCCACCTGCACAACTGGGATTCAACCCTGTCTCGTGTCTTCTGCTGTTAGATCAGCATTAAAGAACTATCAACTGATAAATAACAGATATAAGATTAATATAATTATTTATATTTTATTTTATTAATATAATTATAAAAAAGTAAATACACTAAGTTTCGTCATCCTGGCATGTGTGGAAAGTTTTAAACCGTGTGTTACAACTAACCCCGCGTTAGGTTGTGCTCCGCGCTCCCCTAGTGCAATTAGAGCTAGTAGCGCAAAAATATGCTTCCGCTTTAAGCATAATGTTTCACAGCACATTACTGCGGCGGCAGTGGTTCATCTAGGTTGTCTACAAACTGGAAGGTTGGTGGTTCGATCCCCGGTTCCACCTGACCAAGTGTCGAGGTGTCCATGAGCAAGACCCCTAACCCCAGCTGCTCCCGACGAGCTGGATGGCGCCTTGCATGGCTGACACCGCCGTCGGTGTGTGAATGAGTGTATGAATGGGTTAATGTGATGGAAATGTAAAGCGCTTTGGATGGCCGTAGGTCTGTTAAAAGCGCTATATAAATGCAGTCCATTTACCATTATCAAGAGGCCATGTTTGTGCTAAAGCTAATAAGAAGCCAAATGTTAGCTGCTTAACTACCCATGCTTATATGAAAAACGTGCCAGTGCCAACATTTCTTTATAATTGTATTATATTGAACTGTTTCGCAGTTCATTTTCAAATGTCCAATGAGTGGTACTAAAAACGTGTTTTTAGTAGATGAATATCAGCTTATACTACGGGGCCGTTGAATGCTTGAATCTGATTGGCTGATGAACGTTCTGAGGTGTGCAATTATTTTCTGGGAAACGCACAGCGAACGTAGTTCCAGGCAGCTCTCTTGACCGCATTACAGTTCCATATGTGAATGAGTGTGTGAATGAGTGTATGAATGGGTTAATGTGATGCAAATGTAAAGGGCTTTGGATGGCCGTAGGTCTGTTAAAAGCGCTATATAAATGCAGTCCATTTACTGGTTATGCAATGCAAAAGTCAAAATTGAGCCTGTTTAGAAGAAATGTGCAAATATTATGCAAGAAACAGCAAAAATAAGTCTTTATTGATTGATAATAAAGCTGGGCAGTAACAAAATTGGACCCACTTTATATTAAGTGACCTTAACTACTATGTACTAACATTTTAATTCATCAAAATTACCTTCATGTAATTACATCTGTAATTAATTTCTGTAGTTACATGATAATTACACAGTTGACACTTCCCTTACACCAAACCCTAAACTTTCCCATACCACCACAATTGTCCCTAACTTTACCTGTACCCCACCTCAATATCAACAAACGTGTTTTGCATTACAATATGAACATAATAAGTACATTGTACTTATTTTTTGATGCAAGTACATAGTAGTTAAGGCCACTCGATATAAAGTGGGGCCACAAAATTAAAAGCACATAGGCCTAAGCTTGTGATTCGATTAGATTTTGGTCTCGATTCAATATAATTCTATGTTGATTAATTTGGATATATCAGGTACAGGAAAAAATCTCTCTACTGCTGTAGACTATTTAGGGAACACTGTCAGTCGGTACATTATTATATTAAAAGTTATTAATTATTTAAACTTTTTTTGTATACAAGGTAGAGCTTTATTTTAAGGTGACGTAGTAACACATTACTACATGTACTTACTATAATAACAGTAAATTATGCATAATTACAAGTAACTAACCCTAAACCAAACCCTAACCTTAACTCTATAGCAAGTACATGTAGTTAATTAATATTACTCTGTACTTATTTGAGTAAGTACAATGTAACTACGTCACCTTAAAATAAAGTGTAACCAGTTAAAACTTGATTTCATTATGCATTTATTCAAATATACATTAAATATACACAGTAGAAATATGATGAATATGTAATATATATATTTATCAAAATGCTCCCCTCTACATTTTTTTTTCTTTTTTTTTTTATGGACATTAGGTTAGCTTTTTCATTTCAGTTAAACTGCAGTGAGTTGTATGTACAGTAGGTTTTGTTTAGTTCTTTTGAGTTATAGGCCTAGCTATACATGGATAGAGGCAAGTTTTTACAATGAGTCTATGCTAGGTATAGGGGAAAAACATATAAAGCAAATGCAAACCAAAAACAACCAAAAACAAACACACTAATGCTAGCTGCTTCGGTCTTGTAAATCTTGTTTGTACTCCAAACAGGAGAAGCAGGTTAGCAAACAGTAAACTTTTGTAGAGGTGTCGTATCCGACCATCATGTTCAAATAACAAAGTATTTTGTCTGTTAGATCAGACCTGACACAACTTAAACTGTATTTTCTCACTAGCTCTATTGTTTGCTGTGTCTTTTTGAACCTTCAATGATGAGGGTTAAACCTGGAACAAAGCGCTTCACAGGTCCACCGGCCCCAGTGGTATGTGCTAAAATACAGACAAAAAACCGGCTCGTTGTTTGCCAGACAGCAGAAAGATTAAGTGATAGTAAATCGAGAGAAAGGCGTACAAAGTTGGAAGGAAAACCCATTGGCGTTTCCTGTCGGGTGACCGAACCGGCCGAGAACAAAGTATGATGTCATGACGGTGAAACTGTCAAAACAGATAAAGCACACATCTCTGGTGCCTGCTTGTTACAGAGAGAATCCATCTAAATAAAGATACATTCGCTGGGGTTTTCTTTCTTTCTTCTAGTAGACTCCTGCTCAGATATACATGCTAAATGTGGTTAATGGGGAGCTGGAATTAGTTATGGACTAGTATATTTCTGATTCACCTATGGTGACGTCCTTTACTGGAACAGCTGTAGCGGGTGGCTAGAATTAGGCCTTTGGCACTGCAACTTAGCGCAGATCCAGACATGATCATGTAATGCACATCTAAATATACTAATGTGACCTCATATCCAAAATGAGGCAATTTCAATACATCAATATCTACATCAATGTCTCATTCTCTGTCGCCGTGATGTATTGACAGGGTGGAGGGGGGTATAGTACACTGTTAAATAACAGATCTAACCCTGCGGGAACACAGTGTCCTGAAAAGCTCTGGTAAGTAATAACATGCGACAACAGAGCAGTCTGCTTCCAAAATGCAAGGCCTTCACATTCCTTCAAATAAAATAAACACGACCTAGTATTGTCAATACTGAGACTACAGTGAATCAACAGGCTTTGTCCCTACAAGGTTTTTCTCACTGCGTTTAACCTTGGGTCTTTTAAAAACGGCACACTTTGAACGGAGGTTAGGCAACCAATCAGAAGCTGCATATTAGCTCATTAAATATTCATGAGATTTGTAAAGCCACAGATGCAACTTAATTTCAGTGTCTGAGACAGAAATGAAAATATCCAAAGGCAAACGTATTTGTTTTTGCACATTTCAACAGAGTTAAAGGCAAAGATTTCTAAATTAAAATATCCAAAAACTACTAGAACAATGTTATATGTTTTGTTGACTTGTGTAGCCTATTAACATTATCCCAAATGTTTCTAAGAATGTTTAAATCCAGAGAAAATAAGCAATTTTAGCCAGGACACAGACCGTGTCCGTGTGTCACCTATCATTGACATCATACCCACGTTACCCTCGATTTTCCGGTTTTATTTTGTAGTAACCATGGAAACACCATGGATCTAATGTGATAAAACAGCGCCGCATATACATGACCGAAAAAAGCAAAGCGCTCGTCTGCGGCATAATAAAAGCTTTGCGAAATCTAGGCGTCCTCAAGCTATGCCTTTGTTTTGAATAAGCGAACTCTAGCGGCGAAAAATTACATATTGTGGCTTTAATACAACCATAGTTAACTTTTTATGGAAACATTTTCACTTGCTTATATTTGGGTTCCACTTTTCAAGGCCAGACTTTAGACATTCAGTAACTTTACAACAACATGTCAACTAACTCTCATTAAGGTTCGGGTTAGTAGAATAAGCTGACATGTACTTGCAAACCTACTTATTAGTCAGTAGAATGTCTGTTGGCGTATCATCAAAGTAGTGTGTATAGCAGATATTAAGCTACTAATACTCTAATGACTGGTATGTACTTGCAAAGTTACTTTATATTTAGTAGAATGTCTAAATATCTATCAAAATAATGTTACCTATATTTGTCTAATCAATGTTATTGGCCTCATTAATATGAAAATAATAATATTACCTAAGGTAGTCAGGATCACAGATGTCAGACTGCATCTCTCGGCTGAAGTGTGTAAAACATTGACAAGCTAACTCAGGATTGTTAATCTTAAGTGTGAAAAGCCCAGCTATGTTAATAGTGTTTATTTTATAGGGTGGGATTATATATTGTCTTATATCCTATATAAGATTATATTTTATATAGGGTGGGATTGAGTAAGACAATGTTGCGCGACTGTGAAAGGAAGAGAGAGAGTGACAGTGAAGAGTCATTTAGTTGATCACACCAGCGATTCCTCTGTGTAAAAGCAGTGACAGTGGTTTCCTGCCTGGCAGACATTGATGTAGATTCTGAGTCACTATTGCGATAACATCTGTTGCCGATCTGACACTGACTCAAAATCTATAACAGACACCACTATAAAAGTAGACAGAGACTCCCCAGACGCTCTGTTCCTCGCACAGTCAAGACAAAGACGATGTTGGCTGCAGTTCAACACCATGAAGACAACATTATGATGTGACATTTATGGTTTCAGGCGCCTTTTAGGTTGCAATTGTGAAATCCAATTTACCGTTTCCCACTTTTTAAACTTACACGGCTCTTTCCACAGAAATTGAAATTGAATCTTATCTGTAAAACACTTCTAGTTTTCAACAAGGTTAGCATTTATAAATGTGCTTTTATTTTCATGCTGTTTAATTTTTTAGTTCAGTAGGTATTTTGATGGATTTGAATGATTGATTGATTAATACTTTTTTTTTAATTTGATCATTTTTGTTTAAGTTTTAGGGTATTTACACAGCAATGATGTACTAAAAACGGAAACAATTTTCTTTTACGTTTTTGAACGGTTTTGCGTACAGATGTTCACATGGATCTGCGGAAATTATTAAAAACACTGTATTATTCAAACGAGCAAAGCAAGTGAAGTTTATTTGGTCCTATATAGCACATTTCATACACAGTGGTAATTCAAAGTGCTTTACATAGAAAAGGTATTAAAGGTCCCATGGCATGGCATTTTTCTATTATTTTATAGTGTTTCCTGAGGTGTACTTATATTGTTAGTATGATTTTTACATCATAAAATGTCATA
This sequence comes from Romanogobio albipinnatus, assembly GCA_023566225.1. Lineage (NCBI taxonomy): Eukaryota > Metazoa > Chordata > Actinopteri > Cypriniformes > Gobionidae > Romanogobio > Romanogobio albipinnatus. The sequence continues at coordinate 46,752,909 of CM042245.1, read as the reverse complement.
ATTTAGAAATAAAAGGCATTTTTTCAATACTGCTGTTTGCCCTGTGGCTGAATGCCCTGCTTCAAGAGGCGTGTCTGCTGTGAGACTTCAGTAAAAACGCCCACTGTTGTGATTGGCTGACATCTTTGCATTTTAAATGAGCGGAGGGGGCGTGGTTTAACGAGGCACGAGCAGGCACGAGTCTGCCAGAGACGGATGGACCTGAGTTCACTTCTCATCAGTTTTCTCAGCATGTCTCAGTTCAGGGTGAACTGTTGTAGTTACTAGCATATACTTCAGGTTATTAGTTTATTTCTAGTCGGAGGGGCTGTCACTCATGTCAGAAAGTTAGTAACTTTAGTAAATTATGGATCAGCGCTGACTCGAGACGCGAACCGTTTAGAACGATTCAGTCCGATTTGGTGAACTGGTTCGGTTCCCTAAAAAGAACCGATTCAAAAGAATGATTCGTTCGCGAACCGGACATCATGGAGACGGAGCGATTGCTAACAAAGTTATTTATAGTAACTTCTGAGTTATGAGAGCGCTGTCCGTCAGCGCGAGTTTACTGTGTTTGTATCTGAGAGTTCTGAATAAACACGAGTCCCAGTCACACCGAGTCCGTCTTCATCATTATTACCAACTTTGTAACACATGCAATGTACCATTACAGCGAGATGAACGAGTTAGTAAGTGTTGAGTATAGCATTATTTCTAGATATGTTCCAATCATATGAATAGCGTCAGTGACGCGCATTGAGTAACGTTACATAGCGCAAACAAAGACACAACAACAGTAATCGAATGTAATCCAGTTTATTGTGGGGAAAGATGGCTAGCCTAGCCCAGATATGCTCACGCTTAACTTACCCCCCTTCTGCTTAATCTCACGCCGCGTTTGGTGCCTCCGCTGTGGGCTAGATGCAGTACTGGGGGTCGGGGATATTGAAGGCCGAGCTTCGGCGTGTGTGAGGTTTATCTCTAAAGATGTGACTGCTGATGTTAAACAGAAAAGACTGTATGCACATTTTAGAACCGATAGACGCGACGAGGACGTACAAAAACACTGACTCACAAGATAGAAAACACGAAAACACCGTTCTGTCGGGAGAGAGAGAAGCCGCTGCGTGTGCACGAATAATAAATAATTAGCTACACATAAGAGATCACTGATCACAGATCAGAAGGAACTGAAGAAAGACTTCTGTTTTCATTTGTACATCCAAACACTGAGAAACTGCCAGCATTCACAAGTAACGTTAATGATCTCGAGTGTTTGCATGGGCGTGCCAGATTCTCTGGGCGGAGGAAAGGGAGGTAACCGTTCCTGCTTGGACGTCAAAACAGGAGACTTCAGGATTGGCTCGTCTGGCCTGTCATTTTCTCAAAGGCAGAGAGAGACAGCCAGAACTCGGTTTTACACCGATCAACATTTCTATCCACTTGGGGACAATATTCAGGCTAGGGGAACTCATATTAATGTTGAAAAACCTCATAAAATGAAAATTTCATGCCATGGGACCTTTAAAATAATGATAAAATAATCACAAAATATGCATATGAAATAAAAGTCCTGAATCACTAAATTCGGGTATAGATAGAACATGTAATACGAAACGCATGTGTGTTATGTCACAATTTTCACAAATTCATGTTTTTGTAGTTTACACAAAGACGGTAATTGTTTTCAAAAGCTTGCACATTGAAACCCATTTTCAAAATGTTCCTTTTCAGGCCACCAAAACGCCGTTGTCGTGTAAATGAACGGCCAAAAAAATCAGTTTTTAGTTGAAAACGGTGTCGTGTAAACACCCCCTTAAAGTTGTAGTAATCATATCATTTGAGGAACCAATAGAACATATGGTCCGAGTTTAAATCTAAAATAAGGAGCCATTACTGATTTTGATAAATACACAGAAAACAACGTATCAAGTTGCTTGTAGACTTGCACAACCAACACTGGGGAAAAAAGACTCGCTGTTATAATGGCAAAGTATAAACACGTTTATTCATGCAGAACCAAAGCTGCGTCACAGTCAGAACTTTTAATAGCGGTTTAATTTTCAGAAATTGTATGGACTCGTAATGCCTACACACTCATAGTAACGTGATGCCCCGTGACATTTAGTTTTATCTCCAGCTATTATCAGTATGACTAACCTTACTAGTATCTTGCTTTTAAACAATAGTTTTTCTTAGTTTTCATATACAGCCATAACCCTGGTCTGTGCAAGAGCTGATATTTGCAGTGTTTCTACACCATTGCTGCTGTGTGGTTTCAGCAAGACTGGTTTCATATTACTCTAATAAACTACATCAAGAAGTTAATCTGGCGATGTGCTCTCATGCTTAAAGAAAAACGGCACCGCAAATGCCACACTTCTCCCTCATGCTCCGGGCAGCGAGACAGGAAGTGCTTTAATCAAGGGCTTCCTGTGCTCCTCCTCGCTCCGAGAGGCTTGTTGTGTCTGCGAGGGCAGTAATGCACTCACCAGCTGTTACTGTAACAGCTGGAACCAGACATGAGTGTGTGAGAATGACTCGAGCTGTTAAAACTCCACTGCTAGAGGGGGCATACAGTGCTCTCTATATCACCTCAGTCTTAACTAGATTACTCATCTTTCCATTGTAATGATAGTGATCTGCAGCTGACTGCCTGATTGTTGAGACGGATCTTTAAAACTACATTTATTCCGCCTTCTGCTGTAGTAATAGTTATAATTATCTGTACCTTGACTGCCTGATTGTTTGTGTTACCTGAGCCTTGCGGTCTTGTTGTTTTCAGTTAAAGATTGGATTGTATGCTTGTAAGATAAAAGATGAAAAATGGTTTGTTTTGTCAAGGTTTTGTGTTCTTACACACCCAGGATACTTGCAGAGAAAGAAACTGCTATCTTGCTGAACCCGTTTTGTGTTTTTTTTGGTTTTGTTTTGTTTTTTTAAACCGAAAGTGGCAAGGTTTCCCTTTACATATTCTTTCATACTTTAATGGTAGTGAATGAGACACTAATGCAGTTAGGAGTAAGTTAACTGTCCATTAAATTACTAATTACAAAAACCTCCTGTACACTTCTTACAGGGACGATCCACCTGGAGCAATCTTGGAGTTAAATGTGTTCCTGACTGGCAAAATTATGATTACTCATTGTGGGGCTCAAACCAGAAACCTTCTGGTTACCAGCACTTAGCTTGAGGGTTTTCATATATTTATTAAATAATATTGTACAACGGTGGTTGTTTTTTCATTTTCATAATCGTAAAGTGAACATTCAAAATAACTAGAACCCCTTTAAAGCAGTTTGAGTATATCCATTGGGAAAATCCATTGGGGTTTAGCTGGTCTGACTTGCAATGCAAGTTAAGGTGCCGACATTTTGACAGAAATATATTTTTGTATAACAATATACCAATCAGGGTTGTTTTAGTATTATTTGTGTAATGATCACTAATACTTAATGATCACTTAATGATCACTAATACAATTCATGGAAAGATGGCAAAATTGAAATGTATTAAACATATACTTAATAAAACCAGAGAAATATATGTCATTAATATCCGTAAATTGGCCAATTTTGTTTAAATGAAGGATTGCAGAAATGAGTACACCCTAGATTTCATTCAACAAATGTATAATATTCTAGTACTTTGTATGTCCTCCATAATTTTAAGTATCTGCTCTGATTGCTTGGCATGGAGAGTACAAGTTCATGATAAATTGTCACATCTGTCCTGTTTAACTCCCGGATGATGACCTCCTTAAATGCCTTGATCTTCTGAAATGCCTTGGGGAGTGTTGCTCAACTCGAATCCCCACAGGTGTGTTAAGACTGGGTTAAATACATGTCCACTGAAGGGTTTTCACCTTCAGAGAATGCATATTGTCATTGTCATGTTGGATACATTCCCAACAACGCAGGGAATGAGGAGAGGGTAGCATCTTCCGTTTCAAGTTTCTGTATTACATCACACAGTGGTGTGAATTCATGACAGCATTGATAAAGCACAACTCCCTCACACCTTTGACACCCATACATCCCTATATAAGATCACTGAACTTCACTGTGGGAACCAGGCACTGTAACACAGACTCCTTAAAATAAAGGATTGCACTTTATTTTACAGTACATGCACTTATGTGTAAGTACCTATGGGTAATATAATGTAACTACATTGGTTAAGGTTAGATTTAGGGGTAGGTTCAAGATTAGTACCTAGTTATTACCCAGTTATTGTAATCACTTTAAGTAGTACATTGTATGTACATGGGGAACAGAACTGTAAAAAGTGTAACCTATTAAGTGGAATCAAATTAAGGCCAATGATAGTGTGAATTTAAAGAGGTCCAATTCACTTTTGTTCTATTTTTGAAGGGGACTCGTAGTCGACCTTGTCCCACACATGATCATTTTAAAGTTTTAAAATCATTAGCAGGATTTAAAGCCATTGTTTTACAGCCCTCAACTTAATCTATTGTAATAGAAACCATAATTCTGTTATCTAGGGATGAGTCTTCGAATATCTTGCTGCTCGACACGTATCATCTTATCAGTACTTGTATCCTGTAATGTAGGGACATTTTACAAATTCTAATGAGTCATGAAGGCCAGTATTGTTGGTTTGATGTCCCTAGCAACACTGTTATTGTTTTTATTCTAAGGCCAAAGTGTTGCACCCATCAAGGATAGTGGGAGGCTCATTGTATGCGTGTCTGTTTAAGTGTGAGATACTGAAACTCTGATAAGTCAGAATGCACAAAGACTAATGCATTGTTCTGTGTTTACTTATGTGTGAGAGGAAAAGCAACAGCAAGAGTTATCTGAAGTTGATCGTGTTGGTTTATCTTAAGTTATTTGCAATTTAACAGACGCTTTTCATACAAAAATAATCTTCCGTATGCTGTTTACAGCTAGTTCTCCAAACTCAAAATGGGGTTAAGAGCCTTTCGCAAGGCTCCAGTTCGACTCTAAAGTTTTTGGGTCACCTACATTTATGCATTTAGCAGACATGCATGCATTCAAGGCATACATTTTATGAGTGTGTGATCCCTAGGAATCTAATGGATTGGGATTGAACCTGCAACCTTTCCCCCTTTGCGTTGTTGCCCACCTTTACTTCTTTTAATAAACTAGTTTGTTTTTATAGACTAATTTATCCACTCTGCCTCCAGCCATGGTTCTGTTTTCTGTCTAATTTTAGGAGCGTAAAGTACTGAAGCTCATTGGACTGTATTCTAAACATTGATGGACACGCAGGAAGAGGGTGGTAAATCTGTTTAGATGTAATCAGTACATTAAAAGCAAACATCTATTTTGAGTTTGTTACCACTATAAACAGAAGGTTTCATTTCGTAGGAACTTCTTTGGGTCTATTATAGATTTATGTTTGATTACATTTCCCTTATTCTTCCCGCTTAAATCTTTTTTCTTTTCTTTTTTTAAACGCAATGTATTTTGACTTCATGGTCTCATGGTATATTTCCCAGAAAATGTCTTTTGACTTCAGATGCGGAGTTCTTTGATCTGAATTTCTTGAGTGAAATTATCAGATCCCCACACAGGCTTGTTGACAGAATAAGGTTGTTTACAAGGTGTTTGTGAGATCTTGCAGATGTTGCATTGTGAAGACACCGAGGTCACTTTCGTGCACAAACAGACCTGAAGTTGAGCAATCACACTTGAAATTGAGAGCAGAGAAATCAGGTCACAGCACCCCGGGTCTATTCTCTGCAACGGGGAGCAAAGCCCTGTTTGCACGCAGGCCAAAAGTCCCTTCGGATGAAATTACACCTGGTTAACCTTACAGGTGGGAATATTTCTCTTAGGATGCACCTTTATGGCCACTGTTATATAGTAGAGTTTGACTGCATGTCTTGTCCCGGAGGGGTGTTATAATGGAATATTTAAATGAGTATTCAATTATTCAATTTGAGTGAAACAAAGAATCTTCTGTTTTGTCAACATTTCACACCATAAATCCCTCAAACATGAATTATGAAACCATTGTGTGCTTTTAAAAGAGAAAATGTGAGTTTATGCACTGTAAAAAAATATTGTTGGTTTGACTTTAAATGAACACTCCACTTTTTAAAAATAATAGGCTCATTTTCCAACTCCCCTTGAGTTTTACCGTTTTCTAATCCACTCAGCTGATCTCCGGGTCTGGCGGTAGCACTTTTAGCATAGCTTAGCATAGATCATTGAATCTGATTAGACCGTTAGCATCTCGCTCAAAAATGACAAGAGTTTCGATATTTTTTCTATTTAAAACTTGACTCTTCTGTAGTTACACCGTGTACTAAGACCGATGGAAAATTAAAAGTTTTTCTAGACCGATATGGCTAGGAACTATTCTCTCATTCATGCGTAATAATCATAGAACTTTGCTGCTGTACCTTGGGTGCAGCGGCACAATGATATTACGCAGCGCCTGAAAATAGGCTAACTTCCGTCAACATAACCAATGTGACAACCTCCTTACACAGGGAGCATGCTGGGGACTATTCCAGGTGCTGCGTAATATCATTGTGCCGCTGCACCCGTGGTACGGCAGCAAAATTCCTTGTTTATTACGCAGGAATGAGAGAGTATAGTTCCCAACCATATCGGACCATATCGCAACTTTTCATTTTCCATCGGTCTTAGTACACGACGTAACTACAGAAGAGTCCAGTTTTAAATGGAAAAAAATATTAAAAAATCGTCTTTTTTTTTTTTAGCAAGATTCTAACGGTCTAATCCGATTCAATGATCTATGCTAAGCTATGCTAAAAGTGCTACCGCCAGACCCGAAGATCGGCTGAATGGATTCGAAAATGGTCAAACTCAACTGTTTAACTCTAGGGGAGTTGGAAAATTAGGCTATTTTCAAAAAATGTAGAGTGTTCCTTTAAGTAAACTGGTTGCCTTAACATTTTTAATTAAATTAAAAATTAGAGTTAATACAATGGAGATTGGTTTAATCAACAGAAACTCATACAAGCATTGTAGCCCTATAGCATTTTTGTCCCAAAAACACCGCCTTTTAACAGACTCTTCAAGTAATGTTAACCCAATAACCTTTTTAGCTGATAAATCGAAACCTTCTGGGAGTGTTGGGCGAATATGCCTTCCAGGCAAATTAAGGTTGTGACAGAACGACTTCATCTGGATAGTTGACACATTTAATGATAACAGGTTATGTCTTGAATGTGGTTTTAAGTCCTAAAATGGTTGGAAACCACCGTGGTTATACACTAGATAACTTTACTAGATACAGAATAGCAGTTAACAGCTAGTAGCTTGCATAAGTTGTCAAAGCTGTGTGTGTTTACCCCGTTGGAGGGAAACCAGCAGCAAATATGTGACCGTTATAATATTATAGTGTAATCAAATGTGATGGCCGTATTTCAGTGTAACTAAAAATATTATCTTTGATTTTATTGCTTGCCCAAAAAAGAAACAGAAATTCCACATGTCATTGTTGTATACAGACTTGAACTCTATTTTTAGTTAAAGAGACCTTAAATTAGTCAGGGTGTCATTCTGTGGTGAATTATCACTTAAGAATATAGCTTAAAATGAACATAAAAATGATCTTCAGGTGACATTTTAAAAGCCTGAAAATCATTGACACGATAAAGGTCTTCACAAACATGTTATTCTCCAGAATGGTACAGATGGAAAGTGGTGGCCTTGCAGACTGTTTTGGCTGCTGTGTTTACATCTGAAGGTTGTTGAGAAGGTCTCCGCCGTGTTTTTGTAAAGCCGGAGAATTGGGAGGACATTGTTTTCGTAGGAGCTCTGAGGAGCGGTTAGATAACTGGCTCTTCTGCTGTAGTTTATGCTTCACAATGTGCTACTGTGCGGACAGATGCTGAAGTGTTTAGCCAAACTGTTTGTGCGGCTGGGTACGCGTGCGACTATAGGAAAGCCGTTGAAGGTGTTACGCAACCAAGTTGAGGAGTTCTGCTCTGATTTTAATCTGCTATAACTATATCCAGATTTTGGTTCTCTCTGTTTTGTCTCTCTTTCTCTGAGCTTTCAGCTCTCATTCGTTCACTCTCTCTTTGTCTTTTTCTCTTTATCTTTCTTTGTTTGTCTTTTTGTCTGGTGTCTGTGTGAGATGAAATTGGAGATTATGTGTGACTGGCTGACTCAACAGGTGAGTAAGGCAGAATTATGCTCCGAGCTATGGCAGTGCTCCAGTGAGGGGAACCTTTCACACGCAAACTCTGGATTGCAGCACTGGAGTGCAGAACGGTGTCATGCAGGCCACACTCCCTGATCGTACAGACCATACTGCTTATTTTTGATCATCAGTTCAGTTATGGGAAGTCAACATCTTTATGCTGTACATGACTGATTCTTTGATTATTAAGGTGAATATCGCAAAAAAAGAAGAAAAATGTCAAGGTCATATTATATCCCAAAACGAAAAAGATTGGTAACACTTTAGGTTTGGGTCAAATTCTCACTATTAACTAGTTGCTTAGCATGCATATTACTAGGATATCAGCTGTTTATCAGTATTTATAAAGCACATATTAATGCCTTATTCTGCATGACCATATTCAACATCCCTCAATCCTACCCAATACCTAAACTTAAAAACTACCTTAACTATTATTAAGCAGTAATTAGGAGTTTGAGGCAAAAGTCGTAGGTAATGATTAGTTAATAGTGAAAATTGGACCCTAATCATAAGTGTGACCAAAAGATTGATTCATCTGTATTTTTCTTGGAATGGAAATAAATGATTACATTGTAATACCAGTTGGTAAAAATAAAAAAAATGAAATGGCATTAAAGTTGGCGAAACTCAAAATTGAGGCAATACATCAAATGTTTTAAGTTAAGAAATGTAAAGTTTAAGTAAGCAGAACTTGCAGATTTTTATTTTGTACTCATACATTTTAATTGCTCTTAACTTCAAATAATGTTTAAATTAAAATGATCAGCTTAAATATTTTTAATTGTGGAAACTGGGCTAGCTTTAAAGGAACACGCCGACTTTTTGGGACTTTAGCTTATTCACCGTATCCCCCAGAGTTAAATAAGTCCATACATACCATTCTCATCTCCGTGTGTGCCATAACTCTGTCTGACGCACCCACCGCTAGCCTAGCTTAGCACAAAGACTGGAGATAAATGGCTCCAGCTAGCCTACTGCTCATTAAGTGACAAAATAACGCCAACATTTTCCTTTTTACATGTTGTGATGTGTATAGTTACATCGTGTACTAAGGCTGACGGAAAATGAAAGGTTGCGATTTTCTAGAACGATATGGCTAGGAACTATTCTCTCATTCCTGCGTAATAATCATGGAACTTTGCTGCTGTACTATGGGTGCAGTGGCGCAATGATATTACGCAGCACCTGAAAATAGTTCCCAGCACGCTCCCTGTGCAAGCAGTTTGTCACGTTGGTTATGTTGACGGAAGTTAGCCTATTTTCAGGCACTGCATAATATCATTGCACCGCTGCATCCATGGTACAACATCCGTGATTATTACGCAGGAATGAGAGTAAATGCTACCATGATAATTGGTTAACACATCGCTTTGATAGCATTAGCATAGCACTTGTTGAATGAATACAGCAATATAATACATTTAACATGCTGTATATCTGTTCTCAAACTAAGCTCATGCTACACTCGTCATGATGGAACTCTTCTAAACTAACAAAGCAAAACATTAAACCTCCACCTTAACATTAATCTTGCACAAAAAAACATTATATAACACTTAATTTTAGCATTTACTCTCCCTTTTGAGTGTCATGGCAAATCATGCTGGGAAATATAAGTCCCAGCCCGGTTTTAGTTTAATTTAAGTGTCTAATTTAAAAGAAACAAGTTCATAAAACTCAAAACAATTGAAACGATTCAGATTACTTAAAATATGTCAGTTTTGTGAACTCAACAGAAAAATAAAGTTCTAAATTGTCAACAGTCATTCTTATAACCTTTTTTTGCGTTTTGTTGTTTTCTATTGTCAACCGCATTTAAAATATAACTAAAAATTGTGACAATCTTTTTCTGATTTTGAAAAATTGTTCTTATTTTATAATCATTGATTAAATGCAGTACTGTAAATACTACCGTGATTTATAAGTGCTTAGCAAATGAAATGTAAAACTTTTACACAAAGCAAAAATACAAGGAGTACAAGATGTTTATTGCACTTAATTGGGATGCAAAATGTATCTACATTTTCATTTTTTTTATTTTGTTGTGAATTATGACCTGGTCTTGTTCTTGACAGCCTTTTAACAGACTCTTTAAGTAATGTTAACCCAACAATCTTTTTATCTTACCTTTACCTTTTAAATCAAAACCTTCCAGGAGTGTTTGAGGAATAAGCCTTCCAGGCAAATTAAGGGTGTGATACAGCAGCTTAATCGCTTGCTTCATATCTAGATATTTTACACATTAAACAATAACAGGTTGTGCCTTGCTTGTGGTTATGGGTCCTAAAATGTTAGGAAACCACCTCGGTTATACACTAGATAACATTACTTGATAGAGAATAGCAGTTAACAGGCAGTAGCTGTTTCTAACTTGCATATGTTTTCAAAGCTGTGTGTGTTTACCCTGTTGGAGGGAAACCAGCAGCAAATATAATATAATGGCCGTATTTCAGTATGCCTCATACTGCTTATTTTTGACCATCAATTCAGTTATGGGAAATCTTTAAACTGTACATGACTGATCTTTTTGATATTACGGTGAATATTGCAAAAACATGTCACGGTCATATTATATCCCAAAATAAAAAAGATTGTTAACACTTTAGGTTTGGGTCCAATTCTCACTTTTAACTATTTGCTTATTATGACCTGGCCTTGTTCTTGACAGGCTTTGTGAGCTCACCTCTTTCTTCATCAATACATTTCTTTTTATCGATTGTTTCATTTAATGATTTGCCCTCTTTTTGCCTCTCTCAGACCTCCGCTGTCTCCTTGATAACCCTTGTTTTGTCTCTTGGTTTGCTTTGAGCGCCTCCGTGTTCTTTGATCGGTCTTGCAGCTCTGCTGATGTGACAGAATTATGAGTCTTATCTGCCTTCCTAGCAATGCATGATGGGAGGTTTTCTGGGAATCACTGCTGTAGGGCCGCAACAACATTTCAGAGCATAGCAGATGACTCTGCAGTTCAGCCCACTGACTGCTGACCGCAGCCTCAAACAGACAACACTCACTTTCACACAAACACAAGCATCGACCAGAGAATGAGTCCACAACACATTGACAGCTCAGCGTAACCTCTTCCTTTCAAACGAAAGACACCGGTTTCACAATACTCTCAATCCCTGGTAACAATTCAGATGGCATCATCTTATCACACATTAGACTTTTAATTCTTGGAAATAACATTACTGTCATGAGCGGGCAAATGAGATGGCTGAATGGTTACTTGTTCACTATTCCCTACAGTCAATGCATGCTACATATAGTGCACTATATAGGAATAAGAACCGGTTTTGGACACGGCTTGTGTTTACTGATTCACAAGGAGTAAATTTGCGTCATCAACGAACACAATCTCAGGTGTTATTAATCCACTCATGCAGAGCTGTATGCAAGGAATGAATCTGAAACTTGGAAAAGGTCCGTTCATGTATGAATAAATATAACTTGTGCGAATCGCTGTTAAAAATTGTGGTTGTAAAAACGGTTGTGTTTGTTGTGACTGGTCAGCTGACCTCTGATGAAGACACCAATTGGCCTCCAGGAGTTTGAGATCCCTGCTATTCGTTTACAAAAATAGTTATATTTGCTGTTCAAATGGCCAAAAAGCTTTCAGACTGTTTTGGGTGGTTTACATGAAGGTTTAAGGAGGAGGATAAGTTATGATCTAGGAAATTCTAGTCGAAGTGTCGGTACAGGACGCAAGATTACAATCCTGGATTCATTTTGAGAATGTGCTTAGCTTTAGGTCTGCGGTTGCTGTGTTTTTTGTTTTTTTTAAAGTTTTTATTTGGATGGATGGATATCAATCTGATTAATTTTGTGTCACTAGATATCCAGAGTTAGGTGTTATTTTAGTAGTTTTGATGTTTAACAACTTAAGATTTTCACTTAAAGTGAACATAAAAGCATAATAAAAATAACTGATTTCAGACTATGTCCACTATATCATTTTAACAGTGTTCCTTGTCCATATTGGCGTTACCACTGCGTTTCAGAATAGATCTCCGTCCACACTACACGACTGAAAAGCCATGTCACATGAACATTCATGCACACTGGGCATGTGCGTACAAGTGTATACAATGGCTGCTAAAAAGGACAACAAAGTGAGCAAAGCTTGCAGTTTCGTCTCTGTTATTGTTTACATGGTCGTCAAGGCTGGTCTGTTATTGTTGCGTTCCAGTAGCGTAATAGCCATATGATTGGTGCTTGACAAATCAAGGAAGGATAAGCAATGATCCAGAAGACCCACTCGTTTTCAAAAATCTCCATTTTGGGTCCGTCTACACTGAAACGCAATCCTAGAGTTTTTAAACTAAAACGGGGTCTGCAGCATTTCCAAAAGTCTCCAGAGTACACCCTTAAAAATAAAGGTGCCAGGAAGAACCAAAAAGGGTTTTTCGCAGTGATACCATAGAAGAACCATTTTTGGTTCCCTGAAGAACCTTTTTTTCTAACCATTTTATAGTCTAAAGAACCTTTCTGCGCTACAAAGAACCTTTTGTGCAATGGAAAGGTTCTTCATGGAACCATACACCCTGCCAAAGAACCATTTAAAAACCTTGAATTTTTAAGAGTGTAGTGTGGACGCCTCAGTTCCATTTGTGAGACGGATATTCCCAACCTAAACGCATGCTATTGGTTGAGCCAGAGCTGCTCTGAGAGTTTGATTTAGGATTTAATACAAATGATAGTTTCAATATCAGGTGAAAGACAATGAGAGATTATTTTGGAATGGGAAGATGCTATATAGACGCTAGCCTACAGACACTAAAGCCAAACCTATTCAGAGAGAGATGAGCACCTGCTGACATGGCTGAGGTCTGTTCAGTCTTGTCTGTGTTTGTATTGCAGTCACGTCAGGAACACATAATTTGAGCTTCGGGTCTGCTTCTTCCCCCTTTGATGTTTTCCATTAGAGAGATTGAGTGTGTTGGCCTGGAAGAAGCTTAGGACCACTTGTGTAACACACCTTCAGATCCTTACAACGATGAGAGGGAGAGAGAGAACCTTTGAGGTTGCTGTCGGTCTAAAAAAAATCCCTGACTGTGTTAAACCGCGAGATTCTCTACATTTTCCTGTATTTTGAAGGCCCTCGGGCCCTCGGAACAGACCAATTGGAGTCGTGGATGCTGAGGTCACAGGAGAACAATAATGCGAGTTCTTTATCTCTGTCTAAAGCTCTAAATCTGTTTCAACAGGAAGAGAGAATGATTCTCTTACAGGAAAAACAGACCCCCCAGTGCTGTGTGTTTGATTTGGACCTGGTTCAATCAGCAGACATCTCACTGTCCGACTCCACCCAGACCTTTAGTCCCCCTCCTCGCTCCACACACACACAATTACAACCTCAATCTCAACATCTCTGTTCTAAATTTGGCTTTCTTCTCAAGAAATTGCATCATTAATGACCGTATTTTTAGATTTTAGTGGTTTGAGGAATACTATGGTATTGAATGGGTGGTCTGAAAAGGATCATAGTTTCACTTAGAATCTTTTTGGTCTTCCTAAAAGCTTTCGTCTGTTTTGTGGTGAATGTTGTGTGCCAGAAGAGCATTTAAGAGGAGCAGATTGTCTGTTGTTTATGAGGTGATACTGTTAGCCCTGCCTGTGCACTTACACAATCATGAATCTGACACAAACTACACTTCAAACTCTTTCTACGCAAGATAAAAAGATTCACATGTGAGAAGGTTTTCTGTTGTCCAATCCCATTATTTTGAAATTGAATATTTCATATATTTATATTTAATGAATGAATAGAATTACAGTAATAGGAGCATAAATAAGACATAAATCCAAGCCTTTTTCCTCTCATATTTTACATAAATACAGTTTATGTCCAAGACACATTTCATCATACAATGAAATGAATGCATCACAAAATATTGGGATTAAAATGAACATTATTTGAGGAGAAATAATGTGTTTTATTTCTTGTCAGTTGTTTTGTTTTTTGTTTTTTGAGATTACAAAAAAGCATATTGTGCCATATTTGCTTTTGCACATTTCATTGCACTTTTATTAATTGTAGCATTTCATGTTTTTAATTATAAATGCGTACAAGTTTATTATTTAGTAAATGATATGCATTTAATGTGATATTTGTATTATTTGAGATATACATGCACTGTAAAAAAGGAGTAGTACAATCAACTTGGATGTTTAAGTAATTTCAACTTAAATTACATTAAATGTTAAACTGACTCATTAAAAATGAGTTGAATCTTGCATAACTTAACTCATTTTGCTAAAGCAATCTAAAAAAATGTTTTCATATCTTATTGATCATATACTTTTTTTTACAGTGTGTAAAGATATTTGATAATACACACAATTTTTTTTCACATAAACAACCAGAACTATTTGCGTCTCACTCGCCTCAAGTACATGTAAAGATCTTGGTTCATTTTGATTGAACATGACTTGAAAGTAATGACTTGTGGTTGTAGTTCAGATCACAGACCAATTCATTTGAGTGAGTGAATCATGATTCAAACCGATAACCGATAACAAGGAGTTTAAAGCATTGTTCTCTCTAGAATCAAGAATTCCTTTGAGGTCCATTGAATTTAAAATTGTGGTGACTTGCAAAGTTTAATGTTAAGCTACCCACAAGTCTCTGGGGCACAGGTAGTGAAGACCAATAGGTCCAATAAGTGTGTTTGTGTTTATTCTATGCAAACTCATCAAAAGATAAAGCTCTACAAATACAAAGTCTCACAAGCTTGTACACCGTGGACTCGCTAGAAGATCCAGTCAAAATCCAGTGCGGTATGTTACATAAGGCAAAGGTAACTTTCAGGGGGAGATAGTGTGTAAGACGTGGACTACGTGCACGTTTTGTTATTCCAGATGGAACGCTGAATGTTTGTGGACGGTCTATAACTCGTGACTGTATAACTGATGGTAGATGAAAACACAACGTAGGCCAAAGGTCTAGCCTAAAACTAAAGCTGCATCTTTACATTTTTCAAAGCCATCAGGTATTCAGGGAGGAAATTAAAGTACAGCAGACTCCGGTTGCTTTTGTAATAAAAACATAATTCATCTTGACTGAAGCCACAGAACACTGTGTTTTGTGCAATAGTGTGTGAGGAAAGATCTATTACAAAATCAAAATCCTTCCTCATAATGTACCAAGTATCATGCTACTAAATTTACTCAGAACATGCACAGATTTGAGCTGTTTACACCTAACTAAAGGAATATTTTAAGTTACATTATCATGTTTCAATTAGTGTTATTTAGCATGGCATTTATTTTAGCAGAGAGGATAATAGATAATACTGGCTTATGTGATCCTTTAATGGCCATTGATGTTGTGAGTGTCAATGATCCTGAAAGAGTGTAACCTCTATGAAAACTCAACTCAAGCTTTTTTTTCTTCTAGTACTCGATAAAGCCAAACATTATAGTAATATTAACCATTTCCATATCTGTCAGTGGGCTTCAACTGGGTAAGCAGTCATCTAATGAAACTAGATTTGTGTTTAAGGAAATGCAGATACTTCCAAAGCACCAGATGTTTGTTTTTAGGTTTTGCTAAAGGGTTAGTTTAGCCTGACGTCGTCATACTCAATTCTAGTCAGGCTGTGATTATGGGGCGTGTTTAAACCGAACCAGGAAAGACCTCAATTGGATAGACCTACAACCAATCAGAGCAACGGAGCGATGCATAACGTTAGTTGTCAAATGTCAACAGAACTCAACTGCACTGTGTTACCAAGTCACTGGGTTGAAGCGACCCCAATTATGTGATATACAGACCCAGGAATGCGAAATATAACAAGCAGTCCAGCCAAAATAACACATATTTTACCCCCAAAATGCCATTTTTTCCAGAGATTCGTTCTTTCAGACGAATAAAATCGGAGTTATATTAAAAAATACCTAGTAATGGAAGCCTTTGATCGGCAGAGGCCCTTTCAACACTTTTTCCATAAACTGAATACAGAAGGCGATCGGCCGAAACTTTACTTTATAAAGTTTTAAATTTGGATATTTTTCTTACACAAACACATCGATTCGCTTCAGAAGCCCTTTATTAACCGCCCAGAGCCGTGTGGAGCACGTTATTTGACGGACAGATGCATTTTTATGGACTTCAAAAACAGAGCAATCGCTGCTATTATAAAGCTTGGAAGAGCCAGGACTTTTGTAATATAACTCCGATTTTATTAGTCTGAAAGAAGAATATCATATACACCTCGGATGACTTGAGGGTGAGTAAAACATGGGCTAATTTTCATTTTTGGGTGAACTAACCCTTTAAACTTTGCTATTGTCATCTTTCCAGTGGAATTCTTCAAGAAAGACTATACTCAGTTTAGTAGTATGTAAATAAATGCAAGAACTCCATATGCAAATATTATGAAGATGCTATCACTGTCAATTAAACTTTGAATGGCTTTGAAATATTATGTTTTTAAATTTAATGGTTACAAAAATAAGTACTGCACAGTTTCATACATTTTAACATTTTTCAGTCCAAGTTGGTGTATGGGCAAGATATGCACACATTTACTGTAACTCTGGAATATGCAGTTTATTGTTATGTAATTGTCTCAAGTACAGTAGGTGTGGTCCTGATATTTCCCGACAATTTATGCAAAAACAATAAGCAGTGGTAATTGCAGATAATGAAATGTAGTTTCTACAGCACGAGAGCACTAAGAGTTCTCTTTTTGAGTTAAACAATGAAATTTGGAAAGAGGAGTTAAAGATAAATATAATAAATATATCTTGCGTGTGTATATAAAAATATAAACTGTCTGCTAAATGTAATTTTATACAAAGCTTTAGCACAGAAAGGAAACTAATATATCCTGATGACATTATAATATGTTGCAATCACCCATGAAGAGAGAAAAATGAAAAATGGAGATTCCCTGGAACGGTGTCCACCCCACTGACAGAACTGACTCATAGTTTGGCTGTAACTCCTGTTAGGAATAGATCCTCTTTCATAAGCTGAAAATTTCACAAACATAACTTTTCATGGCCTGAAAACAAAATGCAATTGATGCAATAAGTGAAATTTGGGAACACATAATTCAGATGGTAGAAATCTCGTTTTGATCTCTTCAGTGATCAAACCTGTTGACCCATCTCTCAGTCTTGGATAGTGTGAACATATACACTGGCCAGACAAAAAAAGGTTGCTGTTTGGATTTAAATGGGCAAATGCTTAAGAGTCTATGATTGTATCATTATTGCAGTGATTGTATATGTTTGCCCTAACTGATGGAGTATGTAGCTTTTCATTTCTTAAACAACCCTGTAGGAGGACACATCGTGGTCATATTCCAGGATGACAATGTCAAGATTCATCAGGCTCAAATTGTGAAAGAATGGTTGGGAGGGAGCATGAAAACTAGTGTGAGATGGGGGTCCAGTGGGTTAAACCATGGAACTGATACGCAGAAGGTTGCTGGTTCGATCCCAGCGGTCACCACCAGTGTGTCCTTGAGCAAGACACTTTACTCCATGTTGCTCCAGGGGGATTGTCCCTGTAATAAGGGCACTGTAAGTCGCTTTGGATAAAAGTGTCTGCCAAATGCATAAATGTAAATGCATAAATGAAAACTAATTTTCACACATGAGTTGGCACCTCTGAGTCCAGACCTTAAATTCATTGAAAGTCTTTGGGATGTGCTGGGGGAAACTTTACAGATTGCTTAATTCAATACAAGACCTTTACCAAAAATTGCACCTCTTGAAGGAAATAAATGTTGTGATATTTCCATCGAGAGGTACATCACTCCAAAAAAAAAAAAGTTCTATATGGCACCAAAAATGGTTCTTCGTCGTAATCATAGGGGAACCACTTTTGGTGCTATATAGCACCATATCTTAACATGTTCTGTATATGGCTGCGGTGCTATATAGCACCTTAGTTAGCGGTATAGCACCTTCAAAGAACACAGTCAAAGAACCGGTGAAGAACCTCTGAAGAACCGCTGAAGAACCACTGAAGCACCAAAATTGGTGCTATATAGCACTTAAAAAGGTTCCCCTATGATTACGAGCCAAGAACCATTTTTGGTGCCAAATAGAACCTTTTTTTTTTTTTTTAGAGTAGAAGAACCGTTGCCAAACAAATGCTAGAAACATAATAATCACTGCAATAAGGATACAATCATAGGTTCAAATGCTTTAGAGTCTATTTAAATCCAAACACTTTTTTGGGGGGCCTGGCAGTGTGTCTACAACATTATTATATTTAAATATTTAACAGAACATTAATTTAACAAATATTTACCTGTATATAAATCAAATTATATTATACAGATATACAATTTAACATATGTAATATTAGATTTTTATTTCATTCTATTATTGATCTTTTCTCATTCAAGTTGTGCTTATATACTTGTTGCCTACATCGAACGGAGGTACACAGAGGTGTTGCCAAGATGGCCGGCAAGATTTGACTTGACTTTAATAATTTGACTTGACTTTAAGATTTGACTCGAGGGACATTAATAAAGGATCCACATAGAAAATACAAAGTTCTGCGAAGAAACACTAGATAGCGCTAATATGTCCTTAACCTGCTTGCAATCACATCATTCTCTATTTCTGGATCTATATCTGATTCCTGAGATACCTAGTTCCTGCTGTATCAGCAGCCAATGAGCTTGCAAGCTTCAAATACTTGGGTGGCATTTCCTTAGCAGTGCGCTTTCAGAAACCCTCCACCTTCCCTAGCTCCACCTGTATAGATCTGCTACGGGTAATTCATTTATGCTTTATTGTACAGCAGCAGCATGTCTTATGCCGAGTTCAAACCGCACGATTTTCAACCTTGTCGGATCACTGCTCTTTTCACACTGCATGATATCTGGGGTAGCATTCAGTTGTTGCTGTTCACATTGCACAACGGATCGGCGACAGGGGGTTTCATGTTGCATGACTTTACAATAGACTTTACAATTCTGTCTCGTCCGCAAACTATGTTTCACAACCAAACACGGGAGAAGTGATAAGGAAATAATGCAAGATCACGCGTGTGTGAGACCGGAATTGTTATTAAAAATGATAGCCCTCAAGAAGCTTGCGATCCAAATTGTCTGTGCGCTGAAAAAGTAAAAACGTTTATGGAGGAGGAAAAGATTGTGAGCAAGGATTGTGTGTCCTGCAAAGAAAGTAAATAATTTTGTAATGTGCTGCTGTTGCGGCTGGTCAAGCAAATGTTTGTGCTTTTCTTTCTGTAAATATATCGGTAACACTTTACATTTAAGGTTCCCTTTGTAAAAGTTTTATAAAGGTGTTTGTTAATGACTAATAACTCATTTACAAATGCATGTAAAGTGGAAACCTTCACTTCAGGAATCGGGAATCTGGTATTGAGTTAAATAAGTGTGAATAAATACATTTATTAAGTATAACG
Source organism: Romanogobio albipinnatus (assembly GCA_023566225.1). NCBI lineage: Eukaryota > Metazoa > Chordata > Actinopteri > Cypriniformes > Gobionidae > Romanogobio > Romanogobio albipinnatus. Next base: position 46,733,360 of record CM042245.1, on the reverse strand, counting down.
TGAGTTAAAAATGGCTCACTATTTGGCAGGCATTGTGTTAAAGTCACCCTTTATATTCATGCAGTTATAACTGCTTATTAAAATAGTTATTAGTCATTAACAAACACCTTTATAAACCCTTTACAAAGGGAACCTTAAAGGGATAGTTCACCCAAAAATGAAAATTCTGTCATCATTTACTCACCCTCAAGTTGTTCCAAACCTGTATGAGTTTCTTTGTTATGCTGAACACAAAAGAAGATAGAGTGAAGAATGTTTGTAACCAAGCAGATAGAGCAACTATTGACTATCATAGTAGTTGCTCTATCTGCTTTGTTACAAACATTCTTCACTCTATCTTCTTTTGTGTTCAGCATAACAAAGAAACTCATACAGGTTTGGAACAACTTGAGGGTGAGTAAATGATGACAGAATTTTCATTTTTGGGTGAACTATCCCTTTAATGTAAAGTGTTACCAATATATCTGTTAAAATACTGATATTGTGGTCTATAACTCCTCCACGAACTTCTGGCTCTCTCATTGGCTGTAGGTCATCGGTGATGTAATTTTCAGTCAGTACACATTTCACACAGCAGGATTATGAATCGCCGAGAGGTCCAGATATTTAGCATGCCATACATCTCACGGGCGTTGGCGACACATCGTCCATTCTCTCAGATCGTGTCTTTTGATCATTCACACTGTGTGAACAAGCACCGATTTCAGGCATTTGTCTGCGATTTTGCAAAACCTGTCGGCGAGTGAAAATCAACCCTAAAATCGTGCAGTGTGAACTCAGCATTACTTGCTCACAGCAGTGTGTTGTGTATGTATTGGCGGTAGCAAGTCCTGTACCTGCTCTGCAGCAGCAGCAATAGCCACCACCAGCATCAGCGTATCAGTTCTATTTTGCTGATACCAAATATATCAACATTGTCATACCCATTACCATGCCAAACATTTCGAGAGTTGTCATGTCGATACCATAGTGAAAGAGAAAAGTACTTGAGAGAATCACCCGCACAAACACTACAGCTTCAACATGTGTAGAAAGCCTGTGCGCTATTCACATTGGGCCATTGCTCCATTTTGTTGGTTGTGTTTTGTCCCAGAGTGTGAGCTAGCATGTGAACAATATAATGTACAAGAAACAGGAAGGCTGAATCAAATGTCAATCTTTCACTAGTACTGTGTGATTCATAGCATTACTATGAAATTGACACCAGTTCTCAGCTTTGGCTCGGAAGTTACGGTTTTGCGTGCTATTCTTTTCTGTAGCACCTCTGGGTGAATGAAGTCATGTTCTGTCTAACTAAACCATTCAAAGTGTCCCAGGGTGGGTATCTGAGTGCTAAATAAGTGCACGCTAGCTTATGTCAGTCAGTCTTCGACTATGTTGTCTTTATAAGCAATTCAGGTTAATAAGATTACTATTGTGCTGCTTGTCCTACATATCGAGGCCTTTTTGTTTATGCTTGTGTCTGAAGCTGAAGGCAGCTGGCTAGTCAGTCAATGACCTATCATGCTGTGTTTGTGTTATGACTGTACCGCCAAATGAAACCGGCTCAGACAGGCTTCCAAGTCACAGTAACATTGTGGCTACTGATCTAGAACAAATTCAGGTGAGCTTTAGATGCAACCAAGCACATGTTTAATATCTATGCTTATTTTTTAATTGAATAATAATTTGGATTAATTCCTTTATTCGCTCCAGACACTAGAACTGACTAGAAGGAATCTTATTAGGCACGATGTGATGCAAACATTGAATTTGGATGTCTTTTTCAGACCCAAACTGCGTATGGAAGACAACAAAAAAAGACCACATCCGAGCTTTAATGGATTCATCAGCCTTTTTTTGCTCTGCTGTGCCTTTAGGTTGATAATAGTGATACTCTGTATATACTCATGATCAAATAACCGTCACCTCCATGAAATCAGAGCCAAGATCTGATTTCCTGAACGCATGAAGACGTAATCCAAACTGGAGAGCTCTTACGCCCAAGGTTTGTGTCACTCCATCACTACCTATAACAACGTGAGGACATTGACCTATTAGCTTCTCATTGCAAAATGTAGTCTCCATTAGTCTTTGTCAAATGTTACATAACCCTAATCATCTAAGAGACACACAGTGAAGACGCATTCGCTTATGTAACCATGATTTACTCTGGAGCCAAGAGTCTCCTTATACTTGTTTAGACACTTAAGGGGGGGTAGGTGCTAATTCAGCGACTGTTTAAGTGGCTGTTTTTGACCGTGTGTTTCAAGACCTTCGTTGCCATAACGTTGGGCTGTTTTCACACAAAATGAGATCGAAATGTTGTTAAATTGGGGCTGGTTTTATGATCTTCTCCCAATCCCCCTGCGGATGTCTGTTTGCAGTTGTAAACTGACCATCATCATCATCATGTGTTTGTTCGAGTTCCTCCCAGTAGATTCAATAAATGCTGTTTCCCCCCGTACAGTGAGGAACAATGTACGAGAGTGTTGCTTCACAATACAAACCCGCTTTATGATAACCCAAACCGCTCGTAAATGCGTACGACCATCCGCTGACCCCGGAAAGGTTGTGTGTCTACATTATTAGCGTTTATTAAAGTAAATCAGCAACAGCAGGCAGTCTCCCCAGGCAAAACAACCGAACCTTTAAGAGAATTCCGTTATCCCTAAAAGGCAGACATGAGGCAATTTCTCCATAAAACCTGAACCTCCTAAAAGTGGCCTTGCCAAGCACAGAAAGGCCATTTTGAGCATCTAAGAGCCAAATGACTTAACGCACATAAAAAAAAAAATCAATCCATGCTGTGAACTCATTGGCTGAGATTAGCTTTAAACAAGAATCGATCGCATTCTTGGGACCCGTCGTCAGTGTTCACACACAAGCTCTCTGATTGACCGTCAGACAAACAAAGCGATCGTGTGTTATTCGAATCCCAGACTCCAAAGCGTGTCAGCGGACGTGCTAAGTGACTCCTGACAGCCCATTTGTTTTGGGCCTCCCACTAAAGAGATTATCAGAGGCAAATACCATCAGTGAAGGGGGTTCGTGGAGATAAATGAAGGTATTTGTTTAATACAGACTTACTTTATGCAGCTGCCAAGTACTAGATGAAATGGAGAGGGGGTTTGGGGCAGTGGAGCTGGATAAGACACAGATTCAGTGTATGAAAATCATCCAAATGCTAAAAAGGGAAAATTATTTAGGCACGTCGCCCACACTGGGGGATTTGTTTAAAGTCCTTTTGAGTGATTCATTGTCAACGGAGAAAAACACAGAAGTAGTTCAACTAATTAACCTGCGTGTGGGTGAATTCATGACTGTATGCTTATTGAGTGCCTGTCTACCTGGAATTTATGGAAACAATTTTATGATATCTTTCTCATAATCACATCGGCATGTGTTACGTCTCAGAAATGCCTTAGTTGGATTTATGCTTTGTAGTGTAGAACAGCAATTCACATCAGAAGAAAGAGAAGAAACTGTTGTCAGATGCAAATCTTACACAGACCTTTATTGTTCTTAATAGTTGATTTCTTTTACACCAAATACTGTACATACAAGCCACCACAGTCCCTCTCAATACTGTACATCCATTGTTCTCAGTTACAAACTTTGAGACATTTACATTTCGAAGTGGTCATAACATTCTTTAACCTTCTTTACATACTTTTCATCTTTCCTTCTTCTCAAAACATTTATGTATCAAACCTTCCTACTTAATGAAGACACTACGAAATAAAAATAACAGCAAACCAAAGTCCATGGATGGTTGCTAATATCAAGTAGCGCCAATCATCAAGCCCCTCTAGTCATATCCAACACTATTCCAAAGTTTCCTTCTAAATTTCACGTCAACATTTCTCAAGCCCTCATTCGACATTCAACTTCTCTTCTACGCGACTGTCCGTTCTAAGTCAACTTTCTGCTTCGACAAGCATGTACATGCACTGGGCCCTCATGATAATACAGGCAGGACTCAACAAGTAAAGCTCCATGCAAGATGCTACATTGAAATATTCATCCATCATTTTGGGGGGGTGGAAAAAAAATATGGCTCAGGTTTGATTTTTGCATTAACAAAATGGAAAATTTCCAATTGGAAACAATTCATATTGCTACCGAACATAGCATTTTTGTCTTGATAAATTATACCATCTGATTTAAATATAAAATGGAGCTGATAAAGTATCCGTTTAATGGGAATGTACTTGTAAGACTTGCCTTCCAGTAGAGCTATGAATCAGACTTTTTTACAAAGTATTTATTACTTTCGATATTTCATCTCTTTTCTCAGTGGGTATTCTTCCCTTCTAAAAGCTAAACACAGTGCTTTTAATAAAAACAAAAAAGAGCTACAGTAAATATCTTATTGAGAAGTTTAAAAAAGTATAACTTTAATTACAAAAAAATCAATATTAATAAAATAAACAACAAAAAATGACCAAACTAACAGTAAACAGGACTAGATGTGTGATCTTGCGCTTTCACACTAATCAACATGGTGATTTTAACGTGTGCGGGATGTCTTCAATCTTCAATCCCTTGAGATCCACACAGTCACCTCACAAATACTGTCTTTCTGGTACTGGTGTGGCCCATGTGGACCTGGGAGGGTTTTTTCGGGGGGAGGGATTTGGTAATAATAGCTGCCGTTGTGGACAGTAACACAAAAACACTGCTGTAGAAACACACAGTCTATACACACACATAAATACAAGTCCTCCGCATGGTGCCACTCCATGTGCACCCTGGGATAGCTCAGTCTTTACACCATGGTCTCCTTCCTCTTGCCCAGCGAGCAGAGTGAACGCTTGTCCTTTTTAGATTTGCGGGGCAGGAAGGGGGCGGAAATTGAAGATGATGAAGAGGACGATGAGAGGGTGGAGGTTGCGGAGGGCGTGGGGCTGGGAGGCTCCTCTGAGCTGGGGGATGAAGGGGCGGAAACTGCGGCCCGCGGACAGTTCTCATCCATCTCTTCCATATGGATGATGGCGGAGACTGAAGACGAGCGCCGCTTGGTGCAAATGTCGGTACTGGCAGGGGTGGACAAGGATTCGTTCTCAGGGAGCGGTGAATCTTTCTGTGTCGACATGGCGCTGCGGAGACAGTTGAGCCACTGTTGCTTGTGGAAGATGTCATTGACCTGCAGTGTGTGGGACTGACCCTGAGATGTGTCCTGGAAGCGCACCCGGAAGATGTTCTTGGCTACAGGGGAGAAAAAAAGACTCATGAGCAAAAGGAAAAAAAACGACCAAAGGAAATGTGATCAGCCTGACACTGAGAGGCATCAACCTTACCTTTATCTGCATTACTAAAGGCCCCTCGGAATGAGCCGCCCATGCGAACGTCTCCGTCCTGCAGGTCTTCCAATACGAGATCCTGCACCGGGATTGGCTGGCGGTACACTTGGTAACAATGCCGATCATTCCGTGTTACAGGCCGAGTCAAGACCAGAACCTCCGTGAACAGAAACACGTGCAACTTCTAAGGAGAAGAATGGGGGGAAAAAAGAGGGCAAAGGAAAAAGAGAGGTCTGGTTATTGACATGTTGTTTGAACATTGGACTGATTTGCAAGTATTAACAGTTTTCTCCCCTGGCGCTCTCAAAAGATTCCCATGTCATTGTGTCATGTGTTTGAATATTAAAGGGAGCCAATTCCTTCCCTCTGATGGTCTTATTTGGAATATGGCGGCATGTGTGTTTATATTTCCAGAAAAATATAAGACAGAAATAATTTCCCCCAAGCGGTTCAGGCTGTTATAGGTGTGTTTGAGTGGAAGACAAAAACTCACCGTGCCACTTTTGTTGCGAAGTTCACCATGACAAAGCAGGCTTTTGCACTGCTCTATGCGTGGGTCCTTCTGTCTGTCATCCAAATATTCCAGCTTATCGATATAGTATTGACATTCTGACTCTCCTTTCTTCATGTTGATGTCAGCCAACACAGCCTGAATTATGCTTATCTGGAGAAGAGGAGCAAAGGCAGTATTAACACCAAATGTTACCGAAACGACTCAATTTAAAAGCCTACAGTTGCTAGATGTGTGTTTGTACTTACCGCCTGCTCAAGGCTTGCTGTGTCTGGATGATCTGGTGGTGTGTGTCTTAAAATTTCTTTCAAAAGAAGGGGGTATTTGACCAATCGTGAACGAGGGATGTCCAAGAAGCTCCACAAGTCTAGTTTCCTGCTGAACGGTGACTCAAGGCAGCGCTGTAGAAAGTCCTGAACTCTTGGGTCCTGTTTCTTCTGGTCAAGCAAGGCTTTGGCAGCTAACTGTTTACTGCAATATGCCCTGTACGCATTTAACCTTGGCAGCTGTGGAGCAAAGAGAGAGTTAGGGTTAACACTCTTCCAATACTCAACAATTAATGTGCATAATGTAAAGTCAGCAAAAAGACACTTACCCAGTTCACAACAATCTTGCCGATCTGTCCCACTGTTCCATCTGGGCCTGTAGCTTTCGCCAACTGAGCGAGAAGATCTGATTGGGTAAAGAATGGAGTTAGCACTACTTGTCGTTACCATTTACACTAAAATAAATAAGATGTCTGGGTACAATAGCTACCTTCATGAAGAGGAATATAAGCATCCAAGTCTCCAAAGATAGCTGTCAGCTCCTCCTCAGACATGATAGAAAGTTTCAGCATGGGGTCATGGTACGCCTGGACATACAAAATGAAAAAGATTAGTAAATAATAGCTACAGCTTCTAATTTTAAAGAGAGAGACATTTTTGGCTATAAATGGAGGAAGGAAGACAGCCAATATGTCTAACTCTGAAAGCACAGCCAAGAACTTATTTGGTCTGTTTGCTTTGAATGTTCCAAGCAAAAATCGAAATGTACAAACCTTTCGGGCTAACTTCAGGTCTTCAATCAGGTCCTGTTCTCCCCGAGACAGCTCAAAAATTGCCTGGAGAGACAGAAAACAAATGGTCACATTCAAAACCAAGAAGACTGTTCAGGTATTTTTAGTCAAGCCCCTGATTCTGTCTGATTCTCTCTTTGGTGGGAAATATTTGAGGGGCTCACAGTTTGCTGTAATGTCTGATTACTAAGTCTAGTTGTGAATGAGAGGTGGAGGCTTTGTGCGTCAGACCAGCAAGTCTGTGTTAGCACTGTACGCCTGACTCTGAGACGGCAGAATACAGCCAGACTCTCTCTGCTCCATTCCATTGCGTGTTAAGAACACACGCCAAAAAAACAGCCAGACCAAGAGCAGTAGAGCGATGGAGAATAACAACAGAGGGAGAGAAGGAACACTTTCCAAGCCCCAGGCCATTTGGTTTTAATAAGTCACACAGGCCTGATTCAGTAGCGTCTGGCAGGGACACTGAGAGTGGATTTAATAGTCTAGGTTTTTCAGTGCTGTCTGGAATCCGTAGTTCCGACTGTACTCACCTCTTGTCTCTTAATCTCTTTGGTGGAAAAGGTTCCTTTCTGGTTGACGTCCAGAGTCTCGGACCAGAGCGTGCTGTTGCGGCGTTTGGGTGGTGTGGGAGCTGCGGCCTTGCTGCAGGGCTTCTGCTGGGGCACGCCCGGAGACCTGCCATCGCCCCTGAACGAGGCCTGGAGGGTCTGGCCGAAGCGTCGGACGGCCCCATTCTTCACGGGAGAGATGAGGTTCGCCAGCGAGGTCACTCGGCCAAGAGGCCTCACACGCTTGGTACAGGGTTCCTACGAGACACATGGATGAAAATAAATATTAAAACTTTAAAATCACCCCCTACTGACCACAACAGATTCCTTAGGGCTTTTACTGCCAATACAAGAAGGCTAAAGTTGAGACCACAAGTTGCTGCTTCACTTAAACAGAGGCTATCGTATAATTCACAGGATACACTCCTCACTGGTGCAGTTGTGAAAGGGTCATCTGGAGGTCAGGTTGATTGGTGTTTCCTGGGCGACACATAGCTAGACAACCTCTGGAAGCTTAGCAGCTGTTATGCCCGTCATATGAGATTGACCCTTTCAGCAAAAAAAAAAAAATCTCTCTCTCTCTTTCTCTCTCTCTCTCTATATATATATATATATAGAAATATACACACACGAACAAAACCCTCTCTGACTGCAACCCTGGACACCCAGGGTTCAAGAGGCATGACTGGAATGTAGGAGACTCCAGTCAGCTGTCCCAAAATGATGACCCACACACACGCGACAACGTGGCCTAACTATAGTACACAGGTCTCCTAATCAGAGCTGTTATTAACTTAAAGAAGTTTGAGAACCATTGGTTGTGTGTATTTTTTTGGGTCAGGGGGACCACCATGATGAGTTACAGATTTGACCCAGGCCTTGTAAACGGGGAGTACTCTACCCCCCCTCTACCATACTCTTCTCTTTCCTTTCTTCCATTAAGAGCTGTTTATGGTTTCGTGTTGAGGCAGGCCCTGTGGCCCTCGCGTGAGAGATACAGGCACACCTGAACCCCCTGGAAGAGGGGGAGGTGAGTACTCTCAAACCCTGCATCCATAATGACTGGGCCTCCAGCCAACCTCAACAGACCTGAGAAAGGGGGGGGAGAATCAAAGCAAAACCGATCTGAGACGTTGATTCTACACTCACTCTAGAGATTGACTCGTAGAAAAAACGTCTACCGTTCCTGGAACAACGTGAGCTTTGTTGTCAAAAAGTGTTTGCGTCTTTCAAGTTACAGGAACAAAAAGCACTATGTGCTTGGCACTTTTTAAAATGCACATTTCAATAGATTTTCCAGTGCTGGATGCTTTTCCAGCTGCTGAAAGTATTTAAAAAGGGATGTGTTGTTCTCATCTTGGCAAAGTTAAACCAAACCATTCCACTAACTGGCGGAGACAGCTGCTGGGCAGATCTACAACTTCACTTTAGTAGCAACTGCAACTGTGCCAGTTCTGCCCGCCTGCCCTTCCTCTGCTGTAACGTATCATGCAAGTAAACATGAAGACCACATCTGAACCACCTCCACCGGTGGCCAAAAACACAAGATGTTTGGGAGACTGAACGCAGAGGAAGCAGTCTAGCCCAAAACTGAATTCAAAAGAGCACAGCAGTACCTGTGTGTGCGATTAGTGGCTCTACGAAAATAATCAGAGTGTTGCTGCTGCCCATTGTGCTCGTCCTGCTGTTTAGGGAAGCCCTGCAATAACATACACTCCTGTTCTCTCTTTTTTTGAAATTACAGATTATCTTGTGGAAAGAGCAACATGTAGACAGACAGCTAGGCTGATAGTGTGGCTATTTCTGGTTGTGTTGACTTTTTAGGCACCCCCCTGGAGAGATGGATTGGGAGAACTTATCAGGGGGAAGCCTCCCCCACAGGAACTAAAGTTTAGACTACTGATGTGTTACAGTTTGTTTGCTTAGCTAAACTTTGGAGACATAATTGTCACTAGAAGTTGGCTAAATGTGGTGATATCTCCCTTTGTGGATGATTTACCTCAAAAGGTAAAACAAAATGAAGTAAAACATTTTTTTTAAAAAGTATGTTTCTAAGGAGTTCCAAGTCATTAAATGAGCTGTACATAAAAACAATGGAAGTCTGTGGTATTGTTTCTGTTCTTTCATCAAAACCCCTCTGATGGACAGATTAGATCATTTGAATCCTTACTGGCAAGCCACACAATTGCATGGCAATCAAACAATAAGGTGTGATTATAAAATGAATGGAGGGAACCAAATAAACTATTGTTGTGGCCAAAACAAAGTCCATCAGCTTTGAGCCGCAACTTCCTAAAATCTCCTGATTCATTCATAATTTGCTACTTCTGCTTTAGCCTTCCTGACAACTGAACCCTTTCTGTGGCCACTTCCGAATCAGAGTTGAAACCGCAAATAGGAATAGCTGCCTGCTAAAGAGAAGTAAGATTAAAGCCTCTTTCTGGGTTTTGAATACATTTCTAAATGCTCAGAGCAGGGCTCAAGCATACCTGAGCTACAGGCTGTGACTGCTTTCAGACAGCTAGAATGCTCTTGATCTCTGTGTGCTCACATAAAAATAAAAACCCTGAAGGGTCCCTCAAACCATTAGTATACCTGTGATGCTTCTGCTCAGGTGTACAGCCAAACACACTGGCTTTAAACATCATGTATACTCATATTTAACCGTCACAATGGGCAAGACAATTTCAAAAAATGTTGAAAACTGTTCAAATGCAATCCAGTAATTCAATGACTACTTAAATTAACCTTTAGCCTCATTGATTTGCAGAGCACTCACTCAAGTCTCGCCCCACCAAACACACACTCTTGAGAAACACACCTGTGATTTTTTTTACTCCCTTAAAGGCCAGTGTGTGTACAAGATAACAACAGGGCAAGGTTCTGACTTGGCTGATAAAGAAAGAGTAGGAACTCAAACATGCTTTTATCATGGAAAACAAAGAGCAAAAGAAACAGGACAGAATTTGTGATAAATTGCTTTTGGGTCTCACCTCTAGTTCTTTGTAAATCTGGTTCTGATAGTCTATCTTCTGTAAAGTCCGTTTGATAGGTACCACACAAGGTTCATCGTAAGCCACCATTTCTTTCAATAAAATCCACTGGCTGGTTTCTGTTATTTCCAAGGGTCGGCAATAATCCACAAGTGATTCTTAAATAAAAACGTGATGTAACATGGTCTAAAAATGTCCCCACCAACTCGTGATTGTCCGCCTGAGCGGAGCTTTCTAACTTCTAAACACACTCTTGGTGTGTGTGCGCTCTAACAATCTCTAACTTTGTTCTAGGGACGCGAGAGGTAGGAGTGCTTATATAGAGAGTTCTGAAAGGGTGGAGTCAATGTAAACTCACCAATGGCAAGAGGAAGGAGCTGGAGATATGTAAATGACTCTGACCAGACAAAGTCTGAGAGAACCTGACTATCTCTATCTCTCAAACTTTTGCCTACAAGGTTTTACGTTTCAGTAAACCAGGAGCTTATAAACCTTTTTGTAAAACGCTTGTTTAAATCTTTAGGTCACAAAAAAATACATTTTAAGAAACTTTTTTTTGCCTTTAAAATATTAAGACTTCCATCCTAATGAAGTCATTTTGGACCTCAAAAAAACAAATATACCAAATAAAACCTCTCAGATTCCCCAGTTTGCAGAAAAGATTAAATGGGGAAAAAAGTTGTGGTAACTGAAAGCAAGTCTGTTTCTATTTGCAATGTGGATTGGTTTATGTATGTCTTTGAGTTGCATGAAGGCTGTAAAGTACAGGCATATTTGCTTTGAGATCTGCCTAATGAAGAACTGGGTCGTTATCACCCACTCATCAGCAGGGGGAGGGGGATGATCAATTACAATATCAATCAGGACTGGGGGACACATGCACACAGAGTGCTGGTTGCTTTCTGTGTATTGGAGTGTGGGAAGGTCTGATGAGTCTCAAAGTTTCAGCGGTCCGAACCAGAAACTGACCCAGACCACGCCGTAAACAAATCCTGCTTAACAAAAGCTGCAATTCTCAGTCTATTTTTCTCAGTGCACACAAAACCGCACACCCGTTGATCACCACATTTGTGTTACCAAGGAGTATAGTTCACTACAGACCCAAAACTTTTACTGCTACCTAACACTGTCAGCAACGGTATTAACTTTAGCTACGCAAATAGACTAGCATGATGTGTCAGCAGGTTTTAAGAGAGATTTGTGTTAAAAAGCGTGAAAGCATTGGGGCGCGTGTTAAGCAAATGGAGATAAACGATGTGCAGACTCTAAGCTTACCCTCCTGTGTCAATACAAAAGTGTGAAACAGGACATGCATTAGTGTGTTTGGATCAGGACACCTTCCATTCCTCAGTGGACAGGTCAAACGGAAGCAGGGTTATTTGCTAATGAGGCTGCATTCAGTTTACATGTCATCCTATTATTCAAAACATTACACAATGCCTATGTTCATAACGAATCCGTGTGTATCTCCAAAATCAGTGCTTCTAATCAGCACTGCACCATAACAGTTGTGCACAAAATAATGAAAATATGTATGGTTGGAAGTCAAATATCAGTATGGATGAAGTCAATAACAGGGTTCCTCATTACTCATCCCATGGGGAGACACTTTCATACTGATCTCGGTGTGTTTTGATGAGAGGTGTGGCAGCCATATTGCATGAGAGCGCGGCTCAGCCTGCACCCCCTGCGGGTTAACACCTCGACACACATGACAGCTGGACATCTGGGTGTGAAGCACAAACACAGCACTCCTACTTTAGTGCTAAACACCATCACACAAGAGTGACTCACTTCATGTGGGCCGTGTGTGAGCTTGCCTGACAGGAAAATGTGAGCTAACGCTCTGACCTGATAAACTTCTGTTGAATAGGCAGGCAGCGTAACGGTGTGCAGTGGATCATAGTGCTGCCCCCTGGTGGATAATTCAGTTGTACTGCAGTCTAGGGCTGCGTTTATACTGGCACAAACAAAAAATCAGATTTTTTTTTTACTCACATCTGACACAAATCGGAATTTGTTGCACACGTGTAAACACAATATTCCGCACAATATCTGATTTCTTTTTCTGAGCCACTTCCAAATGTGGTTTTAAATCTCGTAGCCTACATATCCGATATCTGGTTTAGCTGCTCTAAACACAAATATCTGATTCCCCTTTGAATCTCAAGCCACCACAAGGCGAGGGCAAAACGTTTTCCCACAAATATAGCTTTTTAATGTTTTATTCAGCAGATGTGCTTGTATGCAGTTGCATATTTATTGTTTGAGGAGGAAACCCTATAAAGCAAAGAAACTGCACACACAACCTATCCCCCATGAGTTTTATAAATAAAACAGCTTCGCTACTGAAAGCCATGTTATATTTCTCAGCAATGAGGTGATAACTTCGCTGTAATTAAACCAACAAGCTTCATTATTAAAAGGTCCCGTTCTTCGTGATCCCATTGTTCAAACTTTAGTTAGTGTGTAATGTTGCTGTTAGAGCATAAATAATACCTGTAAAATTATAAAGCTCAAAGTTCAATGCCAAGCGAGATATTTTATTTAACAGAAGTTCCCTTTCAAAGCCTACAGCGAACGGCCGGCTTGGACTACATCCTGGTACTTCCTTCATTAATTACGTCAGTAGAACAGACTAACCTTCGCCCACAAGAATACGCGAAAAAGAGGGCGTGGTCTTGTTGCTGTCCCACGTGGAGAAGAGGACGTGTCGCGTGGAGAAAAGGAATTGTTGCGTTTGACTGTGTTTGTCGCCATGTCGTCAATCCCGTTCATCCCGGAGTCAAATCACCTTTGTTTGGCTTTCCCAGGGACGCTGTAGAGATCATTAAGCGCATATATCTCCCGTTAAGAGGCGTGACCTTTCCACGTGCGCTAAGCTGCTGTCGAATCACAACACAGGAACCGTGCCACGTTCGCTAAGCTGCGGTCAAATCACAACACGGGAACCGCTGGCACAATCAGAACTCGTTACGTATTTCTGAAGGAGGGACTTCATAGAATAAAGGAAGTCATCAGCCGTTTTTAGGACAGTGAAAACAGCGGTGTACAGATAAGTAAATTGTGCTAAAAATACTGTTTTTTTTTTACACGCGAAACATGAACACATGTTATATTGCACACTGTAAACACAATCAAAGCTTCAAAAAAAACACGAAGAACGGGACCTTTAAGGCTATTCACTCGTGTGCGCGCTCTCTCTTTCGTTAGTTCGTTCAAAAAAATGTAATCTTACAGGGTCACTTAATTTTACTTCAGAATTCTAGATCTAACCAGCTGTAGGCTAGATCAAATAACCAACGAAAATTACCGTTATTTTCCTGACCGTTCAGTCAAATATCCATGACTGCTTTTATCTTGTCCATGCTGGCAAATAATCATGGCCACCTGACATGAATTATATAAATAATTGTAATAATACGGCCATTTAAAACCAGAGGGTCAACCCTGTGCAAAGTAAAGCGATCACAGACATTCATTTTGGGTGGGAATTAATGTAAACTCAGATATCGGATAACAGTCGTGTCTAAAGTGAATGTATGGTTAAAAGAACTGATCTGTGCATTAAGACTTGCAGTGTAAACGCAGCCTAGGTGACTACCATGACATTTCAAATTGTATTTCTTTGTGGCTTGATGTTCCAGGATGCATCATCAGACTTTGATTAGCAGTGTAAAGAACACCTTACTACTGGGAACGTTAAAGCCCTCTACATAACCTCTTCAGTCCAAGTTCTTTCAAAGCTTCCCATTTCTCATCAGTGGTGGAGGAAATTGTATCTGTAAAAGGTACCAATTATTCATCCTCTAGTCTATAACAAAGGTGTGGTCACAAGACAAGCCTGTACTGGGTAGACTGTAGGTGCTTGTGACGTCTGTGTGTGTAGGTGTATATCAACACAGGAACAACTGTTTTACTCTGGAATCACTCTCATTTGCTGCCATCACTTTATGGCCCAACCTCCATTTATCCTGTGTGGGTTCTTATCTCTCTACCATAATATAATCATCCAAAGTTGGTTACAAAATCAAAGTACGTATGCAGTGTTTCCTACAGAATTTCTATGCCCCCATCCCCTCTGGAAGAAATTTTTTGTACATTTAAAGTTAAAAGCAACCCATGTTCAGTGTCCAAATTGAACAGAGTAAAAAGTCTTTGACTTGTATCTGGACCTTATTGTGGACTCAAACCTCTTTTTAGTTATTTGGTGTTTTATGAAGCCAAACAATTATAATATAATAATAAAAAAGGAAGTATTATACTGTAAAACAAATGCATGGAAATGGAATAAAATGGAAGTATATTATTTTACTTTACAGTGAGGAAATTAAAATACTTTTATCCTAATTTCTTCAATTGAAAGAGATAAACCCTAGAGCTTTTATTTTGTTGGAAAACGGCAGTTTCTGTGAAACAGGTTTTACTCAACTGTCAATCATACATCACTGAAATACTGAAATCATTTGTCCACAAACATTTTTTGAAATTATGTGAATATGATAATGCGTGGCAGGTGCACATTGTGTTCCCAAATGCATGTTAAACTCACAGCACATGCCGAGATGGAGGTAGCTGCATTTACTGTGAACTGAGCTGCTCTAAAACAGATTATGCAAAACTAAAAAGTTAGTTTAATGATTATTATTATAAAAAGGCCTTAAAAGACACTGCATTGATTGTAGTGTGTGGTGGGTTAAGTAATAGCATCCGCATAATGTTCCAAACCTTTGTGGAACAAAACACAAACATTTTAAAGAAAGTAGTTGATTAGAAGCTATTGGAATGTAGTGCCCCTTTGTAATTGCATAGAAAAGAGCAACCGGCTACATTAAATCAAAACATCTTTTTTTGTGTTCAGTAGAAGAAGAAAAATAATAATCTTACAGGTTTGGAACTAGGCATAGGCGATCTACCGGTAGAAATTTGTCAACCAGTAGAGATTTTTTATTAAAGCCTCTATCACGGTTACGCGCTCACATGACGTTGCTGTGCTGCGCCGCCACAAAAGGTTATTGTTTGCAAACTATTTTAAACAGCTAAAGCATAAGCAGCAAAAGAGCTCATTTCTGTATGCGTGCAATGTCTGAGAGATGGTTTCTGAGTGCTGTCTTGTCTGAGCGAGTTCTTTTTGAACGGTCAAATACACACACTTGTGTCAAATCTTGTCTTTGGGAGTCATTTATGTCTTAAGTGAATGTAAACAGTTGAGAAAAAGCAAGATTTCAGTATATTAGATCAGTGCATTCAGTCTTTAAATGACAGCAAAGTGGTTTTAACGTTAATCAAACGATATATAAAGAGACACTGGTCCTGACTGAATCACTTTTGTGACTTTTATAAGAATAAATGTGTATTTAATTTACACTGTCTTCACTATGCAGAGTTTTTTGTACATTGAATTACTTTATAGAATTTATGTAGCCTAGTACTTCTTATTTAGTGCTTGTTCTGTCATATTGCTTGTAAACTTAGTTCTGTTTTTAAATCTGGAAAGTTTGCTTGTCTTCAGTGGGATTTCTTATAAAAGCCTAATTTAAAGCAAAAATAACTCGTGATATGTCGTTATCATGAGTAAAATTACTCATATCGTGATGAGATTTGTCATATTGCCCACCCCTATTTGTAACAACATGAGGGTAAGGAAATGACAAGTGTTTCGTTTTAAGGTAAACTAGCCCCTATCCCTAACAATACTTCTCAGTTCCTGAGAAAAGTCATTTGGCAACATCCTCTTATGGACAAAGAAACTGAAAGGAAAAATCAGAAGTTTATATAATCTTTTACTCAGCCTGCTATTGTTCTAATGTCCTTCTATCTTTTTCAGACCTCAAAAGGAGAAATTTAGAAAAGCCTCCATACAATGGCAGTGAATTGCGACCAGGCTAAAACTTTACAAAAAGGATACAAAAGTATCATGTAATGATACAGTGAGACGCACCATATATGGAAAGTGTTCAGGAGGCATAGACTACTATAATGTTTTGCGAGAAAGAAACCTTATTATTCAGTCAAAAATACTGAGCTCAGCCGTTACTGTGCGCGTTCCTGTGAGTGTGTGAGCCATCAGCAGCCGCTCACGCTTACTATAACTCGCACTGTTGTCATGGCACCCAGGATAAGCACACGCACGCACCATTTTAAGAAATCAAGCTCAATAGAAACAAACGCGACTCTCGTCTCTTCTAAAAAGGTAAATAATAAGAAATACAATAATACTAGGGCTGTAATCTCCCAGTCGATTAGTCGATTATTAGTCTATACGTTCTGGCTCAACCAAAATTCTGATTGGTCGATTTTTTGCAGCGTTCATTTAATTAGTTTGGCCGCGTTCATTTCATCAGTTTGGCCGCGTTCATTTTATCAGCTTGGCCACGTTAATTTCATCAGTTTGGCCGTGTTCATTTCATCGGTTTGGTCACATTCATTTCATCAGTTTTGGCCGCATTCATTTCATCAGTTTGGTCACGTTCATTTCATCAGCTTGGCCGCGTTCATTTCATCAGTTTGGCCACATTCATTTAATCAGTTTTGGCCGCATTCATTTCATCAGTTTGGCCGCGTTCATTTCATCAGCTTGTCCGCGTTCATTTCATCAGTTTGGCCACATTCATTTAATCAGTTTTGGCCGCATTCATTTCATCAGTTTGGCCGCGTTCATTTCATCAGCTTGTCCGCGTTCATTTCATCAGTTTGGCCGCGTTCATTTCATCAGCTTGGCTGCGTTCAATTTATCAGGTGGAAAGCACTAATTGCTAATGGGGGGTTTTTCAGAGCACCCCTGTTTCACAGGTAACAGCCTGTCTTCAGAACACCCCCTTGTTGTCACTTATTTTAGATTAGCCCAACCCGCTGGAGAAGAGAGACAGATTGAAGTACGCTACTTTGCTGTATAGGCCTATTTATTTAATTGTGAGAGCGTTTTCCTAGTCCGTCCTCTTCTACCATGTCAACAAAGACATCGGCAGTGTGGCAGCATTTTAAAAAAATAGAAAATGGGAACAAAGTCGAATGCCAATTTTGCAAGCAACAGTTTGCATATCACAGCTCAATGACAAACATGTCATATCACAAAGACGGTAAGCTAACTTGTCTGCGTTAGGTTGCCCCGTCTGTTTTGAGTTGCACTTTATTTCGTTTCTGCTCTTTATCTGGCTTGTTTAATACATTTTAGTTTTTTATTAAAGTGGACGTGCCTTTTGTGTTTAAGAGTAAAAGCTTTGTTAATAGTCTATTCGTGTCTCGAAGCTGAGCTGATCCTATGTTCGAGCTGCACAGAGCGGCTGAAATGATAGTGTCTGTCAGTTATTATAATACATATGACAAAAACAATTGTCTAAATTATGTTGCATATTCCTCAAAAGTTCTTGTGATGATATCACTAGTTGACAACATAGTAACAATTACTATATTTTCAGAAATCATAAGCTATGATATTGTGCAGGTGCACGTGATGCAACGCTGTCAGAGCCGACTCGTGTTTGACTCATTTCAGTGCAAAATAATCAGGTCAAAAACGATTTAATATATAGCCTACTAGTTTATGTTTATTTATAATTAATTTAGGCAGACAACAAGGCCCCCCAAGTACTGCGCACAGTGCGCAGCTAATTAATTTAACTTTTTTTTTCCTAACGTCATTTTTAGTCGATTTTTAGTCGAAAATTTCAGGACTTCAGTCGACCAAGATTTTCTTTGGTTGATTACAGCCCTAAATAATACTAATTATAAGGTAAACCTCCTGTAATGAATGTTGTGTACCGGTTGTTACGACAACATTGTGAGTAAGTGTGAGTGGCTGCTGACTGACGGTTCACACACACTCCCCGGAACGCGCAAGGAGTAACGGCTATTGACTGAATAATAAGGTTTCTTTCTCGCAAAACCTTATAGCATGCCTCCTGAACACTTTCCATAATATGGTGTATGTCTCACTATATGATTACGTGATACTTTTGTATCCTTTTTGTAAAATTTAAGCCTGGTCGCCATTCACTGCCATTATATGGAGGAGCGCGTGCAGGACATTTTTCAAAATTTCTCCTTTTGAGGTCTGAAAAAGAAATAGGACATAGGGCATTAGAACAATAACAGAGTGAGTAAAAGGTAACTTTATTTTTATTTCAGGGTGAACTATTCCTTTAAGTTATAATGTGACTTGCAGTAAAACATATGTGGCACAATAATCAATGTCAACATTTTGATCACTATAGTGGTTTCAGTAAATGTGTGTTGTTGTTGTTGTTTTTTTTATTGTTTTTGTTTGTTTCTTATTTTGGTGTGCCACCAAAACTCAATCTGCAAAAAAAAAAACCAACTTAAAAATCACACATCCTGATGTTTCTCAGACATTTTTAACTGAGTAATGCACACCTCAACAGAGATGGTTGCCACCAAACAGAGCAGGTAACTAATAACACACCCCTCTGTCCAGACACACAACACAGTCAGGACGCATACCACACATGCGTAGTCTCTTTCCTTCTCTTTTTCACAGACTTGAACAATATATCGCAATCTTGGCTAAAATGTTTGGTCATTCTTCTTGCTATGCAAGTTAAATTAGTCACTCCATACAGAGAAAGAACTTCAACTATAACCATGTAAAGGCTACATTATGACACCTCTCAGCTTGATTGTGCAAATTCTGCAGCTGCATTACGCAGAGTCTGAAAAGTATGCATTAGGCAAATCTCAATTTAACGTTCTGAAGAAATGACACTGTTATCCTGAGACTAAGGCCCTGAGGGGAAAGCAGAGGGCAATAAAAGGGGTACTATCAGGACAGGTGATTTATACAAAGCCCACACCTCCCCCAATATGCATTCTCAAATATGTGCTGTGGGGAAGGGAGTTGGGAACTTTTGTTTACTGCACTGTCTAGCGAAACAAGTTTCACTCTATAGAATAGTCTGGGTCAGAATGGAGAAGTGACAAACATTTCACAGATGTGAACTGAAGGATTTTTTAAAATTATTTATTTGAATGTTTGCGGTCACACTTTAGTTTAAGGTACAATTCTCACTATTAACTAACTATATAGAATAAGGCATTAATGTGCTTTAGAAGTACTAATAAACAGCCAATATCCTAGTAATATGCATTAATGTGCTTTAGAAGTACTAATAAACAGCCAATATCCTAGTAATATGCATGCCAAGCGGTAGTTAATAGTGAGAATTGGACCCTAAACCAGTTGTACCATTTTAATGAATGTTTTACTAACACTGATTTTGTCTGTACAATGAAAGTCACAAAGTTCAAAAATAATGCTATTGTACACATACATTGATAAACTGATAAATTTGGTCAATGTTGTCTTGTGTTCCTTTATCTGTCTATCCATCCATCCTTTATAATCTATTCGAACAATACTAAATAAAATTACAATATATTTTGTTTAGGTTTAATAACCTTGCCTTTTTGTGTAATAACAATTTTCCATTGCTTAAGGCATAAAGGCTCATGGTGAATCAGAGCTTCCTTATCTTGAAGGCGCAAGACTGATGAAAGTCATTTCAGTTCTATTGTTCACCTTTACAGAGGATATGGGCGTGCTCAGTGAGACCTCTTACTAAACTGTAAAAAAACATGTTCGGTTGCTATGGATGTGTATTATGGAAAATGTATGAAAATAAACCAGAGATGAGTCGAGATCAGTGTGAAGTAAAATTACACAAATTTTTTGTCACAGCAGTGCGCGTCTAGCTGAAATTAGGATAATTACGGACAGTAATCATGGAAATTTTACGGATATGGAGGAATGACCTTTTGGATTATCAGTGGAAAGATTTTCTAAGGTTAAATTCCAAAAGTTTTGCTGACAAATACAACAATGCATTTTTTATTTGGGTCTTTCTTGATGTCGTCATAAGACTTAAATGTTATTTTGAGGCATGCAGACTGACTTCAGGAAGTGATTTAAAAAAAAAAGACCTTCATTTGGGTATTCTGATCAATCTGTTGCGCCAAATCTGGCCTTGCAAAACCTATTTTATTTTGCTGGTTTTCTTACCTTGAAGTCAAAGCTGCAGAGACTGACTGCGTCCGCATCGTCCTTCTCTCTGCGCTTGCGTTTCTGCAAAAAGAAAACACAGTCTATAAGAATCTCTAGCACAATACACATCTAAACACACTTACAAAAATGTAAACTTTCTAGCTTTGGGAGAGGAACCAAGGATGGCATTATTTTGTCAACTTTTCCACACTTTTCTTTTGGTTCCCTAAAGAGTATGCAAAGTGCTGCCCTGAAAGTTTGTATTATTATGGGTTACAATGGCTCCTAAGGAGGTCCAGTCAGACTCAGGAAGGACATCATTATCCCCGAGGCCTTTTAGCACCTGTGTGTGGGAGTCGGGGGCTGGTGGGGCATCTGGCTAGTGAAAATTCTACCTGTGGAGTGTGTGTGCAGGGTGTGAAGGGGTTGTAAACGTTTCTGCAGCACTGCAGTGGCCACCGAGAGCCCTTAGGGTCTCTGTTATTGGCCTGTGTTCTCTTTACTGGACTTTCCCCGAAAGAAACCACTTCACCAAACTGTTCAAGGCAGGCGGTTTAAGACAGTTCAGTTGGTGGCTGAATTATAGCATAATGAACCTCCCAAAAATACATCAGTCCCTCAATTTAACTAGGCCCACATGGAATATGCCAAATTTTATTTTTTGTTATAATGAAACAACATTGTGTTTTATTCAATAATAATAATTTGATTTATAATACTAATAATAATACGTTATTATTAATATCATTTATGTAATAGGCAAAATATCATTATTAAACTCACAAGTTGAAGGTAGGAGTTTGAAATTTTAATGCATACAAGTCTTGAGTGGCTGAATACATCACAAGTATGCTATGCATTTAAAAACGAGTGGTAGTTTTAACCCAAATGTGCCCATAATCTGCTTTATACCATTATAAGCAACATTTCACAAACAGGGCCAGTTTGTGGTTTGAGACCAGTATCAATTGAAAAAAACACTAGTCTTGATGCTGCTGCCGCTAACAGTCTTGATGAGCCTTTTGTTTTCTTATAGCGTGAAAGCATATTTAAAGTCATGTGATCAAAACCAAACACACTGCAGCCAGCTCACCTCGAGTTTCACTGAAGCAATGAGTAGATTAGGCAAATTTAACATCAGACCCATTCACAGCAAACATACTAAACAATAAACGACAAGCTATCATTTAGCAAATCCCCATTCATAGACAATGGGGTGGGGGAGAATTAATCAAGACCCTGATTGGAGCGTTTTAGTTGTCACTAATGATTGCTGCTGGCCAATCAGATGCTGAGCTACTGAGTGAATCACAGGTTACTCATGGTGTTGGCTTTTGCACGTTTTAATGGATAACACAGATAAGCGGCTACTTTTGTGTTATCTGAGAGTGGAGAAAAGCTAATAGTATCGTAAGTTTACAATAGGGGTGTGTGATACTGACAGAAAAAAATGGTATCTCGATATTTTCTGGGATTTTGACGATAACAGTATTTAGACAATACTTTGCTGAGTGTGTTATTATGCTGGTACCTTGGCAGGTTTAGGAGCTGACTTCTAAAGTTTTTGATATTCTTCAAATTCTGTGCAGTGGTTAGTTTGCAGCAGAGACAGAAATTAAAATGTCTAATACGTTTAAATTGTTTTTTACCTTTTATAAGAGTTTTTCTTGCCTATTTTAATGTAGACTATGCATCATCTTTTATCAAATTCTTACATTCATTCAATCAATCAATACAATCAATTAGAATAATAAGACATTTATAGAAATGTTATCAATCAAATGAAATTAGTATCAACAAGATCCTTTTTTTGCAATGCAGGAGTTTAATGCAGCTCAGATGGTGACAAATGCATTTTTTTAACCTGCAGTTACAAATGCATAAATAATGTTTTGAGACAAAATATGAGCTTATGAGACTAAAACTGCAAGTAGGTGGCGGCAAGTCATTGTTAATGAGCGAGTAATTGAATCAGTCATTTGACCGATTCATTCAAAAGAACCGATTAATTCAGTAACAAAGCACTGTTTGTTGCTCAGAGATGCAAAACCGTTCTGCTGTGTTTTTGTTTGTAACTATTTCAATTGGCAAAATAGAGCAAAAATAGGCAATACTGTGTCTAAAAAGTAAGTCACTTAATATTAACTTCTGTTCATTAAACTGTTGTAGAAAATCAGTATCACATTTGCTATAGTGCATATAATTGATATATTTGTGTGATTGCCCCAAGTATATCATACAAGATAAATATAGCCTAAAAGACAAATATTCATACTGCATTTTAGTAAATCACACAGTGAAAGCATGCACTCTGTGAGTGTGCAGTGTGCACAGAATTTTCTAAACTAAGCCTGCAGTGCATGCGTGGACTCCCAAGCATGTTTTTGTTTGGTTTTTGCAAAGTGAGGGACAAGCCTGATAATGAGAGATCGCACATTGTTAAAACAACAATTATGATATTATCGTAGATATTACCAGTGCATTCAGATAATGCGTTAAATTAAATAATTTGGTCAACACTGGAAAGTCACTGGAATTACTCAAAAGAATAAAACCAAAGCTTCACAAGAAGAAAAAAACAGAGGAACAAGGAGAAAAGTTCAAAGTGATAGACAGGCTGTGTATGTTTTGGCTCCAAACTGCAGTTTCTTGGTGGACAAACCATAAATGGATATTACAGCAAAGAATTTATGAGAGCAAACAGCTGCTGGCACAGAAAAAAAAATTTGATTATTACAAACAAGCTCAATCAAAGTCACGTTTTTGGTACACACTGCATATTGCAGGGGTCAGTAAGATCTAGAATGAAGAGGTTGTGCACAAGATGGCCAGGACATGTGGTTTGCATATTGTGATTCGACAGATCTGGGGAAAAAAACAATATGCATGAATGAAGCCCATCTGTTAGAGAAAGAACAACATTTTACCAATCAGTGGGAAAAAGTCTTAATCAAAGAATTAAAGTCAACATGTTCACAATCCATTTAACTTCTGTAATTTGACATTTTCCAAGTAAAACTAGATGTTCAATTAGAAAGTAAGATGTTAATCAGGCTGACTGGATGTGAACAGTGTTGGTTGATGGAAAGGAGTTCAAAGATAAGATGGCTTGGTGAAAATGCTAAAAAATATTGCCTTTGGTGGATGCATTCCATGGTTAATCTCCTAAAATACATTCATCTGATGGATTTTAAAAGGCAGCATAGATGTATCTTTTCATACCTTTGATATCCCATAATCCTATGCATTCAGTCTGTGACATTTAAGCTAAAAAATAAAGATGGCTGAAAGTTGTGGTTGGTGGTCAGTTTGTTTAAATGCAAGTTTTCGACCAACATTTTCCACTTTTGATGTTATTTCTAGCGAGAAATTAGTATTGTAGTTATTAAAGGGGCACTTCAGCGCTGGGAAGATGACTGTGTATTTAAACTGTCATTTATGTAGTAAAAATGTGAAATTATTTTTGAATTTGGTGTCTTCTAGACTGAGAAAAGACAGAAAATGTATTGTCGTCTCATGTGGATGAAAGACAACAACTCCCAGAATGCACTTGCTTCGCTGCCCTACGAGGCCACTCCCTACACCACCCCCACTGTCGTTTTGATCTTCATAATAATACAATAATTTCGTTCAGTTAGAGAATAAACGCTGCAATTAAAAACTGAACGTGTCTTTTCAATAAAGTGTGAGTGAGCCGAACGAAAGTCATGGCACAGACGCAGCAGGAGTCAGATTTCATTCAGCACGAGAGGGAAGTAAGAGCTGAGGTAATCGCGGCTGTCATTCTCAGCGCGTGTCCAGTCTGGCGTGTTTTCTGATCGCATATGGAAGCTGAACTTTCATAGGAATTCATTAAAAAGTTTAAACACTTTGCTCAGCACCGCCCCGTTATGAATGCCCGATGCCGAGCCAAGCGCATTTACATTCAGAGAGAGAGAGAGAGAGAGCGAGAGAGAGAGCGAGAGAGAGAGCGAGAGAGAGAGCGAGAGAGAGAGCGAGAGAGAGAGCGAGAGAGAGAGCGAGAGAGAGAGCGAGAGAGAGAGCGAGAGAGAGAGAGAGCGAGAGAGAGAGCGAGAGAGAGAGCGAGAGAGAGAGCGAGAGAGAGAGCGAGCGAGAGAGCGAGCGAGAGAGAGAGAGCTCTCTCCCCTGTGGGTGGGTTGAAAACATGCAGACCAGCTCCTCTTACTGGCTGTAGTTTTTAGCCTCAAAACTATAATTCAAATATACTACAGGGTTTCTACTGATTCAAAGCTTAAATGCTAAATCATTGAAGTTTCCCTTTAAATATCCGCTAAGTTATCGCCAAAGCTCTTTCTATTTTGTTGTAGATAATTAATCCTTTATGCTGCCTCAGAAGTCTGTCCGAAATCAGTTTTGTGAGGGGACCTTTGTGCGCAAACACTGCCTGCAAAGTCATTGTTCAAGGTAGTCTTGTGCTAAACTCACGCCATCAATTGAGTCAACACATCAACCCCCTTAAGCATGTCACCTTCAGTAAGACTTAAAGATGTGACTATTTTCTTTTTCTATAACAATGAAAGTAGAAATTCCAGCTGTCTTAAGCAGTTTCCGTCTCCTCAATCAGTTTATGATTCACACTGTAACGCAAATTTAGACGCTACAGAAGAAAAACACCAAACCAACAAACAATTTTTATAGGAACAGCCTTACATTCCTTGTGAGTAAACGATATGTCTTAATATTTTAATTAATTAGAGACACAATAAAAGCCTTGAGACTTCATGGGAAATGATGTAACAAAAAATTACAAGAGATGTATTTCTTGCATGTTGGCACAACGCGCTGTCAAATTTAAATCCGGCAGTATCACAGGTCTGCAGGCCGCTTCCCGCATAATCCATCTGTTGTTGCACAACCACGGACACCCTGCGGGCACGCAGACGGCCTAAACCAGAAGAACTACTTCCACATTAAAGACAAAGACTCTGCTTTCATGTTCCAGGAGTTTGAGCAGGAATAAGAGGGAGGAATACTTTTACCTCGGCAGGGTTTTGAAGGTGAGATAATGGTGCTTGAGCGGGAAGCCTAATGAGGCCCATGTGCCCCCTAGATGAGCTAATGTGTGTGTATTCATAAAAAGAAATACATATCAAAGGAACGTTTTGGCATGTGATAAAGCGGTCCGTCGTCTTTCTGCACCCCCCCAACCTGCCCCGCACCCCCATTTTCCTACAGATGAGAGATGGATTGCATTTCGCTTGGCCTTCATAAACTTTGGAATGCTCTAAACGGGCTCTACTCTGTTTTCAATCACAAACTAATTTGCATTTACTGCTTAACTGATTCAGTGGGAATGAGGGCTATATTGGGTTGAGTTGGATGGAAATTTGGGGGGGAGAGAGAGAGAGAGAGAGAGAGAGAGACGCTTGGGAATTTTATCGGTTGCAATTTGTGCATCCGTTAAACCAGAGGCACGCAATGCCATGTGAGGATTAAGATGTCATCAGTTGGCGACAATGTGATGGTTGAGTGGAAAACAATATCTGCCAAAATTTTGATAAAGGGCAAGAGGAAAGTACACTTACACATTTGCGCAAAGGATGGAAAGTTGAATAAAACTGACCTTTTGGGTGTAGTATTAAGAGTTTTTGAGGCATGAAAACTGATGAACCGTAGCAAAGCACCCTTAATGGGGCTACAGCATTCACGTCACTTAAAATACAAAAGGTCATCTATTGTATGTCCAAAGTTTTATATTAAACTTTATAATAGTTGTCGTTTAACTTGTGTATTTGCATCAAAAAAAAGATTTGTA
Organism: Romanogobio albipinnatus; assembly: GCA_023566225.1. Classification (NCBI taxonomy): domain Eukaryota; kingdom Metazoa; phylum Chordata; class Actinopteri; order Cypriniformes; family Gobionidae; genus Romanogobio; species Romanogobio albipinnatus. Next base: position 46,707,190 of record CM042245.1, on the reverse strand, counting down.
AGGTACAGTGTACTACTTGTATTTTTTGGAAAAACACGTATGCTGCTCTTGAGGAGTGATACAGTTAAAAGACAGGTTTTGTGGTGTAGTTAGGTTTAAGGGTGGGTTTAGGTACAGGGTCTACTAGTACAAAGTAGTTAGATACTTAATATAAAGTGGGTCCAAACGCTTTACAAAACAAACCAAAAATTGTGATTTAATTTATTACCTTTGCTACTTGTAAACAACTGAACAAAAATGGAACAGTAATGTACTTACATGGATTGGTAATGTGAATTCATGTTATGTCTAATTTGCTTGTGCCATAAGTATAACATGGTTAAAAGCAACCAGCCAAAAAGATTATATTCTATTTTGTGGAGAGGGCAATACTACAGTGCACTGCAATGAGCCGAATAGTGAAACGATTCATTCAAAGATGGCACTCAATATTGAAAAGTATCAATAAAGTATTGGCATCTAATTTAAAGATGTACTATTTTAGCTAATAAGGCTGCAACTAATTTTAATTTATCAATCCGATTAAACAGATAAAAGCAGATTTTTCCACTATTTTTGCAATCATTACATCCTGCCCAACTGATATGGCTAGGAACTATACTCTCTCATTCCTGCGTAATAATCAAGTAATTTTGCTGCCGTACCATGGAGGCAGTGGCGCAATGATATTACGCAGCGCCTGAAAATAGTCCCCAGCATGCTCCCTGTGTAAGGAGGTTGTCACATTGGTTATGTTGACGGAAGTTAGCCTATTTTCAGGTGCTGTGTAATATTGCGCCGCTGGATCCATGGCACAGCAGCAAAGTTCCATGATTATTACGCAGGAATGAGAGTATAGTTCCTAGCCATATTGGTCTAGAAAATCACAACTTTTAATTTTCCGTCGGCCTTAGTACACGATGTAATTATACACATCACAACATGTAAATAGGAAAATGTTGGCGTTATTTTGTCACTTATTGAGCAGTAGGTTAGCTGGAGCCGTTTAGCTCCAGTCTTTGTGCTAAGCTAGGCTAGCGGTGGGTGCGTCAGACAGAGTTATGGCACACACGGAGATGAGAACGGTGTATGGACTTATTTAACTCTGGGGGATACAGTGAATAAGCTAAAGTCCCAAAAAGTCAGTGTGTTCCTTTAAAATGCTAATGTCAAACTCTATTGGAACTCTCTAAGAGTCAAGTCTGTCTTGTGATTTGTGGGAGAGGCACTGTGAAGACAGTTTCAAATCACTCATTTATGTTTTCGATTTACCCTTTTTAATGAAAATGTTGGGATATCAACAAAAAAAAAAAACACTGGATGAAAACACCAGGATGCACATAAATTCTAAAAATGCGCATAAAAAACATATGCGCTGAATTAAATTGTTGTATTTACCTCCTAGAATGGTCTCACAATAGCGTTCCCAAACACTGCATTCGCCTCTGAACTCAAGATAACATGACAGCGTCTATTGCATTTCAATTTATGTAATTTATGATGTACAAAAAATATCCAGTTGCTTCCCCCATTGCAACTTCTATTTTTATTACAGGATTAGATTTCCCAAGATGATTCTGTTCTCTTGAACATGGGATGGAAATCGTGCTTTTGTCTGTAAATGTTTTATGTGACATTCCCATTTTTGCACAAGTTAAATTCACAACTTTGGATGGAAACATAGCTAGTGACGCTTAAGATGTCACCTTAGTAGTTAGCTGTCTATGTTGACAATAGAGCTACAAGAAAGTGTTTTGTATGCCTGAGAGAGATATGAGTCCATATGGATGTCATAAGCGACTCACCAGCGTGAAGTCCCACTGGGGTCCAGGTGTCAGGAAGGTGAAAGAACTTCCTCGTCTCAAAGATGGCCTACAGCAAGAAAAATAAGATTCTCAAAACAATTGCACTTCAAAAGCCATTTGAAATAAAACATTTAATCCCCTCTTCATACAGATAACCAGACAAACACAAAGCATCCAACCAGACCCAGACCTCTGGTTGTGCAGTAATGACAGAGAACGTGCAGCCAAACCTTGTAGATCCATTAGTATGTCTATAACCCAGCAATGTCAGTGTGCCCACAAGAAAATCCCATAAATGTAAAGACACATCCTGTACGTACCACACACCAAGCCTGGTGTAGCTCTGTCTCCTGTGACACTGCATCATCGTCTGCAGAACTGATAGAGAGAGCGTCACTAATCTCTCTCACTCACACCAAGACAACTAGTTTCTGCTGTCTTTCACCCACGTGCCCTCTCCTTCATGTCCTCTTTTACTCACAAATGCACTGCCCCTCATTGTTGGCTGGACCCTTATTTGGGGATTGGTAACACCTGTTTCAGCGATGTCATGTTTGCAAAGATACCCAGGGTTCCTTTTTCAGAAGAGCTGCTGCTTTTTTCAGCTATGATAATGGGACGCCCTGCCAAATCTTTTTTCCTTTTTTTTTTTTTAAGTCAGTGAGAAAATCTCACTTTTATGATCAGCTAATCTACATGATTATGATTAAATAATTGTAGGTCCTCAGAAATGAAGGCAAATATGGCATTACCTTTGGGTTGCTCATTTTAGCAATATTGAAACGAGATGAGTAATTATCCTGAAGCGTATGTCAGCATGTTATTCTAAAGAAAAGAGCTTTACATAATCCAGTGATTCAAAATGTAGTAACTTCCTGCGTCTCTGAAATCATTCTTGTTTGAGGAAAACTTTTCACCAACACTATATTACAAACATTATTATATGGCTACTGGCCAAATAAATACACTACTGTTCAAAAGTTTGCGGGTTGGTAAGATTTTTTTTGTATGTTTTTGAACACTCTTATTCTCAACGAGGTTTTATTTATTTGATCCAAAAATACAGTAAAACAGTAATATTGTGAAATAATTACAATTTAAAATACCATTCAATTTTAATCATTTTTAAATTTTATTTTATTCCTGTGATGGCGAAGCTGAATTTTCAGCATCATTACTCCAATCTTCTGTGTCACGTGATCCTTCAGAAATCATTCTAATATGCATATTTGCAGCTCAATAAACATTTCTTAGAAAATGTTACCATTGTTAGGGCTGCACAATATATCGAAATTATCGAAATATCGCAAATGTACATATCGCAATATGCATATCGCAATGGCACGCAATATCTGAGTGATTTTAATAGGCTACTTCAACATTGTGAAAAGTGTATGTTTTAGGTTGACGCATATAGCAGAGAATAGACTGGGCACACGACTGTTACTTATGTGACTTGCTTGACGTTAAAAAGAGTTATTAAACGCAATAACTTACGAAAAACAACTCCTTGCAGTCTCGTGCTGTCTGTTGTCTGACACACACACCGAAATGTGCGCACAAGCCATTCTTTTTCATGTCGTGTTACACACTCAAACTGTCAAATACACACAGTTATGTCAAAATGGCTGTCTTGATGAGTATTCATGTAAACAGTCGCTTATTGCTTTAAGTGTGTAAAATCTAAATTTAAAGCATATCGTATCGCATATCGCATTATTTAACAAGGATATTGCATATCGCATTTTTCTTCAATATCGCACAGCCCTAACCATTGTGCGGCTTAATATTTGTGTGAAAACTGTGATATTGCGTCTTTACTGGCAAATAAATACATTTTCATCTCAAAGATATGAGAAGAGCAAGCGAAAAATAAAGCACAACTACATAGGATATCGGCTGTTTGGGACAATGGTCAGTTATACACATTAGCTGTCATCAGAGTTGTCTGACCACACAAGGCATCAGAATTGAGTTAAATATTCAACTGAATATATTTTGTTTGAATCAAGTATTTTATATTTTTTATGTTAATTTATATGGTAACACTTTTACAATAAGGTTCATTAGTTAACATGAACTAATAATGAACTGCACTTATAAACCATTTATTTATCTTTAATGTTAATTTCAACATTTACTAATGCATTATTAAAATCTTGTAAACATTTAGTTAATGCACTGTGAACTAACATGAACAAACCACGAACAGCTGGATTTTTATGAACTAACGTTAACAAAGATTAACTAATGCTGAACAGAGGTGTTGTTCATGGTTAGTTCATGTTAACTAATACAACCTTATTGCAAAGTGTTACCATTTTTATATATATATATATATATATATATATATATATATATATATATATATATATATATATATATATATATATATATATATATATATATATATATATATAAATTTAAGTTAATAATATTTAAGTTAATGTGTGGTGAAGTTGTCTTGGAGGCTGTCAGACCTTGACTCATCCTCATGCATTCATTTATGATAATATGGGGGTGTATTATAATAGTCTTTATTAAGTTTAGGCAAACTTCATTTAGTTGCCTACTGTTTTTAGTGATGATTCATTGTGATATGAAGACAATTGTTCTCTGGTTGCCATCACCCTGGGGTCCTGGCAGAGGTGAAGGCATGTGTTTGTTTGAGCAAATTCCTCTTATTCTGTCTGATGTGGTTTCTGCAGGCATCCCCCGTCTTTCTATCTCTCCATCAGTTGTCTGTTTATTATTCCGTCACTTGGGAATGAGTGCAGGTGGCATATGAGAGTGGGTAATTAGAGTAAAATAAATCTAAAGAATGTAAGTGTGAAGTGAGAGAAGCTGGTTCTCACGGAAAGACTCAAATGTGACTCATTTAACTTAATTGAATTTTGTGTGATGGTGTATTGTACAGGTGGATGTTTCTGAACAACGAAAAGTGGAATATTAAGAAGCTGGGTGATCCTGGGTGTGAAATCTGACCAGTCAGAGTCTATTCATGTGTTAACGGAGTACAGAATCTATATCAGTGCCTACTAGAAAAAGACTCTACTGTGGGTGGTCTCGACTGCTAAAGACAACAGGAGCCTAAATATATAGGTCAAATGACGCTGCCAATCCCATGACGGAGTGTCCTCCATTCCACGCTGACTTGATGAGGAATAGACCATAGTAACAAGTAGACGACATATTTAAGTTGCACGGATTAAAAAAAAACACTATGTACTTATAGGAAGTACATACCTAGGTGTGCAGTAAAGTAACATGCCAATAAGTCATAAAATTCCATCTTCATACCACACAACCTCGTCACGCAAAACATCTAGCTAAATTCATTACCGTAAAATTCTTCAGATTATTAAAAATCTTATTACAGGGCTCAACCTAAGGATTTTTTTCCACTGGCCCGGTCAAACAGTGCTTTTCAGGTACAGAATTTGAATAATCAAGTGTAAAATAACTGCATAGTCTTCAATGTAAAAATTAATACAGATGAATCCTTATTAAAGTTACAGTCAAGAGCAGTGTTTGACTGATTGATTAACATTAAAAACACTGACAGCAGCAGGTTTATAGGGTTGCTGTCACTTTAACACCCTTCCATATATGCACTGTTAGACATGCATTTTATTTCGCTATACAATATAACTGTTTACCTTCGCTTAAAGGGATATTTCACCCCAAAATGGAAATTCTGTCATCATTGTTCCAAACCTGTATGAATTTCTTTGTTCTGCTGAACACAAAAGAAGATATTTTGAAGAATGTTTGTAACCAAGCAGATAGAGCAACCATTGACTACCATGGTAGGGAAAAAAATACTATGGTAATCAATGGTTGCTCTATCTGCTTGGTTACAAATGGGCTGGGCGGTATGGCCAAAACAATCATATCTCTGTATTTATTGGCTGAATGGTGATACACGGTATATATCCCGGTATTTTCTATGTTTTTCTATTTGGATAAAAAAAAATCTGTATTTATTTTAATAATAATTTTATTTCACATCCTGCCCAGTGATGTCCTAAAAAAGTTAGATATTGAGGGCTTTACACAAAATACAGTTTATATAATGTAGGCTATATTATGTGTAAAAAGGGGGTTTACAATCTAAAAACCAAATTAATAATTTTGCTTTTAAATTCACTATACAAAAAATGAAAATATAAACAAAAGCATATTAGCCTTTATTTGATTACCCCATTATAATGGTCACTTTCATAAAAATATACTTGTAGGTATAAAATTCCACATATGGCACGCACATCTATTGTCTAACAACAAATATTGTACCTTAATATAAAGCATGTGTCTTAATATAAAACAAGTACCTTAATATAAAGCATGTGTCATGTTGTATCATGCACTTTCCCTGCATCAGCTCACTCTGCGTCCTCCTTGTATAAATCTACTGTATATCGATATAGACGGTATTTCCCTCATTCCATATTGTCTCTATAAATTATATCGATATATTGTACAAACTCGATTTACCGCCCAGCCCTAGGTTACAAACATTCTTCACTCTATCTTCTTTTGTGTTCAGCAGAACAAAGAAACTCATACAGGTTTGGAACAACTGGAGGGTGAGTAAATGATGACATTTTTCATTTTTGGGTGAACTAGCCTATCCCTTTAAAAACACATGCAAATGATAAATGTTTGTGACGCTGCAGCACCATCCCGATCGGGCAAGTGATAGTTCCGTCAACTGTCCTGAGCGCCGTTTACGCTGGCCCCGGGCCATCGGGCAGTGCTTGCTTATATATTGTGCTAAATATTGATTGCAGCATCCGGTTTACGTACAAATGCTGAGAAGACTGAATTCCAGGTAGAGATGCACCGATTGTAATTTTCCGATTTTTGCCGATTCCGATTTTCCCGCTAGAATAATTTAGAGTAACGTTTCCATGGTAACACAATGTCCGATTTCAAAACGGTTTTCACAGGATGAATTTTGAGTTTGTAAGCTTTCAAATGATACCTAATTTATAATTACTTAAATATATGATATGAAAAAAAGGCGATAAAAAAAAGCACCAGGCGTCCCACCTGTGGGACGGTGACAGTTAAGAGGTTAATAATTAATGTTTATCGATTAGGGGTAGGTAAACAGACGTGCTGATTGTTAGAGACGATAAAAGTGAGTGGGTCCAATATCATTTGATCGTAAAAAGTGGGTGGGTCTTGTCCCACCCACAAACAAAGGTTCCGACGCCCATGAAAGATCCTATGAATGAACAAACCTGAACATTTCAGAAATGTACAATACTCCTCCAAAGAATAGTTCAGTAATTGGGTAATAAATTCCAGTAGCCGGTACCAATATACCATAAAAATTTTACGGTACTCTGTACCAATTTCAGCGCCACAGCTAAATGTTGTTATATATATATATAATTTTTTATTTATTTAACCATTTTAAAAAAATTAATTAAATATATTTATGATGATAATCATTATAAGTAAATAATACATAAACATTTAAAGGCTGTTAAAAAGTAAATATTGTTAAAAAAAAAATATCAAGTGAAAAATAATCAACCATCTAGGCATAATTATTATTATTAGTAGAGACTTATTATTATTACATATAGATGGCGCTAAATCTAGTGTAGGCTACAAAAGTAGCCCAATATATTCTGTCAATTAATTTTTTTTAAACCAAACTTTTATTTTGACGGGTGGCCGTGCAGACCTTTGAGTGTCTGTGTTCATGATATGACAGTTTGCTCAAATTTCTCATGAAGTGACAGATTATGCGTTCGGCTGGTCATCAAGCGCCATGAAGTCCATAATTTCTTTGTAATTGCTTTGGTCTTTTCGCTGCTTATACCAAGGAAAGATAGGAGAGGCTGCTGACCTGTGGCTGGCTCTGAGCTCTGGCCAGCTTTAGCTGTTTTACTTTTACTACCTTCTTCAAACTGGGCAGTTCCGCAGGGTGATGGAGTTTTAAGTGTCTAATTAGGTTTGCCGTGTTGTGCGCTTTCCTGGTGGTTCCCCCGCGGTTTATTTTAACTTTACAAGTTTTACAAATGGCATAATTAGTGTCTTCTTTGCTCACAGTAAAAAACTTACATGCCAACGACAATGGCATGTGGCTGTGACGTCAACGTCGCGGCCTCGCTCGTGCTCACAGCCGCATGTAGACGGATCGGCTCAAAATCGGAGACACGCGAGACTGATCGTCCGATCATGCAGAAAATCAGCCAATTCCGATCCCTGGCCCATCAATCGGTGCATCTCTAATTCCAGGCCACCTCAAATGAACCAAAAAAATGTGATCTGAATGTTGGTGGGAATGACTGTAAGGCAAAACAAAACACACCCATGACCTGTACTGTAGCCATATTGTGTAAAATGCCTAAAGCAGTGGTTCCCAAGCCTGTTCTTGGAAGCCCTCAACACACTGACTCTCCATAATCAAATACCTTATTCAAGTCTTCAGCTCAATAGCGGAGACTCCAAGGCCTGAAACAGGTGTATCTGATAAGGGAAGACATCCAAAATCTGTGCTGTATGGGAGCTTCAGGAACTGAGTAGGGATCCTGTGAGTGCGTATTGCTTCTAAAAAAATGTCTGGAATGTGAGGTATCGTCTGAAATGCTGGACATTGGCATGACAAACATGGAACAACTAGTGCACACACCCGTGATGGTTGCATCAACACACACCACTCTAACACTCACAGGGAACATAGAGTACACAAATAGACCAAAAATGAGGCTTGCCCTGTTTTAAGAACTTCGAAAGAAAATGACATCAGCTGATCCGACATGAGTGTGGGAACATGTAAGATGTAACTTGTTGCATTCACAAGGTGACGTCATTGATACCCTGGTCATTTTGATGATTTGATGTGTGCTACTTGAGTAGGAATTTAAACACAACTACACTTCCTGCTTTTCTTGAGAATTTTGGCTGTCCTAAGTAGTCACAGTGTACTATACAAACTACTAGTTTTAAGGGAATGGTCAACATCGGTTTCAGGTGTTTTTTTTCTTCCCTTCTGTCAATGAGAAAGCAATCCCACGGACGTTAAGGTGGGAAAACACTTGAAAGGACTCCGGTTAAGATAAGTAGGTTTGGTTTCACCATGCTTTACGCAGCAAACAAAGGAGAGGCCTTGGAGGAATGATATGTCACTTACTCATCGAGATCATTCTAATACGGCTTCAAAAGCTCGCTTTGTTGTGGTTTTCACTGTCAAATATGAGACGTCATATAAAACAAACCTGTAAAAGGCCACGCAAAGGGCTTGAGTGTCAAAATGGCTCGGAGAAAAGATAATCTGAAATTGGATAACGGTTGCCTTAAACACCTACGACATCCCACTATATGTGACAGTGACGTTGTGCTCTTATCTCAACTATATCTGTTTTTTCAGTGCGTATGAAATAAAGCAAGTTATTGTTGACCAATTCCTTGGGGAATTACTGAGAAAAAAAAAACAAGGCCAAAAAACAAGACATTTAATACAAGTCTGTTTTGCTTTTCTGTGACATAACACTACGTCAGAACCTATGGTTAGCTTTTCAGGTCATGAGCTTTTTCTTCTTCTTCTTCATAATTTATTTGATAAGGCAAGCATTACTAGCAATTAAGGTTGCTTGATTATGGCAAAAATCATAATCACAGATTTGTTTCAATCATATTGATATTAGTGGTGGGCCGTTATCGGCGTTTAAAAAAATGATCGCCGTTAATCTATTCTCAAAGTTGGGTTGGGAGCTGGGTCTATACTACGCAAGCTATGATGACTTTCACCTTGATATTTTAGCGCAGATGTATACCTAGCCGAATTGCACTGTAGGGGGCAAGAGAACCTGTGTGTATGCCTTCTAGTGTTGTCAAAAATATCGATATTTCACTATGTATCGATACTGAAATATCTGAAACGATACAATACTCATTTTCGTATATAAGCTGCGCTCTCCTCTCCAACCGACAGCGAGTGACACGCACCCGCCTCCTCTCATTCAGTCTGTTTAATCCTCTGAACATTGCAAATGCGTGTTCTGCTGGATTTTTCCTCATGACAGCGTGTTAGTATTGGTGTGACCAGTCTGAATTTCGCACGGAGTTGCACAATGTTAATTCTACTAATTCCCGCAGATTTCATGCTCGCATCTGAAGCGCACACACACATACCGTAATAAAGCCGCCTCTGACACACAAGGGAAAAAATGAGCTCCTTTTTCCACCTTATTAATGGTCAAATACACTCAAAAATGGGACAGGAACAGTGTTTGGGATCCATGTGTGCGTCAGGTCTTAAAGGGACAGAAGTTATTTATTATTCAAACTACAAAAAGACAACCGATCACTTACAAGCACACATTCTGAATGCCTTCGGCAGAATTCAAATGAGCCATTTCAATCTAGATTAATTCCAAGATTACAGTGAGATTAATCTAGATGCCCACCACTAATTAATATATTGTAACACTTAATATTCAACAATATTATTGATTTGACTGCACTGACACTATTGGATGAGATCTGAGCTGGACAATGACATCACTATTTTCTGCAGAACTGCTATATAGATGAAATTAACTAAAACTAAAAATGTAATCATTGATGATCTTTAAACGGAACTGACTTTTACAATTAAACCATTTTCTTTTAGAGCTGCTGTACAGCCTAAATTAACTGTTTGTATCATTGTTATTACAGTAAAGCAGGCACTATTGCCAAAGTGTAACCAGCTTAAAAAAACTTCCTAGGTTGCCTGTGAAAGCCTGTAGACTGATTTTTATGATTAAAAAAAATCCAAAAAAAAGCATCTCTTCCATTCCATGACGCATGAAATGTATGCTTAAAGGTGCCCTAGAATGATTTGAAACAACATTTTAAATTGTTCTCTGGTATCTACATAGAGGGTATATGCCTTATTTAAGGTCAATAATTGTCCAGATACGGTTTTACAGGGCCATTTACAACTCTAGAAATCTTCCCCAGGATGAAATGGTCTGTTTTTGCCTTATTTGGATGGGTCATGAATATTAATGCGAGTTCTGCTCTGATTGGCTGTTTCACTGCGCGGCTCAATGATAGCAGGCAGGCACAACTTTACTGACCGTCATGACGATGGAGAGATTAGGCATTCAACCTTATATATATCAATCAGTATATAATCATACTTCAGTTGTCAAAAATATAAATAAATAAATATCAAATTACTATCGTTTCAACTTAAATGGTGGAGGTGTTGACGTTAGCTAGAAGGATCGAGTGAGCTATGTGTAAGCAACTAAACTAAGATAGTATGTTACGTATCTATGGTTGCATTTACTAATTTATGACAACACTGGCATGAAATAATATTAACCTTTGTCATTAGACATACTATTTAGTTATGTAAACCACTGGATTATCCTATTCTTACTGTATAGCATCTTGCGTTGGATCTAGACAACAACAGGAATATTATCGTTAATGTTGTCTCTCTAAGAAACTTTCGATTTAATCAGAAATGGTTTAGACAGTCAAGAAGTGGATAAAATCACTTACTGCTTGCAGGTATATGGTTGGAATTGCCCCTCTCTTCAGTGTCGGACGCTGAGCAAAGCCTGCTTGATATTGTCCCAGGTTTGAAAACTGTCCGTGATGAAATGGGCTGAGCAAACTAACAACTTTGAAATAAATAGTTGCGGTATCCGATTATAAATAAACATCAACCATGCCTGTTGACATGTTTTATTTGTGGGAAGAGTATGAAACGTCTTCACATCCCCTGCACAGCCTGGAACACAACATTTGTTTCCATGATCTGCCATGTTCGCTATTCTCGCGTGACGCTTGTGATACGGCTGCGCAGTTTCGCCAGATAGTGAACATGTGCTTGCTTATGAAAATGTTGGGGGGCGTACATATTAATGATCCCATGTATTGCATCACTCTCGGTGTTACGTTGAGATTTGCCTATTTTTCCGTGGTGTTTTTCACAAACGAGATTTACATATGAAAGAGGAGGCAATGGTGTTTGAGACTCACTGTATGTGATTTACATGCACTGAACTCCTGTTATTTAACTATGGCAAGGTTAATTAAATTTTTCATTCTAGGGCACCTTTAATGTTCAGGACAATGCCGAAAGAGCTAAATGTCAATGTGTCATACAAATAAAAGAGATTAATTCAAACTCTAGTCTTAAAAAAATTAAATAGCCAAATCTATATGGTAAATGGTAAATGGACTGCATTTATATAGCGCTTTTAACAGACCAATGTCCATCCAAAGCGCTTTACACATTGCCTCACATTCACCCATTCACACACCGATGGCGGTGTCAGCCATGCAAGGGTTAGGGGTCTTGCTCATGGACACCTCGACACTTGGTCAGGTGGAACCGGGGATCGAACCACCAACCTTCCGGTTTGTAGCCAACCTACTAGGGGTGTAATGGTACACGTATTCGTATTGAACCGTTTCGGTACAGGGCTTTCGGTATGGTGCACGGCACGCGTGTACCGAACGGTTATGAATGTAATCTTTAACAGTTAACAGTCGGCTTGTTGTAAGCGCGGAACACACTTCAATCCGAGTTCCCACACGAACATATTAAGTATTCAGACCATTTTATCACGAAATTCAAACGATAAATGCCGTTTTAACGCTCTTTAATGTGACGTGACTGATAGATGCGTATCAGTTCAACTTAAAGCGGCGGCGCGCGAGTCAATGCGATCATAGACGCGTATCAGTTCAACTTGTAGGCAGCGCGCGGCGCACGAGTCAATGCGATCATCTCTTCCTAAAGAATAAACATAAATTAATACATCTTAAGGTATGTTGAGGATACATTACAACTTACTGAAATGTATCATATGTCGTGTAATCGCTCCATCTGTGTTTACTAGGGGTGACGTGACTGATAGACGCGTAGCCTATCAGTTCAACTTAAAGCGGCAGCGCGCGAGTCAATGCGATCATCTCTTCCTAAAGAATATACATAAATTAATACATCTTAAGGTATGTTGAGGATACATTACAACTTACTGAAATGTATCATATGTCGTGTAATCGCTCCATCTGTGTTTCAACCGCGGAAAGACAATAAAACTGCTTGTAAACAATGTCATGCAGAATCACGTTTACTCAGAAGTCATTCAGTGTCCACAGCTGTAGCTCACTAGAGAAATCAACTCTTTCACTGAATACATGCACTATATTAGCCGTTATATTCATTATATTAGCCTGTTAGTGATGTCTTGTTTATTTAATGTATGTTTAAATAAACCTGTCATGAAAAGTACAGCCACTAAATGATTATATTTCAACAACGAATAAAAATAATTAGATTTAGAAGTTAATGCAAAAACTGCCTTATGTGAAGCTTATGAGTGTTGATTATTATATCTAAAAATAAATAGAAACTGAATTTAGGTTAATAGTTTGGGCTCTGTTGTTAATCTTTAATAGCTATATGTAAGTAAGGGCTCCCTATATAGTTTACAGCATTATCTTTAAGAAACTTTTAGTTATAATTTAATTCATTTAAGGACAGACACAATTTTTTCTTCATTAAACCACTGTTGAATAAAAATTAATAAAAAGCAATTTTGTAAAACTGCTGTACCGAATCCATACCGAACCGGGACTTCAAAACCGAGGTACGTACCAAACCGTCAGTTTTGTGTACCGTTACACCCCTACAACCTACTCATACATACTTTATTCAAACTATCATAACAGTGTCATTTTGATGACCTCATCTGTTGACATGATGCCGGTGAATTGCAGAGCTGGTGCAAACATATCCACAGTTCACAGATCAGATGCTTTTTTAAATGCTGTTTTATATTTAGATGTTATATTATATTACCACTGTCATTTTTTGTGTTTATTTTGTTATAGAGGAAAGAGTGCAGCGTATATTTACTCTTCTTAACGTAGCTCTAGGCAGCATCTGGATATTCATTAAAGCCACAAAATGTAATTATTAGTCACTAGAGGTCGCTTATTCAAAACAAAGGTGTAGCTTGATGACGCCTGGATTTCGCAGCGCTTTTATCATGCCGCAGACGAGCGATTCTGCTTCTTCCAGTCATGCGTACGTGGTGTAACACACGGCTGTTTTATCATATTAGATACATTTGAGTGTGTTGAAAGTTATGTTATAATGCTACTCTGTGCGTTCACTCGGCGGCTACTATGATACACTTGTTGCACACTGCAGTAAGCCAAATTGATATTCGGCATGGTAAAACATGGAACTCGCGGGAAATCATGAAAACAAGATTTAAACAATAAGATTAACTGTGTTGAGCTATATAACAATGATTTGTTTTCTGTCGATTTAATGTATCTAAACAGTTGCTCACCTGTCTAATAAAACACATAATACATTAAAGCGTCTTTGGTCAAGGTTAACACGGGTATGATGTCATTGATAGGTGAAGCACAGACACGGTCCGTGTCCTGGCTAAAATTGCTTATTTCTCTGGATTTAAACGTTATTGGAAACATTTGGGATAATGTTAATGACAAGTCAACAAAGTAAATAACACAGTTATATTGTGCTGGTTTATAGCTCAAACTGTTTTACGGTTTACTTCACTTTCCCTATAGTGGCTAATAAATCAGATGTCTCACACATTCACTGAAGACACATTACTTCCGCGTTGAAAAATACAAATTTATTTAATAAGGCTGCACGTCATGCGTTACGTATATTACTTCTGTGAGGTATTTTTGCACTTTCTGTGCGAGGGCGCCCTCCAAATAATGCTCAGACCACCCTATTTTGGGTAAAAATAAGAAAAATAATACTTCACAAAAAGCTCACAAAAGACATTTTGCATACCTCCTGATTCCTGATATTGAATTATTGTGAAAATGAAATTATTGTTAACAGATTTTTTGATTTTAATAATTTTTATAATAAAACCATAGACCTTTCTAATGATTTACAGTTATAGGCCCCCTGCATGTTAGCAGGTCACCCTTTTATTATTATTATTAATAATAAATACTTTATTTTATAATGAAATTGTGTTATTACAATAGTAATACTACATTATATATATATATATATATATATACACGTTTATTTCATATTTTTATCATGTAATAATCATTGCACCAGTTACACCTTTTCTGTAAGTTGAATACGGAAGGCGGTCTGGCAGAAGCTATATATTTTACTTTAAAAAGTTTTAAATATGGATCTTTTTCTTACACAAACACATCGCTTTGCTTCAGAAAATAGTGCACCTGTTATATAGTGCACTTCCACAACTTACTGAAAACTACTACTAGTGCTACTAATAATAATAATAATTAGTTACATTTTATATAGCGCTTTTCTGGACACTCAAAGCGCTTTACATATGGAAGGGGGGAATCTCCTCAACCACCACCAATGTACAGCATCCACCTGGATGATGCGACGGCAGCCATATTGCACCAGAATTATCACCACACACAATTATGTTATTGTTGGGTACTTGGGTTATGGGTTTGCTTAGATCTATTTTGATGTGTATGCTTTGTAAACATAGTAAAATTGTTGTTTTAGTATGCTTAATACATAGTGCACTGTTTAAGAAAGTATTACGAGAGTTGAGCTGTATTTCCAATGTCGTGGCTTGAACACCGCTCTTATTTTGTGAGACATGAGCGCCACCGTGTGGTAGGACAAAACCATTGCAGTGATATAATCCTCTCCTGCTGTCATGCTTTGTTTTTGTGTCGACATATTGCGGAAGTTTTTCTCACTTCGAAAACACAATAAACTCCTTGATCTATATTCACCCGTTCAGTCGTATATTACAGGATAACTCATTAGATATTGTTTATAATCCATAAAATTATGGTTTATAATTTAGATCAAATATTTTACATGCATAATCAGCCAATACAGTTCTCCATTACAGTTCGCACACTTAGACAGTGGGCTAATTTGCAGAGGAATATGCAGAACATGCGAGTTGTAAAATAATAATGAATAACAAGAACAACAACATATTTAATATATGATATTCCTGACCGTTTGAAATTGCGCTCCGGGGAAGCGTCCATATCCACCATCGACGATTTTCTCTTGTTCCTCTTCGGTCTTTCGTTCACCGGCTCTGCCTTCGGTACTGGAGATCCGTCGGTTTCCTCCATTTAAAAAAGTGGACCTGGAATACGCTAGTGTAAATTGTATTGTACAAAACGTAATACGATTAAAATTGCTTAATATTTTGAGGGGTGAATAGGAAGGGGGAAGTTGGTGATATTCAACGGATGGGACGGATTTTGAATATGGCGGAAATCTGAAATCGTGTCCAATCAGATGTGGGCATGGGGGAGGGATTTAAGGCTGCTGGTGACGAGACATTTGCGCGCCTGCTGTCTGTCTAGTGTTCTTATTTTTAATCGTTTGTTTTTATTTATTTTCTACTATTTCTTATCGCTGTCTTCACATGCTTTTTGTCGGAATTATTGTAAAGACTAGTTTCCAGTTAAACATTTACATGAACGCCCTCTCAAGTCAAAATTGAATGGGATGAGCTCGTAATCACGACTTCTGAAGTGGGAAGTAGGGCATTTCCGATAGCACGTGAAGGCGGCACAAACTCACCAACAACAAACCACATTTTCTTGCATTGTATTGAAACTAATCAGTACATAAAAACGGTATTGCATATACGAAAGCAAAACTGTAAAAACTAAATTGTTTTCTAATGATATTTATTTTAAATGTAACCTAAATGTTTTTCAACCACAATCACCCTTTGGCGATTTTATGTAATTGGATAATTTTATATTATTGTACGTTCATTTAATATTTATAATAAACATACAATATTGTAACAGAAAAATGGCTGTTCATGCACTGAAGCCTTTTTTTACTCAACACAACAGACTCTTATTTCCTGAATATTTAAATAAATATGGCATCCTAACTTCATTTGGACACAAATCAGATGTAAAGGATGTCAGTTTGTGTACTCTAAGGTCTAAAGTGTTTCTTAAGTAAGGGCCAGTCTGAACGGAGGAAGTTTTACCCCTCACAATATCCAGACCTCATTAGAGCTGAAAACGTTAAGCTCGTTTATCTCAGACTAATGATGCCTATTGTGTATGGGTAACTAAAAAACAACAACAGATCAAGCATTGTAAATGCACAAAGAAAAGCTTGACAGTTCCCAATGAATAAACTTTGTAACTATGAGTCAATAAACCAGTAAACCGATTTTTTTTTCTTTCAAAAATTTTGTGGTGAAAATCCCTAGGTTGTTGTAGTTACACATTCATTGTTATTATAACCGTTTAATTATTGTATTAGTATTCCATTTCCACATGTTCTACAAATATGATGTTGGTAAAGCAAAATTAACTGAACCAAATATCCAGGATAATTCATGATTATTTTAAAACACATGCACATTTGATGGTGAAATAGTGGTTAATAATTCCTTAAGCGTAAACATCTTTATTATGGAGGGATTTATGTTTCAGTAACAGTAGCGTATGGGTTACAGGTTATTAGGCAAATCAAATGACTTTATTGTCACTCTACCATATGCACAAGTGCAACAGCAGGTGAAATTCTTAGGTGCAGTCCGAGCAAACATAGTAGTCATGACATGACATGTACAACATTTAAGCAACAACAGATTACACATCTGATGCGCACACAATTACTCACAGCACAGTATACACTACAATAAACAATAAATAATTTACACAATGTGAGTGTAGTTCTCACAGCTTTAAACAATATACACATACTTACAATATACATATACTTTAAACAATATACACTAAACATACATTAAACAATAACAGTATACATTAAGCTATAGTAATAATATACAATGTACAGTATACAATATGTTCAAAAATAGAAATCCGATGTACAATAGATGCTATATGATAACCAAAAGTGTCTGTCTGTCGTACGTAGTAAGGCAGACAACATCCAAGACAAAAAACATAAAAACTGTAACCAGAACAAACAAAAAACTACAATGATTCATCGGAGCTCGCGACGTAGTGGCCCTCGGCGCCATCTTGAACAGATCAGAAATTACAGGCTTTTATTTCAGAAATTACAGTCTTTTATTTCATACAGAATTATATTATACCATATAAATGCCCAAGTACACAGCATTTTAATCTGCTAAATGCAACTTTAAAGCCTGAAGATTAAAATATGGTGCTCTGTAAAGACGCTTTTTTTTATTATTATGAAAAGTACAACTACAACTGACTTGACCTCCAACTATTATTACCTGAATGAGCACATATAACGCCTACTTCTAGAGCCTTCAAACCAGCAGAGGGCAGAATTGCACTGCAGATTAAGTCAGTCTTGGAGCAGGTATTGTCGTGGAGTGTTGATTTATTTGTTGATGAATACTTGAGGCTAGGCTGCCTCAAAATAGCAACCAAGCTAATTGAAATGTCACTCATATTCAGCTGAAAGGACATTTTATTTTCCCGTATATTCGCAATAACCTCTTTAAAGGCTTAAGCACACCTGCCGTAGGAAAAGGGCACTGATCGCTCTTGTAGAGCAATGGGAAGCAGAAGAATTGATCCCCAGTCATTATAACCGATTTCAAATGGTGCTAGATGATAGAAGGGACTCTCAGCACCAGAGGAAATCAGTCATCCTTTGGTGGGGAGAAATGGGGGCAGGAACAGCCAGAGAGGGAGAAAGAGCTTCAGAGAACACAGTCTCTCTTTACTGGCACTCTCAGGCAATGTTAACAGTTCGAATGAGGGTCGGAAAAACAAATACACTCAAAAAACTATAAAGCAAGATGGACAAGACTCAACCACACACACTTTCATGCTGTATTCATAGAGTATAGGCTACAGTCAGTGAGCAGTGAAGTAACTCAGTCATATTTAAAGCTACACTGTGTGATATTTTCCCCCATCTAGCGGTGAAAAGGTATATGACCATCCAGTAAATATTAGTTTCTGTTCCTCCCAATTCCGATATCGTTTTAACTCCTACGGTGGCCGATTTAGTCCCAGATTAACATGGCTTCCAGTTCGACCTCGTCCATTAGTGTTGATTTGCCTGTTGTGTTGCCGTCTTAATTCTCTTTTTCGCTTCCTTGGCGACTCTGTTACATATCCTCGAGAATAAGAGTGATCCTCCATCAGCAACAGACTTTCAAAAAGGCTTTCAGGTTTTCATATAGCAGTCTCAAGCAATCCCCCTCTTCACTTTCGACACGGTGCCATCGAGTGTTAAAACGCGAAATGCGAAGCTTGAATTTACGGGTATGTCCCTCTTTGGCTAATGTACTTTCAAGATGGAGGGGCAACATGGCGACCCCCATTCGAACCCCTTACCCGTATGTATTTTCAATGGCATATTATAAACTTACGAGAATACTTTATTACTTGAAAGAAGTAAATATACATTAATGAGCACATATATTTTTGAAAGAACTAAGTGTGTTTAGCTAAGAATAAACAAAAAAAGTTACACAGTGTAGCTTTAAAAATGCACAGTGCCTTTCCCTGCTTGTTCCTCCTCCCACAAGGAATTGACATGTTGACAAACTATTGACATGTATCCATGCGTCATAAAAGCCCTGGTTATCCTTAAACCTCATTTTGAAGAATTCAGTTCTTGTTAGTAACAAATTAAACGAGGTCCTGTGACATTTCATCATGCCAGAGTTATTGTCAACTAAAACTATTAAAAACTTTTAATTTATTGAAATGTGTGTGTATATATGTATATTAAACTTAAAAGATAAAATTGTAAATATTATAAAACTAACTGAAATAAGTTGAATTACTAAAATTACTAACACTGAAATAAATCAAGGCTAAATAAACTAAATTTAGTTACTAAAACTTAAACTAAAAGTGAAAATATAAAAATAAAAGGCAATTCAAAATATTAATACATACTATAAAAGTACATTAAAAATACTAAAATAAAACTGCATCATGTATCTCACATTTATGTAATTCATACACTGTTGTAATGCAAAATATTGTTCTGTATTCTGCACCAGTCACAGACCTCCAAAACAAGGTTTAAAAATGGTTTTAGTGGATAAAATGTAAGAAAATCCACATACTTCAACTTAAAAAAAAAGTTCAACTTAAGTATAATCAAATTGTCTGTACATGTCATCCCAACTAGAGTTATATTAAGCTAACTTATAGAGTAGAATCTCATATAAAAAAACAAACAGTTGAAATTGGTTAAAGTCATAGAAAAACAATGTCATGACTTATTGTTTATATAATTTTTTTTACAGTTGTATTTCCCTTGTGGGACTGGGCTGGCTTGTTCGCACTACATTCATTTGACTTCCAGTATATGAGTGAGTTCATCAAGCACTCGGGGCAAGTCATGAGCGCTATCTGGTTCTATTGTGATTCAATAGATGCACTTCCCTCACTTCTCTCGAAAAGCCACTCCACCCACTAAAGTTTCCTTGTCCTTTTTTGCTATTCTTTGACTTCTCCTGCGAAATGTGATCCAGCCGCAAATCCCTCCCCAAGAACACTGATTTCAAATGGTGCTAGACACTGGTAGAACACATCTAAACCACCATGTGAAACCAGCATCCGGAGGAAGCGTCCAAGAGTTCAAACAATCCCATCAGAAGTCCCTGTGTCATTGGCTGGGCTGATGATTAACATAAGAGGAAAGGCAAAAGGTTGAAACAGCAGTGGGCATGCTTTAAAAGGAAGTGACTCTGTCAAAACAAATGTCACGGTCATGGTCACCATGGTCATGGCTGTGGTTTTGAATAGTGACGTCCAGTTTGCTCCACTGATACCAGACGTTTGTAAACCTCTGATTGTTGGTCAGTTGGGTAGGAATGTTAATATAGCAAAGTGACTGCATCTTATTACATAACACACAATGTGCTCCGATGTATGGCGTGTTTGTGTATAAATAGACCCTTGATTGCCCAGAAAGAATCCCTGCATCGGTTTTGTCCGTGGGAGGATGACGTCAGCCCTTTTTCAAAGGAAAACTGTGGGAGATGGAAAAAATGAGTCACTGAAAGATCTCCACACAATGTCATCATTCAAAGTAGACGTCAAAGACGGAACAGGATTGGTCGCTCACCTGCCGCTGGGCCACTGAAGGTCCTTGAACTTAACTTTGCGTACTTACCACCAACACAAGACTGATGTAGTCTCGGGCCCACACGCAAATAACCGCGTTTAGACGTGGCACGCTGTCTTAATTGCTTTGAAATGTGTTTAATGCACCACACCTCTCCATGGCTCCTCCTCATTTTTCACATCAGCCTATAGCTGATCGTGGTGATGTCATTGCTAGTCACTCTGCCACACAATAAATCATTGTACAGTCTTTACGAGGAAGTGTTATTTATATACGATTATAGTACTTATTACGTAATATTAATATTTTGAATTAACTTTTGTTTTTGTTTTCAGGTTCCATTTTCATTTGTTTCAGTATAGGCTAATTTCTATTTAGATTTCATTTATTTTTATTTCGGTTTTAGTAACTTTAGCACTTCAACTTTACTTCAGCTACTCTTTTTACTCCCGTTTAAGCTTTCCATGTAATATTTACATCTATTTTATTTAAAATGCATTTAAATTAACAAAAAAAAGATGTTTAAAAGTTTTAGTCAGGGCAGGGGCACCCATCCTGTTCCAACCTTCCTGCAAAGTTAAGCTCCAACCCTGATCAAACACAATTGAACCATTGTTGGATCTGAGCTCTATAGGAACAGGATTGGGCACCCCTGGTTTTAGTTTTAGTGAAGAAGAGTGAGGCGGTGTTGATCCATATTAAAACAGTTCAGGCACACTAGTAATTGGCATATCTGTGCCAATCAATAAGGAACCTAATGAGATACTTCTTTGTCATTTTGGGGAAAACTGTTCCTTTATCTACTCGCCTTCATGTCGTTCCAAACCTGTATGATTTGTGGAACACTAAAGACATTTTTAGTCCATACAATGCAAGTTAATGGGGACCAAAACAACCCCATTGGACCCCACTGACTTTCACAGAAACATTTTCAAAATATCTTTCTGTTCCACAGAAGAAAGTAAGTCATAGTTTTGGAATAACGGGTGAATAAATTATAAGAGATTATTCATATTTTTAGGTGAACTGTCCCTTTAAAAGCTGTTTTATTTCCATACATTTCTCACCAAGAATAATCACCATAATCACTACTGTCATTCGTACTTTCTTTTCCCAGCTCGGTCTCCACTGGATGCTAAGAAGCCCACACAGATTTGGCTTACCGGGTATTATTACATGCCTTATTATCTGTTTCTCGCACCCTGGAACCTACAGGAGGTGCCTGATTTAATGGCTTCAGTCACCCTGCATTGACTCTTGTATAAGAGAGAAATGCACCCTTGATTTTCACAAGAAGCGGCAGTTAACCGTCTTCTGTTAACCGGCGCTAGCTTTGGTGTTCAGTTTTGTCAGTTTAATTGGACAGAAAATATCATCTTGTATAACATACACTATTCAAAATAGCACAACACTAGCAGCCTGTGAAGCTTATTAAAAGTCCTGTAAGCTATTCTGAATTTATTTTACAGCTAGAGATTACTGAAATGGCTGGCCTGAGGAATCACACCTGTCTCTATCTAAGCTCTGTAAATGGCAACTAACAATGTGACTGTGGTCCACTGAGATGCATGGCTCTCGATAAACCACAACTAGTGGCATGAGTTTAGAACAGGGCTACCTGTACCAGATGGAGGAAGCATTTCGGGAGCTTTTTTGGAAACAATGATCATTTCTACAATTCCATATAGTGCCACTAGAAATGCAGAAAATGCGTACACAGCCTTTAAAGATATTTTTCTGAACAAAAATGATGTTATATATAGGCCCAGATGAAATCTTTGGACTTTCCCCCACATTTTCTGTGCTGATTTTGAGGGAAATGGGATTTGGGAATGGATTTGGTACATTGTAAAATGTGGATTTTTTTTTTTTTTTTAAACTGGGGTCTGCAAAAAATGAGATGAGAGAATTAAAAATATTTTTTAAATGTATTTTTTAGTGCTGTTAATGTGTTAAAGTAAGTTTTAGCATGCTGCTTTGATATTTATTGTGAAAAGCGCTTTATACATAATTTAGCAGATACACTGTCAATTTAAAATATTGTTGTAATCTTTCAGTTTTAGTACAATTACATAATATATAAAACATCATTATTTTGAAAATAATACATTTTTTTCAAAATAAAGCATCGCTTTTTTTCTCGCTTAGTATAAAAGGGTCTTTGTACGCACAAATGTAGGGGGTGCTTTGTCATCATATTTGGGGGGTCAAAATGTTTGAATACGTTGAAAATGTTGAAAATGTCAAAATTTTATGAAAATCAAGTTCTGTGTGCAGGGATTTCATGTAAGTCTGGTCATAAACCCACCCCTAAAACACTTGTCCTATTAGTTATGTTGATGTAATTACTCACAGTGCAACTTACCGGATCCATTTAGAACAGCAGGTGTTGAACTTTTTTGAACTTCTGAAAGCAAACAGAAGAGGGCAGTGTTTCAGTACATCTCATTAAGACACAAATAACCAGCAAAAAACAGGGCAGCAGAGCTGAAGGGACTCCTGCCAACTCAGTGAATACACAAACACACATGTGAGTCCTGCTCTCTGGTGTGTGTGTGAAAAGCCCACCATGGAGGTGTTGTTCTTTGCGCCCTGTCACTCCACTTCCTGCTCTATTCAATCCCAGGAAGTGACACGCAGAAGACAGAAACTCACTCGTGTGCGCACACACATACACACACACACACAAACTCACAAAAATGAATGGACTGCATGCATGATTGCCCGTTGCTAGCAGTGATGACATCACCCCCTCCCGCCCGTTGTCTCCTTGGCCTAATTTTTTAAAAAGAGAATGACAAGATCTCCTATTTTATGTAAAAACCTGCTTTGAGCACTCCTTTAGTCTCGGTTGTTTGCTCAACATGTCTCTCTCTTTTGTCAATTTATTTTGTAGCCGAGCCTTGCCGCCAAAAAGGACATCTAAATGTTTTCTTTTCTGCGAATGCATGTGGGTGAACAGAAACACCTCTCCTCTTTGGTGGCTTGGCTCGAGTGAGCTCTGTAATGACGTGGCCCAGAAGTGATTAGTCTGTCCAGCCACGTGAGTGTTTCTCACTGCTGGATCTGTTAGAGAGGCGGAGTGATGCTTCTTTATAGTGATTAGTCTCAAGACTGCTAACTGTGACAAGTGAAAATGTGCAGCTGAAGGAAACATTTTGACCTGATCTGACCCTTAAAGGGATAGTTCACCCAAAAATGAAAATTCTGAACTATCCCTTTAAAGCCTGGCATGCTAATGTTTTTAATGTTGTTTCGAAATATTACAGAAAGAATACAAAACAAAAGTAGTTGTATGTTTTATGTATAATATTACATCCGATTTGTATGGCCCATATAGTATGATATAAAAATATGGAGCTCGCGCTCAAGGAAAAACTCTTCAATTTTATTTAAAGACTCCCTGTGGTGGAAATCAAGTTTTTAATGTTGTTTATATGTCTACGTGGTGTTTTTAATACGCTTTAAGACAAACCATGTGCAAATTCATAAGTCAACAGCATTGCTGAGTATTTTCTCCTTAAAACTGCAGTGAAACAAAAAACGACGTTGTCACAAAGCACCTTGTAACCAATAACGTCAACGTGTGGATGGGCTTTAGCATATCATTAACTATGACCGCTCTAAAGCAGGGGAGTCTCAAGAGAAGCCAGGTTATCCCGGTATAATTTTCTGTTGATATGATAAATCGGATAAATTTAGCAATAAAGCGGGTGAATTATGTATATGATGTATATTACGATGTTATGATGAACAATATGCCTTTTTCCACTGACGTTCTATGATGTTCAAAGCGTTTCTAAGGATGCTGATTTTTAGAAGGCAGACTGAGATGACAAACAGGATCATAGTTTGTGTAACATTAGCAACACATTATTAGCTGTTTGATAAGGCTAATCATATTAATTACCATTATGTGTCTGACGTTGTAGAGAGCGTTACATGAAACGCATTACCATTCTGATACATTGACTTGTATAAGAGCCTGTATAATTTACTCTTCCACTTCTTCTTCTGAATCAGTTTCTGGTTCAAACATATGGCTGAATTAAACCAGTTTTTCCACTTGTCATTGTGCAGCGTTTACTACAGTAAAGTTGAGCGAGTGGATCTCTGAGCTGGTGTGAGTGAGTGGAGGCAGGGCTAATCTGTATCTGTGTATACTAAACGAAACAAGGGTGTAGAGCAGGGGTGGGGAATGTTGATCCTGGAGGACCACTCTCTTGCAGACTTTAGCGCCAACCCTAATCAAACACACCTGAAGCTAATCAAGTTCTTCAGGATTACTAAGGTTACAGGCAGGTGAGTGTTTTTTTTCAGGGTTGGAGCTAAACTCTGCCAGAGAGTGGCCCTCCAGGATCAACGTTCCCCACCCCTGGTGTAGAGTTACATTCAAGCTATTTT
Source organism: Romanogobio albipinnatus (assembly GCA_023566225.1). Taxonomy (NCBI): domain Eukaryota; kingdom Metazoa; phylum Chordata; class Actinopteri; order Cypriniformes; family Gobionidae; genus Romanogobio; species Romanogobio albipinnatus. Next base: position 46,681,939 of record CM042245.1, on the reverse strand, counting down.
AAGGCATGAAAAAAATATTTTTACAGGAAAAATGCTTAAATATGCCATCTTCGTGATCAAAGATGAGTTTTAAGGGATACAATTATTGACTACAGTAATAGTATATAACATATTTTATATACATACAAATATCAGTAGTATCATCATCTCTCAGTAATAAGTACTGAGTTAAATTATATTTAAATGCTTATTTTTATGATCAAAGCTCTGCATTTTTAATTGTGGGGGCAAAATGCAATGCAATGCAATTCAATTCAATGACGATTGAGAGATATAAATAAACATTCCTCAAAAGCCTGTTGAATTATATTTGATACATTTCAACATGATACTCATTCATCTTTTTTGTTTTTAGAAAAATCAAGTAATCTTTAGTTGCTTCAGACCAGTAAATGTTCACCTTGAAATATTACTAACAAAAATGTTTTAATATTAAGTTTTAATTGAAATGATTAAAGATTTCACCGCAAAAAGACATCACAACCTGAAGGTTGTCCTTTTCACAATTATACTGTGACTGGTGCAGAAAATTATGAGCACAGTAGGCATATTAGATTGTGTGCAACAGGTTTTTCAAGTTTTGATCATGTTGAGGCCTTAGTAATTCATGTATCAAATATGATACAAAATCAAGACCTTGAAATGCGACATAATAGGTCCCTCTTTAAAACTCTCAGCAAATATCACCAATCCCTCTTAATTTTCAATCACCAACTCTATCCTCGAATATCCATTTACGCGCTCAGCTCCTGCTTACTTTGACCCCATTCTACAAATCCACACCCGCACCAGAAGCCTTCGCTCAGCAAAGGAACGACGGCTTGTGGTACCATCACAGAGGGGGGAAAATCCCTTTCCAGAACATTTTCATTCAACGTTCCCAGCTGGTGGAACGATCTTCCCAACGCCATCCGAAACGCAGAATCATTGACATCATTCAAAAGTCAACTTAAAACTCAGCTCTTCCGTGAGCACTTAACCTCATGAAAAAAAATAAATAAAAAAAAACACTTTCCTTTCCTCTTTCTCTTCCTTCTTCCCTCCCTACTCTAGCCTGTGCTACACTGAGCAATGTACACGGTCTCAGGATTTCAGGCTCTTATTGCGCTTCTCGACTCTTCATGACCAATCGCTTCATGTACCCCCAAGTTGTAAGTCGCTTTGGATAAAAGCGTCTGCTAAATGCGTAAATGTAAATATAAATTTAACATTGTATTCATATAACATTCCTGATGAATAAAAACAAGTCCCGCCCTACATTTTTTTCTTGTTGTATTCCATTTCACTTACATCAGACAAATGCATCAGACAATGGGTTGTTGACGTTCAAAAATACTTTTGTTGCTCCCAACTATTACATAATGACTTGGATAAAACCAGTTGATCTTAATCTTGGTCTGACATCTTTAATAGTGTACTATTCATTAAAGAGACTGTGGTTTGAGAACTAAAGGCAGTCAGAAAAAGCAAGCACTTCAGAATGTGCAATTGTGCATCAAAGCAGGTTGTAGAGCATCACGAGAATCTGCCCACCACATTTTTTATTACTAAACGTATACAGCATACACGCGCACATACAGCGGTGTAGTAGTTATTTCTGCAACAAATGCTAAAAACCCAACAATGCACACTGCCCTACAGGACAGCTCATAGAAACTCATCACCTTGATTAGTCCCCCCGCATAAATAAGTGCTTCAGCAAACACTCTGTTGCTGTGACACCAGTCGATACTACAGTCCTTCCTCATTACCACCCCCTAACTCTATTTCCCAGTCCGTTCATTCATGGGACAAGCAGTTTACCCCGTTTAAAAAGATTCTGTGCTGGTCTGATGTAGGGTTATGAGTGAGAAAGATGATGCAGGGATGCACGTAGTTTTACCTCATGAGTCAGATGTGAATCATAGGAGGCAGGTGTGTTTTATTTTAATCCTGTCAGTGGTAAACTATGACACATGTACACAAACACATTTATGACTCACATGCACAGCACTTTACTGACCCCAGAGCAGTAACTAATTCCTGTAAATGGCTCCTCAAAGGTCAATAATTAAACAGAACAGTTCCAGGAACAGAAGCAAACATGAACGACACATTTCACAGCTGGTTCAAATATAAATTACCTATATCCTGGTTATTTATAGTCCACCTATTATGCATTTGTCAAATATTGCCTTTCATGCAGTGTGTAATAAAGCTGTTTGTGAATGGTTGGACTTTGATACTGAATTTGAATTTGTCATGTTCTGTATAAGATTTGTTAGCCAAATTGAGTATTAGCTTTAGCACACGTGTTGTATGCTTGCACGTGTTCAGAGCAGAGTATGTTTCGGAAACTATTTAGGCCCTGTTTCCAACTGGTATTGCGTTGTGTTTTGGTTGATCGAATCACAAGTGGACATTACTAAATACAGGTGTAAACAGGGTCTAAAACGTTTTGAGTTGCTCCACTTTCGACCACTTACAGAGGTAGTCGAAAGGCCCTAGTTAGACACTGATTAGCTGGTTCAGTTGTGTTGAATTGGGGTTGGAGCTAAACTCTGCAGGACAGCGGCTCTCCAGGACCGAGTTTGGAGACCCCTGGTGTAAACGATCATGTGGTTGAATGCATTCGAACAGCCACTAAAGGCTGCCTATTCTCCGCCTACTGACCTAATGCGTAAACATTATGGGAAATGCGCTTTCGCGTTCATATGTAAATTGCGCAAGCTTATTTTGTCCATTAGTTCGAAAGATCTGAAAGAGACCATACATTTACCCACCCATAGATCCCCTCGAAGAAATCAAGGCAGAAGTGATTGAAAGTGGACAGACGAATTAAAAAGGTGGAAATGGGTATGTGTCTACCTAATATACTTGTGATCCGATTGACCAAAATGCATCTTAATACCAGGAGTAAACAGGACCATAAGCCGGGCACACTTTTTATAATAGTCCTTTACGATTGTTGCTTGTCAGACTGTACGAACATGATACTCATGTCATACTCTGGGATCTCAGCTGTCAATAATGTCGACTGTACGACAGTCAAGACATGCGCAACCCATTCGCGTTCGGTGTGTGCCGCATTACATGTGGGACTGTAATGGTGGCTAACAAAGAAATCTCTAGTGTTAATGTTGATCATGGCTTGTCTTGAAATACAAGTCAATTTGACGATCATCATAGAAGTCACACTGCAGGACTGTTAACCGGCATTAATCGGCTGTCGGTGAACATGTCAAACTAACAACCAAAGACTACAGATTTTAGCCTAGGACCAGAGGAATCTTTTAGGATTGTCAAAATTTGACTCAGACGACCAAATCGTGGCCAAATTCGTACAGTGCGAACCCACCTTTGGAGAGACTGAATCCTTTATTGAGTCGTTTCAGACACTGAGAAAAGAGGTAATGTGCAATGTATATTACTATAAAATTACAGTATTTTTTTTACCTTGGTAAACCTATTGTAGGAATTGCATTGTAGGAATGTTTAAAATAGCATAATAGGGGCACTTTAAACATCCTCTGTGTGGCCTGACTGCACATCGCACTCATGTGTATCTTGTAGAGAGATACACATGAGTGCACCAGGATTCACTATGTAAAGACTTTTGAGGTGAAAAGAACGGCATGAGGGATGTGAGGATAGATGGTTTCAACGCTGCTGTGTGTGTAAGAGCGAGAAAGTCCCAGAAGTTAATGCAGATCAGTCAATAGAGTTCAGCATGGCGTTAATATGGCTTAGCGTGCTCTCTTGAGTTCATGCATAGGGCATGGAGAGTGATGGCTATAATGGCAGCAGGTCGCACTCTCATTCTCTCTTTCTTCCTTTCTTTATTTAGAAGGCATTCTGAAGGACCACCTATTTATAAATCAAAGCTGAAAAGTGGTGCTTCTGTGTGAGCTTTATTAAATCCACACAATGCAACAACTCTGAAGCTATAAGAAAATGAAATATGTATAAAGTTTGGTCATAAAAAGTCTAATAGATTATATTTAAATCGTAAATCTTTTTTTTAATTTTTTTTTTACACATTTTCTAGGTTAAATTAGTTTTTGAATCTCAGATTTTTTTTATGTGCTCTCAGACTTTTGGATCTTCCCTGTATATATTTTTATAGATGCAGTATTTGTACATAAATACACAAGCAAACAGGCGCCCACACACCTCTATACATAACACAACACATTTCTTTTATAATAACCAAACTACATTTTCCCCTCTTCATCTCCTGGCATTATCCACAGCCATTTTGGCAGTGCATCGTCCCAAAGCATGCTCTTGGTGCGCGAGTTCTCTGGAATTCTTGGACATTTCGTGGGGAATTTCAGACATCTGGCTGTTCCTTTTGATCTATTTACAGGAAGAGGCTGAACTTTGGCCCACTTGTACACGCGCAGTGTGACATAGCCACAGGAGAATGTTCCTTTCTGGGCAAAAACAGATAAACAACCTTAACAACCCTATTAGATGAGTGGAGATACACAGCGAAGTAAATGAGTAAGTACACAGCGAAAACAGAATGGAGTAATAGAAAAATGGGGAGAATGAGGATAATAAGCAACAGTTTCCAGGAACCATATTTGAAATGACAAGAAGCACTATCCGCTCATACCGTCTATGTTCCTTTTTGGCACTAACACACTCGCACGTAGGCTGGATCTAAATGCTTCAGAGATGTGCGGTATGACGCGAGAGGAAGTGATGCTAACTCAAGGAGCCTTTTTCTTATAGCTTGCAATTGTGTGCTAGTTTATTTTTGGTATACCACTTCAGCTGAACCTATGTATAGCAACACCTGACACATAAGTGATTTAACCAAGTGGCTTTTGACAAAGGAGGAAGAAAATTACAGTGAACTGCAACTACAAATTCCCAGGACGTCTTGAACTAAATGAGCTGTTCTGAGAACCGCTCCCGGGAAACCCGGCCTGCGCTCACCTGGAATGGACTTGCCAACAGAAACAGCACTGCGCAAATCAGTAATTTTACATTTCCTCACCGCAGTGTGCAGCTTATTACGCATGTCTGCTCTCTGATAACCTCTAAACCGCCATTACCTGCAGTCGCATGAAGCACGCAGCTACCCTGACCCTGATAGCAAGTCAGCAGTCGTTTCTCAGACACTTTTTGGTTAGGTGCGATGAATTATGATCTTTTATCTTATAATCTTGCAAACATACAATTCAACACTTTCACTAAACGTAATCAATGCGAGCATAAAACTCACCCCAAAAAAATGGTGAAAAAAAAAACATTGGCGTAGTGAAAAAGGGTATTAATTGTAAATTTATCGCGTTAAACCATTCACATTAATCGAAGAAATTACATTTGCCCTGTAAATCTGACTTTTAAAATCAATGACGTGCTGCATTGGTGGTTTCATAAGTGAATGCATCATGCTAAGATGGAATATATAGTGCTAAATGCTAATGTGTTTTGTGAGCTATGGCAGGTGGGAAGATTTTCATGGTATACGGAGCCCCTAAAGGGACATCGTGATGGAAAAAGAATACGATTTATATATTCCACCCCCCACCACTCAAAAACTTTGATGGCAACTTTTGCATTCTTTTGCAAGCAAACTCAAATTTTCTTTGGAAAAATGTGAAATTATAATTCAGTGCTATTGCGTTCACTCGCATAATTTTCAAATTCAACCACTACACCCTAGGATGCAGCTTGTGTAATGATCGTCACGTTTATATTTAAATTAACACAGATTTCCGAGAAATGACACATTCCTGTCTGTAAGGGAATAGCTTCTTGGAAGTCTCATAGACCCTAATATAACTGTACTGTATGCATAATTGAATAAAGACCATGAGTCTTAACTGACTCACGTCTAGCCGTCGGCTACGGCTCACGTAACTCACCACTCCCCCAGCAAACCTTAGGGATGTCTTATCGCCCCCCTCTCCCTGGGTTTACAGTGCACATTTGTTCTTCATTTCACTGCACTTGCGCTGAAGCGCACTTCCTCTGACTCACGCCACAAACAGGCCTTAAATCAGATCATCTGTCAGAGGGTCCATCAGCTGCGATTAACAGCAAAGGAAAAAAATAACTCCGCCGCAGTTGCCTGCATGTTGTTCACACAGTCTTTGCTTTGATGACTTGTCAGCGGCACAGGGTCAGCCTTCCAGCTAACCACAGGAGCGAGTCATAAGGCAGAGATCTCTTAACAGAGGGCCCGAAGCCAAGACTGCTTCCCAAAACTGATGTGCTTGAGAGAAAAAAAACACTTTACAGTAAACGTGACTCTAGTTCCCAGAAACCCAGTGTGGGGCCCGGGTGACGTTACAGTCCAGCACACACAAAAGAAAAGGTCTACTGGGAATTGCATTGTGTGAGGTGCGATTAAACTCAGTCAAGCTAATTATTGTGTAAGATCCCAAACAAATCAATGTATTTGTATTTGTATTTAATGGCTAATAATTCAAGTTTTCACACGTGAACCCAACTTTAAAATGAAAAAAAGTATTATAATAATTCAGAACCTAAGTGGACCACAAGTAGACAGGGTAAACCCAGCCTGATCTGACAGCGATTTGATTTCGCCCTGCAGCTTAGTCTGGAAACCTGTACATCCATTTATCCTGCTTCTGTCACACTTTTGCAGGAACCAATCACAGACTGGCTTATCCACCTGGCACACTATTGGCGGGTTTAACACAATGACGGATAGAGAAGCGATGGGTTGTTCCCCGTTGATCACGCCTCTTGTGGTCAGATTGGTTGAAGGACTATTGGAGGTCTGATTGGTTGAAGGACTATTGGAAGGATTCATTTGAATTACCGGTATGCTTGTTTATCACGTGTGCCTCTTGTGCAGTAGAAAATACATAGCAGACTCCCCAGACAAATGTTCAATCTTAAATTGAGCTGGTGATAGCTTAATTGAATCTGGTGATAGCTGCCCTTGGTCTTTCAAGTGGTGTCAGGTCTCATTATGGCCATTTTATTATCCCGGAATTTCAATTAAGGTAACAAACAGGAGAACTGACTAAATGTATACAACTAATTAACTTGAAAAGTAATGTTTGTCAAGGCAACCATATAATGATGGCTTGAGAAAGCCTTATTTGAAAAATATGGATGTATGTATGGATGGATGGATAAACAGATAAACAGATGGATGGATACTGTAGATAGATGGATAGACAGATACAGCAGATAGATAAATGGGGAAAGACAGATAAATGGATACTGTAGATGGATAAATTGATAGACAGATATATGGATATATAGATGGATAAATGGTTAGTGTAGACAAAGACAGAGAGATGGATAGATAAATAAATACTGTAGATGGATAGACAATAAATGGATACTGTAGATGGATGGATAAATGAATACTACAGACAATCTGTGGCTGTCTATGTTTAAAATACCATCCATAGAAACTGAAACTTAAATTTTAGTAGAAGGATATTTCCTTTCCCTTTCCCAATATATTTCCTGTTAAATTTCTATAAATTACAATTCAGTAAATTCAGTAAGTTTCAAATCAAACTCCTATGGGGTGTGGCCCATTAATATTGAGAACTGAATCCCCATAATACATATTTTCAGTTGTAAACCCTCATTGCTGAGTGCTTGAAACCCTAAAACGTCTCTGATGTGATTATGCTGCTGGGTATTTTTGCGAATTAGGTTACCACCTACCTCATGCTACATTACGACTGCCTGATAACATCCCATGCAAGGATGAAACTAAATCAGCCAAGGATACACACTATCAGAGACATGCAGTATAAATCAGAACGACTGCCTACACTGTTATTTCCTTCTGGATAATTGTAACCTGTCTTTTAACGATTAGACTGATGACTCCTCTGTGTTTTCAAATAGTCCTCCCCCTCGTTCTCCAGTCTGAATGATATCTTTCAGTGCCAAGTCCCACAATGACGTCCTGCTTCGATGACTTCACAGATCTGACATCAATCAATCCATCAAAAACACCACAAAACAGTTTTTCAGTCTCTCCATGTGATTAATGAGTGGTCGTTTAATGATTGTGAACGGTATGTGTCTGAATGCAGGGTACTGATTGGTTGTGCTCTAGTTATAGGATAAAAAAAACATTTAATTAATTCAATACAATCCTGACAGTCTGAGGCTAGAAAGAGGGAGAGAATAGCTGTATTTCAAGGAGGAAACATTAATCTAGCTTTCATAAGAAAGCCCGGGCATCAAGCCAGCCACGGACTGCAGTATAATTCATTGTCCACTGGCACGTAATGTGCATGCTAAATCAATGTTTCCTTAATGTTATGTTATGAGAGGGCAAAGTCCTTCATTGTGGACCTTTTCCAATGAGACATGATATATGAGTAAAACACCAGCAAAATTTGGTATTACTTACAGAATTTTGCTACACACAAAGTAAAAATAAAAATGCTGTGGGCTGATTCAGTTGTGATTCTATTTCTAGCTCTAAAAAAGAGTGACGTCATGGTTTGATATGGCCATTAAGAAAACAGTTTGAACAAATCAAACCCATTCTTGACCCAGCTACCTACTGACCTCCACAGAACAAAACACAGAAATAAACACCACACTGGAAGTGTGCTGTAACTAGGCACTCAGTAGCCCCACCCATATTTAAATCTCATTGGTCCAAAATATTTCTCCACACAACCGTATTAAACATCAAATTTGACATTGGCTGTGAATGTTTTGCATTGCACAGTATTTTGACTTTAGGTGTAGACAATAAATTAATAATACATTTTTAAAAAGTAACAATTAAATTAAAGGCACAATATGTAAGATTTTTGGATTAAAATATCCAAATACCACAATGTTATATATTTTGTTGACTTGTGTACTTACATTATCCCAAATGTTTCCAAGAATGTTTAAATCCAGAGAAATAAGCAATTTTAACCAGGACAAGGGCCATGTCCGTGTGTCGCCTATCAATGACATCATACCCGCGTTACCCTCGATTTCCAGTTTTATTTTGTAGAAGCCATGGAAACACCAAAGACGCTTAAATATTATGTGTTTTATTAGACAGGTGAGCAACTGTTTGGATACATTCATCGACAGAAAACGGATCATTGTTATATAGCTCAACACAGTTAGTCAAATTGTGTAAAAGTCGTTTTCATGATTTACCACGAGTACCATGTTTTACCATGCCTAATATCGATCTAGCTGACTGCAGTGTGTAACAAGTGTATCATAGTAGGCACCGAGTGAACACACAGAGTAGCATTATAACATCTATAACAACACCTGTCCTTCCAAAGCTTTGACTGCCCCTTACTGTCAACAAAATGTACCTAATATGATAAAACAGCGCTGCGTCCCACGTACGCATGAACAGAAGAAGCGGAAGCGCTCGTCTGCGGCATAATAAAAGCTCAGCGAAATCAAGGCGTCATCAAGCTACACCTTTGTTTTGAATAAGTGACCTCTAGCATCTAAAAATTACATATTGTGACTTTAAATATAAAAATACGTGTAAAATCAGTTCCACCCAGACCATGCACATTCTCTCATACATACAAACAGGAAAGTACAGATCCATTGTAGATGCACTGTTCCTAATTCAGATTGTTCAGGGGGATTACCTTGCATACAAAGCCGAAGCCCGGAGGCATACCACACCAGAAACACTTCATAAAACCACACGCACACTCTCATGTGTTTGCTTAGCCCAGCCATTGGCCGCTAAAGCAGTGATGTAATCGTATCTTGTCACTTGCTCAGAGCTCAAGTAGAAAAGGCCAATTAAGTTCCTTCAAAGTTACTCAACTCCACATCGCAAAACATGTTTTCTCAAATTTTCCCGGGGGTATGATTTGTCTGCACAGCAGAGCGCACACACATTCACCGCTGTTTGCCCGGGAGCACATGGAAGAGAAGGCGTGACACACTGGCACGTACGTCAGAGATACGGCTTCATCTTTTTCGTTGACAGTTTTTCTCTCTCTATTTTTTTAAGAGTTTTTTTTTTTTGTCTAGTTTTATTCACCTCCATGTTAGGCCTGGCTTGCTGTTAAAGGTCCACAGTTTCTGCTGTCACACACAAAAAAGCGTACAGCCAGAGCAGGTATTCTCTCTACGTCAAAGCACTGAAGACGTGGCACTGCAGCGGAATGGCTCACAGCTGCCCAGATTGAGTTACCTTCCTTTTGACGTACTCTCAGCTCTCAGTTTCTGTCCGTGTGTGTGTCTCTTTTTCTTTCTCTCTCTCTCTCTCTCTCTCTCTCTCTCTCTCTCTCTCTCTCTCTCTCTCTCTCTCTCTCTCTCTCTCTCTCTCTCTCTTTCTCTCTCTCTCTCTCTCTCTCTCTCTCTCTCTCTCTCTCTCTCTCTCTCTCTCTCTCTCTCATGCATACACACATTTTGTGTTTATGTCTGACTCACAATGTTCCAGGACTGCCTAATAAAACAGATTTTTAGGGCATCATAGTTGTGTTCACAACCCAACTTGCAGAAAATTAAAGGCAGGGTTGCAAGTATCCTTTGGAAGTCAATCCCAGAATGCAATACGGTATTTCATCCAAACAATCCCAAGATGGCGGGATAAGTAATGTATACTTCATTTAATATCAAAACCTAACTTAAAACAGACTGTTTTTCTGTACTTCTATGTGCCATTAGTTTAGCAACACACTACGGTCAAACTCGATTGGAAGAGCATCTTTGGTGCTTCACATGAAGAGTGCTATTTTGGCTAGTAAGTTGAGTTAATGCCCATGTAAATAATTTCAAATCAGCCATTTATGTGGTTTTCATTTAATTAAGATGCTGTCCTGGAAATCGTCTGTGTAAGTAGCTCGCTATGTTTTGGGACAGATCTCGTGACATTTCTCCCACACTTACACAAACACAAATGTTGCTACATCCACAAATGCACGTCATGGTTTCTAACAACAATACCTGTCATTTTAGGATTACGTCTTACCTTCATTTGGATATTATGCCCTAGGCAGCACTCATACACGCTGGTGGCCTCTTTCAGTGGTCTTTCTGAATTTAACAACATACAGGCATCCTTCCAAAGCTCTGACCGCCCCTTGATCCATAAGGCACCTGCCCCGAGACCACCAATACAGTTGCACTGTACAAGAGAGAAAGAGAAATCACATTAAGATCGGCCTCTATAACAGAGGGTGTGTCCCTGTAAGCCCTCCCAATCATTCACACATACAAAATGAAAAAGGAAGCACACACCCTTGAAAAAGAAAATCTGAAACCTGGCTCTCCTATAAAGGGTGAGAAACTCTAGCTCTCGTCCTCTAGCTGGCACTGGTGGTGGTTTCTTCAGAACACACACTCCCATGTAAAATCCAAGAGTTCACAGTGTCAACATTACTATGAGACGTGCAGCTGAGATTCAGGCTGTAGTTTGTCTGTTAATCGTGGGATCTTGGCTATGCCGGTGGGCAAATGATGCTCACACTTCTCACAATGGTCACATTAGCTAGACCCATATTTTAGATACCAAAAGAAAAGATAAATCTCTCAAATAACTCCTAGATAGCAATGAGATTACATAGAGCAAATGGAGACTTAATAGCCAAAAGGGACATTTCACCCAAAATAAAAATGATAATTTACTCACCCTCATGTTGTTACAAACATGTAGGACTGACTTTCTTCTGTGGAACATTGTATTATGAAAGTTAAAGGGGTCTAAAACAACACTGGACCCTATTGATTTTCATTGTATGGACAAAACCCAGAGCGATTTATAATCTTATTTTTGGGTAAACTATCCCTTTCAGATCGGATCAGATTTATCTGAGCTATTCTATCCACATTCATTTTATAGCAGTATAAGTGTAATGTACAGCAACAATTCGTTCATATGCTTCTATTTTTATCTCTCCAAGTAATTTAAGGAGCAAAATGATACACTCACAAATATTCCTCATTTGCCCCTTTACTCATTCTCATTCAGCTTTGAATTCTAAGAAACATGGCAGAGTTTAAATGTCGACCCGGTCACACACTCCACTGACACTTAAACACTGAGTAACTGTAATAGTGGCACCCAAGCCTGTTACCGCGGAGACTGGGGAGGAGAGGGAGTCTGATTCACTCCTGAATCCTTTGCAAACCTTTTTGTTTCAAATGCGCACAACACATCGGCCCACTTCTAACTCATTTTAAACACTCATACATTTCGTAAAATGGAAAAACCACTGACCCGCAACATTTTTTCATCCTGATCTTGCAACATTAAAAGCTATCATTGATTAAACTCAGGCCTGACCTAGAATATTTCAGGGGCTGTGACATCACCTGTTTGCGTCAGCACGAGTCTCATTAGAGCCGGTGGTGATTAAGGCGCCTAGTAGCGCTGAAATATGACTTAACGTGGCGCTAATAAGTGTGAACTTTTCAAATACTCCCACCATGAATCAGCACAAAGGACAGAATAAGGCCTTCAAGAATGCAAACGCAGACAAAGCTAGTATGCAAATATGCAAACACTCTTTCAACAATACATTGTGATACATACACTGCAAATGAACAACTGTGACGCATATTTAGTTGTGGAGCAACTTCAGTACACAGGTCTGTGCAACAAAAGTAGCCCAATGCGATTGTCTTCATTGGGCGGCCAACTTTTCCACTAAATTTGTACATCTGGGGGATGTTTTGGGGGCGTTGGAGTTCCAAAATCGTATTTAGAGGGGTGGAAATCATCACAGACTTGGAAACACTGGTACACAGACATAAAATTCCCTGGCAGTCAAAAATTTGAACAGATTTGACTGAATTTCCTTCTCATAATCTTAAAGCGACAGTTCATCCAAAAATGAAAATTGTCATCTGTCAACACAAAAGAAAATATTCAGAAAAAAGTGTATGGACCCCATAGACTTCCATTGTATGGACATTATTTAAAATGTCTTCTTATGTGTTCCACATAAGGTTGATTAAATGACAGAATACAATTTTTTGGGAAATTATCCCTTCAAAAGGGCAGCTATCACCCTGTAGTCCAAGACTGATTGCCCACTGAAGCTAAGCAGGGTTGAGCCTGGTCAGTACCTGGATGGGAGACCTCCTGGGAAAAACCAAAGAGTTGTTAGTGAGGCCAGCAGGGGGCGCTCATCATGTGGTCACTGTGGGTCCTAATGCTCCAGTATAGTGATGGGGACACAATAATGTCAAAAAGCCTTTGTATGAGACTTTAAAATGAGGTCCTGACAAAAATGTGGTCATTCAAATCCTAGGATGTCCTTAGAAAAAGAGTAGGGGTGTAACCCCGGCATCCTGGCCAAATATTTGCCCAATGGCCTCTGTCCATCATTATGGCCTCCTAATCATCTCCTATACTGATTGGCTTCATCACTCTGTCTCCTCTCCACCAATAAGCTGATGTGTGGTGGGCGTTCTGGCGCAATATGGCTGTCGTTACATCATCCAGGTGGATGCTGTACATTGGTTGTGGTTGAGGAGATCCCCCCTTACATATATACAGAGCTTTGAGTACCCAAAAAAAAGCTACAAATTATTATTATTATTATGGCTAAATGGCTTTACACAAATTCCTTCATTGCTGTGTAAAAAACATCCCAGAATGCACGTCATGAAGTTTAAAGTAGTTGATTTGGCTAGCATTTTTGGTCACTAGATAATTCCACTTCAGTTTTGAGGACTTTCATGTTAAAACATAGAAAAATAGTACCACGAACAAATGAGCAGGTGTGTTTAAACTATTGACTGGTAGTGTCTACGTGGGTGGTGATAAAGATGGTAATAAAGCTGATAAAGATTTCCAGGTGGGCAGGTGGATGTAATAGGTCAAGGTGCGTCCTGGCCACACCTACAGCCGCATTCAATAACAGCCATTCCACAAGCCGAAGCGTGGGCAGATGCCACGAGATGAACCAATACAATGAATAAAAGGCATTTATGTCTATGACAAAATTAGTTGGAAAGAGAAAAGGAAAGTCTTCAGAAGTCTTAGAGGAATCATTCCAAGCAGGAAATTGTATTTAAATACCGTACATTGTTTGAAACTTTACTTTCTCATTTCTTAAAATAGACTTAGTTTGAGGTTTGAAGTTAGCCGAATTCCCCACAGAATAAAATCATATTAAAATGTTTAATAAGTTCACATTATGAAGAACATCTGTACATTCTTGTGTTTCAGTTTCTGTTCATGTAGCGCGACTGATGAAAGCAATGATAAAATCATAAGTTGGAATTCACTTGGAATACTCATACTAATACAGAGAAACCTCTGTGAGTCACTTTGTATATTAGCATCTGCCAAACGAAACTGGTTAGAAATGTTCTGTTCATCTAGTAGTTAAACAGCAGCAAGCTACTTACTCAAATGCCAGTACACCTGTACGCTGAAGCCTTCTTGTACAAGAAACACACTGCACTGACACCAGCCAGGGAGACACACACACACTCAACATATCCCAGTAAAAGTTTTAACATCACAGATGAATGATTTACAGATTTTGAAAATAACACTCACTATCACGCAGACATCTCCTGATTGTGATCGCCATCCCACCACAACTGAGAGAGAATCCAATAAGTTCCTGTGAAGGAACCTTGCTGCTCTACTTTCCACAACAGAGTGAGCCCAAGCAGCCTCTCCTGTTACTTTCACTCACTGCGTCTGTGTCTGTCTGTGCGTGTGTGTGTGTGTGTGTTTTGCACAGTCATATACAACACATCCAGTCAAGCGATTCCTGCCAAGTGAGTCCGCAGGCAAGCCAATCTCACTTTCTCTCTCTCTCTCTCTCTTCCACTCTTCCTCCTCCCTCCCATTTTCTCTCTCAGCCTCTCTTTCAGTAAATGCTTCATGTGTCATCTATCAGGCAGTATTTAATTCGTATAGCTGCAATATTAATGCGGCCACTGAGCAGTGCTGTTTTCTCAAGTTGGCTCTGGAGCGGTGGTTGCGCAGGAAAGTTGTTTTGAGGTTGAGGACATGTTGCTTTGGGGTTGCAGAGAGGAAAAGGGAGGGCTGATGGAAATGGATGAGCTCAATCAAAAACAACTTGTCACCACAACAGATGTTTTGAAGAAAAATGTCTCTCTTTCACAATGTTTGCAGCTTGTAATCATCTGGGAAGCTTGAGGGAATTTTGTGCCCAAACTAGTTGTAGAATAAACACTAGTGCTAGTTCAGAAGGTACCACAAAAATAGTTTGCGATATCGTACACAATTCACTTACAATTACACTTCAAGCACAACACTCATAACGCACAACCTAAGCTAAATAATTTGTCCACACTGAAAGTGAAAATCATACATGGCACTGCATGATCACTGCCAATCAGAGCATTGTTTTTATATACCCCTATGTGGGGCAGAATTTTGGACCAATGACATTTTACAGTGGGTGGGGCTACATAATTAGAACCCAAATCATCGACAAAACATCCTGTTGCTTGTTGCTTCTTGCATTTGCGGCTAGTTTTGTTACGTAACTCCTGGTTTGGAGTTAGTGTAATATTTATTCATACCACAGGAATGCAGAGAAACTGCAAAAACGCAACTTAAAATATTCTTAATTAGTTAACTAGAAATTAAAGCAGATGAATGAACATAAATGTCCCAGCAGAGCTAATTCTGAGAGTGAAAATGAAAGTTTAATAACTCTAAAGGGCAGGCAGTCCATCCTGCTGTCTCTCTTTCTGAATCTTTTGTTACTCAGGGGGAATTCCACAAGTGCACATGCTCATCGCCACCACAGAACGGATCCAGTAACAGGAGAGCGGCCACTGTTGCAGGTGCCGCTTCCACTCACGGCATAGGAATCCGGTGGCAGACCTCACACAAGGGCAGACGAAGTCAACAGTGGCGCCTCACAGCGACGAGATCACAGGCACGGTCGCTCGACTCATACTACGGTCATTTCCCTCAACTCTCTGGAATGTGTGTGTGTGTGTGTTTGATGTACACTCCTCTTCTCTTGCTTCGCTGACCCTTCACCCAGTCCTGCATCCTATCCTCCTTCACAAATGAGTGAGTCACTTGATCCTTCACTTCCACTCACCCTAATTTGTCAATCACTACCCACAACCCTCTAACAACTCTCTCTGTAGGAATCTGCTAAAATTGGCCACTGCCACCTTGTCCTCCCGCTGTTTAACAAACCCTCATCCTTTGACACTCTGTTATCCCAGACCCTCCAACATCACAACAAGACCTCCCACGGGAATCCACCATTGGTTTTACTGTAATTACCACTCCTGGACATAAAAGGACATTTCCTCCATATGCCATGTTTACACTGAAATCAGCTCTTGAAAATATGATTACAAATGAGTTTATTTTGCATTTTATTTTGACAAGGAATCAGTTGCTGCTACAAAGTAATGTAATGCAAGGGAAAGTGCTTGTATTTAAATTGCATTGCCAAAATTTCACCAAATCTCATTGGTAATAATTATTCCGGGTGCCTTTGACGTGGCAGTGTGAAAGTTCCGCTGAACTCAATTCAGATTGCCGGAGAGGGTAATGTGTTATAGTTAAATACTTATCTTTGCATCAGCGAACAAAAGCACATAAGAAGTTGAGATCAGTGCGGCTCTCCTTTTTCCACACTTCAGCTGCTCAACTGCTGCTTATCAAAAGTAAAGGTGTGGTACGGGATAGGGCCAGAATGCCATTACGACCATGTTTCACAACGTGTACCATCACGCACACACTCGCCTACACATCCAAAAACACACACACATTCCTGACGTTCCCCAGGCCAGGTAAACAAAGGAGCCATTACACATACACATGTAATAGGGGGCATCTATCATCCCTGGTGACAGAGGAACTGTTTGGATCAGGCAAACTACATAGTGACCCCTAAAACCATAGCTTGTACTGAGATCAGCCATGACACACCGCTCAAGTTTGATAAGACTAGCATCACTACACGGCAGTGTCCTGGCAACTGGCGAAACATGCTTTCCTTATCCAACTACCCTTGACCAGACATAGCAAAATTGATACACACACATGAATCTCCACAAATGCCTTCTTCACAGTGCAAGAAAACTCTCATCTGAAAGTCAGTAATTATATTATTTTCCTGTGTGAAAGATCAAGAACATCTATTATCTAGCACATTATGTAACTTTGTCAGAAAGAGACTTTATAGCTCTTCGTTTGTTGAATAATTGAGGCCCTGTGATGTTTAATCTACATTCAATTATACATCATTTAAAATGATACAAGTATGAAACACATTTCTGAGTCATAATTCCTAATATTTAGGCTTCAGCTGCATAGACGAGCGAAAAAAAAAAAAAACATTTATTAACAGGAGCATCTGGCCGCGATGGAGTATAGTTTAGCCTCTGTGGCTACATCAAGGCAAACGGGAAATTTGGGAACGACCCTCTTAGCATTTTTCGGGGAAAACAGGGAACTCGGAACGACCTCTGTGGTCACATCTAGACAGACAGAAGACTGGAAAACTAGCTTCATAGTTGAATCTCGACAAGCTGAAAACTCTAGAACGACCTCCCTGGTCGTCTCTCCCTGGTCGACAGACAGAAGACTCCCAGGTCGGCGCTGTTCGATACCATCTTCTGGGCTCGAGGGAAGACTGGAGATTCTGGCTTGGCAGTCGTGATGACTGGAGACTCTTGTGGAGTTCTGTGGAGTTTGGTGGCTCGATGGACAAAGCCTCTGATGCCAGGATGGCTGGCATGGACTGGTGTCTTCTTCAACCTCGCTAAAAATGAGGGAAGAACCACTTCGCCACAGCACCCAGTCTAAAGATTGCTTCAGGGTGAGGGTTGGATTACCTGGTGGTATCAACTGCGCAAGGTGATGGACTAATCCAACCCAGAACAAATCCATGAGAACTTGGTCATTCCAGGTTACTAAATGGCAATATTGATTTCATCTCAGATGACCGGTCCATACTGGAAGCTCAAGGCCCCGCAGAGTTCATCTTAACTGGTCTGGTCTTCTGTCACGGGACAGAAGAAGACAACACAGTTATAAATGAAACACAATGGTAAGTTTATTTGTAGGAATGGATACAGGCCGCTGACGTGGACAGGTGAGAGATGGATAGCAGGTGAGAGATGAAGCAGTCGGATAGTTTGAAGAGATAACCGTTCTGTCTTGTGTTTGCAGGTTGAGACGATCTTGAGAATCTTGGGACGAGGGAGACGGATGACTTAAGACAGATTACTTAAGACTGAAGACAGGTGAAGACGATCTAATAGCAGACTCAGGTAAGTAGCACCGATTGGAAGCCGGGTAAGTAGCAGAGTATGTACAACAGCGAGGGTAAACGTTCTAATGAAAACACAAGGTGGCAGTCCTACTAACGATGAGACCCGACAATGAATGAGTCTATGGTGCTTCCTTATATAGGGAGATAATGAGCCTGTGCATGGGTGATGAGTGATTTATCCGAGGCATCATGGCTGACTGAGTGTGCAGGTGTGAGACAGGAGGGTTTATGGGAAATGTAGTGCGAAGGTGACCGGTGATGGTGAATGAGGATTGTGACACTATCCTTTATGATATTCACATTTTTAAATGGTCTGTCCCCATGGAAAACTCTGTCACCATGAAGCTAGAGTGTTGAAGGTGGTTGCTAGGGTGTTGCTAGGGTGTTCTGGGTGGTTTCTAGGAGATTGATTACTGGCTCAAGTCAAAAGTGTCCTTATGCGGAAATTGTTAGTTACTATTCACATCTGTAGCATACACAGTTTAATACTTGGGGTTTTCAAACCTTTAAGCCTAAGTGAGAAAAATAGCAATAGCTATGCTTGTCTTAGCAAGCACCCCTGCAATTACGTTTTGTGAAAGAACATCCAAACACATAAATAATAACCCCCTATTTCAGGGTTACAAGAAAGCTGTCACTGTCTAAGGTGTGTAATTTTAACCCTCCACTGACATTTATAAGTGTCCATGCTGTATAATCAGAGAGAAAATAAAATGTCAGTCATGCTTTCATATGAAACAGCACACTTTACAATTCCTCTAGCATCAACACAAGTGAATGAAAGCACGTTTTGCAGAGACATATTTGCGCACTTGACATAATCTGAAGTGCTATCCTCCTATGAGATCAAGTCTTTGTAACAAGTCCCATAAAACTGATGAGTCAGTCTCTCATCATCACCACAGTGATCTGTCACCATTTAAAAGCGTTAATATAATATGGCCATCCCACAGTGCATGGCTCTCCCTCCACAATGTCATCTTTCAGTATCGCTTGCTCGGAAGTCACCACTGGGCCGCTTAGTCAAGACATCGCTTTCTGAGGACTCTAAGTCAGCACTAGACAAGAGGATATGACTAATTATGGATCGACTGAAGTGAACAATATTCATCTCTGTAAATGTGAGACTCCTAGAGACTCATAATATTAATGAGTTAAATGCATTAGGTGAAATTTATGAGATCTTATAATGTCTAGAAGTAATGTGCCTATATTGACTAGAGCACTCAAGACCGGATCAATACATTTTCTAACATGGTAACACTTTACAATCAAGTTCTCATTTGTTAACATTAGTTAAAGTATTAACATTTAACAATCTTTTTTAACGTTAATCATTATTTTGTAATGTTCATTGTTTGTTAGTTCACACTCTTGCTCATTGCAACTATTGCTCATTGTTCATGCTCAGATTAACTAATGTTAACAAATGGAACCTTATTGTAAAGTTTTACCTCTAACAATTTATGTGAAATTGCACTTGTTTGAAAGGTGTATTAATGCAGCTGAAGCCTGTGTTCCTACATGCCACTGTAGGCGGTAGATGACTTTCATGGAATGATTGGTTTCTTGAAAGGAGCTGTACTGTACAAACCTCTATTCAGTGAGCTTATTCTCTCTTGGACTGTGGGAGCTCTGAAAGCTCAGAGGAGTTCAAGAGATGTATCATGCAACATCCATTCTGAAGAGCTTATATTCCTGATAAGCCAAAAAAATCCAGCAAGGCCAAACCCACATTAAGCGAATAAAGATATGCACTTTGATTTTGCTGACTGACACCCTAAGAGCGGTTAACTGAATGGTCCAGCCCGGGCCTGATTATTGTAAAACAACATTTTTGGCGTACCGAGCAATTACCACACCAGCCACAGGAGAACGCCCATCCTGTTTCAGTGTGTGCACGTATGCCAACGAGATTCCAGTTAGCACCAAACACAACCTATCCTCACTAGCCCAGTGCGCCTGCCAAAAGTAGCCTCTCCCCAGGGTGTGCTGTGTCCGCTGTGCCACTAATGACGCCTGGTCTTTGCTGTTGTCTTAATAGGCTCATTAAAAGGCCTGTCACTGCTGAGCGGTCCCCCAGCTCTGGCTAATGACACTGCGGCAGTGGATCTCACACACGCACATGCACACCTTCATGTTTTCATCATAATAGAATGTGTTCTCATTCTCATTGTCTTTTAAGCTCAGGAAGTGTCTGAACTTTCAGTTCTGAACATTGCAAATGCTAACAGATGCCGGGCTTAGAGCGGCCTGTGGGTCCTAAATCAATGATAGTGACTTCAAAAAGCATGGCACAGTGTTAAGTGACTCTTTTTTAGGAAACAAGGTTTACTGAGTGTTAACACTACCACCTTGTGGTCAGTAAAAAAACGGCCTGACAGACAAAAATAGCTTAAACATGCATTTTAGTCTGGGACTAAGCTTAAGCCTTGTTTGTGAAACCGGTGGTAGGAGTTTACATTTACAAAAAAAAATTAAAATAAAATATTATATATATATATATATATATAATATTAGTGTATGTATGTATATATATATGTCACATGATTTGAGGTATTATTCACTTGAGGTATTCGTAGCACAAACAATTATGGATGAGTTACGCACATAATACTAGTGGGTTCACTAACCCTGAGAAATGTCTGACCATAGGTTTAACTGTCAGTTTTGGAGCTGACAATGATGATTAACACTGTTGAATAAGGGAAAACTGTGCTGGTCAGCCTAGGAAAGTCCAGGCTTATATTGCATGACAGTCCACAGCCTGGTAATTGCTGTCATAAAGCAAAAACAGAATGAATCAGTCACACAAAAAAATAGGGTTGAAACAGGAAATTGATTTTGCTTTTGTTTAAACAGAGAAATAGTTTTGTTCACTTTTTTTCAGGGGTTGACTGTGACATTTTCTGGACACACGTGATTCTTGTTTATCATTGCGGTGCCTCTTGGCAAACAGAGAGCTGAACATTGTGTTCTTGAGTGTCTTTTTACAACAACCATCAGCCGGCCAAAGAATGTTCCTTTTTGGCGTCACCTTCGCCCCCTGCCTCAACAGGACTCCAGGTTTCTCTGCTTCTCCTCACGTTCTTGTCTTTTATCCTTGTGGCTTTCACAATTTCTATTATGTTCTGCTTCTTTCCCTTATATATTCCCATTACATACATCAAAACTAGCTTTTAACATGTTCTTAAAGTGACAGTGCACTTAAAATAGAAAATTCAGATGTAAATTATGACAGAATTTCCATTTTGGGGTGAACTGTCCCTTTAAAAGTGTTAGTGCCAGTGCAAAATTCACACTACAGTTTGTCAAAAACTTTGTTATGTGTAAAGTTGTTTTGGGTGATTTCTAGAGTGTTGCTATGGTGTTGCTAAGGTGTTCTGAGTGGTTGCTAGGGCAGTAAGCAACTGCCTGATGCCTAGAAAAGTAACTGCACATAATAAACTACACTCAAAAAATGATTCTAGCTATTTGCTCAGTTTATTAAAATAAAATAAGTTGGAACGACACAAATCTTTAGTTTTTTTACTTAATTGCTATTTGAACTCAACATTTTACACATTTAATTTAATGTAATAAAATTAAGTTAACCGAAACCATTTGTGTTGGGACTACATGAATCATTTCTGTTGCGCTGAACTGAACTGGGCAGTGTATTTCTAGTTCCCAGCATGTTAATGTGTTTTTTAGTAAAGGGAAAGACCTGTTAAAGTTTGGTGTTCAGTTATATTTAACATTTAAAATAGTTTATGTTATGCAGATTTTTGAGGTTATCATTGTCGTGAAGTGTAGACCTTGTGGTTAGGCTGTGGGTGGCTACGTAAAATAAGTCTGTTCTCAATGAGCTGTAACTGTGCTAACCAGAGGACATTTTCAGGTTGTGTTGGTTACTAGCTTTTATAGAAATAATTCAATAAATTAGTTTGATTCAGTTCCACTGGTTTGCAAGTGGTCATCAGTTCTACCCCTCTCAAACAATGTTGGAACAGGGAACATGTATGTGTGTGTACGGCAGCTACTCACAACCTAAGCAAAAGCTCACCTCTTCACCACAATGGTAACTAAAAACAAAAAAAACACTATTAGGCACGGCAAAACTTTATCCCGTAACCTTTATTCACGCAACAAGATAACAAATCACTTCAAACAAATTAGATTTTGTTGGAAAAATTTAATCAATTTCATGGAAAAGTTTTCCTTAATTTAATTAAGTTTGTTCAACAGGGTTTTTTTGGTGTATGTACTGTATGATTTGTGGTATCACTCATGTCCATATTCACAAGCCATATTCCCTCTCCACTTGCAGACATACTTCTGAATCATTTCTGTGCCCCTCCTTTTTGCAATTTCTTTGCAAGAGTGTTCATTTAACTTTCAAAACTCAATTCAAAACCAGTCGAGTGACAAAAACATCACTCTCTGACTAAATGTGTCAGGAAACTTTGATCTGGCTTTGAGCACGGGACACTTTCAGATGTAATAAGCGCAGCAAGGTAGAGATTAAAAAGTGTTTCTTTCGCACAACTTTAGTGAGGCCTCAGGCCCCGGAAACCCCAGACAGCACATTGCTTTCCAAAGAAAGCGGTAAAATCCCCGCAACCACAAACAAAATATGTTTGATGGACACGTCATTCAGCCAATCGCATCACTCTGTCATCCTGGAGCCAACCCCAGTAATGCTCGTGACAGGCCTTCCTCTGCCGTTCTGACTGTGTGTTATCCTAACCACACACACACACATCGTGGTGAACCTATTGACTCCACTACAAACGTAGAGTTTTGTAGAGCTCTTTCATAGTTTGAGACTATTCAATTATGCTTTTTGTAAATATCAACTTTGTCTCAGATGTTTCTCCAAATAAAATTCGAAACAAATGAGGCATTTGTTGACTGTAAGAGCATTGTGCCATACAATTACTGTTCATAACAGCTTAGATAATTTGGTATTGGAAGAAATTGATGAGAAATGTTTCATATTATGAAATGAGTTCATATTGAATTTTCTGACTTTTGAAAACGTATAAATGAGGCATCGTTTAGATCTCTTCTGAGACTTCTGAGATTTTGTCCTCTTAAAAGTAAATGTTATTTATTGGCATTGACGGTTCTATGAAGAACCTTTAGAATCCATGGAACCTTCCCATTGCACAAAAGATTCTTTATACTGGAAAAAGGTTCTTTAGATTATAAAATGTACTTCACACTAAGAAAAAAATGGTTCTTTTAAGAACTGTTCGCTGAAAGGTTTATTGGGGGAAAACCAAAATGGTTCTTCTGGCACTGCTGCGAAAACCCCCTTTTGGAACCTTTATTTTTAAGATTGTAGAAGAAACTATTGAGATATTAAAGAGCTCTCATAAATAAATAAATATGAAATATTACATCCAAGCTGTTGGAGTTGCCATTTTGAAGACAAATGTGAACATGACATAACTTTGACGTATGACATAATCACGAATACTGAAACTCAGAAGTCCAGGGAAATTTTGTCCGAGGACAACTTAATCCCATTTGACATAATACGAAAAATTAGCAAAACTAAACATCTGTCACAAGTCAAAATTGTACCAAAAATCGCTTGAGCATTTTTGTATATGCAAATCTATTTAAGTACCACAATTCATTTCTGTCAAAGGAATTTCTGAATTCCCTAGAGGAAGTCAGGAGCGTCAGCCCATGTGAGTGTGAATGTTCCAGACATATAAACACTCCAGTGCAAGCCAACAGTGAGGAAAAAAACAGACCAAAACAATGTGTGCGGACGATGTGTACTCACCTCCGGCTCTCTCTCCTCTCTGTCTGCCTGTCTCTCTTTCTCTCTCTATCCATCCAGCCACGTTAACGATCAGGTGCTAGAAAGAGAGAAAAAAACATAGCAGACAAGTGTTCACTGCCATTTCCCTTTCTCAAATGAGCGCTCACATCTCTCTCTCTCGTCTTCTCATTCTCTGTTTCAGTTGCGCTGTATCTATTCCTCCCGGTAATGAAACTGTTGCCACACTCATACACAGACACATTGTCACAGGTACAGCTGTGCAACCTCTCCTGTGGTCTCCAAAGTCCAGTGTCTTGTGTAGTGCTCCTTTGAATAACTATTTTTATGACCTGTTGCCCAATGATTCATGCTGGTTGCACAACCAGGCAAAGCGCACAGCAGTATACATCTGTATATACACACACATACACGCACAACGGTGAGCGTGATAGTGACTCCCACACAGAGAAAAGAAGAGATGGAGCAGGTAGTAAACAGCTCAGGCTGAAGTTTACCTGCCGAACTTACAGCAGGAGCAATCGACTTGATCTAGTCTGTATGTTGAGACTTGTACGTGTGTGTGCCTTGAGAGATTCGGACGTGATGCATGAGAGTTTAGGGAGTAATTTGATTCTCATTCATATTGGCCAATTTGAGTTGGGCTGATGCAATTCAATGTCATGTTTAAACACAACAACAACAACAACAACGATAACCACAGAGAGAAAACAAGTTTTGTGAAGGGTAGGACACTAGATTGTGCTCTGAAAGGTTTTTGGAAGTTTTGGTGCCCAGATTCAGCATTATTATCTTGATAATGGAACTATTTCAGTTTTTAATAACAATTTACTCTTCTAGATAACTAGATAGATAACTGTTAACGGTCTCATCCCTCAATTTGTGTAAAAACAAGCAAAACACATTTTGACAGTAATGCATTCACAGTGGAAGTCGATTGGGAAAGGCAATGCTTGAACATTATATGTGTTAACATGTGATTATAGGATGATAAAATTGCTGTCACAACAATGTACAGCTGCTACTTTCATGTGATATGCAAAAGAATAACAGAAATGGATGTGACATAACTATCTGCAAAGTAATGTTTCCATGGATTAAACTTGGAAACTTGAAACACATTAACGTGTTACCAGAAGTTAATTTGGCTAAAAAGTAGTCGCACCGCCAGGAGGATAATTTAGTAGCTCAAACAACATGGTTCTGTACAGTATCAGTATAGAATAAAAAAATAATAATAATTAAAAAGGGCTTTAACAAAAATAGTTTTACTATTAAACCCTTAAAGGGTTAGTTCACCCAAAATTGAAAATAAAGTCAGTAATTACTCACCCTCATGTTGTTCCAACCATGTAAGACCTTCGTTCATCTTCGGAACATAATTTAGTATATTTTTGATGAAATCTGAGAGCTGTCTCACTCCTCCATAGGCTTTCAGAGGGACTGAAACTTGATGGCCCAGAATAGTAAGTAAAAACGTCATTTAAGGAGTCCAAATGACTACAGTAGCTCTGTATTAAGTCTATCATGTGACGAAAATACTTTTTGAGCGGAAAAACAACAAAAATAACGACTTTATCCCACTATTTATCCCACTATATACTCTCTGGAGAGTTCGCGGGAGTGCCACGACGCATGCGCGAGAACTCGCGCATGCGTCGTGGCACTCCCGCGAACTCTCGTCAGAGGCTCAAATTGAACAATAATAGTGGGATAAAGTCGTTATTTTTGTTGTTTTTCCGCTCAAAAAGTATTTTCGTCACATGATAGACTTAATACAGAGCTACTGTAGTCATTTGGACTCCTTAAATGACGTTTTTACTTACTATTCTGGGCCATCAAGTTTCAGTCCCTCTGAAAGCCTATGGAGGAGTGAGACAGCTCTCAGATTTCATCAAAAATATACTAAATTATGTTCCGAAGATGAACGAAGGTCTTACATGGTTGGAACAACATGAGGGTGAGTAATTACTGACAGAATTTTCATTTTTGGGTGAACTAACCCTTTAACGTGAATGGGATTTTTTACTAACATTGTCATTCGATTACTTTAAACAATTTTTGTCTTTACTAAGCGATGAGTGAAATTGTATTTTGTGATAATCAACAGCTTGACACAAATGACGACAGAGATATGAACTTTTATTAAACGTGTAACGTTCCTTTAAGAAATCTGATGATTCAGGACAAGTTAGATACTTTCAAATGGAAAACAATCCAAATACTTAATACCAAATACTCATTTATAAATCACCAAAAGAGCTTTAAATATGTTTTATTATTAATATAAAATACAGTTCTAAAGTTTGGGGTCAGTAAGATTTTTGTTTTTGAATGAAGCTGCATTTATTGGATCAAGCATACAGTAAAAAACGGTTGCATTTTATTTTACAGTAAGTGCACTTACATATTCAGCATCCTTACCTAACTGGGTAATATACGGTAACTACATGTGTTAAGGTTATTTATTTAATTTATTCCTCATTACTCCAGCCTTCCATGTCACATGATCCTTCAGAAATCATTCTAATATGCTGATTTGGTGACCAAGAGGTATTTATTTTTATCATCAATGCTGAAAAATGCAAATCAATGCTCTTATTTTTAGGAGAACAATTTATATGAAATAATTTGTAACTTTTGTTCAATTTAACGCATCCTTGTTGAATAAAAGTACTAATTTCTTTCAAAAAAAAATCTTGCCATATATATCTTATAAGATAAATATTTTATTTTTTTCGCAATACTTTTTTTCATCTTCATCTCTTCAAATCGCTCTCCCTCTGTCTTTATCTCTATGCAACACTAATGTTCAAATAAACACAGATTTTGTTCATCCCACTGGGCATATATAAGTGTAAAGAATGTACATGATCAAAATGCTCTCATGCTGCAGGCATCATAAAAACCTTCCCCCTTTGTTCAAACTGGATCACTGGCCCGACCCAGAGAGTTACAAAACAACTTCTCTTCAAAGGCTGTCTCTTCAAATCACCTCGGCTCCACTGGATCATACTATTTTTTACTATACTTTTGTGCAAAACTGCACAAATTCCCCAGACCACCAAAAACATGCAAATGGGGTGAAGACGTAACAAAGACTTTATCCCGTTCACCTCTGATTGGCCTTTGTGCCAGAAATAGATGTGACTGCTAGGGCCTTTTAAGAGCTCCCTGATCAAGCACATCCTAGCTCAATCTCTTTTGAGACGTTACGTTTCCTGACTGTTTCCGGCAACTTTACCTTCAAGTTAACTTTGTTGGATTGAAAGTAGACCATTCAGAAGAGCTCAACGAATGCTTCAGTGCACTCATAACAAAATCATCAAGAATCTCCGGACCACATCTGGACTTATTCAGCAATCAAATTCAAATGCAAGTAACCGTCTATAGATTTTAGATGCGTTTCTAAGTAGTTTTAACGTGATCTTGATTCTTTGATGTTTCTCATAGGCCGTTGTTAACTGATCGTAATCTTGCCATTCTCGTCTTTTCTCTTTCTCTCTCGTTCTTTAATTTTCTTTATTCTGTATATAATATTTGCTTAGTTTAGTTGTATGTAGATTCCTTTACTAAAACATTATATCGATAGTTTATTGTCTCTGTGTGTTTTGATTTAGCTACATAGCCTGCTCGTTTGTTAGGATAGGACAATATTTGGCCGAGATACAACTATTTGAAAATCTGGAATCTGAGGGTGCAAAAAAAATTGAAATATTGAGAAAATCACCTTTAAAGTTGTACAAATGAAGTCCTTAGCAATGCATATTACTACTACTAATATTTTTTATATATATTTATGGTAGGAAATTTAGAAAATATCTTC
This sequence comes from Romanogobio albipinnatus, assembly GCA_023566225.1. Classification (NCBI taxonomy): domain Eukaryota; kingdom Metazoa; phylum Chordata; class Actinopteri; order Cypriniformes; family Gobionidae; genus Romanogobio; species Romanogobio albipinnatus. The sequence continues at coordinate 46,654,161 of CM042245.1, read as the reverse complement.
ATGGAACATGATCGTTACTTAATATCCCAATGATTTTTGGCATAAAGGAAAAATCTATCATTTTGACCCATACAATGTATTGTTGGCTATTGCCACAAATATAACCGTGCGACTTATGACTGGTTTTGTGGTCCAGGGTAATTTATTATAATGCGTCATAATTAATTACATATTTCCCTTTTGAGATAATTTGCAACACTGTAAAAGATCATTGTTGGTTTAACTCAAAGTTACCTGGTTGCCTTCATTTTTAGTTCATTGAAATAAAAAAATGTGAGTTAATACAATGAAGGAGATTGATTTAATAAATAGAAACTCAAAATATTATGCTACCTGAACCACATTTAATTATTTAAGTTGATTTGACAAAAGATAAAAAGTTGTGATAACAAATCACGAAAACCATTTTTGTATGTAAAGCTGCTAACCAAGGTTAGTTTCACGCGATAAGCACAAGAATAGCAGAAATGGATGTGACATAACTATCTGCAAAGTAATGTTTGCTTGATGGAGCAAACTTGGAAACATAAATACAACGTGTTACCAGAAGTTAATTTGGTTTAAAAAGTAGGATAATTTAGTATCACAAACAACAGTACAGTATAGAATAATAAAATACATAATAATTAAAGGGCTTTAACAAAAATAGTCTTTACATTCATACTTTTAAACCATAATGTGTATGGCCTTTTTTACTCACTTTGTCAGTCTTTAAACTGTTCAACTACTGTCTCTACTAAGCGATGAGTGAAATTGAACCTGTAACATTCTTTAGGAAATCTGATGATTCAGATTTGCCTTCAAGTTACCAAGATTGAGTATTATGAGATTTAGCATTTGGAAAAAAATCCAAATACTTAATCTCATATACAATATATTAATCACCACAAGAGCTTCATTGTCACAGTTTGAGTTTGTAAGGTCTTGTTTAGAGTTGTTTTTCATGTCTGTATTTGTAGTTTTGTTTTTTGCTTATTGGTTCTGTCACCCTGAGTTTCCCTAGTCCATTTGTCACTATGGTTTCTGATTGTTATCCCCGTCACCTGTGTCTTGTTAATTAGTCTCGTCAGCTGTCACGGTTCTTTGATTAGTTCTGTGTATTTAAGCCTGTGGCTGAATCCGAAATCGCCCCCTAAACACTCATTCACTATTTCCTACCTTAGTCTACTAATATAGTTCATTTGAAGGAGTGAATGAAAACGAGTGAGTGAATTTGGACAGCCGTTGTGTGTACATTGGCTGTACATTTGTTATTGTGGTGCATTGTGGGATAGAATGAGTGCACTCAATAACGTTCACTATGGTTTCGGACATCACTACAAATGGCTGTCCCCTTAAATAGTGCCCTATTTGAGGGTATAGGGGGCGATTTGGGATTCAGCATGTGTGTGTTTAGTCATGTCCTGTTGTCAGTTATTGCTGCGTTTAGCGGGTTGTTCTGTTCTGTGTTCCAGAGTTCTTGTTAGTTAATAAAACCTGTAAACTGCTGCCAATAGATCCTGTCTCATCCGTGCTGCAACCAGCGTGTGACATTCATATAGGTTTTGTTATTAATATAAAATACAGTTCTAAAGTGTGGGGTCTGTAAGATTTTAGTTTTTGAATGAAGCTGCATTTAATGGATCGAGCATACAGTAAAAACGGTTGCACTTTATTTTACAGTACATGCACTTGTACAACTTCCCTACCTAACTGGGAAATATTTGGTAACTACATGTGTTTCAGGTTTAGTTTTAGCGTAGGTTCAGGGTTATTACCTAGTTATTACCCAGTTAAGAAGTACATAGTATATGTGGAACAGGACTGTAAAATAAAGTGCTACCGTAAAAACAGTAATATAGTGAAATATTATTACATTTCAGCATCAGTGTCACATGATCCTTCACAAATCATGCTGATTTTTGTGATCAAGAAGCATTTCAAAATGCTAAAAAAAAAAAAGAGTCAGGATTCTTTAATCAAAATTGTTCAAAATAACAATTTATTTGAAACAATTTGTTACTTTTGATCAATTTATATTTGTCATCATTTGTCACTTTTAATATATACGTATATAATGCATCCTTGTTGTATAAAAGTACTAATTTCTTTAAAAAAAAATCGTGCCATAAATATCTTATGAATAAAATAATACATTTTATCATCTCTCCGTCAGTCTTTATCTCTATGCAACACTACTCTAATGTCCAAATAAACTGATTTTGTACACGTAAACACACCATGTACAAATACAAAACCCACAACTTTTTCAGTTACACACTAAACATAAGCGACCGCTTTTTACAATACACTTGCGATATGACTGGCTTTGTAAAAACCCTGAACATTCAACTCTCACAGCCCATTCTGCAAACACAAACACATTAATTAACACTAAACCAGCTAAACTGAGATCTGGATATGAATAGGGGACATTTCTATTCACAGTCATACAGTACTCTGTTAGGTCAATCAAGACCTGTTTTTGTCTATGTGTGTGTCAATTTATCTGTTCTTCCTAACGTCTACTCTTATCAATAAAAAGTACATTTTCTGAAAAATATCTGAGCCTATACAAAACCCCGCCTAGGGTTAGGGTGTTGTGTGTGGTTGCTAGGGTGTTGCTATGGGATGTTCTTGTGGCATTGCTTTGCGGTTGCTAGGACATTCTTTAGGGTGGTTGCTTATGTTCTCAAACTAAACAAGTGCCACCCACAAGATATGATATTCTGGTCTCAAGATAAGACTTATGTCCGTCTTTCGAAGGAAGTCTATAATTTTTTTTCACCGGTTTTGTCTTTCACCAGGAAATAAGCATAAATCTGACTGCTTTGAAATGTACTAGTGAACATTTCCTCAACAAACCGCATGATTTGAGGTATGGTTCATATCTGTAGGATTTATTCTAAACCCTAAATATGAAACTTAGTAAGCGATAATAAATCTTGTTAAACTCTTTCAAACGGCAAAAAACTGGTCAGCAGTCAAATGCCGAGAAATAAAGGACAAGTTTTTTTTATGTAACCAGAAAAACGTCTCACAAAGCCACATTGATGCGACAGTTGATGTCTTGGTTTGAATCTGATGACTGGACCAGTTTCTGATTGAGTCTTTCTCCAAGTGTTTGGCAGTTAACTGCATCTATTCAATACCGTCAGCTCGCTTGAAATGAGAGCAGGGTTTGTTGCTAAATTCATCTGCACTTTACCTTTTATGGTACCATTTATATATGACTATGGCAACACACACATATACGGACTCCAATGCATGACCATTGGATCTTTACGTGTTCATCTCCATGACGACCTATTCGCTCATGTTTATCAGAGATATATTACGGAGAAAAAAAAACAGAAAAAGGGAGGAAGAGCAAAAATTTAGATCATGCAAACAAGAGCACAGGCCACCTCGATCTAATTACGGAAACGGTTACGGTTTCTAAAATAGAAACAGCCCCTAAACTGAAAAACTGTAGCACGCTCCAGAAGTGTGTCCTCTTCGAGCGACATGACTGCTCTCATCCACGACGCAAAATTAATGAGTTCTGCTGTACAGTTTAGAGGCTGAGTTAATGATTTGCAATCAAATCTAGCTTTAGGAAATCCCCCAGCCAGTTAATTAAACCATCAAGCCGTTTTTTATTCCAAGAAGGATAGTGACTCTTAGTTCAATAGAATAAAGATAAAGAGAGAATGAGAAAAGGCACCAGAGGGTTTGAGAATAACTATACAGTAGACTGTGGAAAAATGGGTGTTGACCGGCTGTGAGTCACATTACACGGTCACTTCCCTCATCCGCTGTCACGACTCATACGCAGATAACGTACAGCAGCGTCTGGAGGATTCTGGAGAAACAGAGATGCATCCCTGCATCTTCAGAAGCCAGAGGGCATTGTAATGAAAAACAGCTGAGCAAATTGTGTTATCCATTATCCATTGCGAAACCAGCTAAAAGACGTGTCAGTGTTGATATTTGCGCATTATACATGAAACGAGACACGTTCCGATCTCTGTGGGGAAGTCAGAAGTGCTCATCTGTGGTCTAGCATAGCATTACTAAAAGAAGCCATGCATGTTTTTCAGCAGTGTGAAGCTGTTTTTAATATTGTGCAGATTTTCCAGAAACGAGCTACGTTTTTAGATCACATTGTATTGTACAGTCTTACAAGCAGAGAAAGTGATCAGATACTCTTCTGGAATGTTCCTGGCGCTCTCTCTCTCTCTCTCTCTCTCTCTCTCTCTCTCTCTCTCTCTCTCTCTCTCTCTCTCTCTCTCTCTCTCTCTCTCTCTCTCTCTCTCTCTCTCTCTCTCTCGTAGTGTTGAGAAGCCATTTTCGGTGGTTTGATTATTTTCGATGGTTTGTTTTAGTAAGTCAATTTGTTCTGACAGTATATTTCAATGAGCTGGCTCAAAAAGTAGATTTGCTGATTCATATTCATATGAGTTAAGTGTTCACAAAATCCCCTGCCCATCATTTGCTCTTTTTTGTAGTTAATTTTATAAAGGTTTTTATAAAGGAATTAATTACATACTATTACATAAATATTTATTATTATTATTATTTATTTTACATTTTTTATTTTATCAATTGTGTTATGTGCATGTCATTCACATTAGGTTTTTTCTGTTTAGCTTCTTTTTTTTGTAGTTTTATTACTTCAACTTGGCAACTAAGTGAAATAAGTTTTTCATGTCAAGTCAAGTCAACTTTATTTATAACAACAATGTAGATTGTAGATTAACAATGTAGATTGTTTCAAAGCAGCTTTACAGTGTTAAACAGGAAAATAATGCAGCATCATTTTATTAAGCTGTATAGCCATTTTGGAGAAATGGCTGATGTCAACAGTTCATTTCAATTTCCATACGGTGACTGTGGGCTTTAGATCAATAATTAGATCAGTAATTTAGTTTATATGGTATAATTTAGTTTATTAATTAGATTTATTTCGATGTTTAGTTCATCTAATATTTGTTTTATTTTATTTCAGATTTAACCCCTTACCGAAATTATTTTTAATCATTTTAGTTTTAGTTAACATGCTTTCACCCTAACTGAGATCCTCAGGTTTTTACCAGAAAAAAGAATTGCCTCCTTAAAGTGATAGTTCACCCAAAAATGAAAATTAGCCCATGATTTACTCACCCTCAAGTCATCCTACACTCTAAAAAAAAAAATGGTTCTATATGGCACCAAAAATGGTTCTTCGTCGTAATCATAGGGGAACCATTTTTGGTGCTATATAGCACCATATCTTAACATGTTCTGTATATGGTAGCGGTGCTATATAGCACCATAGTTAGCGGTGCTATATAGCACCTTAGTCAAAGAACCGGTGAAGAACCTCTGAAGAACCGCTGAAGAACCACTGAAGCACCAAAATTGGTGCTATATAGCACTAAAAAAAAGGTTCTATATTACCCCTTTTCCACCAAGGCAGTGCTAGAGCTAGATCGGAGCCAGAGCTAGTCCCAGTTCATAGTTGGTTCAACTGAGGAGCCAGCTAAGAACCGTTTGCGTTTCCACAGGCTAGAGAGCCACAACAGAGCCAGGTCTTACGTCACTGTATACGTCTCATCTTTCTCAGCAGCAACGCTAGCGGGAAACACAAACACACCAGGCTTGTTTGAGATGCATCGGCGCTGCGCAGACCGATCCACGTATAATATTTAAAAAAACGCATGAGTGAATCAAAAGCATAAGGAGTCGTGTGCTCTCCCTGGACTCGTTGTCATACGGCGATCGATCTGCACAGCACCGCTGCGAACAAGCCTTCCATCAACAGTGCAAACGTTGTGTTACTGTTGATTCACATGGCTTTACGATCCTACATCGGCATCAAAACACAACGAAAACACAGCGAATCCAACGCATTCGTGCAGTTCGCCGTAATTTGTATAGACGGAGATTACAAACGAGCAGCAGCTGTTAGCTCCATTAGCTGCTATTTCAACAATGGCGGATCTCAAGTCTGTGTTCGTCTTGTTGACCCCGCCCCCAGTGCCTGACGTAATCGGTTCTTACTTCTAGCCCTGTTCTAGCCCAGCAATGTTTTGGTGCTACTTAAGAACCACTTTTCCTGGCTCGGAGCTGGAGCTTTGGGTGTGGAAACACAAAGAACCGATTTGGAACTAGGCTCTGGCTCCAATCTAGCTCTGGCTCTGCTTTGGTGGAAAAGGGGTATAAGGCACCAAAAATGGTTCTTGGCTCGTAATCATAGGGGAACCTTTTTAAGAGTGTAGGTGTATATGACATTCTTCTTTCAGACAAATGATCAAACGAGTTATATGAAAAATTCCAGGCTAATCCAAGCATTATAATTGTAGTAATAGTTGCTCTGTTTTTGAAGTCCATAAAAAATGCACCCGTCCATCGAATATCATGCTCCCGCGGCTCCGGGGTGTTGATAAAGGCCTTCTGAAGCGAATACATGGGTTTGTGTAAGAAAAATATCCATATTTAAAACTATTTCAAAAAGAAAAGTTCCAGCCGATCGCCCTCCGTGGAAAAGTGTTGAAAGTGAAACTCAAGAGGCGTACGTGAAGTCATGACGAGCGTACCTGGTCGAGTTAGTCTTTCGATCGGCAGGGGACCTTTCAACACTTTTTCCATAAATTGAACACGGAAGGCGGTCGAAACATTACTTTATAAAGTTTTAAATATGGATATTGTTCTTACACAAACGCATTGATTCGCTTCAGAAGGCCTTTATTAACACCCCAGAGCCGCGTGGAGCACGTTATTTGATGGGCAGATGCATTTTTTATGGACTTCAAAAACACAATGTCATATACACCTAGGATGACTTGAGGGTGAGTAAATCATGGGCGAATTTTCATTTGTGGGTGAACTAACCCTTTCGATGTCATTTGCTTCTTTTTGTTAGTAACTTCAACTGTAACTAGCTTTTGACTACTTTAGATTGATCAGTGCATCACAGAGCAAGCTTCATACAGTGTACACTGTTATAAAGAATGGTTCAATGGGGTTCTCGATTTTAAAGAACCCTTTATGCATACTATAGCCAATATGGAAAAATGTCTTAAATCATCACATAATGCTTTCATGTTTAACGGGTTCATTAATTTTTTTTTCCAGGGATAAAGAATGTTTACGAGCTGCTCAATTCATAAAATGTCATTCAAAATAAAACTTAATTAAAACAAAGTTAGTTAAAAAACTAAATCCATTAAATGAACCCATGATAGAACCCCTAAAAGGTTATAAGATGCGCCTGACAGAACCCTTATATATAGAAACTTTTCTTCTACGAGTGTAGTACTCCGAGCTGTTCAGGTCATTCTGACATGATGCACCAAAAGTTTCAAAGAAGCTTATCTAACACAGTACTTTAGTCTTATGACAGTTTTGTATCTTTATCGTCTATGTTATCTCCAGATCTGAAAAAAAGCTGTCCCTACCTTAACGGTAACTGCATGGACATGCTTTTGGTTTTTACTTTTTGCTTTTAGATTAGTCCTTGTCCACTGCTTTCTTCCACTTATTTCTTTTATTTCCCTCTCCCTTTCTATTACTAACAATATTTACAATTGCTTAGTGGTTACAAGAATATACAATAAAGAGCTTTTTATCAAAAATGACTCATACATGCCTTTCCAGACACTGACCTCCACGGAGTTGCTATGGAGATGCTACACTGTGGAGATGGCCTCTTTCAGACTAACTCAAATGACCCCCAGCACTCCTGATCAGCCAATCAGAGGTGACTTGTTACATCATACAATTTCAGCCAATCGCAAAGCACTCCGGTTCTTGAGGCAAAGACAGCATCCATTGAATTGAGTGGAGCCACACAAATACAATCCTTTTAGCGAATCATGTCACAATGACATGAAGTTTGGCAAATCACAAAACACCAATCAAATTCGAGTTAAAGCTTGCCTGAGGATACACTGTCAGACTGATGAAATAACAGGGCTGAGCAACTTGTAATAGTCACCATGACTAAGGACTTTTGTAATGACTTCTTTTTTTTTTCACCTCATTGTTCAAAGTGACCTAGTGGAATGGACAAGTCTTTTCAAGGAAGTAGGAAATGTGTGAGTGTATCTGACAGCAATGGTATCAGAATGATTATCAGAACTGTGTGTATGTGTGAGCTTTTTATTGGCAGAGAATCCAAGTGAGTCATTGTGATAAGGAAAGAATTGTATAAACCAGAACAGTGCCAGGGCAGAGAGGTTGGGAATAAATATTGCAACCACATAAAACAATATTAAGTTCCTTACACACCCACATGGTTGTCTGTTGATAATGAACACGATTAAATACTCTTTCTTGGATGAAAATTGTTCAGATAAATAACAAATGTGAGAGAACTGATTCCTGATGAGATGACTAACCGACTTATGCTCAAAATACAATCAGGTACAATATACTAGTGCAAATGTACAGTCCAGCACTATACAACGTCTACAATCACTAATAAGGTTCATTCTCGTGTTATGCAGCACGTTTGAGCTTCAGCAAGAACCAATGAGGTTCATTCTCGTGTTATGCAGCATGTTTGAGCTTCCGCAAGAACCAATGAGGTTCATTCTCATGTTATGCAGCACGTTTGAGCTTCAGCAAGAACCAATGAGGTTCATTCCCTTGTGTTATGCAGCACGTTTGAGCTTCCGCAAGAACCAATGAGGTTCATTCTCGTGTTATGCAGCACGTTTGAGCTTCAGCAAGAACCAATGAGGTTCATTCTCGTGTTATGCAGCATGTTTGAGCTTCAGCAAGAACCAATGAGGTTCATTCTCATGTTATGCAGCACGTTTGAGCTTCAGCAAGAACCAATGAGGTTCATTCCCTTGTGTTATGCAGCACGTTTGAGCTTCCGCAAGAACCAATGAGGTTCATTCTCGTGTTATGCAGCACGTTTGAGCTTCAGCAAGAACCAATGAGGTTCATTCTCGTGTTATGCAGCATGTTTGAGCTTCCGCAAGAACCAATGAGGTTCATTCTCATGTTATGCAGCACGTTTGAGCTTCAGCAAGAACCAATGAGGTTCATTCCCTTGTGTTATGCAGCACGTTTGAGCTTCCGCAAGAACCAATGAGGTTCATTCTCGTGTTATGCAGCACGTTTGAGCTTCAGCAAGAACCAATGAGGTTCATTCTCGTGTTATGCAGCATGTTTGAGCTTCAGCAAGAACCAATGAGGTTCATTCTCATGTTATGCAGCACGTTTGAGCTTCAGCAAGAACCAATGAGGTTCATTCCCTTGTGTTATGCAGCACGTTTGAGCTTCCGCAAGAACCAATGAGGTTCATTCTCGTGTTATGCAGCACGTTTGAGCTTCTGCAAGAACCAATGAGGTTCATTCTCGTGTTATGCAGCATGTTTGAGCTTCCGCAAGAACCAATGAGGTTCATTCTCGTGTTATGCAGCATGTTTGAGCTTCCGCAAGAACCAATGAGGTTCATTCTCGTGTTATGCAGCACGTTTGAGCTTCTGCAAGAACCAATGAGGTTCATTCTCGTGTTATGCAGCATGTTTGAGCTTCCGCAAGAACCAATGAGGTTCATTCTCGTGTTATGCAGCATGTTTGAGCTTCCGCAAGAACCAATGAGGTTCATTCTCGTGTTATGCAGCATGTTTGACTTTCGCAAGAACCAATGAGGTTCATTCTCGTGTTATGCAGCATGTTTGACTTTCGCAAGAACCAATGACGTTCATTCTTGTGTTAAGCAGCATGTTTGAGCTTCCGCAAGAACCAATGAGGTTCATTCTCGTGTTATGCAGCACGTTTGAGCTTCCGCAAGAACCAATGAGGTTCATTCTCGTGTTATGCAGCACGTTTGAGCTTCCGCAAGAACCAATGAGGTTCATTCTCGTGTTACACAGCACGTTTGAGCTTCAGCAAGAACCAATGAGGATCATTCTCGTGTTATGCAGCATGTTTGAGCTTCAGCAAGAACCAATGAGGTTCATTCTCGTGTTACGCCGCACGTTTGAGCTTCCACAAGAACCAATGAGGTTCATTCTCGTGTTATGCAGCACGTTTGAGCTTCCGCAAGAGGTTTATTCTCTAGCAGGTTCGGTTGAGCTTCTTTTTATGTTCGCTGATCATGGTTGTTGCGTAGCTGCCAGTGGAGGGACAGAAATCTCTCCGATTTTATCAAAAAGATTTTCATTTGTGTTCCGAAAATAAATGAAAGTCTTATGGGTCTGGAACTATATGAGGGTGAGTAATTAATGACAGAATTTTCATTTTTGTGTGAACAATCCCTTTAGTTACGTGACAAATTCAAGTCATTAACTGTTCTAAAAATATTTAACATTAATGATTAATTAAACAAATAGTAAGTTTATGTAATTATAAAAAATATTATAAAAAAAAAATTTTGACGGAGAACTAAAATATGGCACAAACTAAAAAATATATACGTAAAAATGTATTAATTAAATTAATTGCGTGCACACACACATATACATATAAATTGAAATGAATTATATATAATTATCATGATTCAATTGAAAAAAAATAGTGGCAACCCTAATTTAAGCTTAGACTAATTAAGAAACCGAGACCCACCATTTCAGCATGGTCCAGGTTAATAATACTGGAGTGGGAAATTTGGGGGGGCCTGGGAAACAGGGCACAAATTCTGTTGAGTTGGGTTGTATGCCATGTGCAAGGTTTGTGTGCTGTGCTGTGCTCCAAGGTGTCCATGTACTTGCGAGCATGACTGCTTTGTATATTAGTGTCTGCACACATTGTCATCTTTTCAGCAAATTAGTGATTGTGAGCATTTATCGTGAGTGTTGAGTTGGTGTGTGTGAGTGAGTGAAATTCCCAGCAATGACCATTTGCATAAATCTATGAATACACCAATAGAAGCACAATGAAGGCTGTGGGTTTGGCTCAAGCACATCTCAAAAATAAAAGTGTAGGCCTATCAACATGGCTTGTTTGTGATCATTAGTGTGTAGATTTCACTAATGTTTTAAAAGTGGTGTGTGTGTGTTTGTCAAGAGCTAATTTTAGTAAATGATATAACAATGTGGGGTCACATGGTCAGACCACAATCCCAGCAGCCAATAAACAGCTGACACATATAAACAACATTCTACACATTCGCCAGGATTGTGTGACACACACACACACACACACACACACACACACACACACACACACACACACACACACACCTCCCCTCTAACTGCTACATCATGCATCAGTGCACTACAGCCCTCTAGTGGAAGCAAAAAGTACACTACATAGTAAAACCAAACGTTGAGGAGATATTACACACATAATCCAGGAGCATTCCTGCACAATCTAATTAACATTTTTATTCTGAAAACGCACTTTAACTGGAGTGATTGGAGTCCCTGAACTGCACTGCCTTCGGAAAAACAACTTCCATAGTGTGTGATGCTAAAACTATGAGACAGATGGTTACATAACGCACATATACACCCGCATGTCCAGAAGAATAGAGATAGAAAAGCCTATAGGCTGAGACGTTTGCTCATCAGCTGGAAACTATCACATGATCTCTCTACTTCCCAATCTGTACATATTATAAAAACCAAGCTATCCCAGTTCATCTGTTTCACATGATCTCTCTACTTACCAATCCGTACATATTATCAAAACCAAGCTATCCCAGTTCAACTGTTTCTTTATCCATCACTTCCTTGGTGTGTTTGCCTGAGGCGGCAGCTGCAAAGAATGCAAAAGAGCCACCGGACCGTGTCAACACCAGAACACACTCACATAACTTCCTTCATCTACACAGTGAACACATGCACATACACCACAACATGAGGTATTAACTGCAATAGATGAGAAGATCAGAATAGCAAGACATTTGCTCCGAAGAAACACGTTGCCACAATGAGTTTCTATGCAGTTGCTAACATGTTCTGGTCTTTTTAGCAAGTTATTTTGTTTCTAGGGTGTTCTGGGCGATTGCCATGGTGTTGCTAATATATATTCTGATTGGTTGTTAAAAATGTTATGTTGTTGCTAGGGTGTTGCTAATATGTTCTGGACTGCAATTCCCAAAAGCATAGTTGGCCTATATAGATTGCAGAGACCATATGCCTTTTTAGAAACACAGCCCTGACTGGTTGTTTGCAAGTTATGTCATTGCCAGGATGTTGTGGGTTGTTGCTATAGGGTCGCTAATATGTTCTGATTGATTGTTTGCAAGTTGCTGCGCCGCTGCTGTGTTATGGGTGGTTGGAATTGGTCCAAGTCAAAAGAGCTCTGATATTCCAGTCAGATCTTAGATATTACTCAGCTTTTTTTCACCCATTTTAATGTAAGCTAGAAAAAAACATAAGTCTAACATGTTCAAATTGCTGTTGTTGCTAGGGTGTTCTGGGTGGTTGCTATGGGGTTGCCAACGTGTTCTGGGCTGAGATTCCCAAAAGCACAGTTAGTCTAAGTAGATCATAATGGCCACTGGTGCCAATGGTTTCTATGATCTTGGTTTATGATGCTGTTTGGCAAGTTGCTGTCATTGCTAGGGTGTTATGGGTGTTTGCTATGTTGTTGCTGCTAATTGGTTAAAGTCAAAAGAGCTCAATGACATTTCAGTTGGACCAGATATTGCTCTGGTGCAATAACAGCACACTATAACAATAATTTTAACACTAATTCAGTGAGAATAGGGGTCCACAGCACAGCTAAAACGATGACAAAACAGAAGGGAAATATAATTGGAATCACTTTCAGAACGTTTTCTTTTTCCAGCTGATTGATAAAAACATTTACAGCCAATCAGAATCGACCCGACTTTAAAGAGCTTGAGCATTTAAAGTGGCAGACCACACTGCAGCGCACCCTTATAATAAATAAGGGTATATAGAAGCAATAGTAACCGTGAGGTTTGCCAAGCACTGCTAATAATTAAATGGATAAAAGATGCAAAAGCAAAACAAATAGTTATCAGGAAAAGTTAGACCACATTATAGTGGCTTCTCTGTGTAGCCATATTTGTGACCGTCTGCATGTGGGCGTTTGTCCTCTTTTGCTTGGTCGGCGCGTGGGTGCTTGTGTGTGCGCTCTCACTGTTTGTGGAAGGAAATGTTTGCATTTGTTATGTGCTAGCGTGGGAGTATGTTTGACACACTGTGCATGTATGTATTTGCATATGTATGTGCAGTGCAGTGACATGGTACTGGCATAGTGAGCACTTCCTGATATGTGTGCCAAGCATCTGCCTACGTGTCTGGTGAGGTGTCAAAGGCCTTCTACCCACGCTAAAGAAAGATCTGGAAGCCTAGCAGCTTGACGAGAGGCCACAGCCTTTTCGTTGGCCCTCCTTCAACTTTCTTTAAGCTGGTGAGAACTGATTCCTGACCAGAATTCTTTCTGCTTATCCTTATCTGAGTATATACAGCCTGATCTAGGGTCAGTGGCCACAATTATGTGTTTTAGAATTCATGGGAAAGTAGCCACTAGGTGGAGGCAGCTGTAATGGAGTAATAGAGCCTGTGCTGATACTGCTTGGTCATGATGAACTACCCTTTGACAGATGATGCCCTGAGATTTTTTTCTTTTAGCTGATGTTTCAGCACCATATGGGTGGATTCTAGAACTGTAGTTACAATTTCAGGCTGACATGGTAAAAAAAAAAAAGGAAAACGGTAGATAACAATCAGAGATGCAGCATTAGGTTTGTATGACAAAGCAAGCCAAAATAATGCTAATGGAAAGGGGAAATACATTTACATTGCAAAAAAAAATAGTGATATCTTTTTGTGAGCAGAGTAACTGTTTATAGCGTTCTACTTTTATTGACCTCACAAGATTACAAGGTGTTATTTTCCTGTAAGATTAGCTCAGACTATCAATACATGATCTGTACATTTTCTGGCTATTAGCAGAGAAGCTGCATTTGGTTCTCCTTTCTGTTTTTCTTCAGCAATTCATAAGGGGAAATCAGTGATCTGGCTAAATATGGCAGCCAATAAGTCCATTTTTATCGCATATAGGCCATTCGAGCGCACAAGAGAAGAAAGAAAAAGGAACGGATTTTAACACAAGGACCCAGACTCAGCATTTAGATGGAATGGATGATCGTGCATAAAGGTGTATCTCATGAAACATGTTAAGAAGTGGTATTGTACAGCATTTCTAAATAATTTTCCAATGAGAAATAATAAACAAATGCCAAAATAAAACACCTCTTTACACAGGAATGTGGGAGCAAAATGTGCGTAATTATCATGTAAAATCACAAACATATTAATCCTAAATAGTCCAAAATCCAAAATATAATTGAACTTTTATAACATGATACTTTTTTTCCATTGATTTTGAGGTGAAATGTGACCTGAAACATTCACCCATAAATCTTTTAGCACGCTTCCTCTTCCTTTTAACCACTCCTTTTAAAAAAAATCCCTCAATAGAACTGCCTTTAGGGTAATAATTCCATCATCCTCGTGTGTAATATGTAATTATGCAAGCACTTAACACATCATAAAAAAAATCACACTTTACCAAATGTTGCATAAGCATTCACCAACAGATGCACTGACAAAGCGGAGTTGTTTTCATTTGTTTTAGATATCCAAATTTGGAATCAAAGACACATAATCTATGCAAACAATGTAATGTGATACTGTATATGCACATACCTTTAATTGACTCAATGTATCAAACTATTAGCCCTATAAATCAAAACAGAAATTAGACTTAATACACAGGCCTATTGTATTGTAGTCCTACAAAAATGTGAAATATTGTGACTGGCTCTATCCAATCACATTTGCTATATCTTAATACAAACACTCACAGCCACAAAATAAATTTAGTGATGATAAAAATAAATAAAAAACTAGCTGAGCTACTTATTAGTGCATTTCCTTTCCCAACAGGCTCAAGCAGCATTCAGAAATGCAACTATCTACATCTTTTGTTGTTAGCTTATGGCATGAGTCAGCACTTCATGCTATTTAGCCTGACTGAAAGCATTTTTACTGGTTACGGAAGGACATCCCAATTATATGGTTAGAAATGCAAGCGTTAAAGGTAATGAGAAGGAAAAACTCTAGCTTTTTTTAAATGAGGCTCTAAAAAATACTATCTATGGACAATAGACTTCATTAATTTGTTTGTTTGGTTTCACTCCTTTGGCTTGTTTACTTTGCAGGTGACAAAAAGAAGAGGAAGAAGGAGAGAAGGGATGGGTTTTATATATGGGATGAGGGTAGCTTTCCTCTGGCTGGAATGACCCAGTGGAATTGACCTGATTTTCACAAGGCCTTGGTTCCAATTAGACAAACACCCTGCCCGAGTCCTTTTATTAGTTGGAAAACAAGTCAATACTGTACCGCCAAGGAAGTTTCTATAACAATAATCTCCACCACCACCAGGAAAAAAACATCTGTAAAGGGACTGTCTGTAACGGAACAATTATTTTCAGAATTTACCGGAATCATTTCAGTTCTGTCCAAAAGAAACAGTCCAGAGAAAATGACTCATTATTATGCAGTCTCAATAAAAATGAAGGAAGTAATTTGACTTGGAATCACTTGCTCACATTGTTTCTTTCATTGACCAAATGGCTAAATTAAGAAAAGACGCTGTCCTTGGTGGACTGTGGTGTGGTTTTCTTGATGCAAATGTGCCTAAAATTGCATTAATATGGCAGTTTAGACTTCTTGCCTGTAGCGTTTTACATTTCCTATGAAAGTTTACTGCGTTATGTTGAACGAACCGCTTCCTCTGCTAAGGGATCTGCATAAGGAACACGTTGTACTCTCCGGTGCGGCGGAATCAAAGCGTTTTTTGCCGACCGCTGCCAAGTCGAGCTTGTGTCATTACTCTGTGAAAATGTATCCTCTTTATGCTGGTCACTTAGAAAGCCAAGCCACAGTAACTCTCCTACTCTTTCACACACAAACACACTCAGACCTCACTCTTGATAGATGAGGTTTAGAGTAGGGTGGAACACAGTGCCCGTAGAGAGTTGCTCTTTGTCAATGGCATCCCGAGTGAGATATGAGTTCACATTAGGCAGCGGAGGGCTCGGGCAGGGGCCGTGCCAGCTTTGCTTGCCCGGGCACATTCCTCTCCCATTCAGCACTTTGGGAACCGGGAACTCGGGACACAAATATCGGCCATCGCCGCACTCGCCCTGCCAACCTGAGAAGCCCTGGGAAGAGAGGAAGGATCTCTCACAAAGCCAAGGTTTGAATAAAGGCTTTTAAACCATAAGTACCAGAGTTTTTCTTGAACACAAAGGGGTATTTAGTGCTTTGAATATCATAAATGGCTGTGGGTTACAAGGAAGGCTTAGCATGCTTGAAACCAGCAAGGAAAGATGAAAGAGAATGATTTGTTGGCTACTGGGTGATCAAGTTTGAGAGCTACAAGCTCGAGATGAACTTCAAAGTAAAAAAGAAACAGCCTTCAAAACACGTTTTATTTTCACTGTGTAACATATTTTCCAAGTAAAACAGCTTAAAAAATGTTTTGTTATTCATTGGAAATAATTGGATCGTGGATTCTGAAGGACTACCCTCTTTCTGATGCACATCCAGCACCCACTTTTGAAGAGGCTGAAGATCAAGTACTCAATGTATCCTAATGTCAGAGTTTTACAATCCAACTATTGCTACAATCCTAATTAAAAATATCTGAACCCAGCTCATCAAGAGGTGCGCTCCATTTGACCAAAATGCCCTGCGAAGTGGACTTAAGATGGCAGAATACCCTAATACCCCTTTTCCACCAAGGAAAGACAAGGGGCACTGCGTTGGTGCTGGTTCGGAGCCAGAGCCTAGTTTCAAATCGGTTCTTTGTCTTTCCACACCCAACGCAACAGCTCCGAACCAGGAAAAGTGGTTCTTAAGTAGCACCAAAACATTGCTGGTCTAGAAGTAAGAACCGCTTGCTTCAGGGGCTGGGGGCGGGGTTACTGTGACCAACAAGACGAACACACACTTGTGACCGCCATTTTTGTAATAGCAGCTAATCGAGCTAATATCTGCTCGATTGTAATCTCCATCTATTCAAATTACGGCGAGCTGCACAAATGCGTCGGATTCGTTGTGTTTTGATGCCGATGTAGGATCGTAAAGTTATGTGCATCAATACGCAACATTCGTGGATCGGTCTGCGCAGCTCTTAGAAGGCTCGTCAGTCAAACCAACTACGAACTGGCACTAGCACTGGCTCTGAACTAGCACCCGGTTCATTCTGGTGGAAAAGGGGTATATGAAGTAAGATTCCAATCTGAAGGTAATCAGATTTCCACCCCTCTATTGACAGTCCATGCAACTACCATTTGCACGTCAAGCATACTTGAGCTTCCGTTTACCATTTGCGTTGATGAATGTTTACATGTGAATAAAATCCTAAATGAAATCTGTTCATCATATAAAGTGATGGTGTCACTTCAGAAAATTTGAGCTAAACCATTCAATTCATATGGCGATTTCTTTATGAACTTTTTGAAGAGACAAAGCAGTGGACTGTTACATCCCTTGCCTGGAAGTTTCCTTAGCTGCGTTCTGATTGACAGGGTCCCCTGCTCCCTATTCCCTGTCAATCAGAATGAAGGGACAGAAATCTCTCAGATTTCATTAAAATCTGATCTTCATTTGTGTTTCGAAGATGAAAGAAAGTCTTACGAGTTTGGAACGATGACAGAGTGTTCTGAATGAACGCATTTTGTCAAGTAAAGTGCACTTCAAAAGATATCCTGTGCTCAGGGAATAGGGAGCAGTGAACACCGTGTAGGGTGTGGGGACCCTGTCAATCAGAATTCAGCTAAGGAAACTTCCAGGCAAGTGTATTGGGGCATGTTAGAGCTAAACTCTGTAGGACATTGGACCTCCAGGAGCTGAATTAGACACCCCTGCCCAATGGTAAAGCTTCATTTTAAGAGGCAATATAATGAAATCACTGGGTCCATTTAGATTGTTGAGTAGCTCTGAAATGATCCACACTGCAATAAGTTGTTCACTTTGTTTGACCTTTCCCTCTATTTTCTCTGTCCCATATTTATTCGCCTCTCTTGCTTCCTCTACAACTCTGCTACCATATATCCTCTCTGAAGTCTTGTTAGTCTCCTTTTCTTCACTCATTCTGCCCTCTTTTTTTGCTCAGGGTAATGGCGGCAGCCTCTGCTTCTGTACTGCTGCTCCTGCGTCATCGCTCACTTCCCCTCCCGTCCACCGTCGGATGTAAACACACGCAGTCACATGGGAGCAGTACATCATGACCACACACACAAACCCCACAGCGGAAACGCAGGTTTTACAGCTGAACATGAATCATACACTCATATGAATCGAACAAACCCCTAATCACGCACCTTTGAACATCATCACGACATGCTATTTTAAACTTTAACAACCTGACATACGCAGATGCCTCAAATAAAACGCACATTAACACTAGGACAAACACGTGCATTTAAATAGTGCCTTTTTTATCAGGAAATGAAACACACATGCTGTTGTTTTTTGAGCTGTTCTCTAGAAGCGTACATTTAATCTTGGGTTTCCAGTAAAATGTTTGCATTAGCTGCCGTGTCATAGTTGAATCATCAAAAGAGGAAGCTGTTGAACGTCAGACCGTCTGTGCTTAGAAATGATGTTATCCGAGCTGAAACGGCATGATGATTTTGGATGAGGGATGTAAGGTAATTAGAGCAAAATTAGACCTCGTTTCAGACCTGGTTTCAGTTCTGAAGCTCTTGTGATCTGCATTTCTATCAATAATCCTGATACGTCGTAGCTGATGACGCACTTCATGATGTCTGTTTGTTTTCGCCGAGCGGGAACACACATTAACGTGCACGCACAAACATCCACAGCAAACCTCTCCCATGCGTCAGCAGCTCCTGGTTCAATTTAAATGCAATGTTAATCTTATTGTTTTCCTCCATGCAGTGGTGAGTAAATGTGCCTTGTTAATTCACCCCAGAGTGGAAATAACTCCTTACAGCACACTGATCCACTTAACTCTCCCCAGAACAACATGACCTCAAGTCGGTTTTTCCCATTCACAAAGACAAGCCACTCTCATAAATACCGTCCTTTTCGGGGAATGTTTACAAGGTACAAAACAATAAGGAAAGCCCTAAAAATTCTGTCACTTATTACTCAATTGACTTGCATTTCAAGGGACGTCAAGTCAAGTGACTTGACACACAGCCAATAAGTTTCCAGGCCAACATAAGTTGGAACGGAAGCCAGCCGTTTGGCTTACTCCGCTATTTAAGGGACACGCAAGGCACAGATGGAGTTTCGTGGTAGTTGTGATCTTTTTTATAAGTACATTGTGAAACTTTCCCCCTCCTCTGTACAACATTAACAGCCATTTGTGTTGTTTGAGATCACTTAAATCTAGGATGACCAGGCTAAAAAGTAAATATGTTCTCGGTTCAGCTGTTACGCTCATTGACTTAAAGCTAGTTCACCCAAAAATGCAAATTCTGTCATAATTTTCTCACCCTCCTGTCATTCCAAACCCGTAAGACTTTCGTTCGTCTTCAGAACACAAATGCAGATAATTTCAATGAATTCTGAGAAGTTTCTGACCCTCCATTGACAGTCCATGCAACTACTACTTTGTCTACTACTACTTCAAAAAGTTTATAAAGAGATTGTAAAACTAATCTATATGAACTGAGTGGTTTACTCCACATTTTCTGAAGAAACACAATTGCTTTATATGATGAACAGATTGAATTAATGTTTTTATTCACATTATAAACATTCATCAACTCACACATCAGCTGTGTCAACAGAAGCTCAAGCATGTTCACTTGACGCGTGAGAACCAATGAGGTTCATTCCCTTGTGTTATGCAGCACGTTTGAGATTCAGCAAGAACCAATGAGGTTCATTCCCTTGTGTTATGCAGCACGTTTGAGCTTCAGCAAGAACCAATGAGGTTCATTCCCATGTTACGCCGCACGTTTGAGCTTCAGCAAGAACCAATGAGGTTCATTCCCATGTTACGCCACACGTTTGAGCTTCAGCAAGAACCAACGAGGTTCATTCCCATGTTACGCCGCACGTTTGAGCTTCCGCAAGAACCAATGAGGTTCATTCCCTTGTGTTATGCAGCACGTTTGAGCTTCCGCAAGAACCAATGAGGTTCATTCCCTTGTGTTATGCAGCACGTTTGAGCTTCCGCAAGAACCAATGAGGTTCATTCTCGTGTTATGCAGCACGTTTGAGCTTCCGCAAGAACCAATGAGGTTCATTCCCTTGTGTTATGCAGCACGTTTGAGCTTCAGCAAGAACCAATGAGGTTCATTCCCATGTTACGCCACACGTTTGAGCTTCCGCAAGAACCAATTTGGTTCATTCCCATGTTACGCCACACGTTTGAGCTTCAGCAAGAACCAATGAGGTTCATTCCCTTGTGTTATGCAGCACGTTTGAGCTTCAGCAAGAACCAATGAGGTTCATTCTCGTGTTATGCAGCACGTTTGAGCTTCAGCAAGAACCAATGAGGTTCATTCTCGTGTTACGCCACACGTTTGAGCTTCCGCAAGAACCAATGAGGTTCATTCCCTTGTGTTATGCAGCAAGTTTGAGCTTCAGCAAGAACCAATGAGGTTCATTCTCGTGTTATGCAGCACGTTTGAGCTTCAGCAAGAACCAATGAGGTTCATTCCCGTGTTATACAGCACGTTTGAGCTTCAGCAAGAACCAATGAGGTTCATTCCCATGTTACGCCACATGTTTGAGCTTCAGCAAGAACCAATAAGGGTCATTCCCATGTTACGCCACACGTTTGAGCTTCCGCAAGAACCAATGAGGTTCATTCTCGTGTTATGCAGCATGTTTGAGCTTCAGCAAGAACCAATGAGGTTCATTCTCGTGTTATGCAGCACGTTTGAGCTTCAGCAAGAACCAATGAGGTTCATTCCCATGTTACGCCACACGTTTGAGCTTCCGCAAGAACCAATGAGGTTCATTCCCTTGTGTTATGCAGCAAGTTTGAGCTTCAGCAAGAACCAATGAGGTTCATTCTCGTGTTATGCAGCACGTTTGAGCTTCAGCAAGAACCAATGAGGTTCATTCCCGTGTTATACAGCACGTTTGAGCTTCAGCAAGAACCAATGAGGTTCATTCCCATGTTACGCCACATGTTTGAGCTTCAGCAAGAACCAATAAGGGTCATTCCCATGTTACGCCACACGTTTGAGCTTCCGCAAGAACCAATGAGGTTCATTCTCGTGTTATGCAGCATGTTTGAGCTTCTGCAAGAACCAATGAGGTTAATTCTCGTGTTATACAGCACGTTTGAGCTTCAGCAAGAACCAATGAGGTTCATTCTTGTGTTACGCAGCACGTTTGAGCTTCAGCAAGAACCAATGAGGTTCATTCTCATGTGTTATGCAGCACGTTTGAGCTTCAGCAAGAACCAATGAGGTTCATTCTTGTGTTACGCAGCACGTTTGAGCTTCCTCAGGAGGTTCATTCTCATGTTATGCAGCACGTTTGAACTTCCACAAGAACTAATGAGGTTCATTCTTGTTACGCAGCACTTTGAGCTTCCTCAGGAGGTTAATTCTCGTGTTATGCCAAACGTTTGAGCTTCCACAAGAACCAATGAGGTTCATTATCATGTGTTACACAGCACGTTTGAGCTTCCACAAGAACCAACGAGGTTTGTTTTCGCACGTCAAACAGGTTTGGAGCTTCTGTTTATGTTCACCGATGAACGTTTACATGTGAATAAAAGCATAAATTAAATCTGTTCATCATATAAAGTGATTGAGTTTCTTCAGAAAATTTTAACTGAAAACTGATTCATATGGATTAGTTTTACGATCTCTTTATGAACTTTTTGAAGCGTCAAAGAACTCAATGGATGGACACAAATCTCTCAGATTTCATTAAAAATATCTTAATTTGTGTTCTGAAAGACGAAAGGCTTACGGGTTTGAAACAACATGAGGGTGAGTAAATAATGATGTAATTTTCATCTGTGGGTGAACTAACCCTTTAAGTATCCCCAATTGGATGACACTGCAGAAAAGGTAAGCCGTTTCATTTCCAATGCAAGTGGTTTGCCAATGCTTTCATAGAACATCTTTCAGTGAACAGTTTGAAATGCATGGTTGCCATAACAATATCTCTTCACAACTGCTGCTGATCACTGCCATCCTCTCTGTACAAGCACCTTCTCAAGTTAGAAAATGTCCAAACAAAAATGCATTTTCAACAACAAGCTGAAAGAAGTACGTGTTCACACAACACGTAAAAATGCAAGAAAGGTGCTTTGCCGTCACTGTATATGTTCATTGTTAGCTGCCCACAGAGGTAAATCTCGCAGACGTAAATAATGCAGATGATGGTTCTAGCATTTGTTATTATGTGGAATCACATTTGATGGTTTTGGGTTCCAATTTTGTGGTTATTTTTGTTTTAAATGATTTTACCCTTATTTTAAAATATTAAATTCACATATAAATGTAAAAAAAGATAAATCTGTTGTAACTTTTTATAATATTATTATGTGCAATTGATTATGTGCCAATTTTGGGGAAAATAAATAAAAAAGGAGAAAAGGCCACTGACAGCAAATCAAAAATATGTGTATTCTGGTTTACGCAAGCTTTTGCGTATTTAAATTGCAAATATTTCATTAAAGTAAAGTAGATGTTCTACCAGTGACCAGTTCATAGTTAAAGGCTTACATAATTTTCCTCAAGAGTCATTAGTCACGTGGCTTTTTCAGCTGATATGATTGGCAGCAGAATGAGATGAGTGTCCATAACCAAAGATGGCAGTTTTAAAATTGTATACTGTGCCAGCTGTGTATGCCATTGATATCATATGAACAGTTCTAGAGGTAGCCTAGCCTATTATGAACCTGTTTGGATGACACAAAACACTATCCACAAACTAAAACATATGCGATGTATCATCATGTTCTCTAATAAACTTCCACCCCTCCCTGTATGTGTCCTGGTTGGAGGCTTAAAAAAACCTAGTCATCCTTCTTAAATCGCCAAAGTTCATTAAGTAGCCTAATAAGCTTTACATAATCCAGGCAAGCTATCCCCAGAAATATGATATTTTAAAAGTGGCCTATTATTTATAGCACATTACCGAAGTTGAGATAAATTATCATAATTTGCGGAACCGTCAACGTCAATCCTCGCCCTTGACCTGCGTGGTTGCTTAGCGACCTACTTTATAACAACCCGTTTACGTCACTAACAATAAATCAAAACCATTGCATGTTCGGAGCCACACACTAGCATAGTAGGCTACTCTTACTATTTATGTCATAGAAAGATCTGATAGTACTAGTATACTAGTACGCGGTTCCGAATTCAGCACATATTTCACGCACGTCCTCGGTCTCTGGTTTGCAGTGCTGTCAGACGTACGCCACTCAAACCTACATGTTGCGCGTTCTCGACTTGGTGGCGCGCACGCTCAGGTTGTTGTCAGGTGCTCGGCTCGGGTTGTTTTTGTTTCTACACGACAACAAGGTAGAGCCGCCGCACGTTATCGCGGATAAATGGCCTAACATACTCCGTCAGATATCCTAATTGTTTAAAATATGGATTCACACAGCTGTCGTCTGTTTATAGAATAGTCATGCTCAGCAATTTGCTCTAACGTCACGTAGCTATCTAGAAAAATATAGCGCGAGCTTTTGGACCTGCCCACTGACCGAACGCTCTTCGCCACCTCGCTCACTTATAGTTTTTAAACATCAAATAAACTTACTTTTATGCACATTTTTAAGCTATATGTCAGAAACACAACCAAACACAATGTGTATTTATGCCATGTAGTGACGCGGCAAACCCATGTTATTGCCAAAACAATATTATCTGCAAATTCCTATAGGCTTATGTAACAAATACATACGTAAACATATTAAATAACATTCAAATGAATTAAAAATCCCCAAAGTCTTACGTGTTTATGAGAGGCATCGACCCGGCTCTTGTTTTCAGCGAAGTTTTGCTTCATATCGCCGAAGCGACTGTTCCGCTTTATCTTGTGTAATGATGATGATGATGACGATGGTACTGAAATAACAGCGCAACTTCTGAAAGTGCTCGAGGTTTTGCTGCTTTAGAGCTCTAACGATCCCGCTCGCGTTTCTGGAAGCTTCACACCTCAATGTATTTCGTTAATTGTCAATATTAAAGGCTGAGGTCGTCTATGTGTACGCAGATATAGGATATATTCGGTTGCTGATATCCTACGTCAATTGCGCACTTAAGGGGCGTGATGTTGTTCTTTAACAGCTTAGAGGTTTTAAATAAGACACCATCCCCATACAACATTAAATCTAGAATTTAACAAAATAATATTTCCTTACGTTCACCCACAACTTTGGATTTTAATCTGCGCAACAGAGACCGGAATGCGGACGTCGGAAAGGAATGGTTGAGTGAAAGAGCTTTAAATGTGGCACATCATCAAAACA
The DNA here is from genome assembly GCA_023566225.1 of Romanogobio albipinnatus. Taxonomy (NCBI): domain Eukaryota; kingdom Metazoa; phylum Chordata; class Actinopteri; order Cypriniformes; family Gobionidae; genus Romanogobio; species Romanogobio albipinnatus. The sequence continues at coordinate 46,629,780 of CM042245.1, read as the reverse complement.
TGTCCTCTTAGCAACGGGAGACTGTTTCCTGAGCATGCACATACATTTTCAATAGCCTGAGGAATTAATGTATACTTACTTTAAGAGCTGCTGTTCATAACAATCCACACATTTCAGCATCTAGGAGTTTACGGTGTGACATTCATCATATGAAGAAGCCGCAAATAACTTCATGCGAACGCGAAGACTCTCGTGCGTCCTCTAGCATTTCTATAAAGTGCGTATTATGCGTGGCAGCAGGTGCAGTCCGGTCCGCACTACGAACCCATCACTGGGTGATGTTTGAAATACTGCAGCCTCAGTAGCTCCAACTCTGGAAATGGGGCGTTTACTGGACGACTGCGTAGCTTTACATTCTTATTTTGTAGTCATGGACACACACGCACACACACACACTTGGAATTTCTGTTCGCTGTTTCATTATATCATGTCAATCATGTGACATAGAGCTGCTTCCCTCAATGGAAACTTAAAGGGACCTCCTACCGAACTGATGCTGGATCGTATTCGCAGCCCGTCCCGACTGGGACACTCTCTCTTGGTAATTTAACTCAGTTTGTTTGGGGCAAGCTGTTTGTTGACAGGGTGACAAGTATTTTAAATATTTTTCAAGTATGCCAAATAACAGCTTCCATCAAGAAGTCATAATTTTATGAAAATTATATATATATATATATATATATATATATATATATATATATATACAATTATTATTTTAACCTGTAATGATTTTACTCATGATGAAGAGGTGTTGTCCCATGACATAAACTCTAAAGAAGTAATATTAGTATTTTAATTCATTATAAAAGCTAAACGTGTGCTCCTTATATATTAGAGAACGGAATGCTTTAGAAAAGGGGTTTTCAAACTTTATGATGCCAAGGACCCCAAATACGATTAACCTTTTATGAGGGACCCCCTGCCTAAAATCCATCTATATAATGTTATGTATGAAAAAACATTTAACTGTTAGATAAATAGTAAGTGTGACATTATAAATAACATATTGTTCCCAAACTTAAATTGGCTATATTTAATGTTGGATGTTTTTTTCCATTTAAAATTATTTGTATAAGCAACTTTCACAAATGTATGTAGCAGCACGTACTGCATTAAGAATACTGCCTTACAACCCCAGTGAGCAAGATAAAGGGCCATAGTGAGAAAAACTCACTAGATAGATATACAAAGCAAACATAGCTACAATTCTGGAAAGTTTAATTATTATTTTTTTTAAATGAAACAGTTAGAATGTTTGGTAGACTTTATCCATTTTGCATTGTCTTTTTATTTTCTGAACATTTTCTGTGGACCCCTTAGAACCTTCTGGAGGACCCCTATAGGGTCCTAAACCCTTGCTTTAGTTTAGAAGATGTAAAATAGCTATTTCTCCCCATCATCCTTCTACAAATGTGTATCTTTATGGGTATAACAGCAATACCCCCACCTTATTTTATTGCACATTTTTTACTGATAGTGATAGGCTAGTGGCAGCCTTTGTTTTGTTTAGTTTATTTTTTTTACCTAATTGCGCACAAGTATACAAAATTGCAACACACAAACAGTCCCCATCCATTTGCGGTAAATTAAAAGAGCTCTTGCCAAGTTCTGGCGTGCACTTAGCTGAAATGACATTATCTCTCTCATTCCTTACATCAGCTTGTTTCCGGTAAAGGACAGCATCAGCGTGCTATGATAAACTGAAGGCAGAATGCATTTATCTTGAAGGTCATTGTGTTCTTCAGAAGTCTCGAATAATTAACCTCACTGATAAGACATTTTGACAGGCACGTCCAAAGAGATACAATAATATTTGTAGTCTTTTATTTAGTTTTTGTATTGCACAGTTAATACCTTGTTAAATAATGTAAATAATGTAAATAATCTAATCTATCTATCTATCTATCTATCTATCTATCTATCTATCTATCTATCTATCTATCTATCTATCTATCTATCTATCTATCTATCTATCTATCTATCTATCTATCTATCTGTCTGTCTGTCTGTCTGTCTGTCTGTCTGTCTGTCTGTCTGTCTGTCTGTCTGTCTGTCTGTCTGTCTGTCTGTCTGTCTGTCTGTCTGTCTGTCTGTCTGTCTGTCTGTCTGTCTGTCTGTCTGTCTGTCTGTCTGTCTGTCTGTCTGTCTGTCTGTCTGTCTGTCTGTCTGTCTGTCTGTCTGTCTGTCTATAGAACTACACTAAAAATATTTTGCTGCTTGTTTAAATTGCTTAGTTAAAATGAGCTAAAGCAACACAATTGTTATACATTTTGACCTAATTTAATTTGATTGTGTTCAATCCACTTAAATATATGTACATTTACATGAATGTGTTGAGATTACATGAATGTTTTGTGTTGCATTAACTGAAACTAGGCGGGGCATGTTAGTTCCCAGCATGCTTTGCATATGGCTGTTATTTTATATGTAAAAGTGTTGTTTTATGTATTTTTGAGCAAGATGAGAAAAGGGGGAGACCTGATAGTGTGTAATAGTGTTTAATGTTCAATTATTTTGGGATTATTAGAACAATGTAAATGGGTTAGTGGAGAAGAGTGGAGCATTTGGCTCTGGACTGACAACTGCTTTACTGAAGGAGCTTTTAATGCTTCGCATTTAAGATGCTAATGTGAGCTATGATTAGTATATGTGTGACATTAAAATATATGAAATTGAATTGGATGAATGGAGATATGAAAGTGAATGCCTGAATCTTGTCAGGGAGCCATATAAAATTCACTTTGAGACTTGAACTAGTCCTCAGTTATGCGGCCGATTAAAGACCCTGCATGGAATTAGAGAGGATTACAGTTCACCTCTTCCTCCTCATCCCTTGGCTAGGACATGAGGATGGGATCGCCCCCTGGGCAGTTAGGCTATAGCCCGTTCTCTTGGAGAGTAGCCACTGGTTCATTTGCTTGTGTCAGGAATAGCCTACTTTCAGGCTTAGCTGCAGTAAAATTGCTCTGAGCCTTGTTGTAATGATTAATAGTTCGGGCATTGCTGGATGATTATTTAAAGTATTAGTGTAATCTAGGTTCTATAAAAAATTTTAGGTGGAGAGGGAAAAGTTTTCTTTTAGCTTACAACAGTAATGTTACGTAATGTTTTACGCTCATTTTTAAGTCACCATAAAATTAAAATTGGCAAATCTTATTTTTTATAATGAATTATTTATCTGTGCACATCATTATTTTTAAAACAAATTCCATGTGCCCTCATAATCTTGAATCAAAATAACTTACCCTCTTCATCTGATGTAATACTGACTTCATGTGCAATCAGAATTAAATACTAGTGTCCTAGTTAAAAAATTGGACATGAACGCCTTCTCAAATCAAAATTTTAATGCAATGATGAGCTCATAATCACGATTTTAGAAGTGGGAAGTAGGACATTTCCGATAGCACATGAAGACATAAGGGTCACTCTCTCACTCACTCACTCACACCCTACACATTTCCCAGACAGGCAGCAAGTGTCGGCCCAGATCCGGCCCACATCTGGTAGAAATGGAAAGAAATGACTATCACAACTTTTTCATGCAGACTTTTTAGCCCTTTAGGATTTCTTTGAAGTTTTACAAACATAAAATAATTCTTATTAACAAAATACTTTTTATTTATTAATTTTCTTTTTAAATAGTCACTCTACTGTGTGAATTCGGCCCTCGTTAAAATTGCAATGCTCAATTTCACATCAGTTGAGTTACCAGAGATAAATCACAGCATTACCAAATTAATTAATTAAATAAATAAATAAATAATAATGATATTAAAACACTAGTTTTATTAGGCTACCTAAAAAACGCATGTTATCAGAATAAATACCTTTAACATCTTTCCCTAGGGCCACATAATGTTTTACTACTGTTTCACTGCGTGCAGTCTCTGTGTGTGTGTGTGTTAGTATGAATATGTATATGTATGCTTGTGTGTGTGTGTATCGTTCGTGCATCAAGATGGCGGTGGCTCCTGACAGCAGAGTGCTCTCCTACAGTGTTTATAAATGGAGCTCGTACTCCTCTACATATTTACCCGAGTGAGTAACGCACATTAAATACTCCCGTCGAGACTGTATATATGCTCTTAAACATGCAAACACAGTTCATAACTCTGTAATTTTAATCAAATCCATTGCTATATCTAACAAACGGGCCGGGCTACAGAAGACGGGTACATATACATAAAACTGCCGCAAATGTATAAACTGCAAACAACATAACAAACGAATTCTCTAAATGTATATATCAACGTGCATTTAGATGCGCAAAAGTGCGGAAACGGCTCTAAATGTATGGAAATGTACAGATGTGACAGTCATGTTAGCATGCTAGGCTAGGCTAGTATGAAGCAGCTCATTCTACAACAAGGAATATGAGACCTTAAAGACACCCAAATGTGTTTTATTTTACATGTCTTTATACAGATTGTGATGGTCTTTTAAGAACCTGGCAGGTGACTTACTGCGTAGTATTTGTCATTTATCCTTAAAATATTAATCAGAACTGCAGTATGTAGCCGGTTAGCTCCATGGCTAGTTTACTAGTGAACTGTACGTTAGAAGTAAACAAACCACAAATCTCGGGAAGCCGTTTTAATTGTTTATTTTTCTTTACTTACAGGCCGAAATACTTAGTCATTATAATGCATAAAGATGCATTGGTGGCTAATGCTAAATTGTGGGAATATGACACTGAGAGCCACAGACTATTTTTATCCCCTCTTTTAATATTATTCGGTTACTGTTGATCTACAAATTAAGTAACAATACTTCCATGCAAATGGAAGTATTTCTACTGAACATGCTACTATTTCTTGCTATCTATCAAGTGGCAGAGTTTCGTAACCCAGAAAGCTGCCTCTATGAATCGCGGTTTCTCGCAGGGTTGTGAAACAGCCAGTGTGGTGGTTGGTTATTGCCGTCTAACACATAATATAATGCAAATTGTGTAATGTATAATGGATCATATATTATTAATTTACGTCGCCGACTTCTTTGTAATCTATGTGTTAGACGTGACATAAACATACGTTCATGCATTTGTCAGTGGTGAAGCATATCTTCTTGTGACACCTGTGTACTATTTGTTTTTGCTCATCTCAAGTTTATATGCTTTATTAACTTTATCCAGCAAGCAGAACTGTGTTGGACTTGCAGGGTTTTTCCTGGGTCAAAAAGGGTCTTCCACACACACAAAGTACCCTACCCATGTGAACTTCAACCCAGTACTGCAATAAATCCCAAATAAATGCAAAGAAACCATTTGTAATATTTACTGATCTCATCTTGTTTACTCGTAAAATAAAAATAAATAAATAATCAGGACATATCATAAAACAAATTAGAATTATTTAAAAAATCTGTAAATTTAAATGTAAAAGTCACTGAGTGACTGATTTGAAAAGTGAACAACAAATTAACACATTACATAAGTGTCAGGTCCATTATTTTGCATTTACACCCCAAGACTTAATGTGTTGTTAAACTCATCAGCTTTCGAATGTTTGCTTGCAGGAATATTTTAGTGGACAAACCTAACGATCAGTCTTCCAGGTGGTCATCTGAGAGCAACTACCCTCCACAGGTAAATTCTGCTCCTCTCTTTCAGTGTTAAAGCTAAATGTAGTTTTTCGTTGCTAGAGGTCGCTTATTCGAAACAAAGGCGTAGCTTGATGACGCCTTGATTTCGCAGCGCTTTTATTAAGCCGCAGACGAGCGATTCTGCTTCTTCCGGTCATACGTACGTGGGGTAACACAGCACTGTTTTATCATATTAGATACATTTGAGTGTGTTGAAAGTTATGTTATAATGTTACTCTGTGCCTTCGCTCGTTGGCTACTATGAGACGCTTGTTGCACACTGCAGTAAGCTAGATCGATATTAGGTCTATTCTGGTGAAAGCCTGCTGGCACTGCTCCGTCCACTGAACCGTATCTGGCACTTCCTTTTTCATTAGATCAGTCAGCGGGCTGGCGAGGTCCGAATAGTTAGGTACAAACCTCCTGTAATATCCTGCCAGCCCCAGGAACTGTCTAACTTCCTTTTTGGTCTTGGGCCTCGGACAGGTCGCAATTGCTGCTGTCTTATCAATTTGGGGACGCACCTGCCCGTGACCCAAGTGGAAGCCCACATACCTTACCTCCACCCGCCCAATCGCACACTTCTTCGGGTTGGCCGTGAGCCCAGCCCTCCTCAGCGACTTCAGGACAGCCCGCAAATGCTGCATATGACGCTGCCAATCCCCACTGTAAATGATAATAGCATCCCTGTAGGCAGCGGCATATGCAGCGTGCGGCCGGAGAATTCTGTCCATCAGATGCTGAAAGGTCGCTGGAGCCCCGAACAAGCCGAAAGGAAGGGTGACAAATTGGTGTAACCCGAACGGCGTGGTGAAAGCTGTCTTTTCCTTGGACAAAGGAGATAAGGGGATCTGCCAATAGCCCTTAGTTAAGTCCAGTGTCAAATAAAATCGAGCAGCACCGAGCCGGTCAAGCAACTCGTCAACCCTAGGCATTGGATAAGCATCGAATTTAGATACCGCGTTGACTTTTCTATAATCCACACAGAACCGAATTGAGCCGTCAGGCTTTGGAACCAAAACGATCGGGCTCGCCCAGTCACTGTTGGACTCTTCTATTACCCCCATGTCTAACATTGCCTCTAATTCGCTTTGAACTATCTTTTTTTTATTTTCGGGTAAGCGATACGGGCGGCTACGAACGACCACACCCGGTTCTGTCTCAACATGGTGATGGAGGTTTGTTCGACCGGGTAGGGACGAGAACATGTCGGCAAAATCTACCTGCAACCTTTTCAAGTCGGCGAGCTGCGAGGGTGAGAGGTGATCCCCAGGGCCAGGGCAGCGGATTTGGGCTTTGGGAGCGCCTCTGGGCCGAGATCCTCTTCCCCGCTCACTACCGTCGCCAGCAACACCGACTGCGCCACGGACCATTTTTTAAGTAGGTTGAGGTGGTAAATCTGACGTGCCCCGTCCCTATCCGCTCGAAGGACCTCATAGTTGAGATCCCCAACTCGCCGTGTGACCTCAAAGGGTCCTTGCCACTTCGCGAGCAATTTAGAACTAGACGTGGGGAGTAATACAAGTACTTTATCTCCCAGTGCAAAGTCTAGTGCCTCTGTTGTATTGCCTACTCTGTCTGTCCTGAGCCTGCAACAAATTCTCCATTGACAGCCGCCCCAAAGTGTGGAGTTTTGTTCTCAGGTCCAGGACATACTGAATTTCATTTTTACTGTCTGAAGGTCCGTCCTCCCAAGTCTCCCTAAGAACGTCCAAAACCCTGCGGGGCTGGCGCCCATAGAGGAGCTCGAAGGGGGAAAACCCCGTGGAGGCTTGGGGGACCTCCCGTATGGCAAACGAGATGCTCTAGCCATTTATCCCAATAATTGGCGTCTTCCCGCACAAACTTCCGAATCATGGTTTTCAAGGTGCGATTAAATCGTTCCACCAGACCGTCCGTTTGTGGGTGATAGACGCTCGTGCGGATTGATTTAATGCCCAATAATTCGTACAGTCCGTGAATTGTCCGTGACAAACGCCGTGCCCTGATCGGTGATAATCTCTTTCGGGATTCCCACCCCGGAGATCAACTGAAACAGTGCAGCTGCGACGCTCTTAGCGGAAATAGTACGCAAGGGAAATGCTTCAGGGTACCGTGTTGTGTAATCCACGAGGACCAACGCAAAGCGGTGACCACGTGCAGACCGTTCTAATGGATGAGGTCCATACCAATTCTTTCGAAGGGGACCTGCATTAAGGGAAGTGGGCACAATGGTGCTTTTGGGGTGGCCGGTGGATTCACCAACTGACATTCACACCACCTGCGTACGTTCTCGTGAATGCCCGCCCAAAAGAAGCGGGCCATTAGACGGTTTAGTGTCGCTGTCTGACCTAAGTGTCCAGCCATTGGATTAGAATGAGCCGCCTGGAAAAGCATTTCCCGACGGCTCTTCGGAACTAACAACTGAGTTGTATCTTGTTTAGACTGGGCATCTTGGGTTACCTGATACAACTTATCTTTTATGACCGTAAAATAAGGGTAGGAGAGTGGCTGGTCAGGGTGGAGAAGTCGGCCGTCGATGGAGTGGACCTGGTCAAACGCATGTTTTAGCGTATCGTCACCGGATTGCTCCAAGGGAAAGTCATCGCGCTCCGAGAGAAGAGCTCTCTGGAGAGTGCTCTTTTCCCCTGAATCAAGTTCCCGAGGTCCCGGCTGGGCTTCTCCTAGCTGAACCACAGCGGTCCTGCCTCGGTCCCTCTTTCCCCAAGCGGCATCTGTACATAAATAACCCATCAATTTATTAAAGGCTGGCCAATTGGTCCCCAAGATAATCGGATGCCGGAGGTGTGGGTTAACTGCAACCTCGACGCTATGCTTTTGTCCCCTGAAATGAATTTGAACAGGCAGCAGCGGATAATTCACCACCTGCCCGTGCACACACCGCACCTTAACCATGCGTAGATTAACCAATGCCCGGGGTTGAATCAGACTCTGATGGATGGAGGTCTGGTTACAACCCGAATCGACCAGAGCATGATACGTACCCCCCTTTATACTCACTGGTATTTGGTACAGGCCAGCCCGATCGGGGCGGCTTGCAGCTCATCGGGGACCCGGATCAGCGTCCCCACCTCCATCACCGGACACAGATCCACAAAGTGACCGGGGTCCCCGCAGCGCCAGCAAGCCGGCCCAGACCTCACCGCCGCCCTAGTGGCAGGAAGCGGCTCAAGTGATTGGCGTGGAGAGAGCGGCGGCGAAGAAGCAGCTGCAAGGGAGCCGGTGGGGACCCCCAGCCCCCTAGGCGGAGCCTGTGACGTCATCTGTGGTTCGGCTGGGGGTCCCGTCCTCCACCTGGGCGCCGGTTTTGGGCCGAGGCCCCCTCGCGACCTGGGTAGAGGGACAGGCTTAGAGGTAGAAGGGTGAGAGAGAGTTGTTTCTCCAACTGTTTCTCTTAATGCACTCAGTAAACTCTTGCAGATCCACTCGTGTGTAAGGCAGCCGCAATGTCCCAGTCCCTCTCTCTCTCTCCGTCTCTCTCTCGCACCGGCTTTATACGGTCTCTCCACGCCAATTACTGAAATCAGAGACAGGTGTTCGTAATCTGCATTTGAGCCGCTTACTCACCGCTCGGTTCCTTTCCTTCTCTCCGCCCGCAGACCTCGCGAAAACCACGCCCACCTCGCCACAGTATCCATACAGTTGCTCACCTGTTTAATAAAACGCATATTAAAGTGTCTTTGGTGTTTTCACGGTTTCTACATAATAAAACCGGAAAACAGAAACGAGTGTAATGCGGGTATGATGTCATTGTAAGGCGACTCACGAACACGGTCCGTGTCCTGGTTAAAATCGCTTATTACTCTGGATTTAAACATTCTTGGAATCATTTTGGATAATGTACACAAATCAACAAAATATATAACATTGTTCTAGTGGTTTTTGGATATTTTAATCCAAAAATCTTACATATTGTGCCTTTAACCCGAGTTTTATAATAGTTCTTCAAAATTGCAGGTTCTGCGAATGCTCTGCAGACATTCTCAATGCTCACTAATTACATGATGGACATTCATAAAAATAATAATATACATTTTATTTATAAAGTGAAATTCTCACACTCAAAGCACTACAATATAAAAGCAACCATTTCAAAAGTAGAAATAATACAAATATATTAAATATGTAATATAATATTAATAGTAGTGGTGGGCTGTTATCGGTTCTTATCGGGCGATTAAAAAAAATATCGCCGTTAATCTATTCTCAAAGTTGGGTTGGGAGCTGGGTCTATACTACGCAAGCTATGATGACTTTCACCTTGATATTTTAGTGCAGATGTATACCTAGCCGAATTGCACTGTAGAGGGCTAGAGAGTGAGTCTTCGAACCTGTGTGTATGCCGACTAGTGTTGTCAAAAATATCGATATTTCGCTATGTATCGATACTGAAATATCTGAAACAATACAATACTCATTTTCTACAGTATCGATATCAGCTGCGCTCTCCTCTCCTCTCCGACCAACAGCGAGTGACACGTACCCGCCTCTTCTCATTCCGTCCAGTTAACCCTCTGAACATTGCGAACGAGTGTTCTGCTGGACTTTTGTTAGTATTGGTGTGACCGGTCTGAATTTCGCACGGGGTTGCACACAACGTTAATTCTACTAATTCCTGCAGATGTCGCGCTCGCATCTGAAACACGCACACACACATACAGTAATAAAGCCGCCTCTGACATACAAGTGCAAAAATGAGCTCCTTTTTCCAGTTTATTAATGGTCAAATACACTCAAAAATGTCTCAATGCCCATCTTGGTGAGTTTTAACGTAAACACAGCCGTAACCAGCTCACAGGAACAGTGTTTGGATATGCGTGTGTCAGGTCTTAAAGGGACAGAAGTTATTTATTATTCAAACTACAAAAAGACAAACGATCACTTACGAGCACACACATTCTGAATGCCTTCGGCAGAATTCAAATGAGCCAATTTAATCTAGATTAATTTTGGAATTAATCTAGATTAAAAAAAAAATTATCAATGCCCACCACTAATTAATAGTAATAATAATGCCTTAATGAGTATACTAGGTATTTAGCTTCAGAGACATGTTGCTCACCATGTTCAAAGTTGTTTATTATCTAATGCCTGGTTATGTTGAAATTTTCATTCATTGACACTCTGCCTTGCTTTCATCTTTTTTTGGAAAGAGGAAGCCTCCTCTTTTTGCTGGCCTTGTGGCACAGACCATGTAGCGCAGACAGACTCGTGGTTAAGCAATAAGGAAATCGAAAGTGCGTGTTGGCGGGTACAGTTGCATGCGCTCTCAACTTTTAACCTCAAAGGCTTGCTTTCTTTGTGTCCTTCCACTCTCGACCTTTCACTTAAAAAAGTACAGTAACCCTTCACAGAGTTCAGAACTTTGAAATGTCAATATCCTTTCTTTTTTTCAGATATAATGCTGCATTTGACCACTCTACATGTACAAATTCAATCAATGTCTCATCTGTTGTTTAAATGGCCTGAACCGTTTTTTTTTTACCAAGCTCTTATTGCAGTCGGTCTTCACCGGTGGTGGATGGAATATCTTAGTCAATCTGTGTGAAATATTTTTCTCGCCATTCCCATCTTCAATGACAGTAGCCCATTCATTTTTAGGGTCTCTATGTAAGGTGTGTTTGTTCCGAGCAATACTTTACAAGCCGTGATTGCGGGCTTTTCTGTCATGTATGTCTACAGTTGATTGAATTGTTTTCATGAGGGCAGCATGATTAATAGATCCCCCTCCTGTTCACCTGCACCTGAAGAGGGTGTTGTTGCTCAGTGTCCCTGGCCATCAAGTGTCTTCATATAAAAAAAACACCCACAAGAACAGAACTTCCTTGTATTCTGTAATTTCAACAGAAGAGCTACCAGATACCATAATGTGTTAAAGTCAGCATGAAACGGAAGTTGCGATAGTCTTTTCTTCCCTATTGTGATGTATATCTGAGTGAAACGCCTTCTCAAACAATAATTTTTTTTTTAAGGAGGGACTTGATTTTGTCCATTGAGAATCGAAGAGATGGTTGGATTGTTGTACTTTTCTACTGCTGTGATCTCATGTGAGTGACGGGTTATCCTGCCCTTGCGCTGAGAAACACATTTTTCAGAGATGAGCCGCTGCAAGAGAGAGAAAGATATTTTGATTAAAGATTATGACATGAGTTAAGTACTGTAATATTCCTTAAAATAAGACTTGTTGATTTTGATTTCATGTAGACATTAATAAGAAAATTAGGTAAGCATCTGCAATGTATTATTAGTTAGTTAGTTAGTTAGTTAGTTAGTTATTTCTTCTGAGGAACACAAAGGACATGTTTTGAAGAAAGTTCTAGCTTCTCAGTTCTTCTATAAAATTTTATTTTCCACCCAAAATGGAAAGTGATGGATAGTGACAAGCTCAATTTCTATTTTAATATTTAAAAAAATGTCATTTATTTCTGTGGTTGCAAAGCTGACTTTTCATCACCCATTACTCTTCAGTGTCACATGATCTTTCAGAAATCATTCTAATATGCTGATTTGCTTTCATTACAAAACATCCTTGATGTCAATCTGGAGCAACTATTAGAACATGGAAACGTGTGTATGATGCTAGAAGTGGGTCTAGATTTGCAGTTGTGTTAAAGGTAACATTTACATATTTGCTGTGTACAGTTATTAATGTTAAAAAAGGACTTGGTCTCAGCCTCAGACGTCACGCCTACGGACCGTTGCATAACGTCTGATGCATATGACACACACTTAATCTGGAAACGCTTCAGGAGTTTTGAAGTCGTCATCTGATGTCGTCATCTGATGTCTAAAGGATGTCCGCGAGATGAGTGTTGCGTTCTTTAACGGTCCGCCTAGAAACAAATGCCATGACGCCAAACTCCCTCGTGGAAGAAGAACGCCGTCATGTTTACAACTGTGACCATGAGCACTTGCCAGGATCAACTAAACACTGGATTTTCAAAAGTATGCAAGGTTCGCGGCTCCAATGTTGCAGTTAACTTGCACAACGTTCTTGAATGAATAATTTATAGATTCACACAGGGATGTTGACTTTCCATTTCACGCCCCTAAACATGACGTGGAACAAAACAAACTGTGATTGGTTGCGTTACATGTCAGTCAAACGTTCTCTTTGGTGGTCCTTGACTGATGGAAGCTGTCCAGTCCAGACATTTTGCCATCAGTCTGAAGGTCTGGCTACGTGAGACTACAGATGACTGTTTCTGAGGTGTCATGGCTAGAACATTTTGCTTCGGAATTGCTTTGGTATAACAATTTATTTTTCTGCCACTCAGTACTTGATCTTAAAACTGGAGAGACCAGCTATCGTTCTAAGCATCACCTATGGCAAATATGAGAAAACCCACGTGTGCAACCTGAAGAAATTCAAGGTGTTTGGAGGAATGAGTGAAGAAAACATGACGGAACTCTTGTCTAGGTGAGTCCGGTTGGAAAATGTTCCTTTGTGATTACAATCTACTTACAGGCTAATCTTTGTGTCAGATAACAGCCTCATAGCTTTTAGCCCATCTTTAGAGTGGGTGACCAGATAGATATACTTCACGTAGTAATGGGGAACCAGGAACACAAACATTTTATAAAGTGGCCCATAGTGTCTCTTAAGATGTGAGTAATGTCTGGGAAAGTGGCTTCTTGTGATCTGATGAGATCATTCAGTGTCTTTCTCATCTAATCCTAGTGGCCTTAAGAATGACTTCAACAAGGAGACATTCACGCTAAAGCACAAGATTGATGAGCAGATGTTTCCCTGCAGGTTCATTAAAATAGGTGAGTGTTTATAGCAAAAGCGGGCTAAAGACACGGTGAACTCATGTGCTGACACATTTGGGGGAAAGATTAGACATCACATGATTTCAGAAGAAGACGATGAGTTAAATGAGTGATTGAATGACTCAAAGTGTTTGACGGAACAAACAAGGGCTTGTATGAATGCTGCACTCTTTTGACAATAATTTGTCTGTTTCAAACATTGAAATCTCTAAGATTAGTTAAAGAATAGGTTTTTTTAAGCAAGGTACCTGCTGTAAACCTAGGGCCCTATAAAATCCGTTAATTTTTCCCAAATTCCGTTTTATTTTTTCCCAAATTCCGTTTTTTCCGTTTAAATTTTTGCTAATTCCTTTTTTCCGTTTAAATTTTTGGGAATTCTGTTTTTTTTTTTTTTTTTACCCTTTACTGTTATTTTAGTCGTAAAAAGAGTGTGCTTTTAATGTTAATATAAAAGACAGTGTTGGGAATAACGTCGTTATAGATAAACGGCGTTACTAACGGAATAATTTTTTTCAGTAACGAGTAATCAAACGAATTACTGTTTCTTCCGTTAGCGTTACTGAGAAAAAAAATGCGGCGTTACTATAATTGAGCTCACTGAAGCGGGTTTCATCCGAACAGGCTCTCTGTCAGTCGGACCTGCAACGTGTGTGTGTGCGTGTGTGTGTGTGTGTGTGCGCCAGCCATGCGTGTTGGTGGTGGGTTGGGTGGTACACATAACTGATGATGATTGGTGGGTGGGAGACAAGGTTGAGGTTGATAGGTTGAGTTCACACACACACACACACACACACCTATGACGCACACGCATATGCATAGTCAGCGATGGTAAGTCCAACGAATTCAAAGGTAGCTTTCGCAAACTGGAAGTATAATCGCTACTTTTCCCTCGTTGAGGTGAAAGGTAAGAATGTTTATGTAACGTGCAGCTTATGCCCGGGAAGAAAGAGTCTCTCCACGTCTGTGGCAAGTAATTCTAATCTAATGAAGCCTCACATCATCACAGCCACAACATTAGTGGCTAAAAACCCAGGTGATAACGTGAGCTCCACTACCAGAGGAGTAGTATAGTACTGAAAATATTTACACAATATTTACACTATAGTAGGCCTACTGATAATAATTACAATAATATATTGAATTTGATAGGTGTCTCTTACATTGTCCCACAGCAACATTACAATAGTGTACATTAATGTACAATGTTTTATAATAATAATTTATTCTATTTAGTGTCCAATTCATTCATTTAACATATTTAATATTGGGGGCATCCAAGTTATTTGACATATTTGAACATTTGAAAAAAAAAAAAAAAAAAAGTAACAGTAGTTACTTTTTCCTGGTAATTAGTTACTTTTATCATGATGTAACTCAGTTACTATTTGTAAGAAGTAACTATAACTAATTACTTTTTTAAAGTAACGTGCCCAACACTGATAATAGAACATAAAAAATAAAATAGGAATGCCCTTAAATTTATTGAGGTAACAAACATCACATTTACTCTGTACTTTTCAGGACAAATAGCACTCTAAGTACTTCAAGTCACAACAAAATATTAGTGCTGTGAATTAATTAAAAAAACCTGAATTAATCACATTTTTTTCTGTAATTAATCATGATTAATTGCAATTAAAAAAAAACATTGGAGTTTTTCATATTTTGATATTGTAATAATTTCAGTTACTCTCCAAATTAATTTAGAAACAACTTAATGGCCACATATTTTAAATGTGTTGTAATGGCATATTTTTATGAATGAAGGCCGGTATCACTGATACTAATGTCTCTATTAATGACATTACATTACAGTATATCTGAAAGCTACCAATTTCAACATTTATTAGGCTTTACAAAACAACTTTTAATTTAATTTAACTTAAAACAATCTTTACATAAACCCATTATAATAAATGTTATATTTACCCATGGCCTTCCCTGTTAGCCTACACAGAAACGGAATAAAGTTATCAACACCTTTCTTAACTGCATAAATGATAAGTGAAATATAGATTAATCATCATTAAAGCTACAATTTTCTCTGTTCCAGTTGTTCTGTGATGAACATTAATGACAGACATTATCAGTGTTGCTGTCACTTTAAGATCTACCGCTTCCGAACATGTTGCGGATCAGACGCGCTGTGCATCTCATTTTCTCTCAAGTTCATTTAAGACATTATTTTCCATACATTACATTAAAGTGGATTAAAAACAAGGCAAAATACAGCAAGCACTCCCCGCGAGGGATCTGCTCGGCTTGATACTGGGGGCTTAGCGTTGAGTTTCTTAACTTTTTCGCAGATGAAAGTAGAGCTGTGGTGAGCCGCTTTGCCATACTTTCATTGTTTTGAAGGGGGAGCTGAAATTATGGATTTAATGATTTGAATTTAACTCAAGAGATCTGGGTTATGTCCCCCAGATTTGCTTCCCCCGGTCTGCATTTTCCCCAGACATTCGTTCTTCTCCCACACAAAACAGCATTCCTAATATGTGAAATTCCGTGTTAACACTAGATTCTGCGTTAATATGCCAATTCCGCGATTCCGTGAACGTAGAAATGGCCCTATAAACCTGCAGTTTGTCATCATATGCTTGAATGTCCTCTCTTGATGCTGTCTGTATGTGTTTTGTTGTGTACAGTGCCTCTGATGTCATGGGGGCCCAGCTTTAACTTCAGCATCTGGTATATTGAGTTACACGGCATTGAAGATCCAGACGTTGTCCAGCCCTGCCTTAACTGGTACAGTAAGGTGAGTTGTGTCTAAACATCCACCTGCCCCACAACTGCTCTTTCAGGGTGAGTTGCACAAAGAAATGTTAGGGTCATATTTCACCACAAATATTTATAGACCAAGATATTCGTTATTAATATCAATAATATCCATTATTAACCACCCAACAGTTAAAGGTACACCATGTTATTTTGTTTCTTGTAAATATACATCATCAATCCTTCTTGAAAAACATGTTTTTGTCTTACCCTGATTCATTATGGTGAATATGGTGGATAAGTGTTAATATTTTAGACCGGACGGGATGGATTTTGTAGGAATTTGCGTATATATGTCACTTGCTTGTGCGTGTCTCGTGATATCCGTAATGGAGCGAAGTTGCTCCGCCTATTTTGATGCATATGGTGTGGGAGTGTCATAGGTCAGTTGACACAACAGGCGAGAATGGCGATTCCATGTCAACCTGTTTAAAAAAAATTTGAACAGAGAACAGTCTGCTGGCAAAAAGAAAACACGACACAGCTCGCAATAAAATTAGAACCAATTTGTCTTTTCTGGAGATGGTGAGAACTGAGGAATTTGAGATATTGTAAAAGCGACGCAGAGATGGTGTTTTTATTACTCTACTGGTGAGTAAAGTATTTTACTCAGGTATTTAACAGAGTTCATTGTATACAGAGTTCATTGACTATTGGGAAGGGTCATTTCTTGTATTTCTGGTTGTTTTAGTGCTGTGTTGAAATTTATTTTCATGGAAGTGCCGTGTCTTTCAATGGGTATGGCTACAGTAACATCCTCCGCTAGTCAGCTTGAGATCCTTTCCATCTAAACTGGTTGTATCTCTTAAGCATAGTTGTGCATTTTTTATGAGCAGTAGGAAAACCAGATTCATCTGCACAGTCAAGCTGAGGGGGGAGACAACCAAAACAATGTTCTTCTGCACAAATGTATGCAGTTTTTAACAGCCAGTGTACTGCAGTGTTTCCCACACATAGACTAATTTGTGGCGGTGTGCCACAGAATCAACACCGGCCGCCACATATTGCGTGTCGTTATTTTTCTTTTTTTAATGCTATTTAAAACGCGCTGTGTATTCATTCAGCTGCATGTGCTTTCCCTGCTCTCCCTCCATCTCTCGCTCTCAAATTGCCAAACCTGCTTTTGATATGAAACAAAGTCTAAGCTTTTACATTGTTTTAAGTTTTAATACGAAATTCAAACAATAAATAGCGTTTTGGTGCTAATGTGGCATAAGAGTTAAAGCCAGAGGCGTGGAAAAACAGAGTTGCGACATGCTTTCATCCCCCAGCGGCACGCGTGATCATGTGGTTCACGAGCTCTCAATAGGTCCAAACAAACCAGCACTGTCAATACATTTGAATGGATGGACAATAGTTTCACTATACAGGTATTTGCAGCAATTTTTGGTAAACAGTACAGTATAGTGTGCATTGATTATTACGTCAACCATATTTACAGTATCATTTTATTATGGAGCGTGATGGAGATGCAACATCGTTAACATTAATGTTTTTCTTGTATTTAGCCCTCAGGTATTCCTTACTAATTAGTCACACTCATACTCATTGATGGTCAAATGTGACCATGCACCTTAACTATTTTACAAAATGTTCTATATTTTAGATTAATAATGTATAATATATTGAATATTTTGAGGAGATCTTTTGGTACTAAATAGGCCCACTATTTGTGCAATAAGTATGATTCATTAATGACCATTTAATGAATTAAAATATTTTTCTATTAATATTTTTCTTATTTATATTACAATTAGTGTAGTAATTAAGGTTAAAATAGAGAATTCCAAGAGGCAAATTAGAGTCATTTTGTGGCTGGAAAAATAATACATTTAATTTGTAATGCCATTGTTTACCCACTATAGGTGCCTGTATGGCTCTTTAATAAATATACATGTATCTAGTCTAGTTGCTCGCATTTGAATACATATTTAGACATGGTCAAACACTAGATTTCTTTAAATGGGAAATTAACCGTTCCAATTTTAAAATGTTAACTTGCATCCTAATATTTTTAATGATATTTATACAAGCACACACAAGTGAATATTAATGAATGTAAGCAAATATAATTTAACCCAAGAAAAGTTTAAAATGGTGCTAAAAAGGCAAACTTATTTTTCCTTATATGTACAGTAGGCTATATACATTGATTGAAATCGATATTTGTGCCAATCACCAACCCCAAATACCCCCCTCAACCCCCGCCTCTGCCCGCGTCCGCCACCACAAATTGGTTTCTAATCTGCGGGAAACACTGAACTGCCAAAAGTTACATGGTGTACCTTTTAAAGATAATCACACACAAGTATGTAAAGTGAAGAATTCAATAATTCCTGTTTTTTTTTTGGGTAAGCTTTATTTCAGTAATCTGCATCATTGTCTTTTTATGCTATAATCATTAACAAGCTTTTCCAGTAAAGAACACTCGCACACCATTGGCACATGCAGTTTAATGCTATATTAATCATGGATTTAAGGCAGGTTACAGTGTTTTATTTGTTTTGTTTTGCTTTTTCAAAAAGTACCGTGAACAGGAGGCCATCCGCCTGTGCCTGAAACACTTCCGGCAACACAACTACACAGAAGCCTTTGAGTCTCTACAGAAGAAAACACGGATTGCTCTGGAGCACCCCATGCTCACGCACCTTCACGAGCGGCTGGTCCTCAGAGGAGACTTTGACGCCTGCGAGGAGCTCATAGACAAAGCCGTGAGAGGTACCTCACCCAGTGTTTCATCATATGGATACGTGCCACATTCATTAAGAAGGGAATGTGGGCATGTTGGTTCACTGTAGGGAACAGAATGCTTCTGGATTATTATCGTGTTATGTGGCAAGCCAAATGTTTTGTCATTGTTTTTGTGAATTTAAGAAATTAAATGTAACTGTTCCAAAGCTTTAGTTCCTCATACTCTATTTGAATAGGTATTTGTTTAAAGGTCCCGTTCTTCGTGTCTTTTTGAAGCTTTGATTGTGTTTACAGTAGGGCTGTCACTTTTGTAAAAAAATCCTGTTCGATTTTTGAGACACAAGTGTTCATTGAATCGATTTTAAAATCGATTTTAAATGACGTTTTCATTTTCAACGCTAAATATAGCCTACGCCAATCCACGGACAACTAACGGGCATTAGGATGAAAGTAAAGAGGGCGCTTGAGACGCACAAGTCAGCAATATTTCTGATGATTTATTTTGTGCACAATGATAAACAGGAGTGCAACATTCTGGGGAAAAAAAAACATTAAGCAGAGTGGACTGCCATAATGTCAAAGAAAAACATTATTACAGGCTTTAACATGGCTGTGTTTACGATTATAAATTCCACAACAACAACAAAAAAATTGTAGCCCATGAAAAGAGGTTGAAAATAAAGCTTAACAATTTACTAGCCTACACTGAATGTGAAGTTTGTGTGGATAATAATTGAACCGTTCAAAATGAAACTTTGAATGAAATTAGCTTGCGAACAGGCCATGTGTTTTTTTTAATTGAACGTAACCGACACTTAGGCTATGCGGGCGTTACTGATGAAACGTGCAAATAAGGCTCTATTACAAATTATTGGACAGGAAAACAAGTCTATCAACATTTTCGGGGCCCAGAGCAGAGCGTTTCTTATTCACAATATGCCCAGCTGTTGAGAAGACGCGCTCCGACCGCACTGATGATTGATTCCGACCGGTTGACTCCGACCGGTTGATTCTTCTTGCAATCGTAATGCAATTGACTATGGCCTACATTAAACCTTTAAATAAAAGGGTAATTGAGCGTTTACACAGTCCTATAGCCTACAATAAAAGAGCCTGCACAGCGACAGGGAATAAAATTAACTAAAAAAAACCCGCCTACCTCACCAGAGCATGTGCGGAGCTCCACTCATGAACTCACCGGTAAAACGTTGTCCGCTCAAAATGCCGCGCTGGCAGTAATGCTACTTGATGTAGCATTAAAACACAGATTTAGTTTTATATGTTAAATATAAATATATTTATTTAATTAAAAATATTAAATATAATAATGTTATTTTTAAATTGAATTTAGGATACATTCAGTATTAGCTACAATTGAACAGGACACATAAGATGGGAAATATGGGGGTCAGAAATTATTTTGACCACTTAAAGCATTTCTTTAAAGTGAATTTCGTTTTATATGAATTGTTTCTTAATTTTAATCAATTGTTTTATTGACTAATATTGCATTGATTTAATTATTTCAACATATTAATAATACCTGTCAATAACTTTTTTATCTTTTTTAATTCGTTCAAAAATAATAGTGTATATATTTGGTTAAAATCGATTCCCTATTTTCGTTTTCGAAACTTGTGTTGGTTGGTCCGATCGATTGTGCAATCGATTTTCGAAAGTAAAGTGACAGCCCTAGTTTACAGTGTGCAATATAACATGTGTTCATGTTTCGCTTGTAAAAAAACACAGTATTTTTCACACAATTTACTTATCTGTACACCGCTGTTTTCACTGTCCTAAAAAACGGGCTGATGTTCCGTGTTCTATGAAGTCCCTCCTTCAGAAATACGTAACGAGTTCTGATTGTGCCAGCGCTTCCCGTGTTGTGATTTTACAGCAGCTTAGAAAACGTAGCACGGTTCCTGTGGTGTGATTCGACAGCAGCTTGGCGCACGTGGAAAGGTCACACCTCTTAACGGGGTGATGTATGCGCTCAATGATCTCTACAGCGTCCCTGGGAAAGCCAAACAAAGGTGATTTGACTCTGGGATGAAAATAACAGCGTCTCGACGACATGGCGACAAACACACTCAAACGCAGCACTTCCTTTTCTCCACGCGACACGTCCTCTTCTCCACGTGGGACAGCAACAAGACCACGCCCCCTTTTTTCGCGTAGTCTTGTGGGCGGAGGTTAGTCTGTTCTACTGTTCTATCGACGTCATATATGAAGGAAGTACCAGGATGTAGTCCAAGCCAGCCGTTCGCTGTAGGGAAAGGGAACTTCTGTTAAATAAAATATCTCGCTTGGCATTGAACTTTGAGCTTTATAATTTTACAGGTATTATTTATGCTCTAACAGCAACATTACACACTAACTAAAGTTTGAACAATGGGATCACGAAGAACGGGACCTTTAATGCTTTGAAAATGTATTGCTTTTCACATACACCCACCTAAACTAATATTTGCCTGTTGGCACAAAATGATTCTGAAAGGTATGTTTAAGCTCGAACTGTAGAGCATGTCACTCGATCATGTTATTTTCCAGGAAATGTATGAACTGATCAAATGTATAACTTGAATACAGTATAAGTTGCTTTGGATAAAAGTGTATGCCGAATACATACATGTACTGTAAATGTAAATAACACAATGAGTCATAATCATTCAAACTTGCTGCTTTTTGACGGAAAACTGTGGGTGGTTTCACCCAAACACAGTTGACAGCTCTAGTTCCCATAACAGTGGTGGTCATATGTCAGTAATGTGCAGCTTTACAAGTTCACCTGGCTTTGATTTGATTTGAACAATCTGTGTTCATAGAACACCTCTCATGCAAGCATTTAGCAAGACGTTAGGGCTAGGGATGATTCACGATTGTTGAATATTTGATTCTTTGATTTAATGATAGAATATCAAATGTGTTGTGGTGGTGATTTTCGGTGCTGATGTGGTGATGACGCGTTCATGTAACCAGAGGGTGGTGCTGCTGTCAATAACGCACCTAAAAGCAACAATCAACTCTCAGGGTGTTTTATACTGGGCACATTTGCTGCGTGATTCTGAGCGTGATTCTTCCCTGCACCTCTGCAGCGCTTGTCAGGTTTCACACTTAACATGAACCCTGGTGCTTTTGCATTCATCTTACATCGTCACAAACCTGCACGGGCATGATAGAAAACAGAATGCATCAATATATTGTATTTTTATTTTTTTACTCTCTCTCTCTCTCTCTCTCTCTCCCTTTTACATGATGAATAGTTTAGCATCTCTCCTTGCATCTCTCTCTCTCTCTCTCTCTCTCTCTCTCTCTCTCTCTCTCTCTCGCTCTCGACCATGCTGACAAAAAATCTTGCAAATCCAGTTGATTCGTTAAATCGTTTTTGATATACGTGCAAACACATTTTATGTAGTGGTTGTCATCACAAGCATGATTTGAGGCAACATGCAGCGTTTCGGCGCAGCGCCACCTACTGGTCTGATATCCAATTTTACCATTTCGGCCATTTTGACTGTCGGCCATTTTGAATTATGTGCTAAAATGCTGTATTTTATGAACACCTGAACGGATTGTCACGAAACTCGGTTTGGGTCATCAACACTATGTCTTGAATGAGCCCAAGAAGTTTCGAAGCAGCGCCACCTAGTGGAGAATTTTTTCTTCTTCAAATGCTTATAACTTTGGGTGAACTTATTTTCATGGGAGTCACTTTTTTTTCCTCCTGAATCCTTGCGGAGTTCAACAATACCAGATTTGTTAGGTTTCGGTCTATGGTTTGTGCAGAGTTCCAATTTAGCGCTTAAAAAACGTTAGCTGATATCTTCGAAACCGCTAGTCCGGAAACATAGGTCGATAGCTAATCACTAATGCCCAAATGCCAAAATATTGATAGTAAGGGGGTGTAAAATCCAATCAAAGTCAGGTGTCAGTCATTTTTCATATGTTTTTTCATATAAATGTCTATAACTCCAAAACGAAATGAGATTTTCACCAAAATTGACACAGACATGTATGGGCTCACTCCGAGGACACATAAAAAAAATGGTAGGATTGTGCCACTTGGTGGCGCTATAATAGAACAAAACATGAAATTCCCATTGACTACAATGCAGTATTATGATATAAAATGCTACACTTTACAAATGAATTGATGTATCATTACGAAACTTGGTATGTGCCATCAGCACCATGCCTTTAAGGTACTTAAAAGGTTTCAAAACAGCACCGCCATGTGGTCCATACTTATAATGAAAAGGCCTCTTGAGGCTAGATCTCAGCAATGACTATATTGACACTATATTGACACCCTGCTTTGATATATTGACACCAATTTTTGCAAGTGTCATTGTTTCCTTATTCTGACCACATCAATTTCATAACTGTGCCACCTATTGGTTGAAAGTGATAAATCATTAAATCATTATTATTGACCGTATTTATCATTTTACTGCTATTTTGCCTAAAATCACCTTAATAGGTCTTTAATTGCTCATTGCTGCAGTTGATCTGACACTGCCAGCCATTTTGGCATGTCTTGTCGTCTTCTTTGCGCTTGGCCCCGTTAATGGCTGCTTGCAGCTATATTTTCGAATGAAATCAACAACTTTCATTGATAGTAAATGACTTGAAGCAGAGATTATATTACACAGAAACAGTTCACAGGTATGACATTGAATGGAAGAAAGTGCAACACTAAATATGGCCACTGTAGCAAAGGAAGTCCTGCCTTCCAAAAAGGCCAATCATCAGTCCTTTATGCCTATGTTCTTTTGTACATGATACAGTGGATGTCAGGTTTAATTGTTGATCTAAACAATTCTTGTATGACTGAAATCGCTGCCCAGCGGTGTAGCAAATATGGCCGCTGAGTGTTGGTATTCAACATGAAGTTGGTATTCTTTGAGTCGCTTTGCTAATAAATAAATAGTCCCTCCTCAAGTTTGAGTCATTGTTCCTGTCCAATGTTACTTTGTCGGGCTGGACAAGGCCTAACAGTGTTTACAGATTTTTGGGGGGAATCAACTTCAACATGTTGGGATGGGATTGGAGAAAATATTTTACACTTCATAAGTTCAGCGTTTTGTTATTACACATTCTTTTTAGTGGTCAACGTGAGAATTACGGTAATTGGAACCTATTGTACACTTGTTTCCCCTCTCAGGGAGCATACATTAACAAATTAAAGTGCTTTTTTATCTGTTCTCTTCCAGATGGTTTGTTTAATCAGTACATCAGCCAGCAGGATTATAAACCCCGCTGGAGTCAGATCATCCCCAAATGTAACAAAGGTATGACAGCCGGCTACTGAACACCCAAGTGGCGGCCTCTTGCTCTGAATCTGAACGCTGGACTCTAGGGAATCCATGTTTGCTGTATCAAATGATTTAAGGGGTGTATTGATATTCAATATATCTACCATGTTCTTGCTCTTTTCCGGTGTCTTGTTCCTGACACACACCTCCACATTCACTTCCATTCTTTCTTGTTCTCTCTGATTAGGAGATGGGGATGATAACAGGCCAGGCATGAGAGGAGGTCATCAGATGGTCATTGATGTTCAGACAGGTACATCTTGCATCATTTTCTGATTGGGCGATTATTGCAGCGCTATTTAGCTTGTCCAGTCTTGCTTGTAATGGAATGCCTGCTAAGACCCGTAGTTGTGAGTTAGGGCTGTTTTAAATATGCGTGTGAATCTGTGAGCTTGTTGTTAGAGGAACAATCAATCCCACAGCTCTCATGTGGCCCCGTACGTTCAGACTGACCTCGAGTAACCCACTCTACAGCTCAGCTGATTCTCAATAGCTCAAACAACTTTCTCTGCTTATCACCATGGCGACATCAGCCTTTCAACCTCAGCTCACAGTTGCTTCTCAAGAATATTATGATTTATAACAGCTTAAAAAAATACCGTAATAGTTTTTATCCATCGGTTTCATATTGAATTTTTTACAAATGTGTAAAACTGCTCACCCACTCACTGATGCTTTGTCTTTGTTTTTAATGTTTTCGCCCCTTTGTTCAACAGAAACAGTGTATCTGTTTGGTGGCTGGGATGGAACGCAGGACTTGGCTGATTTCTGGGCATACAGTGTAAAGGAGAACCAATGGGCCTGCATATCCAGGGATACAGAGAAAGAGGTAGGAGAGAAAGTGAAAGAGGATTTTTTTCGATTATGACTCAGCTGAATGACTCAAATACTCTAGATGTTTCCTTCATGTCATTTAAGTTTCACATACTTTGTTTTCTGTGCAAAGTGCATTGATGGATGCATACTCTTTCATCAGTAGGTTGCTTAGATGGGGGTTAGGGATTGACTCATATTTGGAATAGTTTGTGGAGAATGAAATGATTGTAATGGAAAATATGTAGAGTGATGGCCGCAATGCTGATGGAGGTTATAATGGAAATGGTCTCTTTGGCTCTATGCTTGATGTCTAGTACGCTCTCCGACTTATGACCAAGAACTGCCCATTAACACAGGAATTGACAGGGTTGACATAGCCAACTGCAGTTTGCCTTCAGGGGTGGGTAAACCTAAAATGAATGATCTCACAAAAGTAGACCAGTGCTTTCAAACAGCTTTTCAGACTATGAAAAATACCAAAGAAATGTATATAGAATTTTCATCAGAATTTAAGTCCAACAGTTTTTTTTTTTTTTTTTTGCGCAACTCTACAATCCTGTAATTTTATGTAGAATTGACTTATCTCGTTAATGTGTTGTTAAGGACCCAAAGATTTGATAACATATATTACAAATATTCGTTAATCCAGTGATTAGTGCCAGTGTTTCACATGCGTTCGGCCTATCAATGTACACTTACGTCCCTGGTATTTCCTATTGTGTTGGGTTAGGTCTGTCTGACCTAGGAGCTAATTTAGTTCCCCCAAAAAGCGTTCTTAGAACTAAAAACACGTTTGATGGGTTTTGTCGAATCAGTGTGATACCCCTGTTGGTCAGGGTTTGTTTTCACCCGGCTGAACATGTTCAATCAACGTTTGTTGGGGCAGTGTGAATTGGCCTTAAGTTGTGATGCATTTCCTTTAGAACGGTCCCAGTGCACGCTCTTGCCACAAGATGTGCATCGACTCTCAGCGGAGGCAGATCTATACGCTGGGCCGTTATCTGGACTCCTCCGTCAGAAACAGCAAGTCCCTGAAAAGTGATTTCTACTGCTATGACATTGATGCCAACACGTGGACCCTCCTCAGCGAGGACACGTCTGCTGATGGAGGACCCAAACTTGTGTTTGACCACCAGGTATGCATATTAAATTACACAATTATTCAATATTTATGCCCGCATACCACCAGGAGTCTCCCTTTTACATGATGAATAGTTTAGCATCTCTCCTTGCATCTCTCTCTCTCTCTCTCTCTCTCTCTCTCTCTCTCTCTCTCTCTCTCTCTCTCTCAGATGTGCATGGACTCTGAGAAGCACATGATCTACACTTTTGGTGGTCGGATTCTGACGTGTAACGGCAGCGTGGATGACGGCAGGACCTCAGAACCTCAGTTCAGCGGGCTTTACGCATATCACTGTCAAGCTGGCAGCTGGAGTCTGCTCAGAGAAGACTCGTGTAACGCCGGGCCAGAGGACATCCAGTCCCGCATCGGACACTGCATGCTCTTCCACACGGTTCGTCTACTTAGTAACAACTCAATAACTGTTCTGAGCTGCAACTCAGATTTTTGATTGATTGCATTTGTGGATTGGGCAATATGACCAAAATCACTGAATGAGTGATTTTATATTACTTTATTTAACTTTTAATATTATATATTTGGTTAGTGTTTCTTTGTAAATTATATATGTGACCCTGGACCACAACCAGTCATAATGGTACAATTTTCATATAAATAAGCTTTCCATTGATGTATGGTTTGTTTGGATAGGAATAGGACAATATTTGGCCAAGTTACAACTGTTTGAAAATCTGGAATCTGAGGGTGCGAAAAAATCTAAATATTGAGAAAATCGCCTTTAAAGTTGTCCAAATGAAGTCCTTAGCAGTATGCCTGTGTGACTTATGACGGGTTTTGTGGTCCAGGCTCATTTGGTTAGACTTTATGGGTGATTTTGACAACAAATTTGATGTGACCGTTTTGTTTCTCTCTCCCGCAGAGAAATCGCTGCCTGTACGTTTTCGGAGGTCAGAGGTCCAAAACTTACTTGAATGATTTCTTCAGTTACGACGTTGATGGTGATCATGTGGAGATCATCTCAGATGGCACCAAGAAGGACTCAGGCATGGGTATGATGTCATTAGCAAACTGTACATTTTGTAAAAAGTACGGTCTGGGATTTATTTATCTTAGTAACACAATTAATTTTTTGGGCGTACTGTTAGAATGACTCTTGCAAAGCTGTGCCCTGTGAAGAAACTCCTTATAAGGAGAGCATAGGAATCTTGAGCATGAAGGTGACATCACGTTCAGAAATAGCGTTGAATCAGGTGGGGATTATGTCACTGCGTCGGCCTGTTACACGCAGCTGAAGTGAGCATGTGAGCTATTGCAGTCCTACTGTTCAATCAACTTGACATTATCTGTCTTCCTGATACTCGTAGACACAGATCTCCTGGTCTGGATGATGATGAACGTTTCTCGTGGGGACTGTCATGATGATTGGTGAATATTGCAGCAAATTCCTTAGCAGGGAGACAAGGTTTTTAAGGTTATAACATGCTGCTCTTCAAAGAACACGTGTTCTGCCACTCATCAAGATATTCGCCTCTGAAGACTCTGCATAAAATACACATTTTAATATTTAAAGCTTTCTCTAGGAGACTAGATATTTGCAGCCCTTGGTTCTACTTTAGTTGCGTAAAAAATTTAGAAAATATCAGAAGAAATTCCAATCTTGCAGGCAAAATTCAAGGTTACTAGTGCGTTTCTAGTGATCCAATGATATTATAAGGGCTTTTCTGCATGTTTTAAGTAATGGTTTAACATATCAGCACCCCTTTTTTCAAGGTGAATTTGACTTGGAAAAAAAACTTAAAGAAATTATAAATGTTGCCTTTGCAACTAATTGAAATAAGTTTGTTTAAGACAATTTAAAAACATTTTTTTAAATGAAAACCGAAAATATAAACATAAAAGCACATTTAAAAATATATAATACTATAATAGTATATAAATGATACTAAAACCTCTGAAACATGTGAAAGCAGGTCAAATCACCGTTTAATAATACCAATTTGATGAAGTTCTCAGAACTTCGATTGACTTCTGGAGAACTGAGTTCTTAGAAAATACCTCATGCCCACGCACTTGCGGTGATTAACTCACCTATCACACACTAACGTCAGCTACACACACATACAAATGATACTTGCACACACAATCAAGTCTTCTAACAAAGCAGACATTGTAAAACGTCTCTGATCATCACAGAGAAGAATTCGATGAGTTGACAGGTCATAAAGTCTGCACACCCACATAATGTCCTCCAAATATTTAATCACTTTCTCTGTAATCAGTAATTACTGCATGATATTGTGTCCAGCTCAGAGGGAAATACCAAATCGAACAGCCAGTTCACAGAGAAGAGAGACACAGAAAGTGGAAGCGTGTGAGAGCGCTGTGAAGCCTGAGAGAGATTGTGCAGACACAGGCCTGTGACACACTTCCTGTTCCTATAAACAGATTGTGTAAAATCTCAATGGGCGACTTGACGCAGTGAGAGGGTATAAAAAGACCTCTGTGTTCTCTCTGTTATCACGTTAGAGAGAGATGTGTGTGCGACGAGGACAGGGGGTGACAGAAAGAGAACGAGCTAGAAGGCAGCAGAGAGAGACAAAAATAAGACCGAGCAGAACACAATTTACCAGGAAGGAAACAGTGAGCCCGAACAGTATGCTCACAACCACACCTTAAAGGAGTAGATCACCCACAAAATAATTTATCATGTAGTTCCAAACAGGGGGGATGTTTTCTTACGAGTATATATATATAAAAAAAGAGGGAATAAGTTAGAATAGCAGGCCAATTTAGACATTCAAATGGTCTAAAGCTCTGCTGTGAAATTATCCTGCATATTTCACAACTACTTGCGAATAAATAATGGGCATGACATTGATTTGGTTTGAAACTTGAATAAATATTTTAGAGAATAGAGACTGTGTATGGATACAAGAGATGTGAAACTAATTTAGTTGAAAATCGGTTACCTTGGTCAGCTGTGAATTATACAGTTTAGCAATCATACAGAAATGTTTGACACAGGATGGCATGAGTTGCCAATCAGAATCGAGTATTTTAGAGAGCTGTGCTATATTTTCATTTAATATTATTTGTTAACAATATAAATGTGTTATTTCCTGAATTTTATATTAATATAATATTGCAAACATTAATGCTTAATAGTTAATAAATCTCATATGAATATTAAAATGAGTGTAATGGAGAAATAATGCGATATATAACTATTTAAAATATTTTTGAAAAATTTGGTAAATTCACTCGCAAATGCAATATTATTTGTAGAAATATAACATTTAAATTATTATATTTTCCTTAATACTTTCATATTGATATAATAAATGTTTTTAAACATTAATGCAGCAAAATATAACTTTGTCGGTTTAAAAAATAGTTAAAACATTTGGTAAATTCACTCGCAAATGCAATTTTACTTATAGAAATATAAAATGATTAAAAAAAATGTTTTCCCTTAATACTTTAATATTTGATATAATAGATGTTTTAAAACATTAATAAACATGAATTCTTAATATTTCATCATTATTAAATTGATATGAATGTAATAAATAATGCAAAATGTAACTTCATTCAAACTTTTTAATAAATTTGCTCATCATTGTCAGGGTGGGGCAAAAAAGTTAATTGTGTACTCTTGGTAGAAAATTTGTTGGGTTTGGCTAGTTATTTACAACGACTACACTACAATCTATCAAGCTGCTACGTCAGGCCACTTTATACCATCTCCTAATGGTTTAAGTCCGTCTGTGTTTGTGTTGCAGTACCAATGACCGGATTCACTCAGCGTGCCACCATTGACCCGGAGCTCAATGAGATCCACGTTCTGTCAGGACTCAGCAAAGACAAAGACAAACGCGAGGAGAATGTGCGCAACTCCTTCTGGATCTACGACATTGCACGCAACAACTGGTGCGTGAGTTCTCGGACACACTCTTCATCTGTACAGCTTTGCACATTGAATGCTAATGAGTATACTAGACCTGTTTGTGTGCACTGTGGCCCTGAGGACTGCCTGCATTGGTAATCCACAACGTGCCTTCAGGCGCTTCATTCCTGAGGTTTTCTATTGCCATACAGGGCTGGGAAGGAAGAAAATCTTCAGTTATTATGATGAGAGAACTTGTTCTCTCCTTCTTGAACTGTATGTTCTGGCAGCATTGAACGATGAGCGTATGCCTGTAAATGTATCATACAAAGATCCTTTTATATATATATAAGTTCTCAGCTTGTACGCGCATTCACATATATTGAATAAAGCCAGAGTGAAAGCATGATTTCAAAGGCCTGGCTGCCCTTCAGAAAGGGAGTTGGTGACCATCAAACAGGAACAGAATGTTCTCTGCTTGCGTGTGGGGCTGGCCGCTTTTGTGTGTGTGTGTGTGTATTAAATGTACTTTGCACTTAAACAGAGGATAAAAACCCTTTGTTCTGTACACTAATTGAAACTGTTGGCTTACGGCTTCTGAAAATTTAGTCCATCACTGTTTCCTTTGGATCTGGTGTGCTGGTTTCTGTCGTTTTGTTTATTTGACTTGATTTGGGTGGGTGCGTGTGTGTAAACTTTGCAAGGACAGTATGCACAGTTTAATATGAAAGACTAACTCTGTGTGTTTGTGTGCAGGTCATGTGTTTATAAGAATGACCAGGCGGTGAAAGAGAACCCCACTAAGGCCCTACAGGAAGAAGAACCTTGTCCTCGCTTCGCTCATCAGCTAGTCTACGATGAGTTGCACAAGGTAATGTAGATCATTTCGCTTCCACACCCATGCTATACGTGATTGTGGTGGTGTGGTTTAGGATTCGCAGGTTAAAGATCTGACCTGATAACCCAAAGTTTGTTAGTTTCAACCACAGCTAGCCTGTAGGAAGTCAACATGACCCTATTTACTTTGTTAATACTTTATAACTGTATTATTAAAGGCTGTCGAAGACTTATTAATAAAGTACTATTAACTATCTCTTTAGTCTTTAAATTAGTGAAGTTTTAACAGAACAGCAAAAACTAAAATATTTTGAACTGACAATT
The DNA here is from genome assembly GCA_023566225.1 of Romanogobio albipinnatus. Classification (NCBI taxonomy): domain Eukaryota; kingdom Metazoa; phylum Chordata; class Actinopteri; order Cypriniformes; family Gobionidae; genus Romanogobio; species Romanogobio albipinnatus. The sequence goes on along the minus strand of CM042245.1, from coordinate 46,598,699 downwards.
CATAAAAGGTATCTGGTATCTATTGTGTATGCCAACCTTATTTTTCAAAAGTGACAGCCTGATTGTAAAAGACAGCAGCTTTTAAATTATTAGGTTATAAAATATATAATATATGCTATAAAGCAAATATATACATATATACTATTTACTACTACTGATAAAAACTAAATTCCTTAATTACTATACTAAATCAAAGCAGTTAGCAGGGTTTTGATATGATGATATGGTACACAGGTACATTACCTTTTCGGTGGAAACCCGGGGAAGTCCAGCTCTCCTAAAATGCGATTGGATGATTTCTGGTCCTTAAAGCTGTGCCGCCCTTCCAAAGAATATCTGCTTCGACACTGCAAATACCTCATCCGCAAATACAGGTACAAACCTACTTTTATCTAAGTTCAAGTGTGTTGAACTTTCACCCGTCACAAACTGCTTCTCACTGGCTTTTCAGAGATATGAATTATTCGGACCTCACAGTTCTTAGTTAGAAATTGTGCTTAAGAATAATATTTACTGAATTAGGTAGTCTGGCCTCTAGTCTCTCTCTGTTTAAAGCCAAAGAGAACGGTCAAATACGCTTTAGTTTCCAAATGGCACTAGCAAAGTGTTTAGGTATATCTGTTCCATGTTAAATAGTTTGTGTTGACTGTTAATATGCAGGACATGCACTTGCTCTGATCCTGCTGTGATCTGTCTGATCTGAATGTAAACCATTAGGAGCAAGCTGTATTATGTAATTGCAGTGTCATGCAGCACTGCAGTTAGTGATTAAGTTACAGTAGTATTTTTCCATAAGTGCGTGTGATTTCTGCTCTCTTAGTGCCCTCTTGTGGCCAAGTAAACCAATGTACTTGGATAGATTCTGTTCTCATTTAGTTCAAGTTTGAGGTTACAGAATTCTTAAGGCATTTTTAAACATGTTTTCAGTCGCTTGTTGTCTTGTCTGTGTTTGCAGGTTTGAGGAGAAGGCTCAGACCGAGCCTTTAAATGCACTTAAATATCTACAGAATGATTTGTCTCTTACCGTGGACCACACTGACCCCGATGAGACAAAAGAGGTCAGGACCGCTTTAAAAAATCATTACATTTAATGCTTAAACGCCAGTTCACGCTGATAACTATATTAGCATCCACACCAGTGGAAGATATCGTTCTGTTTATTTTCCGTCTGCCACTTTAAATGTTCAAGCTCTGGAAGCAGGATGGATTCTGATTGGCTCTTGATGTGTTTATCAGCTGGAAAATAATCGTTCTGAAAGTGATCGTTTCTCAGTGCCGTTATAGTTGTGATTTGAACTCTGCTATTCTTTTATATTTAGAACATTATATCGTGTTATATCTATCTAACCCAGGGTTGTCCAAACTCGGTCCTGGAGGGCCACTGTCCTGCAGAGTTTAGCTCTTACTTGCCTCAAAACCTGTCTGGAAGTTTCTAGTATGCCTTTCTAGTATGCCTAATAAGACCTTGATTAGCTGGTTCAGGTGTGTTTAATTGGGGTTGGAGCTAAACTTTGCAGGACAGTGGCCCTCCAGGATCAGGAATGGACACCCCTGATCTAACCCTATATTGCCAAAAGTATTTGGACACCCCTCCAAATTATTGAATTCAGGTGTTCCAGCCACTTCCATCGCCACAGCTGTATAAAATCAAGCACCTAGGCATGCAGACTGCTTTTACAAACATTCGTGAAAGTATGGGTCGCTCTCAGGAGCTCAGTGAATTCAAGTGTGGTACCGTGATAGGTTGCCACCTGTGTCCATTCGTGAAATTTCCTCACTACTGAATATGCCACGGTCAACTGTTAGTGGTATTATGACAAAGTGGAAGCAGTTGGGAACATCAGCAACTCAGCCACGAAGTGGTAGGCAACGTAAAATCACAAAACGGGGTCAGCGCACAGTACACAGAAGTCGCCAACTTTCTGCAGAGTCAACAGCTACAGACCTCCAAACTTTGTGTGGCCTTCAGATTAGCTAAAGAACAGTGTGTAGAGAGCTTCATGGAAAGGATTTCCATGGCCGGGCAGCTGCATCCAACCCTTACATCACCAAGTGCAATGCAAAGCATTTGATGCAGTGGTGTAAAGCACGCCGCCACTGGACTCTAGAGCAGTGGAGACGTGTTCTCTGGAGTGACGAATCAAGCTTCTCTGTCTGGCAATCTGATGGACGAGTCTGGGTTTGGTGGTTGCCAGGAGAACGGTACTTGCCTGACTGCATTATGCCAACTTCCAAGTGTAAAGTTTGGTGGAGGGGGATTATGGTGTGGGGTGGTTTTTCAGGGGTTGCACTTGGCCTCTTAGTTCCAGTGAAAGGAACTCTTATTGCTTCAGCATACCAAGACATTTTGGACAATTTCATGCTCCCAATTTTGTGGGAACAGTTTGGGGATGATCCCTTCCTGTTCCAACATGACTGTGCACCAGTGCACAAAGCAAGGTCCATAAAGACATGGATGAGCGAGTTTGGTGTGTTGAGGAACTTGACTGTCCTGACCTCAGTCTCCGCTCTAATTCATCTCAAAGGTGTTCAATCGGGTTGTGAACCAGACCTTTTTATTCAACATCAGTGCCTGACCTCACAAATGCGCTTCTAGAAGAATAAACACACTTCCAAACCTTGTGGAAAGCCTTCCCAGAAGATTTGAAGAAGTTATAATTGCAAAGGGTGGGCCAACTCCATATTAAACCCTACGGATTAAGAATGGGATGTCATTAAAGTGCATGTAAAGGCAGGCGTCCCAAAACTTTTGGCAAGATAGTGTATTTAGAACTATATCTTTATCATTATGGTTTATCGTCCTTTGTGTGAACCGGCCAATACACTTCTAGTATTGATTGAGTCAGTATGTGCATTTACATGCTTTTTAAAAGCAAATAAAGCACAGTGTCAAGTAAATTGTATCTTTCACAATGAGTGTTTCATAAATAAATGTGCTTTTTGTGTGTTTGTTTCCTGTAGTTCCAGCTCTTGCCCTCTGCTCTGTTCAAGTCCAGCTCAGACTTCATTCCTCTAGGTGAGCGCTTTCAGATACATTTCAAGAACATGATTGTCCTCCAATCATGTTTTTTTGTTGTTGTTGTCTTATGTCTACAATGGTGCAAATCAGTTTCTTTTACATATATTTATTAGTGCTTTGATTCTTAATATTGATCTTTTTTTCTTCATCATAGGCTTTTCAGATGTGGATCAGACGTACGCCCAGCGCACACAGCTGTTCGACACGCTCGTCAATTTCTTCCCAGACAATATGACCCCGCCCAAGGGTAACCTTGTCGACCTCATCACCCTGTAGCCACGCCCTATACATTAGGCCACACCCTCTATAGACCTCTCAGACTCCTCCCACCAAAAACAGAAGTTATTTTTCTACATTTTTCCACCCGAGGTGTGCCATGCCCACCTACTGTGTTTCCTCTGACAGATGTAATGCCACTTAAACGTCACTGAGACTTAAAATGCAGAAATATAGTTTTCTACTCTGGAGTACCAGGGTTGTCGTTTTGTTTTATTTAGATTTTTGATTTTAAAAAGGTGTCAGAATTAGGTTTAAATTTGCATATCTGCCAAATTGCGAACTGATTTGATTATTTTTTTCTTTTTTTAACAAACTTCTGCTCCGTTTGATCATTTCAATATTCTCAAATACAGGTTGAAAAATAGGTGAGTTATTAATCCAAGTAGTTTACATCATAAAGGGGTGGATTTGATTTATGAACTGTGTGATCATCATGGGTTCCTTTCTGCCTTGCTATTTTAAAATCACATTTTTATGGACAAACGTACTCTGAGCCAGTGAAGGCCGGATGCAAAGATCAGAGCGCCTTCCAGATGAATCCTGAAGGAATTGTCCACTCAATACTGGATTTGAATACTGGCTTCCATCTAAACCTGCTGCTGCTATTGGATGCTGCCATGACATTAGTGCTTTCTTTGACTCTTTAATAGATTCCATAACTAATTGTCATCCACAATTCTTACAAGGAATATAGCGATATGTTTGATGCACACATTTAGGTACACAAGAAATGTTTTCCACTCTCTCTCGCTCTCTCTCTGTGTGTGTGTGTGTGTGTAGGAACGCAAATATTAGTAGCACATTAATTTATGGCAACACCTTGTACTTTATAACCGGTCATTACACTCATGTCCGTTAGCGAACGGATTGGCGAAACACTTTGCTGCACTTAGACAAACTGAAGACATGGATGAATAGAATTTTTTAAAGTGTAGATTGCGGTTTACTTAAGGTTGTGGCTGCTTTTGTCCAAACTCAATGTAGTCCAGTTCATACTGCTGTGTTACATAGACTGTTTAGCGGACTGGTACCAACACAAAGGAGCCTTATTGGGACCACCGAAGACAGAAGAGACCCCTCACTATTTATTATTAATGTTAATATTATTATTTCTTGGTGAACTTGAGCCCTGAATGTCATGTCTTTTATGTTCCGTCTCTCTCTATGATGACATGGAGATGTTTGTATGTGACCTTCATTCCGTATGAGCTTCCGGATTGTTTGAAATCTTGGACAGATGTGTTGGACGATAGTCTTCCATATAGTTCCACGTGAGTGTGTCCATTGTACGTCTGTATAACTTGGTCTCTATTTGTGCAGCGTTAGTTTAACAGCAGTTGTTTTAGAATTGTTTGTGTCCCTGTGCACGAGTAGGAAGTGTTTGCCCTGCAAAAAAAAAGTCCTGTAATTGGATCGCTCTTAAATTTGCTGTACTTTTGGCTTCACCCACGCAGAAACCAAAGGCTCAAAGAACCATGCGATGGCACATTATGCTTCACCCTGCTGATTGTGTCCTCCCAAGTGTCATATCTCAATTCCCTGAACTCAGTATTAGCTGTTGTTTGGCCCCATGTGAAGTGGAGAGTGCGCACCAGAGTGTGGAAGTTTGACTTCTCTGTGATTGGCCTATTTGTGAATTTTTTTTTTTTTCTGCACCCTTGGTTTCTTTACTGGTGTGAAAGCAATTTGGTTTATGGTTTATGATTTGTAATCCAGGGCTTTCTTTGCCTTTCGTAGCTAGCATTGTCTTTGTGCCAGGAAGAAAGTGTAAAAAAAGAAAAGAAAAAAAAGATGAAATCATGGATACACGAGAGGATCGACACTTGCAACCGGAGACATTTTTGTCACACTCAATGCCAAATACATTTTCTTGCTTTCGGTGTACATTTCTGCAGTGTCAGAGATGAAATTACTTTTCTTTTCCTCTCTCCTGGAAATTGTCATCTCGGCGAGCCTCCCTCTTCTATTGAGCGAGGGCGCACTGAGATGTCAGCACTACACTGTGGCTCTCATGAATGTGTAGAACCTATTAAAGAACTGCATTGTATGTAATGTACATAAAGAATAAAGATTGTATTTTGTTCAAGTTTTCTTAAAAATCGTCTTGGTCTTCCTTTAACATAGACCTATAAGAGCTTTAAAGGAACACTCCACTTTTTTTGAAAATGCGCTCCTTTTCCAACTCCCCTTGAGTTAAACAGTTGAGTTTTACCATTTTCGAATCCATTCAGCCGATCTTCGGGTCTGGCGGTAGCACTTTTAGCATAGCTTAGCATAGATCATTGAATCTGATTAGACCGTTAGCATCTCGCTCAAAAATGACCAAAGAGTTTCAATATTTTTCCTATTTAAAACTTGACTCTTCTGTAGTTACAGCAGGTGCAATGATATTATGCAGCACCTAAAAATAGGCTAACATAACCAACGTGACAACCTGCTTGCACAGAGAGCGTGCTGGGCACTATTTTCAAGCGCTGCGTAATATCATTGTGCCGCTGCACCCATGGTACGGCAGCAAAGTTCCTTGATTATTACGCAGGAATGAGTATAGTTCCTAGACATATCGGCAACTTTTAATTTTCCGTCGGTCTTAGTACACGATTACTATAGAAGAGTCAAGTTTTAAATAGGAAAATTATTGAAACTCTTTGGTCATTTTTGAACGAGATGCTAACGGTCTAATCAGATTCAATGATCTATGCTAAGCTATGCTAAAAGTTCTACCGCCAGACCCAGAGATCGGCTGAATGGATTCAAAAACGGTAAAACTAAATTGTTCAACTCTGGGGGAGTTGGAAAATTTGCCTATTTTCAAAAAATGTGTCGTGTTCCTTTAAGTGTTGACTCATGATTTGAGTTTTTTTTTTTTTTTTTTTTAAAGCTTTCCAAGTGCTTTTAATTTTTCAAAATTTGTTAATGTATATTTATATCACTGTTCAAAAGTTTGGGGTCAGTAAGGTATTTTTTTCAGAAGGAAATTAATTATTTTATTCTGCAAGGATGCATTAAACTCAACAAAAGCGACTGTAAAGACCGTAATTAATCAAAGAATCTTGAGTAAAATCATCAAAAAACAAACATTCTTAATATTTATGATAAGAAGAAATAGTTCTTGAGCACCAAACAGCATATTCAAATAATTTCTGAAGGATCATGTGACAATAAAGACTGTAATGATGCTGAAAATGCAGCTTTGCCACCACGGGAATAAATTACTTAATTATATATGGAATATATATTTATCTTAATGACAATAGATAACATTTTTTTTTTAATTGAAATATTTCACAATATTGTTTTACTGTTTTGTTCAAATAAATGAACCTCTGACTTCTTTCAAAAACATTTTTAAATTCTTCCAACCTCAAACTTTTGAGCATTATTGTTTGAGATGAAGTGCATCAACTGCCCTATTGAACTTTGCAAGAAATCACACTTTCTTTAAAAAAAAAATCAACATTTTTTAATTTATTAGAAATCATGGCCGTCCCTGTCCGATCTGACAGAGATGCGGCGTCCAGTGTATCAGACCCCTGTCGTTTGCGCACAGCAGCAAACTGACTTCAAACACAGAATACAGCTATAAATTCAACCTTAATACTTTGGTGGAAGTAAATCAGCTAAACTGAGACATCAGTGAATCCTTTATAATGAAAATTGGTGTAGTGCATGCAAATACAATATAAAAAAAGTACAATTAAATAAAACCTCCCCAAACAAAAAGGTGATCAATGTTCTAAACTGAAAATTCTAATTAAAGACACTGGCATGTGAATATATAAATATCTTGAGGGAGTTGTGTCGGATTTAGTGTCAAATGTTTCAGGTTAACAAGACCTTCATACTAGCATAATTACCAACCCGTAGAAATGAGGGAAGATAATGCAAAAGTTATCTTGAACCATACTCTAATTTACCAGGATGAATTATCCATTGGTCACAGTGTAATTTGGTGCCTCTGAATGTTAATCTTCCCTAAACAGAAAAAAAAACGAATAAAGGAAGGAGCATAAAAATTAAGCATTATATACAGGCGTAACAAATTCCTTTCGAGAATTAATACAGGGTTCCCACTGTACTGGATTGATGTGATTTCCAAAAAGTAATGGAATGTTACTTTGTGAGTGCCGTCTCCATGTACATCCACTGATCAGAAACTGTGTGAACCTGAATCCTGAATATATCACTTTAGAGAAAAAATTTGCACATGAAACTTTAACTTGGCAGTGCTCGGCGGCATTTCAAGGCATCATAAGGCACGCCTCCGATGCGAAGGCAGTGCAATTGCCGTCTTTTAAAGGGGTCATCAGATGCAAAATTCACTTTTATATGGTGTTTGCATATAAATGTCTTCGCAGTGTGTGGACTACAATGATAAAAATCTTTTTCCTTTTTTTTTATCCTCAAAAAGCCTAAACACTCTCAATAATCAAGCCGTTTTAATTTTCTGAGCAATAGACCTATTTTGTGTTTGCAAACAGCGATGACCTTTGGACCTTCGGAGCCTACCTGGTTGCAGAAAATAACAGTTTGCCGTAGAAATCTGTGGAAGCCATGGAATAAAAGACAAAAAAAAAAGTTCATTTTGAGTTTATATCTCACAATTCTTACTTTTCTTTCTCGCAAATCCGAGTTTATATAAACAGAATTGTGAGATATACTCGTTATTCTGTCTTTTTTCCTCAGAATTGTGAGTTTCTATCCTGCAATTCTGACTCTTTTCCCCTCAGAATTGTGATATAAACTCTCAATTGTGAGATATTAAGTCAAATTAATTAGATAAACACGCAAATGCAAGAATTGTGAGATACAAAGGTTATAGACTATGTTTAAAAGTTATCTATGTAAAATGTTATAGGTTTAAATATTATTTCATGCTGTAACTGCTATGTATGTCCCCTATGAACTGCATATGTGAATATTATGTAGACTTACTGTTTACATCAAATTCATGCTTTAATAGTAGACTAATCATTGCAGGTTTCATCAGTCCAGTCTTTGACTTGCAACCTAAACGTCTGCGTTTAGCTTCAACAGTTGTCTTCAATGACGGAATTCTAAAAAAATGAAGACCGTATTTTTTGCATTCTGATTCTGACATACAAAGGCACAACAAAACATTTTTTTCTTATGTGGATTTTGCCCATTTTCCTCCACTTGTTACGCTATTTTTCTGCAGCCACTATGCAGCCGCAAGTGACGCAACTGTGACGTCTGCTCCAAATATATGACATCATATTGCTCATGCTCCGCCCACGACCGCTGACGGATTGTCCCATATTAGCATATTTCCGCCCTCAGCCAGTTGTACACTGTCGGCCAAGGCAGCACTTTGTGTGTCTACACGCCCCACGGAAGAGAGGGGTGCAGTAGCTCATTATAAAGAGACTTTGTACACGGGTCGCTGTGCGGCTGTTTTTGAGGAGGTAAAAAGGGTGTTGTTTTACACAAACATTGTTGTCTGGCTATCACCAGACCAAGCTCAATTTAAGATTGAACATTGGTCTGGGGAGTACTGCACAAGAGGTGTGATCAACGAGCATAAATTAAATGACCCTGTACGCAATTGGATAGTCCTTCAACCAATCAGACCACAAGAGGCGGGATCAACGAGCATAAATTAAATGACCCTGTACGCAATTGGATAGTCCTTCAACCAATCAGACCACAAGAGGCGGGATCAACGAGCATAAATTAAATGACCCTGTACGCAATTGGATAGTCCTTCAACCAATCAGACCACAAGAGGCGTGATCAAGAGGCAATGACCCATCGCTTCTCTATCCATCAACGTGTCAAACCCTCCAATATTGAGCCAGGTGGATAAGCCAGTCTGTGATTGGTTCCTGCAAAAGTGTAAAAGAAGCAGGATAAATGAATGTAGAGGTTTCCAGACTGAGTTGCAGGGCGAAATCAAATCGCCGGCAGATCAGGCTGGGTGTACTCAGTCTACAAACATTGAGGAATTTTAACCAAAGTATGTTACAGACTTTACATGAAGACCCTAAAGAACCATACCAACTTGTGGAAAATGGGCATCCGATGACCCCTTTAAGAGGCCTCATTTTGCACAAATTCTAAGGCAGTTCCAGAATGCACTGCAGTGGGGGAAAAAACTCCAAGATGGCGAGCAAAATCACATAAAATATCAATTCTAAATGCATTTTTTTAGTCAATACGGAAAATTATTGAACCCAATCTGGTTTAAATTAGAAACGGGCTAGATTGTTAGCCAAGCAATAGATTGCTGACATCAAACTATTGGTTTTAAAATAAGTGTGAGGAAGAAACGTTAAGGCACAAAGGTTGTGCATTGACAGTCCAGAAATGTTCCCTTTCCCATAGACAGACACACACAAAAAGATTTTCTGCTATTTCTAGCACATACTTGATATCAAACTACTTCATTACAGCATATACATCCAGACACCAACTGAAACCATTGTCGTTTGATAGTTTTTACATCAATCTCTGCTTTTCCTACATTCTGTCTGGTCACAATCTACCGTTATGAGAGCAGCAGGTTTCGTCCGGTGCCATTACAAGTGGGTGTCTTCTTCATCAGGTATGTCTTCTTTCAGCAGGTTGTCTATGGGGACGATCCAGCTGTCGTTGAACTCCCCGTTCAATGCCAGTTTCTTCTCTTGCATCTCAGGCACTACCTCCATCACCTCCAGCGTGGGATTGTCATGATAACCGTTCTCCACTGTCTGCATCTCTTCCGTCAGGTGTTGCTACCCAGGTAAAAGTTTTTGTTGGGGACGTTAAACAGCGTAACACTTTGGGATTCAGGGCTTAACTTTAAACTTTGACATTTAAAGGACTCAAATTATGCAGAGCTTATTCAGAAACTAGAGATTGACTCGAGCAATGCAAGTACGTCTGATTCATTTTTGTGTTTGGAATTGAGTTTTACCTGGTTCTTCCTGTAGGATCTGCGATGATAAGTGCAGTACGCAGCAAAGCAGCACAAAATTAGCACCAAAGCGCCACACGAAGCCAAGATGGCAACCAACGTGTCTGGTATCGTCTCCTCGCTTACCTCTGCTTTCTGCCAAGAAAAGGTGTGTTTTGAGATTAAACAAACTTCCTGAGAGACTCACAGTATTGTTGTCTGTAAATCGCCTGACCTTTACCAGAGGTTTGTAGTTTTCTGTCGGTATCTTTTTGTTGGCTGTAAATGATAAAGGTAGGGAATTACTATAATGATATTTCCTGTACTTATGTTGTTAAACTGATCTCAATATGGCAAGCACTGAATCCAGTGATTCCTCCAGATGAGGCTCTAATATGTTTGGAAACCATAACATTTCCCTCACCGTATATTCTTACTGTTGCAAATAATTGATTGTCTCGAATTTCCAAGCTGACCGAGCAATTTCCTTTCAACTTCTGACCCAGCGTCTTGCAGGTTTCAAACACAATGTTCCCCTGTGCAAAAAACCCAAAAACAAATATTGAAATGGTAGCACTTCATGTTTTGATCATTTTTAAAGGGGTACTTCAGCGCTGAAAAGATGCATGTGTATTTAAATTTGGGTCATTTATGTAGTAGAAATGTGAAATTATTTTTGAAGTTGGTGCCTTCTAGACTGGGAAGCCAGAAAGTATATTTTTGGCTCATATGGATGAAAGACAACAACTCCCAGAATTAGAGTTTAGATTCCCTGCCCGAGCCCGAACTTGACCCGAACCGACCAAGATTTCCCGGTACAATCCTCGGGCTGGGCCCTTGATCGTTTGTGTTTTTTCTAATCATTACTTTATTAGCCTAATTGGGTGGGCAGAAAGCTATGCTATGCAAAGTAATACTACAACTAAGAAACAAATGTGTACAAAGTTGCACAAGTCAGGATTAGTCTAAAAATGCTCTGAGACGCCAGTCATGAGCTGCTCGCGTTAACACTGCGCATTGCTTAACTAGTCTATTTCTTTTCTTAACTAGAAGTTAAAGAAAAGTAGACATTTCAAGCTTTCTATACACATATTTCTCATGTCTGTGAGGCAAGTAGCCTTCTGAGTTTCGTTTATTTATGAGACGCACTCCAGCTCATGTGCAATGCATGTGATCGCTCCCGCGCGACTTCATCTCACCCTTGTAATCTGCTATTACGGGGTGGAAAAACACATTCTTTCGAAGGATTGATTGTGTTTGTGGGGTACACTGCAACATGTGTTCATGCTTCGTTTTTAAAAAATTGCATTATTTTTCATATATTTTACGTTAAGTATGAATGAGCATTTAACAAACTGGTTTGCAGAACAGCGTTGTCATCTGTTTACTTCCTTGCTACAACATACAATTAACAATACGAACTATTACAGGAAAACACATCGACGAAAAATAAATCATACTTACAGGTTGTGGCCCGTAAACAGCTTCTGTTTTTAAATCCATCTTTCAGGACAAGCCGTTGTAAGAATCCTGCATTGAACTTGCGAAGATTGTGGAAGCTTTCCTCCGTGAAATGTGCAGCGGGAGCCACGCGCGCCTGTCTCATGTGGCATTCACACCGGATGCGAATAAATCGCGCTATTCGCGCGAAGGTGGACGCTTGAACATTTTGAGTTTACTCGCTTCAATCGCATGTGAAATTCACTTCATTCGTGTGTGACATTCACTGCACAACAGAAGCGAATTCGCGTCATGGGCGGGGCTTGTTCACATTCAAGCGAATTCACGCGCAAATGAAGCGAGTAAACTCAAAATGTTCAAGCGTCCACCTTTATTCGCGTCAATCGCGTCCGGTGTGAACGCACCATAAGAAATTGATTTCTTTAAAAGCAAATATCTCCCTTTGCTTTAAACTTTGAACGTTGTAACTTTGCAGATGTTGTTTATGCTCAAACAGCAACATTACACACTAGCTAAAGTTAGAAAAGTGAAATCGTGGTTTACCACCCCTTTAAAATCCAAGCAATTGGCTGACGAAACCTTGATTAAAATTAAGATACAATTTATACAAAACTAAATTCATTTTAAAGAAGGGCTTCATACAAAACAAAACTTAATATTAAACAAAATATAATAACCACCAAAATCATTTCTGACCCACTCGCATCTTTGCACTTTTTATAATCAGATGAAATTAAAAAATAACATTATAATATTTAAACATAAATATTAAACAAAATACATTGTTTAATGACTACAACAAGTAGGCCTATAGTAGGGAACAGTACAGATGCATGTCATGTCTGAGCAGGATTTGAGCGAGCGTTGTTTTACCAGTAAACAGTTCATGAGCGCGCGCCTGGATAGAGCGGATTATTGAGCTGAGCATCACACCCGTCCACTTCGCTCATTACAGGCTTGTTCTCAGAACGCCCGCGTATTAAAAATGGTCGGATTTAAATCGGGCTTATAATTACAGTTAATGGACACAACGTGCACGGGCTCGGGTAGGGTCGGCTTGATTTTTTGAGCCCGATCTAAGCTCTACCCAGAATGCACTTGCTTCGCTGCCCTATGAGGCCACTCCCAAGCCACGCCTACCGGTTACATCTCTTGCCCACCACGGCACCAGCCCACCGTCATTTTCATTTTTATAGTAATAAAATCTTTTAGTTCAGTTAGAGAACAGACACTGCAATTAAAAATTGAACATGTCTGCTCAATACAGCAGGAGCCAAACGAGTCTCACAGCTGGAGTCAGATTTCATTCATCAGAGAGTGAGGAGCTGACAGACCAGCGGAAGGTTTGGTTTCAAAGCGAAATGTGCCTATTTAAGTGAGTTTTTCATTGTACCGTTTTGTTGTTGTGTTTTCATGAACCCACAATTCAAGCAACCTCCTCAATTCAAGCAACCCGAAACTAAAATGAGCACGGCCCGACCGGCATTCATTCACGGCCCACATTGTCAGTCATTCACGGCCGCACAGTGCGTGTCCAGTCTGGTGGGTTTTCATTTCATGCCTATGGAAGCTTAACTTTCATAGGAGGGGGTGGGGAGCACGATCATTCGAATATACTACCGGGTTTCTACTGATAAAAAGCTTAATGCTAAATCACTGAAGTACCCCTTTAAGCAGAATCTAGGTTGATTTTTCATCAGTTTGCATACTGCTGTTGACCAAGAAATGTTCACTGTCTCCATTTCATATACTGTTCTGTCATACCATGTCTTTAAACATTCAGAGTTTACAGGTTAAACAGCTCCCTTGTGGTATTTTTCCATGGAGGGTCTTGATATTGAATTGTTAGTGAATTTTAGGATGGAAATGAGCTCTCTCTTTTTAGGAATTGGAAAGAGGAAGAGCATGGCAGTTTCCACCTGATGAGAACATGAACTTTTTTAAAGGGATTATACAATATTTCCTGTCATCTCAGTGGAAAATAGATGAAAAGGACCTTTGGGAACATATGGCTAAAATCTTTGTTGGACCAAAAAAAAAATTATAGGGCATTTTAAGGTTTGAGATTGTGATGCAATTTTCATTTTTGTACTCACCTCACTGCTGCTGCTCAGATCAAAGACTTGCTGCAGAAGAGGAAATAAAAAACATGATTGTGCAATGTCAGGTTCAAGAATGTAAACAATATATAAGAAAAAAAAACATAAATGTTAGTATTTTACATATGAGATTGGTCCGGGAGTAGAGGAGCTAGTCTTAGGATCGTTGTCAAGTTCACGTGGGCCTGGCGGGGGTAATTTGTTCGGAGCAGAAGTTGTTTGTGCTTCCGGTGTTTGAATACTTTGAGAACCAGTCGATTTGGAGTATGGTGCTGCTGTGGTGTGGACATGAAAAGTAAATGCTTTTTAGTAGTTAAAACTGAACTTACATCCTTTACTCGCTTCTTGTCAACTGTTTTTTGTGGAACACAGCAGAATATATTTCTTTCCAATGCTCTTTCCAATAGACAGAAGCATATGGTGCCATACATTACCATAAAAGAAGTCCACACTAATACATTATGCAACTTAAAGTTAAAGAACTTTTGGACTTCGTTCCTGCACATCATTCACAAGCCTTCGTAATCTTTAATCCAAATAACTTCCCCTCCCTTTAGCCCACACAGGCATCGAATCAATTCATAATGGACACAATCATGTCCCACCCTACATTTTTTCTTGTTTGAGAAGCCGTTTCACTCAGATATATGTCATAATATGAATGAATGAGATATTTATATAGCGGATTTCCTATGTACTACTGTAAACCCAAAGAGATTTATTATCATATCAGGGGCATCTCCTCAACCTCCACCTGTGTGCAGCATTAACACTACTGGGCTCAGCAGCAGTCTAGTTTTCTCAGGAGGTCTCCCATCCAGGTACTGATCAGGCTCAACCCTGCTTTTCAGTAGGCATCCAGTCTTGGGCTACTGGGTGATATAGCTGTGGAAGAAAAGACTATTGCAACTTCCGTTTCATGCCGACTTTAAAGTCTCTCCCTCCACCATAGCACTGAAATCTCAATTGCAATTCTTGGATGTTTTGTAACTTTTTATCGCACTGCTTCTGAAAATGATTTAACCAAATCTGAAAAAGAACAGCGCAAACGTTCTTCAAAAGTGATGCTTTTGTGTTCCATGGAAGAAAGAAAATCATACGAGTACGAAAAGACAAGAGGAGAGTGAACAATCACAGAATTACCATTCATAGATATTCAAGTGCTTAATGTGACTCACGATTTGTGGTAACTGCTGATGGGTCTCTCTTGTTGGGTGTGGTTTTGCCGTTTTCATTATGGGTAGTGGCTACAAATTTACCGATGACAGTTGTTGGTGAATTTTGAGGGCTGTGGTTGGAGACCGTAAGACTTGTACTGGGTTGAATTGTTGTTGTGTTGTGTTCAGTTAGTGAATCATTTGCATTGGGTTGCGGGGGTGAGTCTTTAGTAGTTGATTTCAAAGATGGGTTGGTGGTATCCATGGGTTGAGAGAAACCCAGTGAGGCAGTTGAAACCAGTGAGTCAGTTAAACCCACTGAGGTGGGTTTAGTGGAATCCGGTGAGCCAGTTGAACTCCGTGAGGTGGGTGTAGGGTGAACCAGTGAGCGAGTTGTACTTAGTGAGGTGGGTGAAGTGGAATCTGGTGAGCCACTTTTACCCAGTGTAGTGGGTGAATTGAGAACCGCTGAGCCAGTTGAACTCAGTGAGCTGAGTGTAGTGGGAACCGGTGAGCCAGTTGGGTGTAGTGAGCTGGGTGTAGTGGGAACCGGTGAGCCAGTTGAATGCAGTGAGCTGGGTGTAGTGGGAACCGGTGAGCCAGTTGAATGCAGTGAGCTGGGTGCAGTGGTAACCGATGAGCCAGTTGGATGCAGTGAGCTGGGTGCAGTGGTAACCGATGAGCCAGTTGAACTGGTTGGGATGGGTGTAGTGGGATTGCATTTCATGCCATGCAGGAAGGCACCTATGAGGAACAAAAAAACAACCAGTTAGGAAAGAGTATGCTCTGCAAACTCAACATCTCTAACTGTTTCTGTGGAGTTATATGGTGGAGCGTTATAGGTACACAGAAGCTGTAAACTCATAGAAAAGAGTGAAAACTGCTTTTATGTATTACTGATGAGTTACTGCACACTTGTATGATTGTGCAGCAACAATGATTTGAACAGTTTTACTAGTGTGTTCAATCAATTCACAAAAGTTTTGCTAATTCACTAAATTTTGCTACTTTTCATTGTGTATTTTTGCTGTGTATACACTGTAAACCAGGAATCAAGACAAATTTAAATGTCTTGTATTTATTTTAATGAGATGCAGAAAGTAAAAAAACCCCACCAAGACAAATTATACGTTTTCATTACTAAGTTTAAAATCTGTCAAGCTGTGAATTTTATTTTATTTTTTTGCACCTCATATCGCTATTATTATGTCTTGATGTCACATTGTAGTGGGACTTTATCTCTGTTTTAGTGAGCTGGACAGGACACAACATACAATAACTAAGGAAGTAACACACCTACTCTTAATGGGCGGAACCACAGATGCCAAAACAATGGTGTCCAAATTTGCTTCATAGTCTCTTGAGACTTAAAACAATAGCCTTTCCTTAACTTGCGGCTCTCAAGTTCATAATTATATTTGCTATTCGACAGACTTGTAGTTTATTTGATCCAGTGTTTATCAGTTGTGGTTGCTTTACTACTATTTTACACATATTTTACACACACACACACACACACACACACACACACACACACACACACACACACACACACACACACACACACACACACACACACACACACACACACACACACACACACGCACACACGCACACACGCACACACACACACACACCTATGCAGTGGAAACCGGTGAGCCAGTTGAACGCAGTGAGCTGGGTGTAGTGGGCACCGGTGAGCCAGTTGAACGTAGTGGGAACCGGTGAGCCAGTTGAACGCAATGAGCTGGGTGCAGTGGGAACCGGTGAGCCAGTTGAACGCAGTGAGCTGGGTGCAGTGGTAACCGGTGAGCCAGCTGATACACCGATCAGGCATAACATTAAGACCTAATATTGTGTTGGTCCCCCTTTTGCTGCCATAACAGCCCTGACCCGTCAAGGCATGACTCCACTAGACCCCTGAAGGTGTACTGTGGTATCTGGCACCAAGATGTTAGCAGCAGATCCTGTAAGTTGTGAGGTGGGGCCTCCATGAATCCGACTTGTTTGTTCAGCATATCCCACATATGCTCAAATGGATTGAAATCTGGGGAATTTGGCGGCCAAGTCTACACCTCAAACTCATGCATTATCCTGCTGAAAGAGCCCACAGCCACCAGGGAATACCGTTTCCATGAAATGGTGTACATGGTCTGCAACAATGCTTAGGTAGGTGGTACGTGTCAAAGTAACATCCACATGGATGGCAGGACCCAAGGTTTCCCAGCAGAACATTGCCCAAAGCATCACACTGCCTCCGCCGGCTTGCCTTCTTCCCATGGTGCATCCTGGTGCCATGTGTTCCCCAGGTAAGTGACGCACACACACCCAGCCATCCACGTGATGTAAAAGAAAATGTAATTCATCAGACCAGGCCACCTTTTTCCATTGAACCGTGGTCCAGTTCTGAAGCTCACATGCCCACTGTTGGCGCTTTTGGTGGTGGACAGGGGTCAGCATGGGCACCCTGACTGGTCTGCGGCTAGGCAGCCCCATAAGCAACAAACTGTGATGCACTGTGTATTCTGACACCTTTCTATCAGAACCAGCATAAACTTCTTGAGCAATTTAAGCTACAGTAGCTCTTCTGTTTGATCGCTCCCCACGTGCATCAATGAGCCTTGGCCACCCATGACCCTGTCGCCGGTTCACCACTGTTCCTTCCTTGGACCACTTTTGATACTGACCACTTCAGACCGGGAACACCCCACAAGTACTGCAGTTTTGGAGATGCTCTGACCCAGTCGTCTAGCCCTCACAATTTGGCCCTTGTCAAACTCGCTCAAATCCTTACTCTTGCCCATTTTTCCTGCTTCTAACACATCGACTTTGAGGACAAAATGTTAACTTGCTGCCTAATATGTCCCACCCACTAACAGGTACCATGATGAAGAGATAATCAGTAATAATAATAATAATCAGTGAGTGTTATTCACTTCACCTGTCAGTGGTCATAATATTATGCTTGATCGGTGTGTATATATTTATAGAGAGAGAGAGAGAATGAATTATGATTAATTTGATTATATATTGTTAATATAATACTTAAGCTTATTATTTAAGCTGTATATATGCAAAAGACTAATATACAAATTACTGTTGTGTATCTTAAAATAATGCGAGTCATTATACATGACAGTAAACAGATATCTCTATCAAAACAGCACTGGCTGATTCCAGACACCATGACGACTGATTACATAAAGTCTTGGACTGATTAATGTAAAAAGTCATGACTCCTACATTTTACGCAGTTAATTTCCAGTGCTGGTGTAGTTCCTAATGCTTTTTATACCAGAACTGTTCAGTGGCCACCCAGGATGAAGATCTTGTAAATCTTGACCTAATGGGATGTCAGGAAAATCAGTAGTGGTTGTTGTAGAAACAGGGCATTGTTGCTGTCGGGATGGGGGGTGTAGTGATGAGAGGCTGTTTATTTTGGTTGGTGAACCAGTGTTGTCTTTCATTTAGCCCTCTGTCTTATCACGCAGCCTTGCATATCCAAAAATATGGCCACTGCTAATCAGCACGGCTGCCTATCACAGCTCCAGACCTAACTGTTGAACCGAGCCCTTTCGCTGCACTGCATTGGTTCTTGTTTTTAAGAACCCAATTAATATCCATCAAACGCATTTGAAATGCATTTATTTGAGTAATGGAAAGTGTAAGGTTGGTGTTTTTACTCTTATCATCCTTCATCACCCTGTGGTTTCCAATAGTTCCATCATTAGGATTGACCCTCGTTGACCCTGCTGTCAGTTGAGGTCTGTTTATTAGCCACTGACAGGGCTGCCGGTCTTAACACTATCAATGTAGAGACCGTTTGGACAAGATGCAGACATTTCATGGGTGACCTCTCACAAAGGCATATCATTTGCTCTTATATCTTCCCTACAGACTGCCACACTCTCACTGGGACTCTGGAGGTACAGCTCCAGTAATCCCAGATAACAGGAGCTCAACACACTCTTAAAGACGGGGATCGGAAGTTTGGAATAATTTTGTTTTTGAAATAGGTCTCATTTTCTCATGGCTGATCAAATTTATTTTATACAGTGATATTATGAAATATTATTAAAATTTTAAATAACTGTTTTCTATTATAATATATTTCATTTTTTTATTCATCCTTGTGAAGGTAAAGTTGAATTTTCAGCATCATGACTCCAGTCTTCAGTGTCATATGATCCCTCAATCTAATATGCTAATTTGGTGCTCATGTATTATGGATTATTATCAGTGGTCAATTATAAATTATGGTTCTTATTATTATGAATATTGAATTTTTTTTTTGCTGCTTAATATTATTGCTATTCAAATTTTGAATATAAAGTTCAAAAGAACAGCATTTTAAAGCATCCTTGCTGAACAAAAATATAAATTTCTTAAAAAAAAAAAAAAAGTACTTACCCCAAACTTTTGAATGCAATTCCACAAAAATATTAAGGAGCTTTTAAGCAGCATTGATCAGTATATTAGAATGATTTCTGAAGGATCATGTGACACTTCTGAAAATTCTACTTTGCTATCACAAGAATAAATGTAATTATTATTCTTGATTATTAATCAAATAAATGCAGCCTGTGTGAACATAAGAGATGTCTTTCAAAAACATAAAAAGCTAGTGTTAGAGTTTAATAGTGAACTTCTCCGATAAAAGTTATGGCCAATTTGTATTGTCTTGAGGGATTAATACTTGGGGATGAATACAGTTATATTACATTGTATTGTACTAATTGATTTGAATACTAGGTGCCCCTCCCCAAAAAAAGCAGTGTGCAAGACCTTCTTGGGCCCCAAGCCCCCTCTGTTGATAGTGTCCTATTCAGGGGTAACTGAACAGGCCCAGTGGGAGGGGGAGGGGTAAGATTTGGGGGGCTCCTTTATGGAGCTGAGTCACAACTTACCCTCTCTATTGAGGTGAGGAGAGGGACTGTGAATATAAAAATGTGCACAATGAATGCAAGACAGATACAAGAAAGAGAGAAGGAGTTTGAGAGGGCTGGACAGAGGCAGAACAAGGTCAGCAGGCATTTGTGTGCCTGACTCAAACACATTCCTCATGACACACACTATCAGACATCATTATGGCGTACTAATAGAACTGTATCAAGCTTTTTGAGGACTGCGTACTCAGAGTGTGAGGCATCAAAGCTGAAGTGGATGAAGTGATTTGTTTCATTTATGGATTAAGGTGATATATGAGCACATCTGTTGGCGAGTGTTTTCTTTTTGCTAAGAAATACTAGCTGCTATAAGGTGCAGAGTATCCGTGTGATGAAATGAAGGATTTGTGGGTGGAGAGGGGAGGCAGGGTTAAAGGTTGGATTAGAGAAGGGAGTTGAAGAGCATGGTGGTGCCAGTTGCAGACGTTATACATAATAAGTAGATGGGGGGAGAATGACAGAGGGGCCATCTTTGCAATCTCAAGATACACAACAAGCCAATCTCTTACTCTTACTTTACCTTACACAGCTCCCTCGTAAAGCATTTAGACACTCCCACGTTAAGCAGGGAATTCCACTACTTCCTGGTGCCATACTAAAAACTAGGGGTGGGAAAAAATATCAAAAGGGCAATGTGTTGTAGTCCTTCTCCGTAGGATACGAGAATCGATAAGCTGGCGCCAAATATGAATATTTTAATTAATAAAACAAGGCACTCTAAAAAGATTTCCCTGCTCCCAACGTCACTACTTCATGGCTCCCCGAGGTGGCGCTCAACACATGAATGAGGGACACGTGAACATAAGTTAACTAGCCTGATAATAGATGCCCCAGCCACGTTTAATTCCAAAGTCTGGAAAACATGCACTTAACCTTTTCCCTGGCATTTTGTTTTCATAGTTAGAGATAATGTCTCATTATAGAATTTTTTTAAAGAATAAAGAAACAGAACAGTGAACAAAATTCTAGGTCTAAGTCTAGTTGGGAAATAATAATTTTGGGACGATTTGCAAAAAATATTTGCATTAATTTGCATCAAATATATTGTTAGTCTCGAGATTCTTCGCGTTAAGTGAATAAATACATAGATCCGCTGTTAACCTTCGAATTCCTTAGTGGTCTGTTGGTAGAATTTTTGTAAACCGGGTCAAAGATTTCAGGTTCTTATCTGCCCTCATCGTTTTTTAGATGTTCAGTGATTGTATATTAAGAGCAGGGACACGTTTGTGTGCATTTTGTTTTGTGATTTCACCGGAAAGAATAGAGTTTCCACTAGCCTGGTCTTACCAGACTCTCGTACATTTCACTTGTATAAAGAGTCTGGCCACTCTCCATTGACAAGCGTTAACTTCCTTGAAGGCAGGTACTCTGTTGAAGTTTAAAACTATTGGATCTGCCCAGAGCCACTTGGTCATGACGTATGTCATGCGCCGTTCGCCTCTGTTTCTCACATGGAAGTCCGTAAAAATAACTGTGCAGATTGTGTACTCCACCTCAGTGATAAAACCTAAAACTTGTGCATTCGGATTGTGATTCAATCACGGTGGAGGGGAGAGTTTTGTGATCGGGAACGTGCTGCTCATGTGGTCCGTAACATGATTGTATGCTGTAAATAAAATGTCATATGCTTGGTATGATAAGAATAAATGCTGCCGTAAATAACGGCCCAATTCAAATGTTTACGTGCTTTTCTCCTTTTTATTTTTTGAGCGGTGATGAAATATATTGCTCTTGTAAATACTTGCAATAAATCTAGAAATGCATCCAAATGACAGCGAAGCGCAACCGCACGGTGCTCTGCGGTGGTCAAAAAGGATATAAACAGTGAATTTTGAAGTGATATATTCTTGAAAACTCAGAGATGTGGATTTGGACAGCAATTAAATTACCACATGACCTTGGTGTTTGTCTAAAACAAGTAATTCGACCAGGGATTTTTACGCGGGTGGTGGGAGACGGACGGCAATAAAATCACTGACTCGCCCCTGTAAATGATGACAATACCTTCCGACCCCACGAGAAACAATTACCGTCCGAATAGGGCTTCAGCCAACTCCTTCACCACTAACGGAGCTAGCTGGAAAATCAAACTTTTCCCAAACCCTGTGGGGAGGAGGGCCGCAACATAATGGCCACCAGCAAAACTCAGCAAAGATTGTTCTTGCTCCGGCTTTAACTTCTGGATATTCGGCAGCGGTGCCACAACGGAATGAATGGCTTCGCTCGCATTTTTCTCCGCCGCCATTACTGAACTACAACTCAAACTAGCGCACGAAATCAGCGTCATCGTTCTCAGCCATTCCCTCTGTTCGCTGATTGGACCGGTAAAACTTTGTTCGTCGAAAACCTAAGAATATACCGCAGTCCCAGACGGAGTACTGAAGGAAAATGAAAATTGAGCGGAAGTACGTAGGAGGGCGGAACCAGGCTAGAGTCTCCACAACGGCATAAAGCGAAAGATTGACACGCTCGACTGTGTGATTGGCCACCTCAATCATTTTGACATTGACGAGCGCTGTTAGACCGCTGAGGCAGACCAGACTAAAAAACGTTTTAAATTTGGCCATTTTTAATTATTGGGGGGGACTTGTCTCCCTCAGTGTCTATGGTGGTTATGGCTCTAACTGTATCATGATACTATCAGTATCGTGAGCCAAGCACCGTGTATCGTATCGTGAGGTACCCTGTGATTCCTACCTCTACTAAAAACCAATTAAACCAAAATTGGAGTTTTGTGGCTTTTAGTCAATGAATAGTTCCTAAAAGTTTGAGGCCTTTTATGCTTGGTTGTCAAAATTACGTTTTAGTTGATAAATACACTAATGATTTAGCAAATTACCAGTATTAACCCATGATTTTGATGGTATGTTGAAACAGTGGAACAGCAGACTTATGTCAAAATTTGGAGATTTATACCATTTACACAGTTCAAAGGTTTGAGGTCAGAAGTAATAATTTTATTCAGCAATGATGCATTTAAATGGATCTTTTTTTCAATTGAAACTTTTGTAATGTTATTAATTGTAATTAGGAACTTCCTAAGCATTAAATTATCCTGGAAAAAATGTAGCAATGTAGTGAGGAAGTATTTTTTAGCACCAAATTGGCTTATTAAAATTATTTCCAAAGGTTCATGGTACACTGAAGACTGGAGTAAAGCTGCTGAAAATTCGGCTTTTCCATCACATGAATTAATAAAATAAAATAAAAAAACCAAGATATTAAATTGGAATATTTCACAATATTACTTTTTTCTCTCAAATTTTGTATCAAATAAATGTAGCCTTGGTTAGCTAAGAGACAAAAACATAAAAATCCTACTGACCCCAAACTTTTGTACTGCGCTCTATCAGTGAATTTGTGTCCAAAATCCACCAAAAAGTGAATTTATATATTAATAAAAACATCTATTTCAGTTTTATTCAACTGTTTTTTTTATTGTGATATAAAATTGTATGATTTTAAAAAGGGGCAAGCCCTTCGCTATGCCCCACCCAAACTTCCTGTTTCAGTAAGAAAGGCATCATCACAGGATAGAAATACCATTACAAGATATTTCATGGGGACTTTAAAAAGCATTGTAAAACCCCAATTCAATCATTCTTTGAACAATCTCAGACACTTTGTTTATCAGAAAAAATTGGATCATTTTTGCAGAGAGATGCAGTAAGATCAGGAAGAACTGAGCAGGAGATAGGAAATAAGTGCCACACCTTCCCTGGGAACGGGGATGTTGACAGAACACTTTCCTACCCATTGTTCTGCACTTTCCCAAGACGGCCGGTCAGGGCCCATCCAGACCAGAGCACTGCCAAAGGATACTTTGTCGCAATCAGTTTAGTTTGGCTGATTTAAATGTTGAGTTTTTTTTTTTTTTTAAACAGTAGAGGATGGAGAAAACCTCCAGGAAGCCCTCAATACATCAATAAAAGGCTTAAACTTGATGAACCTTGAAAAGCGTAGATTATAACATTATCACTTCTTGCACTACTCCTACGAGCCTTGCAAGAATGCATTTCAAACAATTAATCAGACCTCTTAGAAAAGGCTGACAGACGGAGTATAGTCAGAAATGCTTATGATGCTTTTAGGTCAGCTAAACAAAACATGACCTTCTTTTATAGACTTGTCAGACTGATGTGGACAGGCAGGTGCACCACACTGATAATTAAAGAATAACAGTCCTCCCTTACGTCCTTCTTGAGTCTGAGACGCACTTCATCTGTAATTGAGTCACTGTTTGTAATTTCAGTAAAGCAGCTGACAGAAATGTTGAGTGGCACAGATGCTGAACTTCCCAGAGCGCTTTGCAGAATTTTCTGCCACTATACAAACAAATCTCCCCCTACACATGTGCTCAGGTCTTTTTAGATCAGCTCAGGTCATCAACAAAATGTTAGTTTTTTGATAATTATCTTTGTAACAAACATCCTGCTTGACAGGTTAGAAACTGATGTACATTCAAATATAAATGTTTATAAAAATGTTAATCAGAATTGTATGAGATTTCCAATATAACAGTTTTTTAGAAGTGCATTATGTCAGAAAGGGTCAGAAATTAACCAGAGCTCGGAGCAAAAATGCCAGACAAAAAGACAAGCCTTCAACGTAAATGGATTTGTTTATATTGCTTAAAAAACAGAAATGCTAATTTCTGACACAATGTTTATTTCTGGCTTATTAATAAAAGCTACTAAATAATCGCCACTTATAAATGTGAACTAAATGTTAAAGTCAGACTCGAAGTCTTCTCTCTATTGATGCTAAAGGAAGACGTTTAAGTCATTATGACGTTATTAATGAAATTAAAACATTTAAATATACGAATAAGTTCTAAAAACCACGAACAGTTTATATTCAAGAGTTAAAGGGGTGTGTAAGTGTGTGTGTAAATGAACGAGCCTAATTTACATATCGCGTTATATAATAATTTGGCTAATTATTAAATGTATGAGTCATATTTAAACTCCATCCTTAACGTTAATGAACGTAAACTCACCTAATACAATGATTGTCCATGTGATTGCCATTTTCATTCCGTCAGTTTGATGCTCGCCGCTCCGCGTTCACTGACTTCAGAAAAAGTTTTGCATGGAAATGTGGAGACGCCGATCGGTTCCGCTTGTCGTCTTGGGTTTGTCTCTGAACTTTTTTCTGCAGCTGGTATTTTTTTATCTTAAAGCCAAGAGGAGCGCTTTTGTTTGCGCTGCTGCTTCTCTGCGGCTCTTACCCCACCCTGAGGGTCCGGGGATTTGGGGGGCAAAGTTTTGGTGGGTTTCCTTGGCTGCGCGGATTGTGATGTATTGAATGCGCGGAGTCGTCTGGAGTGACGTGCTGTGCTGTGCTCGCGCTGCTGCTGCTGCTGCTGTCACGCGCGCACAGAGAATCTGTCTGAGATGTATTAGCTCATGCGGGGGGACCCAATAGAGAGGGCTGGGTTGGACTCTGCTGTGCACACACAAGACTAGTCCATGGATAACACTGTCAACTCTAGTAATGTCTGAGATCAAATATGCCACTGTTTTAAGCTTTTGCGTTTTGAAATATTTAAGGGTAGGCCCTATGGCCATAATTATATGATCAATAAATTGATAACGTGTTTTTACATTGCCTTAAAGGGGTGATGAATTGAGAAATCAACTTTCCCTTGAGCTTTCTATATATAAAAGGTCATGGTACACTCTAAAAAAAAAAGGTTCTATATGGCACCAAAAATGGTTCTTCGTCGTAATCATAGGGGAACCATTTTTGGTGCTATATAGCACCATATCTTAGCATGTTCTGTATATGGTAGCGGTGCTATAGCACCATAGTTAGCGGTGCTATATAGCACCTTAGTCAAAGAACCGGTGAAGAACCTCTGAAGAACCGCTGAAGAACCACTGAAGCACCAAAATTGGTGCTATATAGCACTTAAAAAGGTTCCCCTATGATTACGAGCCAAGAACCATTTTTGGTGCCATATAGAACCTTTTTTTTTTAGAGTGTAATATAAGAATATCCTGCAAGTTTCAGAGCTGAAAACTTCCTTGTTAGTCAAAGAAAAGCTTTTATTGACATCAGGCCCAGCAAACGATTGATCTCAGAATGTGCCCGGCTGTGACATGAGAGTTTAGTGAAGCACCGCCTCTGCAGATTCTGTTGCCCCGCCCACCATGCCACTAACATGACATCTAAACAGCATCGAATTTCTAAGCAGTAAACATACCGCATAAGCTTTTCGGATTTTGATTTTTAAGCATTCGGATTCCAATATTATGAATGCATGGATGAACTTTATTTTTAATGAATATCCAGCTCACGTGTGGAAGACATTGCACGTTTGTTCATTTAACCACCGAGTCGTTTGTAAACAAGAGACTGGATTTGCAGACAGGAAGAGATGAGATTACATGAACGAATGCAACACACTAATGTGAGTAAAAAAAGTTTTTTTTATATGTGAAAGTATTGCATTGTGACAGATCGTTTGATATCTATGGATTATGTGTACGTGTCTAACAGAACATACCATAGCAGGCTGTCACAGGCTGGAGAATACTTTATTTGTGGCGTTCTTGGTTCATTACTGTTTTGATGTGCGTTGTTCACTCTCTTGACTCGATATTTAAAGGGCGCGTGCGGTGTGTGTACAGTTCGCGGTTATATTCATCGATCGGGTTGGCCAAGTATCGTTAATAAAAATATATCATTCCAATCAATTGCGGGTGGATGAGAGATGAATCATTGTGTTTGTTTGATAAAGACATTTTGCGAGCCCTGACTGTGGGCTGGGCGATTCATTCCAGTTGCCATTTGCCACACGCTGTCACTGACAGGGGGAGCAGAAGCTCATTAAATATGCAAATCTTATCCAATCCCAGGCGTGGGCGTTTACTCCAAGTCTTCAGTGCGGCACGCCCATCAAAACTGAGCGTGTCTTGAGAGAGCCTCAGGTCAGAAAATAGCCTATTACTTATTCATTATGATGTTTTTGAATGTAAAAACCACGCGAACGCAACAAGTTGACCTCAGACAACAGTATAACAAAATAAAAACAGCCAGTTCATGACCCCTTTAACTCACCTAAATAAGTTCAATTTTTTTATTAGTTATTCAAGATTCAATTTAAAATGAAATGACTTACACATCCAAGTTGATTATACTTAAAAACTTATCTCAACAACATTTTTACAGTCAAACCAAAATGTATTCAGACACCATATGTTTTAGTAGTTGATGCAGGACACTATAACTAATTTTTTACACCACAGACTGAAAAAAATTAAGCATTGCTTGGTAATTGGTTGACCTAAATTGGTATTATCTAATTGGGTACTTTAATTTAACAGCTGACAGCTGATTGGTTGATTGTAATCCATTACATATCTTTCTATCAAAGTTATCTGACATTATCAAGATTAATTTTTTCTGACATTCTGAGTTCTTGTCATATTTTATTACCATTTTCTAAACTGTAGCGAATAAACTGTGATAATGTGAGAAAATGTTGAAGGTGTCGGAATAAATTTTGATTTGACACTAATTGTATATTGCAAATATATAATTAATATATATTAATTATATAATTTGTTAATAATATAATACAATATTTTGTTCATGGGCTAGACACAATCATAATAGAGGATTATTATAATATAATTATAAATATAAGAATATATATTTCAACCAATTGCATATTATACAAAAATACAATAAGTACTAATTTATTACTACTATTTTTAATAATTACTATTAATCATTATTTGATATAAAATATTTTTTTTGTTAAAATAAATCAGTTTTTATATAACAAATACAATAATAAATAAACCACAACATTTCATTTCATGTTTTAATTTAAATATATGCATAATTTTACTGTATTGCGTTTCACTTATAGACGTTGTAATGCTGTGTTTGTATTTTCTGCAATTGATATATTCGTTTGGGAATTTGCCTTACATGTCAGAAGGTGCAGTATTTGGTGGAGTTCACCAAATGTGTCGGAAAACGAATGGGTTCATTTGTCTGAGAAAGCTATGTGTAAGCGCAGCTGCTGTGAAGGCCAGATCTGACACTGCCAGCGCACACCACAGTCACCAAGCCAATAACCATGACAACCAGACTTCAAAAGCTCCTGTTTTAGTCTGGGAAATTCATGTTTACTTTTAAGTGCCATAAAAGACAATACCTCCATTCAATTTTAGTTTCATGAACTGTGACCTTTTGTGACCTCCACTCATGGGCATCTACTTATGCTCCGTTAATTATAGCATTAACTCAGTGTGGGCCCAGAGAAGCCCCTCTGGTACAAGCAGTCAATAGGAAACGTTAGATCAGAGCAGTGATAAAGCTCCCGTCATGTCATGTGTGATTGTTATGAATGGTAGAGGGGAAATGTTTTGGGTGCTGTACAAAGGGCGATAAACACATGGGTGTTGGTCGTACTTCCTGGGCGTCTCTTTTTGTCCTGAAATAGCTGCTATGATGGACCTTTGCCCTCTTTGACACTTTAAGCACAAAACATTTGGATACTCATTCCATTGTTATGTGGAGAAGCAAATTTAAAGTTTCTTCTGTTCTTGTATTTTACGCTTTAGCTGAGATGTGAGCCGTGGGTGTGTGTGGTCAAGTGTAAATGCTCCGTGATTCTCACAATTGTGTCGTAATGCCAGCAGCTGAGCAAAGGAATGTGGTATTTATATTAGTATTGGGCTGGAAGTATTTCATCTTTTTTTTCTTCTTCTTATTTTACCACTCATTACTCTGGCAAGAACCTGTTTGTGTGAGATTTCATAAACCTTTCTGCATACATGAACTCCACAAATAAATGTCATGTCCATTATTTTATTTTAATGCATGTTTTTAATTTAATTTTAGTTTAAAAGTTTTTTGACTCTGCAGTTTTGGCAGTGTGTCTTTTATTTTATTCATGTTTTTATTTGACTTTTGGGGTCCTACACAATTTGTTTTATAAACCTTTCTACTTACATGAGCTATTATATATAATTGTTTTAATAGTTTTTAGTCTCAACAGTTTTATTTTATTAATGTTGTTTTTTTACTTAGCAGATTCACAGTCCATTGTGGCCCTACACTCGATTGGGAAAAAAATTATAAGTAAAAATTGTTCGGTAAACCCCAACACTGGCAGCGTGGTTTGCTAAAAAATGAGTTTATGACAGTTTCTCAGTGATTTTACCATTCAGTGTTAATAGTTCAGTTCAATTTCAGATCATTTGAGTTTGAAAAGTTAACCTCACAGGAGAAAAGAATATAAAAACTCCACTCCACTTCACACATCCAGCTCTATCTTGTAATTTATAGAGCTAGAGAACTTTGTTGTGCTAGATGGGTGCCCTTGTGACACACTTCGCAGAGCGGCGAGTGACGGAACGCATGTTAAACAGCTCGGGGGTCGCAGGGCTGGAGGTTGGTGCTCTCACGTCTGGCTTCACGCCTCCCATCCATCGTTAGCCGAGACGCGCGAGGGGTTTGTCAAAGGGAGAGCGCGCGCTGGCCCTGCCTCATTAAAGAGCCACAATGGTAAGAGCATTCCAAGAATGCGGGCGCTCATTCACTCTCCCTCTTTAGATGCATTGAGACTGCGTGCCAAGCACTGACTAGGCAGGGCGAAGCCTCCCCCATGATGAATATGATTTCTAAAGCTTTTTATTGAATTTATCTATTATTTATATGGCATGCTTTCTTCAGACATGTGGAAAGTGCGTACTGTGCACTGTAGATGTCAAGCGTTCACATTCCATGTTCCAGTTATCTGAAATGATCATGTTTTGTGAATTTAACTAAAATACATGCATTAATTCACACAGAGGACCGTGTTGGTGACAATTTTAGTTTTTAAAGAAATTAATTAATTAATTCTAATTAATGTAAATTAAAATTCTGTCTCCATTTACCCATCCTCTTGTCATTTGAAATGAACACATTGCTCATTTTTTGTACAGGTTTTAGAACGTAAGACTGTTATTTTATTTAGTAATCAATTATTTATTTTGCATGGGCAATTTACAGAGGCCATTGGGGCGTCCCGCCATATCTAGGCTCAGAAAATCATGGAGAGAATACTGAGAAAGAACAAAAGAGTTGTTTTTGGAGTGCAGGTGCAGTACCCATTTACTTTCATAAAATAAAACTGCCTGCTAAATAACTTTGTGAACCATAAAGCAGGGATAAATTAGTTTTTTCTTTTATGTATTTATTGTGCTTACTAAATCAAATTGCCAATCATTTATTTAACTTTTTTCTCTTCATCTTCATCATTCCCACATGGGAAAGTCTTTAGCAGAGTTTTCCTGGAGGGATGATTTGTGGTTTGTCAGCAAGTAAAGATAGTTATGGTAGAATGATAAATCGACAGACTGAACACACTCTCAGAGGCACAGGTGGTCAATGTGCATTAAAACTCAGAGGAGTACAGGCACCATGACACAAGAATGCAGCAAATTCAAAACAGGGTTGGCATGTCAGACATTCTGCACGGTGTCTCTGAATGATCAAAATAACATTTGCATAATCTTGCCTGTGTTGCTTGAACTCTCTCTTATACTGCGAGCGAGATAAATGCATGCGTGTGTGAGAGAGTATCCTTGACAGTGTGTGATTTAGGAGTTGACATGACACAGAACACTCTGCACCTCCTTATCAGAAGCCTGGTACCAACCGGAGTCAATCCCCGGGAGAGAAAAACAGCACTGTGTGTGTGAGAAGGCGTTTGAAGGAGTAACTCCTCCGATGGTATGATCTATTTATTTTTCTCATCTCCTGCTGACAGTCCCACTCTCCACAAATCCTTTGTTTATTTATATCTCTTTTTCCACTCAAAGCACTTGTTTATGTTTGATGTGATTAAAACCTCGTCGTTTCAAACAGACAGGCTGTCAGATAAAGGTCTGGCCTGCACGAGCAGGTCTTATAGCGTGTAAAGAAATGTCTGATTTGTGGAACCATAAAAAAAGATATCTCGGTTATACATAGTTTAGAGCAGCTTGCCTAGTGAAACTAGTGAAAGAAAGATGTTTGCAAGATGTTTGAGAGATGTGTTGTAGGTTGTTGCTAGGTGGTTTCTAATTGGTCCAAGTCATGGGCGTCGGAACCATTGTATGTGGGTGGGACAAGACCCACCCACTTTTTACGATCAATGATATTGAACCCACTCACTTTTATCGTCTCTAATTCAGCACATGTCTGTTTACCTACCCCTAACCGATAAACACTTATTATCATGGGCGTCACTAGGCCCTTTTTAGGGGGGCTTCAAACTTCTGTCCAGCCCCCCTAAAAAAATGTGTGATTAACCTTTCAAACATATGAAACTGGCGGGAGGCTTCGGCTTCGTTCCGTCTTTTAATCAGCGTGTTTTTCAATCCGTAGCGGCGTCGAACAGAGCGCACGTCAGAAGCAGAGGTGTGTGCGTTGATCTGAGCTCTCATTGGTCTCTCACCGCTCGTCAATGTCAAAATATTTCAGAAAACCAATCAAATCAGAGTATGCTGTTGAGGCTGTTATGAAATATTAAAATTATTTCATATTTGACAGCTGCTTCTTTAAGTCAGAAATGTTACACAGATGACAAAAATATTCAGGCAAATGAATACACTTTTTGTCTAATTTCGCCATTTTTATTTGAAATAGGCCTATGTAATGTCATTTATAATATAATTAACAAACAAGAAATATTAACAAAGCCCTTTTCTTTAGATTAGGCATAAGATTAATAGTAATGAATGTGTGCATATGGTAAATTAATAATTCCTTTTGTAGCCTTCAGTAAATAAAAAAGCTCAGCTTTTTCCAGCCTGTATTGGGCATAAGATTAGTAATGAATGTGTGTATATTGTGAATAAATTTAGTTACCTAGCTTCCTGTTAGCCTTCAGTAAATTGACATGTCTACAAAAATTATTCATAAAACATATAAATATCAGTTAAACATATTTTTACTGTCTTCACTGACAAAAGTGGAAATACTTTATCAGTCATGTCTGCCCACTGACACGGTTTTCAAGATATTGTTATCTAATTTTTTGGCGTTCAGAACATCTTATATGTAGATCATAGGAATCAAACTTTTGCCATGCACCCGAACCCCCCTAACCTCACATTTGGGATCTCAGTGATTATAAACCTGCCTACATCATATGATTAAGGGATGTACAATATGGTCATGCAGAATGAGCCATTATTAGCTTTATAAGTATAAGTAATAATAAATAGCCAATATCATAATAAACATATTGGACCCTAAACTAAAGTGTTACCATTTTATTTTCATACCCTCACTGGGGACTGAGCCCCCCTAAAATGAAAATCCTAGAATCGCCCCTGCTTATTATTAAACACATATTAGATGCTTTATTTCCACTTTTCTAATATTTGCTTCATTTTTATTGAAAGTAAATGCCTTTCCGTGCTGATATGTGATGGGAAAAGAGAGTAAAGTGAGTCTGGCAAAAGGCGGATTCGAACCTCGGGTCGATTTTCACCAAAACTTAATGCCATGTGTCTTACCGCTACACTATTGCTGCTCTCAATGATGCAGTGATTTCCGTAATTTTGTCATGCCCAACCAGACGTTTAGAAAACAAGGCGGTATATTTGTACTTAATGTAAATGGCATGTACTGCAGCAAAATTTTTCTGAGGACCCACCCACATTTCTTTTGCTTCCGACGGCCATGGTCCAAGTGAAAAGAGCCCACCCCGAAGTGTCTGTGATATTCTAGTCCATAGATATGCCCCCTTCAATGCAAGTCTATAGGGTTGTTTCACGTTTATCATCTACCCGGCAAAAGTCATAATTTGATTTTTTTAAATCCCTAATATGAGCAATATTAATAATGATACGATTATGAATGAGGCCCTTTGTATGGAGGACCAGGAATACAATAAAAAACAGTAACTTTTATATCACATTTTTATAAGACATTCACACATTACTTTTCCTTATCCGTTTGAGTTTTTAATGTATTATGCTTTTGTTACATTTGACTAAAATAAAAATGTTATGTATATAATTTTTATATCAACTTGAAAAGTGATTTATTAATGATTTGTATTGTACTGTTACATTTATCTATATTTTAAACAATTAAGCAGGTTTAAATGTATATTATACATTTAAAAAGTGGTCTATTCACTTACATTTTTATTTTTAAATTAAAATAATGTCATTAAATTAATTAAAGTCCTCCACAGCTAAAAAAAAAAAAAAAAACCCTGACAATTTAACACAAATGTTCTTGAGTGCATTTATATGTAAATGTATCTCGCATAATGCGACTAAAGATTATTGATGGGATTTTGCCATTTCACTAATGGTGTTGGCAAAGGTTACATTTAAATTGTGATGCATCATGAGATGCGGTGACTATTCCAAGATCTTGGCTGGGAACATTTGCCAGGAACAGGGGTGAGGCAGACCCTTAACTTCTACAAGTATCAGTGTGTAGGTGTTTAGATATGACCTTTGACCTGTCGAAGGATCATCTATCTGCCTCTGGTCTGATACCCCAAAGCCTGTAGATTATCTCAGAATGCTACTGTAGAGCCTCATGCTGAGGTGATGGAGCCAGGACAGGAGATCTACAACAGCCCTCTTCATGACAATGTGGCTCCCTTGTTGGGTTGGGTCACTTTTGATGGGTCCCTATTCTAGTCTGGGTATGTCTGAAAAGAAGGATGCAGTTGGTCTGTGTTATTATTAGCCTGTCCCTGACTTTAGGAGATCATTGTGACCCAAAAGGAGTGTTCAAGACTTCAAGTGCACAATAACTAAAGAAGGTCACAAGAGGAATGAAAGAGCAGGATGAGTGTTTTTTGTGGGGGTGGGGGTCTTCAGACGCCCATTAGTCACTCAGAAATGTTCTGTTTATTCACAGATTGGGAGTGGCTCAGGAAGCTGCCAACAGGAGCTTCCCCAGAAACAGTTGTTGGGCGATCCCTGCGTTTCTTTAGGAGGAAATGGGAAGTGTGGGCGTGGGACTTCCAGAGGCCACTTCCAGTCTGCTGCTTTGAGGTACTGCACACAGTCAAAGAAGAACTCACGTAAGACACATCCATTAGAAGAATGACTACAGTCTACACTGGTCAAAGAAATCATCGATCGCTCACATTCCACAGACTTCAAAGAATGTTCCTGGTACGATCCAATCAGCATCATTTGTGATGACACCGCAGAAAATTATTATAGAAGTAAACGAATGACCATCACACAATGGCAGTAGTTAAAGCCCTTACATTATGAAAAATATCTATTTTGAGCTGTAAAGTTGTCTAAATTGTCATTTTTTAATACTTTTATTTGCAAGGATGCAGTATTGATTAAAAGTTACAGTAAAAACATTTATTATGTTACAAAAGATTTATATTTCACATATTTTCACTACTCTTTTGAACATCAAAGAACCCTGAAGAAAATTATCCCAGTTTCCACAACAACAACAAAAATGATATGCAAGACAACTGTTTTTTACATTGATAATAAGAAATGCTTCTTGAGCACCAAACCAGGATTTAAGAACGATTCCTGAAGCATCATGATATTTTAAAATATATTATATATAAAATATACTTTTAAATTATTTCACAATATACATTCTTTGGTGAAATGCAAACATAAATGATAATTAATTAATAATTTTTTATATCATATCTTATATCATGTATTTCAGAGATATGGTAGACAGGTGTGGCTTCCTAGTTCCCCTTGGGATGAAATTATGGAGAGGAAGGGAGGGTGATGGAGGGATGAACTATCGGAATGATTGAGGTAAGTTGCTATTTATATAGTACCATTAGCTTTTCCATAGTCATTTCATTTCCATTTGATGCACAAGCACCTCCTGAACCTTTGTTAGGATGTTCACTGTGAAGCACTGTTGGTATATGTATAAAATGGGCTTTAGATCACACACACAATGGAAATACATCCCCTTCCATTCCCTTTATCTCTCCCGGTGCATGTTTTACACATTCCATCTCTGGGAAATCTCTGTCTCTCCCCAGTCAGTCTTTCTCCCAGAGTATCAGGATGCTCTGATTAGTTATCCTTATAATCTGCGTAGAATGCCAATCTTTTGAGATGTCTTGTGTATTTTTTTTCATCTAGGGGACCCTTTGGCTCTGTGTATCTTTATTTGAAAGGCAGCACATCCCCCTCTCTCTCCCACTACGCCCTGACCTTGGGATCTATGTAAGGAATTCTCTCCTCATTTATCTGTGCGGGCCTCGTCCTCTTCCTGTATCCTTTTATTTTTTCACATTCCTGATCCTGGTACTGTGTATTTCTAAATGACATCAGTATAATGCTCAGACATGCACATAATTGAGCAGACATCTTTATTTTCATCTTGATGACTTTACCCAAAACAGAAATTCTACATCATGTCATTCTAAACCTTATGTCTTTTTCTTCCATGGAAAAAACAGGAGATGTAATTGAAAGGGAATGAATGGATGGACGGACGGACGAATCCCTTGTTCTGAATTGAAAGTGGCGCCACCTAGACCAGCAGATTGTACTGGGAAATAAGCTCCAGATCCAAGCATTTATCCACTGATCTACAGAGAGATCAGTGACAGATTTGATAAGAAGTTATCATATTAAATGTCACAACTTCATTTGAGCAGTTGAATGTGTCAGTAAGAATTTTCTTTTTAAATGTATGTACATTTATAGCACTAATATTTTGTATTATATTTCTTTTGCATCAAATTACTAAAAAAAGCTGTGAGGGTGTTTCTAATACAGCGTCTGTGGGAGGGATGGTAAAAATGAACATCTTTCTCTCTTTTCACTGCCGTTATCAATCTCACTCTATTTTTTCCCTCTTTTTGAAAGTTGTGAAATCACTATTGTGGAGTTTTTCTTTTGCTATCTGAGCAGGGGACACGAAAAAATATATTTAATATATACTCTCATTCACTGCTATAAAAGTTAACCCAACTATGACGACTTCCGCTCTGAGAAACCCATAAATGTGAAACAGGTCTATTACCATTCAATTGACTTTCATTTTAAGTAAAGTGATTTTTTGGACATTGTTAATTGTAGTAATGGTTTACATATATGTTTAATCTTGGAAAGGAGCAAGTACTCTACTGCCTAATGAATGTTCATATGTTGTTTTGTGATGTCATATCCACTGTCCTTACCACTTTCTGAAACAAAGAAACTAATAAATTAATGAATTGAATTGGATGACTTGTCTTTTCTCTTCATAAGTTTTAAGTCCACCTTTGGCTTTAAGTACTTGCTAGTAGTATTATTTTTTGCCTACAGAGATCAGTATTTTAATTCCAATGTGAAAACAGTGTTTATACTGATAACAAAGAGTCAATTCCAGGTAGTGGCTAATTTGCTTTTAAGAATGTAGGCCCCATCCTGAGTGTTCACTCACAACAGACTGCATTGGAGCTGTGCTGCAGTGGACTGCGCTTATCCTCAGTATATACATAAGAGCTGCTGGGATGCAGGATCGAGGCCAGTCATGTCTTGATTGTCCACCATTGTTTTCTCATCTGTAATCTCCTATAAATAAAAGCATTATAGACATTAATATACATCAGATGTTCTTTTATACAAACAAACACAGATCATTTTATAGAAATGATTAGATGACTCAACCTGCAAAAATGTGAGGAACAAAATACTGCATTACAAAATGAAATGTGCTGTGTGCTGTGGCTCAGAGAATGAACTTGTCTTTTGTCTTGGTTCAAATCCGACACTATTTGTACCATATGAAACAAAGCTCTTAATAAAAACCAATCCAACAACACACTTTAACTCCCTAGACTCAGTGGCACAGGAGATAACAGTGACTTTCAATCATTTGAGTTTAAATCGAATTACTGTTGCCATTAAATTGTAAGTAATACTCTGGTTAAACTATAACATCCAAATATTCTTTAAAAAAAAACACTCCTGCACAATTCACACACTCAGTGGGATATTAAAATGCCATGCTTTTGATAAACTCATCATAAAGAACACTATTTCGGCTTCCCAAAACCTGTGGCTCAGTGGATGATCACTTGCCTATCATACATGAAAGACTGGATTCAAGTCCCACACCCACAAGACTAAACACACTTTCTTTATTGCGAAGGTTGTGCTGGAGACATGGGTTCAAATCCCACTATTGCTTACGTTGAATTGTTGCCATTATATCAAACAAAGTGGCCAAAACACCAGTTCTCAGTGGCGCAAGTGGCTAAACACACATTCTTTGATGCAATGGTTGCGCTGAAGACATGGGTTCAAATCCTACTACTATTTACGTTACATTGTTGCCATTATATCAAACAAAGTGGCCAAAACACCAGCTCTCAGTGTTAAAGTCACTGTGGCGCAAGTGGTTAAACACGTGTTCTTTATTGCGAAGGTTGTGCTGTAGACATGGGTTCAAATCCCACGATTGCATACGTTGAATTGTTGCCATTATATCAAACAAAGAGGCCAAAACACCAGCTCTCAGTGAGAAAGCCACAGTGGCGCAAGTGGCTAAACACACGTTCTTTGATGCAATGGTTGCGCTGAAGACATGGGTTCAAATCCCACTACTGTTTACGTTACATTGTTGCCATTATATCAAACAAAGTGGCCAAAACACCAGCTCTCAGTGTTAAAGTCACTGTGGCGCAAGTGGTTAAACACACTTTCTTTATTGCGAAGGTTGTGCTGTAGACATGGGTTCAAATCCCACGATTGCATACGTTGAATTGTTGCCATTATATCAAACAAAGTGGCCAAAACACCAGCTCTCAGTGTTAAAGCCACTGTGGCGCAAGTGGTGAAATACGTTAGTTGTGGACAAGGTTGTGCTCAAGGCATGGGTTCAAACCCCACCTCAGCATACTTTCTTGTAAAATCACAGCGTTCACAAAATTCACACCATGTGAAAAGTGAAATATAAGTTCCAGCACATGTCTCAGTAAGAGATCTGTGGCTCACCGGTAAGAGCACTGCCTCACGGTTTCAGAGGTTGCTGGTTCAAACCCCAGCTCAGCATTCTTTATTGTAAAATCCTCCATGTGAAAAGTGAAATATAAGTTCCAGCACATGTCTCAGTAAGAGATCTGTGGCTCACCGGTAAGAGCACTACCTCATGGTTTCAGAGGTTGCTGGTTCAAACCCCACCTCAGCATTCTTTATTGTAAAATCCTCCATGTGAAAAGTGAAATATAAGTTCCAGCACATGTATCAGTAAGAGATCTGTGGCTCACCGGTAAGAGCACTGCCTCACGGTTTCAGAGGTTGCTGGTTCAATCCCAGCCAGATCTCTGCGATACGGGTGAATGGTGTATGAGTGAAGGGACGGGGATGATTCGGGTCCCCCCCCGAACCCCGTCACAATGTCCAGCAGGGGTTATGCTTCTTTATACAATGAAAATAAATTTAGCTGTATAAAAATTTGGGCCCGCCGTCCCTTCCCCACCCGTTTAGGTTCCCATCATTTGCTTTTCAAAGGGGTGACCCTCCAAAAAGAAAATGATGGTAACCTACATGTTTAGCACCACATTCACACATTATATACATTACCTGTCCACGAGCAGAAGTCCATCATTACAGTGACCGTCTGTCCACACGTCCAGTAACTCTACTTCTGTTGACTGTACACTCCAACACATCCCGTATTCTGTAGGGGAACATAAATACACTCATTACTTCATATATCTAAATTCTAAATATCAGATTTATAAAGTTGGTATAAATAAAAGTTGATAAATGTGACCCTGGACCACAAAACCTGTCATAAGTGTCACGGGTATATTTGTGGCAATACCCAACAATACATTGTTTGGGTCAAAATTATCGCTTTTTCTTTTATACCAAAAATCATTAGGATGTTAATTAAAGATAATATTCCATGAAGATATTTAGTAAATTTCCTACTGTACATATATTTAAAAAAAGTATTACTATTAGTAATATGCATTAGAATAGTTGTATTCAACTAGTTGTATCTCGGCTAAATATTGTCCTATCCTAACAAACCATACATCAATGTAAAGCTCATTTATTCAGCTTTCATCTCAATTTCAAAATACTGACCCTTATGACTGGGTTTGTGGTCCAGGGTCACAAATATAACATTACATGTATGCTAATACTGCCTATTAGACATATTTAAATATTTTGCACACAGAAACTCTACAAAACCATGAAACAGCAGGAACATCAAAGATCTAGTTCATCATACGAACATCAGAAGGCGATTATTTGATAACTTATAAAGGTAAAGCAACAGTTTATTGGTTCTTCTAAAGCTGTCAGTGAGTTCAGCAAGTAAACACAATCTGAGATCAAACTTCATAGAAGATACGACTGCAGCTGTCATTCAGCAAGCAGCTTTTTAAACAAGATTTTAGGTTAAAAACACCATCGGGATTCTCTGGAAATCTGGCTTTTAGACCATGTTTGTGTTTTAGTGTTCGCGAGGAAACGCATAAATAACACATTACATTTGTCCTAACATGAATAAACGCACAAAAGCCTGCTATAACACATCACAAAACAGAATGACGTATCAATACTTAATTACTTATCTAAAAATAAATAGCAAGTGCAAATAATAATACGGACTTAATAAGGATAATGCCAGAGACATGCCCTGTACAAGGATACTTACAGGTGAGTCGCGTGTCACTCGATTCCTGCATTTTATCCAAGCGTGTGTCGGTTTTATTTGTTGATGGGCTGGAATATGTGCTAGTTAGTGACATTATAATACTGTCACAAAGCTGTCATCCTCACGATATGCATTTAAAACGGTTTACTATACGTGTTGTTGCATCAAAACAAACATCATGTCGTCAAGCACCCGAGGCTGAACGTAAACGTGAAGCCGCTTGCGCCGCCTAGTGGAGCGGATGAAAACTGCACCGCCGTTTCTACCACAAAAATCGTATTAGAATTATAATGCCTGCAGTTTCAAAGTTGTTTCAAATTTGGTCAGTGGCTATATTTTAGAAAGGTCATACATACTTTAACATATTCATACTATTCATGCAAAAGTCCCTATTTATTGTATTAAATGTGCATAAGCCAAATTACCAAACGCTCCCTCTTGTGGTCAACAATAAATCAAACGAGTCGACAAACAAGCTGGCCAGTCGAAGGTGAGAGTGAGATTTAAATGTCATGCTTTTTACAACAAATGTATCGGTGTGTCAGGCTTCGACCAGCAGAGAAACATGGATCTATATGAGTTTCAAAAAAATGAACCGGATCAGCTCAACTGAAGGGGAAAACTTGTGTTGTATTGAACTCAAAAGCACATGCTCAAAGGTAAACACATAACATACAGGACAGAAGATCTTCCAAAACTCTTTTAGTTGGGAAAAGTAGATGTGATGATTTTGTTTTTGTTTATGTAAATGGATGTGCATCAAACTGACTGTTAAATGACATATATGACAGCCTATATTATCACCATAATGCTAATGTCAAACTGGTGGCTCTTGGAGATAATCTTGTTGCTGATTATCATAGCAGGCAGATTCAGGAGATCAGATGGATTCACCGGCTCCTCCTGGAGGAGCATCTGATACTGAGCGCTTCTCAATCCACGTCCTGCTCTCTATGAGTCTCTATCTGAAGCTCTGGCATATGATGGAGGAGGGCGACAGTGAGCAGGGAATATATTCACCTCTCAGATGTTTGTTTGGGGGAACAGCCTAACGTCAGCCTAACTGATCTACACACAAATAGAAAGACAAATGTCTTCTTTTTTTTTATAGAGTGTAAACCATAGCTGGTCGGGGGATTGATCACTCTTCATGCATTTATTGGTTAATTGATTCAGTAAATATACATTTATAAAGCCTGTATCAAAATGACAGTTGAAATGCGTTGTATGCAAACTAATCACTGCTATGAAAACTAAATTTAAAGGTCCCGTTCTTCGTGTTTTTTTGAAGCTTTGATTGTGTTTACAGTGTGCAATATAACATGTGTTCATGTTTTGCGTGTAAAAAAACCCAGTATTTTTAACACAATTTACTTATCTGTATACCGCTGTTTTCACTGTCCTAAAAACGGGCTGATGAGTTCCTTTATTCTATGAAGTCCCTCCTTCAGAAATACGTAACGAGTTCTGATTGTGCCAGCGGTTCCCGTGTTGTGATTTGACCGCAGCTTAGCGCACGTGGCACGGTTCCTGTGTTGTGATTCGACAGCAGCTTAGCGCACGTGGAAAGGTCACGCCTCTTAACGGGAGATATATGCACTTAATGATCTCTACAGCGTCCCTGGGAAAGCCAAACAAAGGTGATTTGACTCCGGGATGAAAATAACAGCGTCTCGACGACATGGCGACAAACACAGTCAAACGCAACAATTCCTTTTCTCCACGCGACACGTCCTCTCCTCCACGTGGGACAGCAACAAGACCACGCCCCCTTTTTTCGCGTATTCTCGCGTATTCTTGTGGGCGGAGGTTAGTCTGTTCTACTGACGTCATTTATGAAGGAAGTACCAGGATGTAGTCCAAGCCAGCCGTTCGCTGTAGGCTTTGAAAGGGAACTTCTGTTAAATAAAATATCTCGCTTGGCATTGAACTTTGAGCTTTATCATTTTACAGGTATTATTTATGCTCTAACAGCAACATTACACACTAACTAAAGTTTGAACAATGGGATCATGAAGAACGGGACCTTTAACATTAAGTGACGTGACATGACATCGGACGCACAGAAGCCAACGGCACAAATCACTTATGCTTATTGGCACATCCGGTCTTCATTGA
The DNA here is from genome assembly GCA_023566225.1 of Romanogobio albipinnatus. NCBI lineage: Eukaryota > Metazoa > Chordata > Actinopteri > Cypriniformes > Gobionidae > Romanogobio > Romanogobio albipinnatus. Next base: position 46,557,090 of record CM042245.1, on the reverse strand, counting down.
CATGTGCCAGTGGATAGTGGCATGTGCCACTGACATTATCGCGACACACTGACATGACACTTGACTGGCACCGAGTCGTGGAACATCCCACATTAAAAAATACTATAGTATATTATAGTAAATTACTCTAGTAAATACTAGTGTTTTTGAACCATACTATAGTAAAGATACTAGTAAATTGTAGTATATTATAGTATTTAGTACACATTGTTAATTTACTGTAGTATATGTACTATAGTACGGTTCAAAAACACTAGTATTTACTAGAGTAATTTACTATAATATACTGTAGTATTTTTTCATGTGGGATGTCGCCGTGTGTTGTGACACTTCTAGCAGTGACTGACAGATTAATCGAGCACCTATACTGACGTAATTTTGACACAAAATCCTAAATAAATAGCATCATTTTGTGATATTTTAAATATCAATTAAACGCATTAAAGGCAGTAATATTTTTTCAAACTTGTTTGTGTCACGTCTGTATTTGATTGGCATGTGCCACTGAATATATTGTAATAATAAGTCACAAACTGCCCATTCTAAGAAAGACACAAAATAAATCTATCATGGGTCACTACGAATAACGCATTAACAGTCGCGTCCGTTACTGTAAACCTTTATTTTTGCGTAATGCTGCACGGACACACGCCAGTAGGTGTCAGTGTAAGTGAGTGTAAAGAAGATTCAAGATTCTCATCGTATTTCAAGACAAGCCCATCCAAAAAAAGTGTAACACATTTTTTTTATTAAAAATCATTTGCTACGCATCTGAAAAGGATATAGGCCTACATACCGAGCTACTAGCAATATTCTTTATTTATACAAGCGCAAAAAAAGTGCTCAGTGCATTTTACAATTAAACGTTTCAGTCACGCAGGACCTTCCTCAGTAGCTTTAATAAATAAATGTTTTACCAATAAATAAAATATTTTTTTTTGTATAAATTAACTGTGTGCATATGTTACACGTACATTATACTCAGGCAGACAGCTGCAGGTGTCACTACTGGAGGTGCCACAACATAAAGAGATGTCAGTTTTAGTGACACAGGCCAACAGGCATGTGCCAGTGTATAGTGGCATGTGTCACTAAAACGTGTGATGTGCCAATGGATTGCGACATTTGCCACTTGCATAACAATTTTTATTATTAAATGAAATATTAAAGCCACAATGAGAATCTTGTGCATTACGCAAACATAAAGGTTTACAGTAACGGACATGACTGTTAATGCGTTATTGTGATATATTTATTTCATGTCTTTCTTAGAATGGGCAGTTTGTGACGTATTATTACAATACATTCAGTGGCACATGCCAATCAAATACAGACGTGACACAAACAAGTTTGAAAAAATATTACTGCCTTTAATGCGTTTAATTGATATTTAAAATATCACAAAATGATGCTATTTATTTAGGGTTTTGTCACAATTACGTCAGTATAGGTGCTCGATTAATCTGTCAGTACTACTGGAAGTGTCACGACACACGGCGACATGTTCCGCAACTCGGTGTCAGTCAAATGTCAGTGTGTTGCGATAATGTCAGTGGCACATGCCAATGAAGACCGGATGTGCCAATACGCATAGTGACATGTGCCATTGGCTTCTGTGCTTCCGATGTCATGTCACTTAATGTTAATACTGCTACTGGAGAAATAGCAGAAGGTGCAAAAAGACTCAAATAAAGAAGTGATGTGTAACGTAATCCTGATCCTGATGAGCCACTTTCCTGAGTTTAGCTCCAACCTGATCAAAAACACCTGAAGCAGCGAATCAAGGGCTTCAGGATTACTAGAACCTTCCTGGCAGGTGTGATGGACTTTTTATCTAAATTAAATTGTAATTAAATTGCCATTAAATTGTAAGTAATACTCTGGTTAAACTATAACATCCAAACATTCTTTAAAAAAAAACACTCCTGCACAATTCACACACTCAGTGGGATATTCAAATGCCACAATTGTCAAACTGTTATTTATGCTGTTGATAAACTCATCATAAAGAACACTATTCCAGCTTCTCAAAACCTGTGGCTCAGTGGATGATCACTTGCCTATCATACATGAAAGACTGGATTCAAGTCCCACACCCACAAGACTAAACACACTTTCTTTATTGCGAAGGTTGTGCTGGAGACATGGGTTCAAATCCCACTATTGTTTACGTTACATTGTTGCCATTATATCAAACAAAGTGGCCAAAACACCAGTTCTAAGTGTGAAAGCCACTGTGGCGCAAATGGTTAAACACGTGTTCTTTATTGCGAAGGTTGTGCTGTAGACATGGGTTCAAATCCCACGATTGCTTACGTTGAATTGTTGCCATTATATCAAACAAAGAGGCCAAAACACCAGCTCTCATTGAGAAAGCCACAGTGGCGCAAGTGGCTAAACACACGTTCTTTGATGCAATGGTTGCGCTGAAGACATGGGTTCAAATCCTACTACTGTTTACGTTACATTGTTGCCATTATATCAAACAAAGTGGCCAAAACACCAGATCTCAGTGTTAAAGCCACTGTGGTGCAAGTGGTGAAACACGTTAGTTGTGGATAAGGTTGTGCTCGAGGCGTGGGTTCAAACCCCACCTCAGCATACTTTCTTGTAAAATCACAGCGTTCACAAAATTCACACCATGTGAAAAGTGAAATATAAGTTCCAGCACATGTCTCAGTAAGAGATCTGTGGCTCACCGGTAAGGGCACTACCTCATGGTTTCCGAGGTTGCTGGTTCAAACCCCACCTCAGCATTCTTTATTGTAAAATCCTCCATGTGAAAAGTGAAATATAAGTTCCAGCACATGTATCAGTAAGAGATCTGTGGCTCACAGGTAAGAGCACTGCCTCACGGTTTCAGAGGTTGCTGGTTCAATCCCAGCCAGATCTCTGCGATACGGGTGAATGGTGTATGAGTGAAGGGACGGGGATGATTCGGGTCCCCCCCCGAACCCCGTCACAATGTCCAGCAGGGGTTATGCTTCTTTATACAATGAAAATAAATTTCGGTGTATAAAAATTTGGGCCCGCCATCCCTTCCCCACCCGTTTAGGTTCCCATCATTTTCTTTTTGGAGGGTCACCCCTTTAAAAAGCAAATGATGGTAACCTACACGTTTAGTGCCAAACAACACACATTATATACATTACCTGTCCACGAGCAGAAGTCCATCATTACAGTGACCGTCTGTCCACACGTCCAGTAACTCTACTTCTGTTGACTGTACACTCCAACACATCCCGTATTCTGTAGGGGAACATAAATACACTCATTACTTCATATATCTAAATTCTAAATATCAGATTTATAAAGTTGGTCTAAATAAAAGTTGATAAATGTGACCCTGGACCACAAAACCTGTCATAAGTGTCACGGGTATATTTGTGGCAATACCCAACAATACATTGTTTGGGTCAAAATTATCGCTTTTTCTTTTATATCAAAAATCATTAGGATGTTAATTAAAGATAATATTCCATGAAGATATTTAGTACATTTCCTACTGTACATATATTTTAAAAAATTATTACTATTAGTAATATGCATTGTAGGCATGTGCCGGTATCAAGTTTTCATGTTGCAATTAATTGCTGAAGCTTTTATCACGGTATTCGGCATTATCACGGTATTGAAATTCGTTGCAAAAAAAGTGTTGTCATACTATAACAGGTTTAATAACTTTCTTATAACAAAAGAACTGAACATTTAAATACAATAAAGAAATACACAAAAATGTATAAAGTAAACATATTTAAAACAGATTAAGGTGCTAAAGAATTATAGCTAAATGAACAATAGGTAACACTTTACAATAAGGTCTCACTAGTTAATACATTAACATTAACAAAAGCGAATAGCTACATTTATACAGAAGTTATTATTCTTTGATAACGTATAGTTAAAAAAAAGCAACTGTTAGTTAATGTTAGCTCAGGTCCATTAAATAATACAGTTACAACTTAATAATGTGTTATTAAATGGTAAAATGTACATTTAACTAAGATTAATAAATGCTTTAGAAGTATTTTTCATTGTCAGTTTTTTAATGAATGAACTAATGTTAAATAATAGAGCCTTATTGTAAAGTGTGTGACTCAACAACAAAAAATCAGAACATATTCAAACAATATCTAGGGCATGTAATCCAGATTAAAATATAGCCTTAAGTCTTTAAGTATTAACGTATTTGGTTATGTGATGAGCACCATAGCAAATAAAGAAAATGGTTTTGTTTAGGAGGGTTACCGGGGAAACGGCTGCTGTTCAGTCAGCGCCCTCTGCTGTCAGAGAGTGAATGTGCACTTCAGCGCCTCCTTCACGCGTTCCGCCATGTGCTCATGCAAGTTGAGTTTGTTTACATCAGTGCGCGTTCCTCTTTGACGTGTTCATTTTAAAAGGTTGATGGGTAAAGTATTCTTAAAAAGCATTCTAAGATATCGAAATAATATGTAATAAATAATTATTTACGGTATTTTGAAGTGCCCATGGTAACAATATCGTGCATGTTCATTATTGTGATATATCGTATTACCGTGTACCGGCACATGTCTAATGCATTGCTATTATAAAGAAAATTTTTTTTTTTTTTTGCACCCTCAGATTACAGATTTTCAAATAGTTGTATCTCGGCCAAATATTGTCCTATCCTAACAAACCATACATCAATTTAAAGCTTATGTATTATCAATTTCAAAATACTGACCCTTATGACTGGGTTTGTGGTCCAGGGTCACAAATATAAAATTACATGTATGCTAATACTGCCTATTAGACATATTTAAATATTTTGCACACAGCAACTCTACAAAACCATGAAACAGCAGAAACATCAAAGATCTAGTTCATCATACGAACATCAGAAGGCGATTATTTGATAACTTATAAAGGTAAAGCAACAGTTTATTGGTTCTTCTAAAGCTGTCAGTGAGTTCAGCAAGTAAACAAAATCTGAGCTCAAACTTCATAGAAGATACGACTGCAGCTGTCATTCAGCAAGCAGCTTTTTAAACAAGATTTTAGGTTAAAAACTGGAAATCTGGCTTTTAGACCATGTTTGTGTTTTAGTGTTCGCGAGGAAACGCATAAATAACACATTACATTTGTCATAATATGAATAAACGCACAAAAGCCTGATATAACACATCACAAAACAGAATGACGTATCAATACTTAATTACTTATCTAAAAATAAATAGCAAGTGCAAATAATAATACGGACTTAATAAGGATAATGCCAGAGACATGCCCTGTACAAGGATACTTACAGGTGAGTCGCGTGTCACTCGATTCCTGCATTTTATCCAAGCGTGTGTCGGTTTTATTTGTTGATGGGCTGGAATATGTGCTAGTTAGTGACATTATAATACTGTCACAAAGCTGTCATCCTCACGATATGGATTTAAAACGGTTTACTATACGTGTTGTTGCATCAAAACAAACATCATGTCGTCAAGCACCCGAGGCTGAACGTGCACGTGAAGCCGCTTGCGCCGCCTAGTGGAGCGGATGAAAACTGAACCGCCGTTTCTACCACAAAAATCGTATTAGAATTAAAATGCCTGCAGTTTCAAAGTTGTTTCAAATTTGGTCAGTGGCTATATTTTAGAAAGGTCATACATACTTTAACATATTCATACTATTCATGCAAAAGTCCCTATTTATTGTATTAAATGTGCATAAGCCAAATTACCAAACGCTCCCTCTTGTGGTCAACAATAAATCAAACGAGTCGACAAACAAGCTGGCCAGTCGAAGGTGAGAGTGAGATTTAAATGTCATGCTTTTTACAACAAATGTATCGGTGTGTCAGGTTTCGACCAGCAGAGAAACATGGATCTATATGAGTTTCAAAAAATGAACCGGATCAGCTCAACTGAAGGGGAAAACTTGTGTTGTATTGAACTCAAAAGCACATGCTCAAAGGTAAACACATAAAATACAGGACAGAAGATCTTCCAAAACTCTTTTAGTTGGGAAAAGTAGATGTGATGATTTTGTTTTTGTTTATGTAAATGGATGTGCATCAAACTGACTGTTAAATTACATATATGACAGCCTATATTATCACCATAATGCTAATGTCTTTAGGTGGCTCTTGGAGATAATCTTGTTGCTGATTATCATAGCAGGCAGATTCAGGAGATCAGATGGATTCAACGGCTCCTCCTGGAGGAGCATCTGATACTGAGCGCTTCTCAATCCACGTCCTGCTCTGAGTCTCTATCTGAAGCTCTGGCAAATGATGGAGGAGGACGACAGTGAGCAGGGAATATATTCACCTCTCAGATGTTTGTTTGGGGGAACAGCCTAACGTCAGCCTAACTGATCTACACACAAATAGAAAGACAAATGTCTTCTTTTTATTTATAGAGTGTAAACCATAGCTGGTCGGGGGATTGATCACTCTTCATGCATTTATTGGTTAATTGATTCAGTAAATATACATTTATAAAGCCTGTATCAAAATGACAGTTGAAATGCGTTGTATGCAAACTAATCACTGCTATGAAAACTAAATTTAAAGGTCCCGTTCTTCGTGTTTTTTTGAAGCTTTGATTGTGTTTACAGTGTGCAATATAACATGTGTTCATGTTTCGCGTGTAAAAAAAAAAACAGTATTTTTAACACAATTTACTTATCTGTATACCGCTGTTTTCATTGTCCTAAAAACGGCTGATGACTTCCTTTATTCTATGAAGTCCCTCCTTCAGAAATACGTAACGAGTTCTGATTGTGCCAGCGGTTCCCGTGTTGTGATTTGACCGCAGCTTAGCAAACGTGGCACGGTTCCTGTGTTGTGATTCGACAGCAGCTTAGCGCACGTGGAAAGGGCACGCCTCTTAACGGGAGATATATGCACTTAATGATCTCTACAGCGTCCCTGGGAAAGCCAAACAAAGGTGATTTGACTCCGGGATGAAAATAACAGCGTCTCGACGACATGGCGACAAACACAGTCAAACGCAACACTTCCTTTTCTCCACGCGACACGTCCTCTTCTCCACGTGGGACAGCAACAAGACCACGCCCCCTTTTTTTTTATTTGCATGTGCCACTGAATGTATTGTAATAATACGTCACAAACTGCCCATTCTAAGAAAGTTCCTAATGACAATTACGATTGTTCATTTGTTTCAATATCTCATTATATTAATAAAACCACATCCAAAGCAACCTTCACACATGCTTTAACAGATTCAGAGTTCAAATCCCACTATTGCTTGTTAAAATGTTGCAGTAATTAATGCTGTAGCTAAATATAAAATCTAACTACCCAAAAATCAAACTGGTGCAGAGGATTCAGAAGTCTAGTTTCAAATCCCACAATTTCCATTATTTCCATTACATAAAACAAAGCTCTCAATAAAACCTGATTCAAAACAACCCCAGACTCAGTGGTACAGAAGATCAAGTTTTGTGTTTGTATCTTGGAGTATTTAGAGATGCATGGGTTCAAATACCACATTTTTTATGTACAGTCTTTTAATTATTTAAAACAAAGCTCTCAATAAAACACCGTCCAGAACACCAAACATTCCACAGATTCAGTGGCTCAGGAGTTAAAGCATTGAGTTCAAATCCCACTATTGCGCATGTTAAATTGTTATTGATGCTGCAGCAAAACTAAACATCAAAAAAACACCAAAATCAAAACCACACAAGCTCTGTGGCTCAGTGGATTACTGCTTTCCTTTCATTCATGAAAATCCAGGTTCTAATCCCACAAATGCAAGTGCTTTTCATTATTTAAACAAAGCTCTCAAGGTAAAAGCTCCCATCCAGAACACCAAACACACAAGATTCAGTAGCTCAAGAGTTAAAGAGTTATGCTTTCCTCTTGGAGACCTGAGTTCAAGTCCTGCTGTTGCTTATGTTAAATTTGTATTGATGCTGCAGTTAAACTAAACATCCATAAAAACAAGTGCCAAAAACACACAAACTCTGTGGTTCAGTGGATGATTGTTCGTCTATCATTCATGAAAGTCTGGGTTCAAACCCCATTAATGTTTTTTTTTATTTAAAACAGAGCTCTCAATAAAACTTTGTCCAGAACACCAAACACCCCACAGACTCAGTGGCTCAGGAGTTAAAGTGTTAAGCTTTCATCTTGGAGACCTGGGTTCTAATCCCACTATTTCTTAAATTGCTGCCTTGAAATCAGACAAAGTGGCCCAAACGGCAGCTCTCAGTGTGAAAGCCAAGATGGCACTAGTGGCTAAACACACGTTGGTTGCGGACAAGGCTGCGTAGAGACATGGGTTCAAACCCCACCTCGTGTGTGTGGGGATCACACCAAAGAAAGAAAGCTGTGGCAACAGCAAAGTATCTGGGGCGGTACACCAAATAAGGGGCATGGTGGCAAAGGCGGATACCTGACACTCAGCATGAGACTAGATACTCTGGGGCGGTAAAACAGACTGGCTACACAGTCAAGAAAAACATGGACTGGAAGCAATAAAACAGACTGGTGGAAGACACGGACTAACACATACCTGGGGCAGTGAAACAACCACAGTGTGAGAGATGAAGGCCGGATCAAGAGGTGGGTCATGTGCCAGGAGGAAAGAGAGGTGGGCCTGGGAAGGGAAGGAAGGAGCACAGCAAAGAGGGGAAAGTAGTTACATTTTTTTATTTTACAATTGTTACTCTTTTTTTTTACAATAAAAAAAGCCCCAAAAAACACGCACACACAAAATATCTGTAGCAGAGGGGGGATTTGAACCCAGGTCTCCTGTGTCAGGTTAGACTCTCACACCATGAGCTCTGCCCACTAGACCACAGCCGTCTCACAATAAAATTAGTCATTTTGTTTCATTTAAGGTAAACCCATAGGCACACACACGCAAAAAAAAAAAAATTTGGATTTTAAATCATATTATTAAAAATCCTATTATTACATTCAAATTTTAATTATTCTATAAAAATAGATTTAAAAAAAATCCTTAAAATCAGATTAAAACAAATTAAAATATTATTAATAATAATATTTTAAAAAGTAAATCAATTTATTTTAAAATGAAATTAACTGACACAATGATATACACTAGTAGAGCTTGATAAACTGGTGGTTCATTAATCATACAAACTACAATGTTATTAATTAAAGTCTTTGCAAAACAAACAAACATGACACATTAATGAAGCAAAATCCTGATGGGTGTAATTGTTCTTAAAACTTTAATGTTTAGCAAATACAGCATGAGTATATGACACCTGAGTATATTAACTGAATAAGTTTTACATGAGATTTGATACTGATACTTTTAACGAATGTAGTGAAATATTAGGTAAAATAAATCAGAATACTTGTAATGATAGAATAGTAATAGATTCAGGTGCTGTTATGAGGGTTTTTAAAAATTTGCATTTTAACAAAGCAACAGGACCTGATGGAATGTCATGCTTTCTTTTAAAGACGTTTGCTGAGGAGCTCACACCAGCTTGGCATAGCCTTTTTCAGCTCTCACTTGACTCGCATAAAATACCAGAGCTCTGGAAAAAATCAATTATAGTTCCAACTCCTAAAAATTCATCTCCACAGGATAATAATGACTATAGGCCGGTGGCCTTGACATCCAATGTAATGAAATCTTTGGAAAAGATTGTTGTAGGAGAGCTGCGAAGACAAGTGGAACCATCTTTAGATCACTATCAGTTTGCTTATAAAAGTAACCGTAGTACCAATGATGCCATTTCAACATTAATGCACCTTGTCTTGAGGCATCTGGAAAGTCCAGTTGCTTATGCTAGGTTGCTTTTTATAGATTTTAGCTCCGCGTTCAACACGATTCAACCACATATTTTGTTGGAGAAATTAATTAATTTAAATGTTAATTCTTCTTTAATATCTTGGTATCATTCTTTCTTGATAAACAGGACACAACAAGTAAAAATCAACTTTGTATTATCTGATGTGGCAGTAAGTAGTACAGGGGCCCCACAGGGATGCGTAAGTTCGCCTTTCCTTTTCACTCTATACACTAATGACTGCTCTAGTCATCAATCACATCAATTTGTAGTGAAATTCTCAGATGATACGGCAATTGTGAACTTGTTAACAAAAGATTCCAGCACTGAGGAGTACAAAGCAGCTGTGGAGGGGTTTACAGGCTGGTGTGATGCTCATCACCTCTTGATCAATGTTAAAAAAACAAAAGAGGTTATTATAGATCCCAGATCAGTAGGTGACAGGAGCTCTGTTGTAATCCATAGTCAGGAAATTAAACAGGTGGCTTCTTATAAATACTTGGGAGTCCACATTGACAGTGAGCTCAAATGGCACACACATGTCCAAAATGTTTGTTCACGAGTCCATCAGCGCCTACACTTTTTAAGAAGGCTAAGATTATTTGGAGTCAGTAGTAATATTATGTATATTTTTTACAAGGCTACAATTGAGTCTGTCTTGCGTTATGGAATTATTACTTGGTTTGGGAATTTGACGGTGAAAACGAGAGCTCAAATAAGCAATTTGGTAAAGGTTGCAGGAAAAATTATGGGAGTACGGACACTAAATACTATGCAAGAAATCTTTGATACGTCTATGACACAGCAGGTTAACAAGATTATATTGGACCCCTCACATGTACTGTACTCTGAATATGCGTTGATGAACTCTGGAAGGAGATATAGGGTTCCTCTATGTAAGCATAATCGCTATAAACATTCATTTGTCCCATTGTCGATAAAAGTGCTTAATGAGCAACTCTAATTATGGTAATCATGTACTGAATAATAATTTTTTTTGTTTTATAGGTATTTTAATATGAATTATCACGTTTGGAGAGTAGAGTTTTTTCATGATTGATGTACGTATGGAATGGAATGGATGTTTGTGTATGTTGATGTGCAGCAGTTCTCTCATCCAAAACAAATTTCTCCTAAGGGAGACAATAAATGTTACCTTACCTTACCTTACCTTACCTTACCGTACCTTATTATACCTTAGTAATGCTGTCTCAATAATAATCTTTTTGGTTCATTCAACTGTTTTATTTAAACTCTCTCTCTGTGTTTCAGCCTCTGGTTAATTTGCTGCCGGATATTTACATTTATTCATTTTGCAGACACTTTTGTCCAAAGCGACTTACAAATGAAGAATACAGCAAGCGATTTGTTGTGAAGAGGCAAATATAAACACAAAAGAGCTCAGAATACAAAGTTTAAGGCATTGCTTAGAGTAGCATAAGCTAGAATAGGGAGGGATATGATTTTTTGTTTAGGATGATATTGAACAAAACAAAAATGTTTGTTGGTCCAGTGTATAATTATAAAGACAGAGTTAAAATGAGATTTTTCCTTCACAACAAGCAACAGTAAAAAGACAGGGTTCCTGCATATGGATTTATATATGATGGTTATAAGCAAAAGCACCGCGGCTCTACACAACTGCTTCTTCTAAAGCTCTGTCAGCTCAGCAAGAGAGCAGCATGTAAACAAAGCACGTGATAAACACTTACAGAAGATGCGATTGCATTCAAACATGCTTAGCTGTCAAACACAACAACACTTTTGGTTCAAGATCCCATGTAGTTACCCACGTGTACCATAGATGTGTACTAGTTGTTTTACAAGAGAAATGCACTGTATAAAAAAGGATACTTACAGAGTCGCGTGACACCCAATTCCTGTACTTTATCGCAGCGTGTGTCGGTTTTGTTTGTTTGTTTGCTGTTGAGCAACATTAAGAGTCTGTCACTGAACTGTGATCTGCAGAATCTGCACATAAAACAGTCCGCACGTGTTGTGAAACTGTGAAAGCGTCGTGTTGTCAAGCAATCTGAAGGTGTTGTCAGACTGAATGTGAAGCGGCGTACGCTTCCTAGTGTAGCGGGTGGAAAACTGCAATTCAGTTTCTACATTACGACTTACAGTCCCACATTGGCAATAGACTTTTATTTCAAGTTTGGTCACTGACTCAATTCCTAAACTTCTAGCCTAATTTAACACTTACATAATCAGGCAAAATACCGTATGTTTTAGGGTAAATAATGTCAAGTGGTCAAAATAAGTAAGCGCTTTATGCACAGCTGCACTACTTCCTGAACTTCAGCCAGCTCCTTTGTTTCCTGTCTGCCATTATTGGACAAACTGATTAATCCAGGTGTGTCTGATTATTGTTGTTGCGACTACAGAGGTCAGGCACACCTGGATTAATCAGTTTGTCCAATAATGGCAGACAGGAAACAAAGGAGCTGGCTGAAGTTCAGGAAGTAGTGCAGCTGTGCATAAAGCCAATTAGTGATTGAACTCGAGGTAGCCAGTGGTAGGTGAGAGGACTTGATTTGAAAACAAATCTATGATTGTATCGGAGTCTCGACCAGCAAAACAACGTGAATGTAGCAGTTTCGATAAATGATCCAGATCTCAACTGATGCGGTAAGACAGATCAAATGTGTTGAACTGAACGGCACGTGCACAAGTGTAACTACTACACATACGAGACGATCTTCTTATTGTTGTGGGGTTATCTAAGAGTTGGATGTTTATTTGTCAGTTATTTAACGTAATATGATCATGTTTGCTCACTGTTAAACAATGTTTTCGAGTTTTAAGCAGTGATTCTGAACAAAGGACTGATTTAGAACATTTAAAGTATCAACATGACTAATAAACTAATGACTAATATTACTACTAAACTTATAAATTAGTACTAATAGTGTAAACTAATAGAGTAAACTAATAGTGTCTTTTTACTGATTAATATTAACAGGCACATGTGAGATCTGATACCTTGTGGATAATAACTGTCTGCATAGGTCGTATGACGCTTTCCTCTGGGGTAGAGAATTCATTTCAGTGTGAATGTAGGCTACCATAATTCCTTAAATGTGAGTTTTAAAGTCAAAATTGTGTGTTGTAGTCAGAATTGCATGTTTTAAAGTCAGAATTGTAAGATGTAAAGTCAGAATTGCACGTTATAAAGTCGAGAGGTAAAGTTGAGATGGTTGCAATTGCAGGATATAAACTCGCTTTACTGTATAACTCGCAATTGCAAGTTTGTCACAATTCTTCTGAGTAAAAAGTTGTCAGAATTGTGTGATATAGTCAGAATTGCAAGAACAATGTCAGAATTACACGTTTTTATCTTGCAATTCTGATTTTATAACACGCTGTTCCAGACAAGCTATCACAGTCTGTCAGATTATTGGTGGTGGGGATTGTACGTTGACATCATTCTGCAGTTGCATCTATACACCAGTAGGTTAGAGATAAATGACCTTCATTCAGTAAGGAAACAAGTGAGTGACTCATTCAATCAACTGATTTGTGTGTGAAACACCATTGCAGGTAGAGGACATTCAGATTAATTTAGACAGGACCAATCTTTTGGCATTTTAAAATAATAATGATTTTAGAGAGTGTTTTAAAACTAATCAACCTGAAATATGAACTTAACATCAATACTGTTTAGCCATGTAGACAAGTAATATGAACTTCAAGCAGGGCATAAACAAAAATTGTGGTGGAATAATTAAAAAGCTAATGATAATAAATGATCTGTCCTACAATATATACATTTGTTTTTTACTCATTGAATGCAGCATTAATGGAATGACATAAATTTAACAATAAGGTAAATAACCTCCTGATTTTTTTTTTCTTATAGGTGACCTCTGTTTGGGATGGATCTACAATGACTGTAGTGCTCAACTCCACAGTGCTGCACATTTTATGTCTCTCTTAGATAGACCAGTTCAGTTCATGCAGCTCTGAAAACATGTTGCTGATTTGAATCAGATGCATTAAATAAGGGAGACAAAAATGTGCAGTGCTGGACCCAAGTATAGGTGTCTGCAGGACAATGTGAGTTACCAGATTACTGGGTGAGGCCATAACGGAAGGGCGTTACCTGATTTGCTGATGGTTGTGTTTAGGGGTGGGGTCGGGTATAATTTTCACTGCATGATTTAGAAACACCCACCAGTGTGAAAACCACCACAAATTAAGAAACACCCACTTTTGTTCTGCAGAGACCTCATTCTCACTGGACCAGGATCTAGAAATACAGGTTTGCAGGAGAAATCATGAGGAGATGAATCATGGGAGGAGGTCCACGCACATGATGATGAGTGTTTCATCTTCACCATGTCCTCACTGATGAAGCCTTGGATCTACTCATCCCATCCTACCACATGAAGATGATCATTTCAGCTTGTCACCTTCTGATTGATTATTAATGTCTGGTTGAACTTGAGTAAGTCACCAAAACTGAGGTTGTTCATTTGCCTAAATATAATCTGCAAAAACAAGATATTCTTACCATCATCTGGTGCCCCGTCGACAGTGTACCACGGCTTGAAACATGTCGGGTGATTGGCCATGACCTCTTCTAACTCAGGCCATGGGAGAATGTCTTTGTCTGTTTGAAGACACAAACAGTTGTGAGCGGGAAAATTCTTAAAAGCGCTCCACACAGCGCATGCTGCGGACACCTGCTGGGCAAAATGTGTAAATGCAAATAAGAACAGTCCAAACATGCAAATGTTTTCATGAAAGTGTAATTATTACATGTAATAATGCCCTGTTTTATTCTATTGTAAGGCTTGTTTTGTGTGTTTTTGAAAGAATTTGGGTAATCAGGCCAGTGTCACTCTCTATTTTTCCATTATTCACACACGTGACCCAAGATCAGTTAAAACCATATATTAGATGCTGGTTAGTGGGTTCAACAGGTCAATGCCACCTATTGGCGAATCATTGAAATGTTTTAAAGCTGTAATGAAGCCTTATTTAGCTGAAAACACGCGACTTGGCCAGTTTGATACACATTTGAACCAGTGAGTTAAACAAAATATTCATAAAAGCTTAAAGAAACAGTGTTTAGAAAGCACACACACAACACACTGTATAAGAGCTGTTGGCTCACTGGTTTGAATCCGGTCATGTCTTGATCACACTCCATTACCTTTCCATCTGTCCTCTACTTTCCTATAAAGAAAAACAAGAAATTTCTCATATACTGTAAAACCAATTATTTCATACAAGTGAGCCGAGAATGTGCTAGAAATGATCAGGTGATTCGGGCTTTGTTTGTCATTGATAACATGATTTTCTGAAGACAATCGGTGTGTTCGACTTGAAATGGTGTATGACATCATAGCACCACGAGAGCCTACTTCTCTCGAATCGAGCTCACAGTACTTTGATAAAATATGAGTACATTCATTTTCATCCTCCAGACTCAGTGGTTCAGTGGATAAAGCATTGCATCTTAATCATGGAGTCCTGAGTTCAAACCCCAATATTGTTTACATTAAATCATTGTCATTATATCAAACAAAGTGGCCCAAACGTCAACCTTCAGTGTGAAAGCCATAGTGGTAGAGTGGCTAAACACGTGTCCTCTGGTGATGAGTCTGTGATAGAGGCATGGGTACAAATCCCACCCTGGAGTGTTGAGATGACAATCAAACAAAAGTGATTGCTATTTTATTGTACAAATCCTCCATGTGAAAAGTGAAATATAAGTTCCAGCACATGTTTCATTAAGAGATCTGTGGCTCACAAGTAAGAGCACTGCCTCATGGTTTCAGAGATTGACGATACGGGTGAATGGTGTATGTGTGAAGGGGAGGGGATTATTTGGGTCCCACCACGATGTCCAGCAGTGGTTATGCTTCTTGACACAATTATTTTTTTTTTTAATTGTATAAAATTTTTGCCCCGCCGTCCCTTCCAAACCCGTTTAGGTTACCATCATTTGCTTTTCAAAGGGGAGGCCCTTCAAAAAGAAAATGATGGTAACCTACATGTTTAGCACCACATTCACACATTATATACATATACATGAGTAGAAGTCCATCATTACATTCAATGTCCACACGTCCCAGAGCTCTGCTTCTGTTGGCCTGGTTTACGCTCCACAACACATCGCTGATTCTGTAGAGTCACGGCATAAACAAAGACATCATTACACATTGAATATCTAGAGAGAAAAAATATCTTAAAAGTCTAAATGAAATCAGTTACACATCGTAATGCTGTATCAATCGTCTCGTTTTAGTTCTGATGATGCTATCAATTCAATTACTGTCTTGCAGGCCACTAAAGTAAACACTGATTAGAACTAAAAACGAATTCCCCATTCAAAGAATGCCAGACCTACAAAATATCACAAGATTAGAAATCCTATGCAGTGAAAACCAAGCTCAAGTGTCTAGTCACTGCTCTGTTTCATGCTTGTAGTAATATTATGACATGTTTAATTAAAATACCCTTTTTAAGCTTGTGTTTTACTCTCATGTTCCAGTCATATCAGGCTGTAGAAAAGCATGAAGCAGCAGGAGAACATCACAGCTTCACAATCTCCTGCTGACTCTCACATGAACCCAGAAACCACTGCAATATCAACTGATTCCTTCTTATTCCACTTTATTGTGTGAATATCAGAGGGTCATTCATTCAGAGACTGAAAGGGTAACGCTACAACTAGCGATAGATTTGCTATACAGTCATGCGGAAAGTTACTTACAGGTGAGTCGCGTGACACTCGGTTCCCTCATTTTTATCCGTTTATTTGCAGTTTGCTCTTGAATATGTGCTGTTAAAGTAACATTACGAGCTGTCATCATCTCATCTGCACGTGTTGTTGTGACTGTCATCAAGCGTCATGTTGTCAAGCAGCCGAAGTGCCAGACTGAAGGTGAAACCTGCTTCTGCCGCCTAGTGGAGCGGAGGGAAGACTACACTTTACTTTCGTCTGGTCTTTCGTGTATATAAATGTATTTAACGGAAGAACAGAGAGGACAGAAGAAAATCCAATTTCAGTTCATTCCACTTGATTCGGAGTGGTGTAATTCACTCAAATCACCACAGGAGGGCGAAACTCTTTTAAGTTCAATCGACTCGATTCGCAGTGGTGTAATTCGCTCAAATCACCACAGGAGGGCGAAACTCTTTTAAGCTCATTCCCCTTGATTCACAGGTGTGTAATTCACACAAACCACCACAGGAGGGCAAAACTCTTTTAAGCTCAATCGACTCGATTCACAGGTGTGTAATTCACACAAACCATCACAGGAGGGGGAAACTCTTTTAAGTTCAATCGACTCGATTCACAGGTGTGTAATTCGCTCAAATCACCACAGGAGGGAGGAACTTTTAAGTTCAATCGACTCGATTCACAGGTGTGTAATTCACACAAACCATCACAGGAGGGCAAAACTCTTTTAAGTTCAATCGACTCGATTCACAGGTGTGTAATTCACACAAACCATCACAGGAGGGGGAAACTCTTTTAAGTTCAATCGACTCGATTCACAGGTGTGTAATTCGCTCAAATCACCACAGGAGGGGGAAACTCTTTTAAGTTCAATCGACTCGATTCACAGGTGTGTAATTCGCTCAAATCACCACAGGAGGGAGGAACTCTTTTAAGCTCGTTCCCCTTGATTCACAGGTGTGTAATTCACACAAACCACCACAGGAGGGCAAAACTCTTTTAAGTTCAATCGACTCGATTCACAGGTGTGTAATTCACACAAACCATCACAGGAGGGGGAAACTCTTTTAAGATCACGACGCATGCGCGAAAACTGAGATTAGTAGTAGTAGAAGAAGAACGCCGTTTTCGCGCATGCGTCGTGGCGTCAGAGGCTCAAATTGAACAACAATAATAGTGTGATAAAGTCGTTATTTTTGTTGTTTTTCCGCTCAAAAAGTATTTTCGTCGCACGATAGACTTAATACAGAGCCACTGTAGTCATTTGGACTCCTTAAATGACGTTTTTACTTACTATTCTGGGCCATCAAGTTTCAGTCCCTCTGAAAGCCTATGGAGGAGTGAGACAGCTCTCAGATTTCATCAAAAATATACTAAATTATGTTCCGAAGATGAACGAAGGTCTTACATGGTTGGAACAACATGAGGGTGAGTAATTACTGACTTTATTTTCAATTTTGGGTGAACTAACCCTTTAAGTTCAATCGACTCGATTCGCAGTGGTGTAATTCACACAAACCACCACAGGAGGGCGAAACACTTTTAAGCTCATTCCCCTTGATTCACAGGTGTGTAATTCACACAAACCATCACAGGAGGGTGAAACTCTTTTAAAGCTACACTGTGTAACTTTTTTAGTTTATTCTTAGCTAAAAACACTTAGTTCTTTCAAAAATATATGTGCTCATTAATGTATATTTACTTCTTTCAAGTAATAAAGTATTTTCGTAAGTTTATAATATGCCATTGAAAATACATACGGGTAAGGGGTTCGAATGGGGGTCGCCATGTTGCCCCTCCATCTTGAAAGTACATTAGCCAAAGAGGGACATACCCGTAAATTCAAGCTTCGCCTTTTGCGTTTTAACACTCGATGGCACCGTGTCGAATGTGAAGAGGGGGATTGCTGGATTGAACTGGAAGCCATGTTAATTTTGGACTAAATCGGCCACCGTAGGAGTTAAAATGAAATCGGAATTGGAAGGAACAGAAACTAATATTTACTGGATGGTCATATACCTTTTCACCGCTAGATGGGGGAAAATATCACACAGTGTAGCTTTAAGTTCATTCCACTTGATTCGCAGTGGTGTAATTCACACAAATCACCAAAGGAGGGCGAAACTATTTTAAGTTCATTCCACTCGATTCACAGCGGTGTAATTCACTCAAATCACCACCGAGGGAGACTTTTTTCCATACATATTAATTTAAAATGAAGATAGGTCACAACAAAATCACACACAGATACTGATACAGTTGATCCAAAGATTAACTTAAATTATAATAATACATTATATCGTCTATTTAGCGTAAATACCAGTTTGCATATTTCAATGTCAAATGTCAAACAGCTTTTCACACATAAAACATTTCTATAAGAGTAGCTCTGGTTTTCTGACAACTGAATAATTAAACTTAATTATTCTTAATTACTAAATTACTTAAACATACGTTAAGATGAACTTTAAATCTCAAACAACAACACCACACCACAGGCTCTGTGGCTCAGTTGTCTCCCTTTCAAACCAGAAAGTCCACATTTGTTAGTTATTCATCATTTAACACAAAGCTCTCGATAAAACCTGCTAAAAACACCTTTCATCTCAGCAGTCTCATTGGCTCAAGAGAGAAAACATTGCGTTTCCATCAGTGTCCTGAGTTTGAATCCCATCACTCCTTACTTTTGATTGTTCTCATTAGATAAGCTGTCCTGAAAACCAGTCATTGTTGCAAAATCCATGATGGATGTTTCTTTTTATTAATTGTTGATGAATAAACAATCCTTTGTTTTCAGAAAAACAATTTTGGAGGCTAATATTTTGCCATCTTAAAGACTAAAATGTTACAGAGAGCATTTTTAACATCTTAAACAACCTGAAACATTAGCTAAAAACTACAAAAACAATAAATAATATACTTTTATTGGTCAATGCAATATGTTTTGGCCATGTAGACAAGCAATGTGAACTGCAAACAGGTCATATACAAAAAGTATAATAGTGGTGGAATGATTAAAAATCAAATAAAAACTCAGCATGTACTGTATGGAATCATGCACTTAGATCAAATCAATGCAATATAGCAAGGTTTACCGAAAGGCACCTAACAATAAATTGCATTTAACCTCTTTAAGAAATATTTACTAATGTTATAACAATGATGACTGTCTAGTTCTTAATCCTGGTCCCGGGGATCCACAGCACTGCATGTTTTATTTGCCTCTCTTATCTGACACCCTCAGTTCAGTTCATGCAGTTGAATCAGGACAAGGAGACAAACTAATGTGCAGTGCTGGACTAGAATAAAAAAAAGCAGATCTAGACTCCATAAAAGTGCATCTATCCATCATATAACTGCTCCACACAGCTCCGGGGGGTTAATAAAGGCCTTCTGAAGTGGCATGTTTGTGTGAGAAAAATATCCATATTTAAAACTTTATAGACTAAAATAACTAGCTTCCGGTCAGCGGTACGCAAGTCGCAAAAAGAGTAACCCCCGATGCGATGCACAGGAACGTCGCACGCTTTGACGCCTCTTGCTGATAGGGCCGGGCAACAAACTCAAGCCCCACTTCTCTTATATCGAAATCCTCTGCCATTTCTCTTTAAAAATTCTCGTTTAAGACTTCTAATTCATGACCGGTGTCTTGTTTTATCTCTATCCTCTGCGCTTCTGCGTTCGTCAATACTCATGCCTCAAAGGTTTAAGGATCAATGGTTACTCTTTCAGCCGACTTGCTTACCGCTGACCTTTGGAAGCTAGTTATTTTAGTCTATAAAGTGTTAAATATGGATATTTTTCTTACATGAACGCGCCACTTTGCTTGAGAAGGCCTTTATTAACCCCCCCGAAGCCGTGTGGAGCAGTTATATGATGGATAGATGCACCTTTATGGTCTTCAAAAATGACACAACAAGTCACTGCCATTATAATGCTTGGAAGAGCCAGGACATTTTTAATATAATTCTAAAAGAAGAATGTCATATACGGTACACCCAGGATGACTTGAGGGTGAGTAAATCATGGGCTATTTTTCATTTTTGGGAAAACTGAGACTTTAATATGAATAGTGTAAAACTAATGAATGAATATGACCTTTGATGCCCAATGTAAAAATTATGTGTAACACACACTATAACTGTAAAGCATTACACATCGCCAATATCTGTTGAGGTTTTAAAGGTGCATAAATAAGCAAAAGTCACAATAAATTATTCCATTCCAATATCATCCTGCATCTGATATAATGCAAAAACATTATAATTTGCTTTCATAAAGGTATAAAACATAAACAACTTCTCCATGACTTGATGGCAGGTACATTTTTATGCATGCAGGTTTCTCAAGAAAACAGTCAGTACATTTTGATATAAACTGAAAAGTTATAGGCATTTTTCTTTGCTTATATAGTTATATAGATCATTTTCAGTTAATGTGCAGTTGAAAAGTGTAAAAGCCTTACAGGCACTTGGCAGGTGGTAGCATGGCTATAATTTTGAGTGAAGCTGCACGATGCAAAACCGCTTGCGTGTCGCAGGCGAGAACCTTCTAGAAGGTGAAGCGCCTGTCATTGGAATGGCCCACCTTGTCCAGGCTGGGGATGCAGGCGAACTGAATCATGGGAGGAGGTCCGCACATGAAGATGAGTGTGTCATCTCCGGGTGGAGGAAGGTGGTTCTTCACCATGTCCTCACTGATGAAGCCTTGGCTGTACTCCCAACCTACCACATGAAGTTGATTATTTCAGCTTGTCACCTTCTGGTTGATTATTAATGTCTGGTTGAACTTAAGTCACCTAAAATGTTCTATGTTCTTTGCCTAAACAGGATCTGCAAAAACAAGACGTTCTTACCATCTGGTGCCCTGTCGACGGTGTACCACAGCTTGAAACGTGTCGGGTGATTGGCCATGACCTCTTCTAACTCAGGGCGTAGGAGAATGTCTTTTTCGGTCTGTTTGAAGATATAAAAAGTAGTAAGTGGGAATAATTCTTAGTTTTAAATACTTGCCATGACAAACAAATTAAACCAAGAGATGTCTATAGGAATTACATTCACTTTTAACACATATATACACACACACATATATACATATATACATACATATATATATATATATATATATATATTAGGGCTGTCAAAAGATTAATCACGATTAATCACATCCAAAATAAAAGTTTGTGTTTACATAATATATTTGTGTGTACTCTGTATAATTATTATGTTTATATAAATATTCATGTATATATTTAAGAAATATTTGCATGTATATAATGTATACATTTATATAATTTATATTATATATAAATATAAGATATATAAATATAAAAAAAAATTCTTAAATATATACATGCTTGTGTGTGTTTTTATATATAAATAATTATACAAAGTTCACACACATATATTATGTAAACACAAACTTTTATTTTGGATGTGATTAATCGTGATTAATCTTTTGACAGCCCTAATTATATAATATATATATATATATATATACACACACACACACACGTATTATATATATATTTGTTAGATGCGATTTATCGATTTGACAGATATATATATATATATATAAAAGATCATTAGGATACTAATTATGTGTTTGACCCCCTTTCGCCTTCAGAACTGCCTTAATTCTACGTGGCATTGATTCAACAAGGTGCTGAAAGCATTCTTTAGAAATGTTGGCCCATATTGATAGGATAGCATCTTGCAGTTGATGGAGATTTGTGGGATGCACATCCAGGGCACGAAGCTCCCGTTCCACCACATCCCAAAGATGCTCTATTGGGTTGAGATCTGGTGACTGTGTGGGCCATTTTAGTACAGTGAACTCATTGTCATGTTCAAGAAACCAATTTGAAATGATTCGAGCTTTGTGACATGGTGCATTATCCTGCTGGAAGTAGCCATCAGAGGATGGGATCATGGTGGTCATAAAGGGATGGGCATGGTCAGAAACAATGCTCATGTAGGCCGTGGCATTTAAACGATGCCCAATTGGCACTAAGGGGCCTAAAGTGTGCCAAGAAAACATCCCCCACACCATTACACCACCACCACCAGCCTGCACAGTGGTAACAAGGCATGATGGATCCATGTTCTCATTCTGTTTACGCCAAATTCTGACTCTACCATCTGAATGTCTCAACAGAAATCGAGACTCATCAGACCAGGCAACATTTTTCCAGTCTTCAATTGTCCAATTTTGGTGAGCTCGTGCAAATTGTAGCCTCTTTTTCCTATTTGTAGTGGAGATGAGTGGTACCCGGTGGCGTCTTCTGCTGTTGTAGCCCATCCGCCTCAAGGTTGTGCGTGTTGTGGCTTCACAAATGCCTCGGTTGTAACGAGTGGCTATTTCAGTCAAAGTTGCTCTTCTATCAGCTTGAATCAGTCGGCCCATTCTCCTCTGACCTCTAGCATCAACAAGGCATTTTCGCCCACAGGACTGCCGCATACTGGATGTTTTTCCCTTTTCACATCATTCTTTGTAAACCCTAGAAATGGTTGTGCATGAAAATCCCAGTAACTGAGCAGATTGTGAAATACTCAGACCGGCCCGTCTGGCACCAACAACCATGCCACGCTCAAAATTGCTTAAATCAGCTTTCCTTCCCATTCTGACATTCAGTTTGGAGTTCAGGAGATTGTCTTGACCAGGACCACACCCCTAAATGCACTGAACCAACTGCCATGTGATTGGTTGATTAGATAATTGCATTAATGAGAAATTGAACAGGTGTTCCTAATAATCCTTTAGGTGAGTGTGTATATATATATATATATATATATATATATATATATATATATATATATATATATATATATATATATATATATATATATATATATATGACAGACAGAAATGTTTTTTAAAAGAATTGAAGAAAAAACTAAAACTTGGCTTACCTGGTTTGCAAAAAGCAAGGAACACACAGTCTCATCCTTTGGATCTTTCATAACTGCTTGGATTATCTGGAGCATAGGTGTAATGCCTGAAAAAATAAAGCAACAAATTTTATTGCCCTTCAAAAAACTGATGTAATAATAAAAATGCATGATAACGTGCTTACCTGTACCACCAGCGATCATGCCAACATGTTTTGCAGTTTTCATCACAGGGTCTGATTTCTTATCAGGGCTGATTGCAAATGATCCTGCAGAAATATTGATACTGTAATTCATAACGTGTTAACTTTTCACTGCATTTATTATGTTCATGTGCAGCTAATATTGTCAAGATGTTGGGGAAGGGGAAGTACACCGTGTTTAGCATTTAAGGTAAATATGATGACAGTAGTCTGTTATGCAAAGTTTCCAGGCCAGTTCCTGTTCTCTTCATTGTAAATCAAATGAGCCAGATTACTGAGATTCTCTTGGAGCCCCTGAGTGATTGAGTTATCATCTATGCATTTGAATGGAACGGTTATGCTGATTGGATCAGAACTTGTGATTGGTCATTTGCATTGGTCATTGTCTCTTCCTCTACTGTGTGTAATTGTAATAACACCTTTAAGGACTGCCCACTGAACGCCTATAAAATACCACGTACAGCTCCCTTATGTTAGACTTGACGACCACCGCTACAGACAGCACGTGTTCTCAATAAAGAATCCTGCTGAACATCCATAGCTTGTTTTCATAGCTTTTCTCTGTCTCACGGAAGATTTCACGACTACAAACCTTTGCCCTTGTAAACCAGCAGCCCACTTGGTCCTCTGAAGTCAATTGTGTCACCAATACGAAGGCTCTCCAAATATTGGGACATCTTCCCACCCTCTGGGAATTTTGGATGGACATTTTTGTAGTATATCTAAAATGAATGAGGCAACAAAATGTTTAAAGTTGAAAACACTTCAAAGGCATTTTTAATATGAAAATCGTTGTGTTACAATGCATTGTATGATATACCTTCACCACCAGATCAACAAAGCCCTTGTCATCATCACTAGACACCGGGGTGTAAGGCCTCACCACAATGTTGCCATCAATCCGGGCAGACAGGTAGATGTGTTGCCCTACAAATGCAATGATTCAGCATATATTGAAGTTAGCTCATGAACACTGGTCAAATGTACAATGACAGCATTATCTACTGCACTCACCAATAGGAAGTCCAAGAACATGATCGGGTGATTTTAAAGCAAAGCGAAACTTTCTTGTGTCATGGCTAATAATCTTAATAAAAGAGAGAGAGTTAAATACCTATCTATGCACAAGTTAAACCATCACATTTTAAAATATCCTCACTTCTTTGTCCACAAGGCGCAATGGATACTTCAAATTGGGGTCTTCAAGGGTAATGGCAGGTCTTCTCTTGCCAAAGAGCCTCCGGATCAAATCAAACACGAATTGAAGGCTACCTGAAATGAGCTGCAGAAAGGAATATAAAAAAATATACCAAAAAGGTTCATATACAAAATGATAATGGGTGTGTCCTGCACAAAAACAAACTAAAAACAAACTGATGGGACTGTCAACAAAGTGGATACAATTAGCATTCTTCTTTCAATTCTTGAAACATCTGTAATAATGAGATTACAGTGTGCTAATTTGTCAGGATCAAAATGCATAGGGAATAACACTGCGGTCCTGCAAGCAAGCATTTCATATATAGATACTCACGTTGATGATGAAGGACATTTTCTCCTGGAGTGTTTACAGAGCCTCAATCAAGTATCGAAGACGGATAATAACACTTACAGACTAAGAATAACTTTACTTGAAAGTTAGCTTAACTGCCTGTCAAAACGACTATCTCTTCCTGGACAGGGCGGAGTTAAATGCTAGTGACGTCGTTACGTTACGCTTCGAAACCTTTGCGAATCGTTTGTTTTGAACCATCGAGGCTTCGTTGGGCCATAACTGTATTGAAACGTTTTGACATGTCAATGTTTTAGCTAACACATGAACCAGTGTCTAACCATAGATATATATACACGACATGTGGTATCAACACGCACTATTCATCCTCTTATTTACGTGCTATTCATCATTTGACCACCCGACGTCGACAACGTCCACATAGGCAATCGTTGATCATTTACCGAATTAAGAAATTATTATATTGCAGCGAAATGTAAATTAATAAGAAACATGAATGATTAGTTCACTTTTTAAGTCTTTCCTTCATTGGTCAAGTGAAAAATGCAATGGCCAAATCGTTCCATATAAAAGTTATGCCACAGGTAAAAGAAAATGAGCAATCAGTCAAAATAAATATCAGGTGAAGGTTGATTAGTTTAATCTCATGTCAACTTGATTAAACTTGCTTACTTTTTTTCTGATTGCTGCCTTCCGATAAAAATAAAAAAATAGACGTTGGATTCTGCAGTTAGAATACAAATGGTTCTGATTTCCCCCCATTTTCCCACAAGTGGGCCTCATTTTATTGCAAATATTATGAATGTAAATGTACATGGTGTTAGAATACAGCAACACATTTGTTTAATAAAATGACTAATTCAGACCAAAGAAACAAGGACATGTTATTATCGTTAGCAATAAACTTATCTATATCATATTCCAGTAGGTGATGGCATTTTGAAAAAGTTTGTTATTGCACATATCCCCCATATTTGACATTGCATAAATTATTTTACTTTAATGCTTGTATTGACATATTTTATATTCCACCAATGATACAGTTGTGCTAGATGTTAAGTTTTACAATCACTATGATGAACTAAAACAGGTCTAAAACATGTATTTTAGGTATGGGAATATCTTATCTTGAGTTTTTATGTGTGCAGAATTATAAGGCACGTTGATTTTCTGATCATATTTTTTTCCAGGCACATTTTACCAATTCCAAACCACATTAAACTTAATAAATACAATTTATTTTGTATTTAATCATTTATAAGTGCATATAATTGTTCACGAAGGCTGGAAATGAAAAACACCTTATATTCAGGTGTGCAGAATTATTAGGCATGTTTTCTTTTACAGATCAAATGAGCCAAAAAAGAGGTTTAACTCAGACTGAAAAGTCAAAAATTAATAAATGCCCATGAGGTAACAATACTAATGCAATACTAGACATTGCAGTTAAGGCATGACCATTGCCCAGTGAAATGCTCGTTGGGTCAGCAGGATCAGACAAAAACAGGTGGTGAAGAAAAGACACATGTTAACCGCAAAAGAATTAAGAAAAAAGGTGAAGAATTAAGTGTGAAACCATCAGGAACCCTTTAGTCTCCAGCGCCACCATTTTACAGAACTGCAACCTACCTGGAGTCTCCAGAAGTGCAAGGTGTCAGGATCTCAGAGACTTAAGTTAGGTAAAGAAACCTAAAAAATGACCCCCACTAAATAAGAATCACAAGCTGAAGTGTTGTAAAATACATGAAGAAGTGTTGTGAATACAGAAGACTCTTGAAGGACCAGCACCATATCCTCTAGTACCAAAATTGGGAGTTCATTTTAGTCCATCCTGAAGTCCGTTTTGCTGAGATGGACTAAAAATGAACTCCCAAAACGTACTGCCAGATTCTGGAAGCTGAATTCTTCAAACAGTGGTGCAAGAGGATGTGGTGCTGATCCTTCAAGAGTCACTCTCAACCTATCCGTCTATAAAGCCTATACAAAAGCAGTCTTCATGTATTTTACACTTCAGCTTGTGATTCTTATTTAGTGGGGGTCATTTTTTTAGGATTCTTTACCTAACTTAAGTCTCTGAGATCCTGACACCTTGCACTTCTGGAGACTCCAGGTTAAGGTTACAGTTCTGTAAAATGGTGGCGCTGGAGACTAAAGGGTTCCTGATGGTTTCACACTTAATTCTTCACCTTAATTCTTTTGCAGTCAACAGGTGTCTTTTCTCCGCCACATGTTTTTGTCTGATCCTGCTGACCCAATGAGCATTTCACTTTGCAATGGTCATGCCTTAACTGCAATGTCTAGTATTGCATTAGTATTGCATCCTTCTCATGGTCATTTAATAAGTCTGAGTTAAATCTCTTTTTTGGCCCATTTTATCTATAAAAGAAAACGTGCTTAAAAATTCTGCACACCTGAATATAAGGTGTTTTTCATTTCCAGCCTTCATGAACAATTATATGCCACTTATACATTATTAAATACTAAATGAATTGTAGTTATTAGGATTACTGTGGTTTGGAATTGGTAAAATGTGCCTGGAAAAAGAATATGATCAGAAAACTAACGTGCCTAATAATTCTGCACACAGTGTATATTGTCAGTGGGTTATTTTTGATTGGTCATTCAACTAGTTTTATTACGCAGGCCTGGCAACCCTGTTATAGTTCATAAAAATCTGGAAACACTCCAAATAACATTCCTGTTTTCTGCTGAGTTTCAATTTGGGCATATCAACTCTTACCAACTTGATCTCTAGAAAGCCAAACCTCTTTACTCTAACTGAAATGACAAACAAGCTCTATTAAACACATGTAAAGTGCCAATCAATCAAGACTCGACAGTTTATCACAGAAATTTATTGACGACCCAACACAGTGGTCAATCGTGGTCATTTCTATTGACTGTACACAAATGCATGTCATTGAACAACTGTACTGTAGCACAAGTGTAACATTCTTGTTTTTTCGATTGTTAAACTCAACCACGTCCCTTGTATTTACACCAAGTTCTATAGATATTTCTCTATATATCTTTTGTACAATGTACAATGTTTTAATCTGTGAAATAATAAGAGCAAACTAATTCTGTTAGACTCTGATCCAGCCAAAGCATGCAGGTTTTTGTCTAAATTGTGCATTAGTGGAGACTGAAGAGTTAAAGCATGTTTAACAGCCTTGAAGCAGGAAAAAAAAGCTGAAGCCAAGAAACACAGAGCAAGTCTCTTTTTATGTGAGGAGGTTTACAGCTTTTACGAACACTTCATGACATTGGCCTCTGCTTTACATTTGGCTACATGGAGAAGCATCCATGCTAAGCACAAGTAGTAGGTCTGACGACGTGTGAGCACTGACCTTGCATGGACATATTTGTGTCAAGTATTGCTTTTACAAATCCTTTTTTTAAACGGTGAACACATATGGTGGGGTTTGCCGAGGACATAAGCAGGTCCGATCTTCAAAATGACATGAACATGATTTTTCCTCGTCTATTGTTGTGTTAGCTTTTGTCAAAGCAATGACATTTTGCAAAGGACACAGACACAGTTACATCATGACTTCTTATCACAAAATAGCAGACAGGGATCGCACAATAAAATGTACTTTGTAAGAAAATAAAGTAACTATACTAAGTTTCTTTAAAATAAAATCTTCACAGTTTTAAATTATTTGCATCATGATATTGTCAGCTACATATCAGAAAACTATGTATTTCAATTGTTAATTTTAAATCGAGTTATAATCCAACCTTTCATTTTACATGAGGGTGTTCATAACCAAGTTATTTCATTACAGTACATGAAATATGAATCATACAACAAAACAGGACTCTTGGACAGCACTACCAGCACGTAATGCGTACCTAATCAGTATTTGGTGAGATTTTGATGCAACTTCCAGATAGTCTTTGGATGAAATGCCGTAAATATAAATCTGTTACTTTGGGGTTCAGCCTGGTCAATAAAATCTTCTGCTGGTAACACTATACGTCCAGTACAGTTCCTAACTTACCAACATCCTGAAGGGTTACAGACGAACACAGGGAAAACCGGAACATGCACACTAAAAACAGCTTGTTTTGAGCTGGCTTCACATTTTTCACATTGAACAAAAGCAGTGCAGCAGGTGAGGACTGGGGATTTGTACATTGGGCTACGAAGGTAGCGACCAGTGCAATGGCATCTTTCATAACACGATTTAGACAGACTCGCAAGCAACGAAGACCTCAAAGGACCATAGAGGGCCCGCACAAAGGGCGTTAGTAAATAATTCAGCATCCACTAAAGGAAAGTGAGCTCTTGTTTTTTTGTATTTTACAAAAGTTCCAGACTGCGGAGGACCCATGCAGATTATTCAACACAGATCGTTGGATACATGACCTCAAGGCAAAGATGAACTGCTCAGTTTTAAGTGTACTAAGCACAGTGGTAGATTGGAGGGCCATTAAAAAGTGTGGGCTGAAACGAATAGCTCAAAACTAATGCACTGGTGGACACGATGAACATTTGGTGAGAAGTGTAAACTGAAAGGAACAACTCAAATAAGTTGAGTCTACCATTGGTAGGATAATTTATGTTGGATCAAATTCCTTAAAACCGCAAAGCTTTAAACACAAGTTCTAGGATTCAAACAACCGGCATATTATTGTTCAGTGACACAAATACCAAAAGTTGTAGTTGGATGAGAGTATTATTAAGCATATAAAACACCTCAGTTTTAAAACTCTACACCTAGTGGATGTTTTTGTCCAACTTGAAAACAAATGCTTAGGAACTTGATGGCGGCATCACCGACCGAACTTAACATGCATCGTTTGCTTAGTGTTTAGTGTCACTTGGAGGGAATGTTACACAAATTCAGGGTTCAGAAGGCAGGCTAACAATATTACATCAATTGGAGAGTAATATAACTCTGTGTGTGTGTTACTAAAACTGTCCACAGCGGGTAGCATGGCGACAGCTTCACCTGTCCACAGCCGGTAGCATGGCGACAGCTTCACCTAAAAATGAAGCAGACCCAATCCGCATGCATCGCAGAGGCAGTGATGACATCAGAAGCCATGGTTTCCCTGGGCACTAACGTTGGTTGGGGCGTGATTAGCTTGTCACAACGTCGCTAGAATGTTTCCACAACGTAACGTAGCCCTTGGAATGGTATGAGTTCAGCAGGCTGACGTTTCTGCGACGTTGTGGAGATGTTAGCCTGTGGATTAAAACGCATCTCTTGGTCTTCCCTACAGCACGTCCCGTCGGGCAGGTGCTAGTCGTGTCGGCGGTGATGTTTGAAATGTCTCCAACTGATTGGCACACAATAATGGAGCTCTTGATGAAACCGCTGTAAGGAACAGTGGGCGTGAGTTTGGCGAAAGTGTCACACAATGGAGCCCTTGGAGGTGGAGAGATGGATGGAGCGGATCCGCAGGGCCAGGGTTCTTTCGAGGTCATGGAGGACGTCGTAGGACGGGCCTGGACCGGGGCTCTCCGCAGGAACCTCATACAGTAGTTGCTTAAAGGTCTCCAGCTCGATCAGGAGCACCATGTTCTTCAAGAAGTAGCCCTCGATGAAGGCTGCCAGCTCCAAAGCCCCCAGGAACTGAGGATGTATGGGACATAATGACAATGTGAGACATAACATTCCTAATACAGAGTTAACGTCTTGTATTTTCTCCTTAATAATGTTGTATACGAAGCCCTGCTAAGGTATACAGTATCCAGAGGTATATAATGTAAAAACCATGCAGCACTAAAAAATAATGTACCTAATTTCTTCCCAACATATCTCAAGAAAATCGGTCTGTATTAGGGGTGTAACAATATATCGTGTCACAATATATCGCATTATAAAAATGCAACAATATGTATCATGGATAGTGATAATATACACTCACCTAAAAGATCATTAGGAACACCATACTAATACTGTGTTTGACCCCCTTTCGCCTTCAGAACTGCCTTAATTCTACGTGGCATTGATTCAACAAGGTGCTGAAAGCATTCTTTAGAAATGTTGGCCCATATTGATAGGATAGTGCATCTTGATGGAGATTTGTGGGATGCACATGATCCAGGGCACGAAGCTCCCGTTCCACCACATCCAAGCTCTATTGGGTTGAGATCTGCTGACTGTGTGGGCCATTTTAGTACAGTGAACTCATTGTCATGTTCAAGAAACCAATTAGAAATGATTCAAGCTTTGTGACATGGTGCATTATCCTGCTGGAAGTAGCCATCAGAGGATGGGTACATGGTGGTCATAAAGGGATGGACATGGTCAGAAACAATGCTCAGGTAGGCCGTGGCATTTAAACAATGCCCAATTGGCACTAAGGGGCCTAAAGTGTGCCAAGAAAACATCCCCCACACCATTACACCACCACCACCAGCCTGCACAGTGGTAACAAGGCATGATGGATCCATGTTCTCATTCTGTTTACGCCAAATTCTGACTCTACCATCTGAATGTCTCAACAGAAATCGAGACTCATCAGACCAGGCAACATTTTTCCAGTCTTCAACTGTCCAATTTTGGTGAGCTTGTGCAAATTGTCGCCTCTTTTTCCTATTTGTAGTGCAGATGAGTGGTACCCGGTGGGGTCTTCTGCTGTTGTAGCCCATCCGCCTCAAGGTTGTGCGTGTTGTGGCTTCACAAATGCTTTTCTGCATACCTCGGTTGTAACGAGTGGTTATTTCAGTCAAAGTTGCTCTTCTATCAGCTTGAATCAGTCGGCCCATTCTCCTCTGACCTCTAGCATCAACAAGGCATTTTCGTCCACAGGACTGCCGCATACTGGATGTTTTTCCCTTTTCACACCATTCTTTGTAAACCCTAGAAATGGTTATGCTTGAAAATCCCAGTAACTGAGCATATTGTGAAATACTCAGACCGCCCGTCTGGCACCAACAACCATGCCACGCTCAAAATTGCTTAAATCACCTTTCTTTCCCATTCTGACATTCAGTTTGGAGTTCAGGAGATTGTCTTGACCAGGACCACACCCCTAAATGCACTGAAGCAACTGCCATGTGATTGGTTGATTAGATAATTGCATTAATGAGAAATTGAACAGGTGTTCCTAATAATCCTTTAGGTGAGTGTATATTGTGTATAGTTCACCCAAAATGAAAATTACTGTGAGAGAGAAATTTTAGTGTCAGTACTACGTTAAACTACTATAAACGTTGAATATAATGTATAATAATGCAACAGGGGGATATTTGTGGGTCCTGATATGTCTTATGTTACCAGTAAAAAGTGGTCTACATTATTATAAATGTATCTTGTCAGTAACAGAGTGCAAGAATATTCGTCTTAAATATATACATGAATGAGTGTGTATTTAATTATACACAGTCCACACATAATTTATCTAAACACAAACCTTTATTTTGGATGCGATTAATCGATTGTCCAGCACTATTCTAAAATAATTCTGTATTCTCAGCTTCAGAATCATGAATATTTGTATTCCGTTGTCACCATTGTCCTGTGAATTGGGTTACCAGAATCAAGTTCAAGCCTATTAATTTCCACCCTCAATGTAATATCAAATTCATTAACCTTTTACACCTCAGTATCGTGATACGTGTCGAATCGTGACATGATGGTATTGTTACACCCCTAATCTGTATATTTCTAAAGACTCAAAACAAGCGGAGCAAATTTAGCTGTTGACATTTACACAGATAGACAAGCAATTATCAAAACAGATCGCATTATCGTTAATCAGTGTTATTAACCTCATAAATAAATGCAAATAGAAATGTTAATCCAGGGTTTTACAAATATACAGTGTACAATCTCTGATCTTCTGGAAATATATAAATAGAAGTGTAATAAAACAACATATGAATGAATGTTTAAGAGTACCTTGGCATGTTTGTATATGTCCACGCAGGTGTCGGTGGTGATGTTCTTGGAGCAGATGATTTCACAGTGTCTTTGGAGAGCCTCAAGTTGGAAGAATTTGGCTGAAGACAGGAGCTTTGAAGCAGAGGGATTGTTAATAAGCCAAACCCATCAAGCTTTCAGGTTTATAACGATCAAGAGAAATCACTTAATTACGTTTAAAATATATAAACATTTATCAAAATTTCTGCTGCAGTTCTACGTGCAAGAGCCTCCATCTGGTAAAGATGGAGATAAATGTGAGATTATTACATTTAGATTTTTTCTCTCAAATTGTTTTCTGATGAGTACGCCATGAGAAATCTCCCATATGCCATAACTCATTCATTCATCACATTCAACATCATTTTAGGTCATTAATCATTAAGTCATCATTAGTGTGCTGGGTGCCATGGTGATGAAAAAAAAGGGTTTAGGGTAGCAGGAATTATGAGCATAAAGGAGAAAAGAGAAGAGAATATTTAATACCTCCATTATTTCAGTGTTCCTGATGTGCAGTGACTCAGTGCCGCCACAGTAGAGGTACTGCATTACCAGCTGAAACGCAACAAAATGTTCTCAAACTTCTAAGAAACATTCTAATACAGATGCTTAGCGCTAGTCACAAATGTACAGACACATTTTGTCACTAAGCCGAACTGTGATGACAGAAGAGGGAATTAGGGTAGCGCAGTTTGACTGTAATACCAACATGAGTTTGAGTGGGATTTATGAGTTAGTAGATTCCAACCTGAAAAATGTTGTACTTGACATGACTGATCTCGATGCACGTGTTCTCAGCTGCTGG
The DNA here is from genome assembly GCA_023566225.1 of Romanogobio albipinnatus. Taxonomy (NCBI): domain Eukaryota; kingdom Metazoa; phylum Chordata; class Actinopteri; order Cypriniformes; family Gobionidae; genus Romanogobio; species Romanogobio albipinnatus. Next base: position 46,523,349 of record CM042245.1, on the reverse strand, counting down.
TCTGTTTGAGAGCAGGGACTTAAACCTGAAAGTCAAAAGAGGTAAAAAGAAACATTAACTTCCTTTAAAAGCAGTATTATTACTAAATCAATTCCTTTTAGAGTTCAGTCAAAACAGTAACGTTTTATATTGTGTGTCTGTAAGATATTCTGAACTGCAAAGCAGTGGTGCAGGAACAAGTTCTACAGTGGGGCAGGTGCAAGATATGATGTCATGTCAATGCAAATGAATTCATGAATGAATTATGAATTAGCTCATGCTGACATTACCTCCCAGACCATCCAGTCACTTTGCATACATTTATATTTTGCAGACCTTGCAGATTTGGAAGGGTTTGCTCTGATATTTTTATATTAAATTGTATTATTACGATGTTATCTCAAGATGAAGTAGTACCAATTTCAAATATGACAAAATTGAAATGTCAACAATTTATAACAGATAGATAGATAGATAGATAGATAGATAGATAGATAGATAGATAGATAGATAGATAGATAGATAGATAGATAGATAGATAGATAGATAGATAGATAGATAGATAGATAGATAGATAGATAGATAGATAGATAGATAGATAGATAGATAGATAGATAGATAGATAGATAGATAGATAGATAGTGTGATGGATGGGGGTTGGATGGATAAAATAAAATATCAACACATACCTTGGTGAGGCAGTGAAGAGCAGCACTTTATGGGCATAAAAGGGCTTTCCTTCCACCAGAAACGTCACGTCAGACATCTCTTTATTGTTGAGAAAGTGTGGATCTGTAGGACGTAGCAAATCAAATGATGAAGTCGGAGCTGCATTATCACGCAACACTGATTACACAAGCTTCCTCATTATTTAGCAGGAGTGCAATGTCTTGTGTTTGACAGGCTGTCATCAACACTTTAAATGAAAGAGCATGAAAGATGTCTGTTTTATAATTCTACACCTCGCAATAGCTTAGACAAAGCCTAGATGGCACTAGCGTTCCTCCAAAACTTTGAGAGTCAAATGAAAATGAGCTCAAATGTAATATTCTGACTGAAACTGCCTGAAAAGTGTACCTGTGACTCTGTAGTTTGACTAGTGCAGCTCAGTGCGTGGATTTAACAAGTAGAGCTCACCCATTAAGTTACTCTACTTTAATTCTTGTTTATAGAACTGTTTTCGCAGCTGTGTTGAATAGCAGCTTGTTTGATGTTGTTCAATTATTGATATTGTTAGTAATGTAGAGGCTGAGCAGAAATGGCGAACTTAACAAGGGGATGCAACTGACATACTCACCCAAACGAGACGTTTGCTTCTTTTTGATCTCGGTGAGTTTGGGGATTGGAAAAGGCCCGTAGCATTGGGTAAAGATTACTGACAGCTGCTGGCTGATCACTTCGTTCTGTAGATCACACAAACACACACGGTGCAGTTAGACACCGAATTCTGTTTTCTAAAAGTAAAACGCATCCAAGCCTACGGTAATAGCAACACGGTTCTGTAATGAGAGGATTTATCATGTTAATTACAGAGAGAGCTGAAACCGGTGTGGCTGACGTTGATTGCCTGTTTGCTCAGAGACGGGGACTGACACGCAGTGATAACTATAATGCAGAGACTTACGGGGACATTAAATAATGTAAACAGGAAAATGACAACAAAACGGCGCTGCAATATTATAGAGGCTAAAACTATATAGTGATAGTTCACCCAAAAAAGGAAATTCTGTCATCCTTTACTCACCCTCAAGTTGTTCAAAACCTGTACAGATTTCTTTGTTCTGCTGAACGCAAAAGAAGATGTTTGAAGAATGTGCGTAACCAAACTGGTCCCCACTGGCTTTCATAGTATGAGAAAAATGACTATGGAAGTCAATTGGGACTGAAACTGTTTGGTTCCTGACATTCTTCAAAATATCTTCTTTTGTGTTCAGCAGAAGAAAGAAACTCATACTGGTTTATAAAAACTTTTGAGAATTTTCTTTTTTGGGTGAACTATTCCTTTAATCGAAATAAGCTGAAATAAAATAACATACAAGTAGGGTGCAACAGGGCTAAAGGCACACTTTAAGAAAAAAAATTGCTTTTCACTATTGCCATCAGGGCTTGACATTGACTTTTTTTGCTCACCAGCCACTGTGGCTAGTGGTTTTCCAAAGTTACTAGCCACTAAGCATTTTCACTGGCCAAAATGTTGTTGGGAAATTTTAGCTATATGTAAGTGACCACTGTACACACCCAAATCAAGTCTACATGAAATGTATAACATGACAGGTCATTTTTACATTTGTGTGTAAAGCTCATTAATCTAGACAGAGAAAACAGCTGCTTGTCTGAAAAAAATATAATTTATTCTCAAGCAATATTCTCATCAGTGTTCTATTAGCTATGACATGGGCTATTTAAATCGAGCATATTTTGTGTAATGAGCCCATAAAGTAGCCTAAAGAAATACATATCCATATTTCCATGTGATTTGACCGTTTATTTTATTTTATTTTAAAATCTAAAAGGTGTCCATCATACCTGACACCAGGGCCGTGCACAGACTTTTTGAGGGGCAGTGGCCCAAACTAAAAAAAGGGGCACTTAAGGTAGTTGAGTATCATCAAACCTTTTACAATCATATTATAAATACAATTGTTTGGCTTTAGAGCTAATTCAATATATGTTGGTGTAATTATGCTTCCAAAAAGTTCATTTGAGCTACTTTGACATATTTAATGTTTTTCAAAATGTTGTACTTTACGTAGCAAATGAGAATTGCTAAAATTAATCTTTATATTTTGAGGGTCTTGATAATGATTTTCAGTTTTGTTTAAAGTAAATAAATCAACAGTTTTTCAATAACGCAAGATGATGTAAAAGTATGGTATTTGGGGTAAAAGGCACAATAATTAACATGATAATAAATAGTTAGCTGACTTTAACATTTGTTGACATGACATGGTTAGAATCAGATAGTAAATATAATATATTAAGTTGGATGTCCACCTTAGAGATGATCATTGAACCCATTGTCTTTAATGTGGATTGTAGTTTGTAATCGACCTGTTAATGGGACGACATTCTGCGTCTCCAGTCTCCAGAGAGCGGGCACCACCACAGCCACAGACTGAGAGCGATGCAGCAGAGCCAACGGGAAAACATGGAGCGAATTTGCGGAATTTAGTGGAACAGAGCGTTTTTTCTGGGAATCCTCCAATACTTTCGGCGTGAGAGAGGGAAGGGGGGCAAGAGGGGCACCTCAGCCGATGAGGGCAGAGGGGCAGTGGCTCTAGCCACCGGGCCACCCCCCTGTGCACGGCCCTGCCTGACACCTAGATGAACACTCTACAGTTGGTTTTATGAATATAAGTCCTTCTCTTCAAATGCAATTGAAGTTAGAAACGTGTATATCAATGTCATATGTAACTTAGAGACGGTCCTTAAATTTGCAAATATCGAACGTCCAATGTCAAGCCAACTTTATGCCAATCACATCAGATGCACTATGGTACTATTTTCACGGCTGAAATAGAACAAAAACAGTCAATCACTGTATGATGAATGCATCTCATGCGTACATCGCACGAACATCTCTGCTTTGTTGTTTATGATGAGAGTGCAGATTTCAGTGAGTGAGAGCGCGCTCTGAACAAAAGTCTGGCGTTTCAGCGATGACCAATCTGAATGCCTCTGATTATTAGACATTGCATTAATAAGCTCAAAAGAATCACGTGTGATTGTGCGCAACACGATTATAACAGATGCCTTTTGAGAAGACTACAATCAAATTCAACCCGCTAAAGTGGCTAGTGGGAGTGAATAGTCTGAATCCTGGAAAATGCAGCCTTCGGAGGACACATTTCAAGGCAGGAAGGCACCACCAAGGCACGTCCGAATCTAATGTTAGCTTCACTTCCTGTCTCCTGAGATACCCACATCTGATTGATTTTGAAGGCAGCATATTTGTATCCTTCGCTGCCTTTGATATCCCAAAATCCTGTGCTTTCCATTCGGTGACAGTTGTGCTGGAAAAAAAATATGGCGTCCGAAAGTTGCGTTTGCTGGTCAGTTTGTGTTTAAATGTACGTTTTTTTTGCCAACATTTTCTACTTCTGATGTCATTTCTAGCGAGAAATTACTAATGTAGTAATGAAATATTTGTTTAGTTCTCACCAAAGCTCTCTCTATTTTTCTGTAGATCATTAAACGGTTACACTGCCTAAGAAGTCTGTCTGAAATTACACCCACAAATGGCGGGTTGGCGGGTGTTAATGTCAAGCCCTGATTCTCATAGTGTATGATTGTAGAAAAAATGTATATGTTTGTACTGCACATTTATGGAGCAACAGATTTTGTGTGAAAAATAAATCATAAAAGTGGTTTATTTTGTTTAAAAATCTTATAAATGTATGAGGTGGCCAGGTGGGCAAACCAGCATGGGGCAAAAGGCACACAGTATTGATTCAAAAAAAGTTTGCACCATTTTCTGTTTATTTTGATAAATAAAATAACTCTTATTTGTTCTACTGACAGTATGAAAATACATTTTAAAAATACATTAAATTTAAATTGAATACGTAAAAAGTTGAATACAGAAGGTCCACTGAAAGCTAGATATTTTACTTTATAACGTGTTAAATATGGATATTTTTCTGACACAAACACATGGATTCGCTTCAGAAGGCCTTTATTAACCCCCCGGATTTATTAACTTTTTTGTGCTTCAAATTTTGGGCTCCCATTCACTGCCATTATAAAGCTTGGATTAGCCAGGACATTTATTAATATAACTCTGATTGTATTCGTCTGAAAGAAGAATGTCATATACACCTAGGATCGCTTTAAAATAATTATGAGATCATTTTCATTTTTGAATGAATGAAACTCTACACTATGAATGTCTCCTGATGTGATCAGGAAGTAAATAAAGGACTGAGACTGGCTCAGGCTGTAATAAAGCATTGAGAACAGACCTTGCTGGTTCGAAGGATCTGGAACATAAGTGGCAGTCCGTGCGTGATGAGTTCCTCCGTGTACTCGTCTTCTTTAATGCAGCTGAAGTCCTTCAGCAGGCCTTGGATCAGCGGTCGCCGCTGCTGCACGAAGCACGTCCGCAGGGACTCCAGCCACGTGTGCAGGGTCCAGGGCACGCCTGCGTATGAAATCCATATATAAATTATATTCACTTCAGGATCGATCTGTCCCGTCCATCGATCAGTCAATCCTCTGTAAGGAGAACTAATACAATGCATAGGTAGGGTTAGGTGGACATTGGGGGTCTGTAAGACTTTTTCATGTTTTTGAAAGACAGTGTAAAAGGAAAGGATACAGTAATATTAAATGATTGTAATTTCAAATATCTGTTTTCTATTTTAAAATGTAATTTATTCCTGTGATGGCAAAGCTGAATTTTCAGCATCATTACTCCAGTCTTCAGTGTCACACATGATCCTTCAGAAATCATCCTAATATGCTGATTTGCTGCTCAAGAAATATTTATTATTATTATTATAAATATTGAAAACTGTGCTGCCTAATATTTTTGTGGAAAGTCTTTGATGAATAGAAAGTTCAAAAGAACAGCATTTATTTGAAATACAAATGTCTTTAATGTCACAATTTGATGCATCCTTGCTGAATAAAAGGTATGACACGCCAATTCGTATGCCATTTTGGCGCGCTATCAAGACGCATAATCGCTTTTTAGCGTGTTCATCAACGCCGTTTTCATTCTATCCCCTTCATTCTATCCCCCACACACACACACACACACACACACACACACACACACACACACACACACACACACTGCCCCTGCCCCTAAACCTACCCATCACAAGAAAAATTCGGCAATTTTACGCACACGGCATAGACATACACGTGGAATCACACGGCATAGACATACACGTGGAATCACACGGCGTAGACATACACGTGGAATCACACGGCATAGACATACACGTGGAATCACACGGCGTAGACAAACACGTGGAATCACACGGCGTAGACATACACGCGGAATCACACGGCGTAGACACACACGCGGAATCACACGGCGTAGACACACACGCGGAATCACATGGCGTAGACATACACGCGGAATCACACGGCGTAGACATACACGCGGAATCACACGGCGTAGACATACACGCGGAATCACACGGCGTAGACATACACGCGGAATCACACGGCGTAGACATACACGTGGAATCACACGGTGTAGACATACACGCAGAATCACACGGCGTAGACATACACGCGGAATCACACGGCGTAGACATACGCGCGGAATCACACGGCATAGACATACACGCGGAATCACACGGCGTAGACATACACGCGGAATCACACGGCGTAGACATACACGAGGAATCACACGGCGTAGACATACACGCGGAATCACACGGCGTACACATACACGCGGAATCACACGGCGTAGACATACACGTGGAATCACACACCGTAGACATACACGCGGAATCACACGGCGTAGACATACATGCGGAATCACACGGCGTAGACATACACGTGGAATCACACGGCGTAGACATACACGCGGAATCACACGGCGTAGACATACACGTGGAATCACACGGCGTAGACATACACGTGGAATCACACGGCGTAGACATACATGCGGAATCACACGGCGTATACATACACGCGGAATCACACGGCGTAGACATACACGCGGAATCACACGGCGTAGACATACACGTGGAATCACACGGCGAAGACATACACGCGGAATCACACGGCGTAGACATACACGCGGAATCACACGGCATAGACATACATGAGGAATCACATGGTGTATACATACACGCGGAATCACACGGCATAGACATACATGAGGAATCACATGGCGTAGACATACACGCGGAATCACACGGCATAGACATACATGAGGAATCACATGGCGTAGACATACACGCGGAGATGATGGTTTGTTTCAGCGTACACATACACGCGGAATCACACAGCGTAGACATACATGCGGATAGCTCAAAATGCGTACAGATAACACGCCATTTGGTTTTAGAAAGTTGCGTGTATGTTTATGCAAAGTCATGATGTCATGTTGATTTCTTTCATAACAAAAACCTTACTGACCCCAAACTTTTGAATGGTAGTGTAGCGTCTTTTAGTATAGATAAATATGGTGCATAGCAGAGCATGTGAGCGGAGTGGAGCGCGAGCGAGCGGGGAGCGCGAGCGGGCGGGTCTTGGACAGAGCGCAGAGCGGCATTTTTAAAAGGACGGAGCGTTGGTTTCCCGCTCCAATTTCGCTCCGCTCACACCACAGCATGCTCGTCAAGCCTGACCCAGAATCCATCTGTCTTGCACTGTCATCAACAGACTATTTTCATTCAAACCTCGGCTCACGTTACTGCTCATAATGGAGTTCAAAGAGTACTTCAAAAAAGAAAACGAGAAATCACAGGTGTACTATTAAAAAACGAACTAACAGTGACAATGGGGTACAAGAAAACGAATGTGGAGACATCGTTGCAGTAAGTAAAGATTCCTTTTGGAATCTAAAAAGGCACATCTCCCGAAAGCATGAAAGTGTGCTGCAGGGAAGAAAGCAAAAGGTTAGCAAATTGAACTTGTAACAAAGTGTAAATTAAATATAGCATAATATTCAAACAAAAAGTTATGTAAATAGGAAAGCAATTATTTATTTATTTTGCACTCTGCGCAAAAGTTCATTTAAGAATTTTGGCCTAATAGTTCATTTTAAAACTTTGATGTAGGCATATAGCCTGTATATTTTTATTTATATAATTAGGCCCATTAATTCGTTTAATTTTACAGCATTTTTTTTGTTGTACAATTGATATAAGCCAATTTAAATTGAAATTAATCCTGCGCGCTGCGCAAAAATCAGTTAAAAGAATGTTGGCCTAATAGTTAATTTACTTTTAAAACTTTTGTGGATTTTGTATATTTTTGTTTATATAGCCTACATTTTATTAATATTATTAGGCCCATTTATTCATTTAATTTTACAGCAGTTTGTGTGTGTACAATGGATGGATATAAGCCAATTTTAATCGTGCGCGTTGCGCAGAAGTTCACTAATCAAAATTCTGGCCTAAAAGTTACTTTTAAAACTTTTATGTATATTTTTGTTTATATAATTTTTATTTATATTATTAGGCCCATTTATTCGTTTAATTTTACAGGACTTTTTGTGACTAGACTAATTTGTAAATTGAAATAAAACATTTCTATTTGAAATTTTTTGTTTTTGCTCAGTTCTTTAGGAGGTAAGGCTGTGGTCTAAGCTAAAAGTGATATACATGTAGATTTTTTTCCTTTTTTGGAGCGGGTTGGGGGGGGGGGGGGGATTTGAGTGGAGTGCGAAGCAAACTGCGTTGAGCGCTGAGCGATAATGAGCGGAGCGGCCTGATGTAGCTTTGAGCGGGGGAGCGGAGGGGTGAATAGTTCCGTGAGCGATGAGCGGAGATTCTCACCGCTCCACTCCGCTCATATGCTCTGGTGCATAGTGATCCTGACAGGCAGAAAACAATACACACAAAAGATATTCATGGATATCTAACTAGCAACTAAGGGCCTCAAACATCTTTCAAAGAGTGTCTTTCAAAGATTTGATGCCACTAACCTTGTAAACTTTGGCAAGTGATTAGTTCAGCCTCAAAAATGAGCATTATAGTAGTAGACTGATAAAAAGAAAATGGGCTTTGTACCTTCATTAGTTATATTGAAAATGGCAATTTCCACTAGTCCTTGCCATTTTTATGTGCAATGCGCATCAGATGCCATCTGAGGCTGAGACTAATCGCTGCGTGACAGAAGTGAGCCAGGCGGTAGATGTCTGTGGTAATCGTGCAGTGTTTTTACTAACCCAGGCTGCGGATGTCTATGGTAATGTCCACATGGCCGTGCTCGGCACTGTGGTACATGGCCTCGCGGAGGGCTCTTAGTTTGGCCTTGCCTGTCCGGAGGGTGCCTTCATTCTGTGGTGCTCTCCTCTCTACGACCTCGGAGCCCTCAGCTAGGATCTCCTCCAGAGACAGCACGTCCCCCTTGTCCTTTTCCACCTGGGACAGAAGCTTCCGGAACACGTTCCTGCAGGAGCAAGTGCACGTAACAAACTCACTCAGGTATGTATACTCAAAGGAATAGCTCACTCGCAAATCATTTCCTCATCCTCATGTCGTTTTAATCCTGCTGGGACTCTTGACTTTTTTTCTTTTTTTCTTTACACAGGCTATTGTATGACTTCAGAAGACTATGGACTACTTTTATAATATTTTTTCTTTTGTGGAGCTTGACAGATTGAACTATAAAATATTATACTAGAAAAACATATTATTAAAAACACTGCATAAAGAATTCTTAAACCCCCACACACACGCAGAGACAAACAATCAAAAGTTATAGGTCAGTAAGATTTTAAAAAAAGAAATAAACAGTTTTATTAAGTTCTTTTGAATTTCTTTCCATCAAATCAATGATTTCTGAAGGATAATGTGAAACTGAAGACTGGGGTAATTGATGCTGAAAATTCAGCTATGCCATCATAGGAATAAATTAAATTTTTAAATATATTACAATAAAAAAACTGTTATTTTAAATTGTATTAATATTTCACAATATTACTGTTCTAATGTATTTTTTATTTAAAAAAATGCAGCCTTGGTGAGCATAAGAATTATTAAGTCTTACTGACCCCAAACTTTTGTATGTAAGTATAAGAATTACATGACTTGAGTAAATAACAACAATTCCATTTTTGTGGGACCTACCCCTTTAAGTAAAGATAGACTTTTTTTCCCAAAAGAAAAAACACTGTGATAATCTGACAGTTATATACAAAGCCATTAGCCATTGAGGAGTACTTGCGTGCAATCAGTGCATTGATGAGTACAAAGTATTTGAAAAAAAGAACATTATGAAATACTGTGAAATTCTTTGTTTATGACTTCCATTTATCAATGCATTCCAAAGTGTTTTCTTCTCTGCTGTGCCGCATTTTCTTGTCTATGTAAACTCATATACTTTCATAAAAGTACCAACTCTCTACTGATCTAATATGCATAAACAACCAATCACTGCGGCCTGCACAACTGCAAACATCACTAAGACCTGAAGCCAAAGACATCCCGTTCTGACTTTAATACTGACGTGTCCCATTCTGACGCCCTTTATAACGGATTGCCTTAATACCGCAGAGGTGGGTGAGTTGGCCATTGAACATGCTGGATTCTCATTCAGACGTATGCAGTGTGAATTTCAATGAGGTTCCATTATGCAGGGCTGGCCATAGGTGAGACTGAATGAATGAGCATGCAGTCATCCATACCATTCACCAGCAATGGAGAGTGATAGGGTTGGAGTTATGGTAGTAAATTACACACGGTTTTGCGGTCAAATACACCAGCTCAGCTTTTATGCGTGCCAATAATAACACATCAGGGGTTCAGATCTGATAGATTAAGTTTCTGCAGTCAGAATGATGTATAAGGACTCAGAAAAAAATTATATGTGTGACAAATGTGTCAATGAACTAATGAAAGTTCAGTTCCCTGTTGTGCTGGCGGTGAATGTGCTCTCACTTTATACGCTTCATATGCTGTTGAGTCATGTGCATTACCTGTGTCCATGTGCTGCTGCCAGGCTGTATGAGTTCATTTCACCCAGCGGACCAGAGGAAATGCCATTACGGTAAGTGGTGCCAATCAAAGGGTCTGCTCCCCTTTCCAAAAGAAGACTGACAAGCTCAAAGTTGCCTGTTAAAAGAAGACAATTTATGTTACATGAATTGATGCTTTTTATCCGAAACAATGTATTTAGACACCAACTATTAAGAGCGGCAGCAACTGGTAGCATTTCTCTCAAATGTGTTCCTTGCGACCGGATTTCAAGGCGGACGGTCTCTTATGACAACACATATCAATCATTATGTAATTACACTATGTGTTGATAAAGCTCCAAAAAATCAATAAATCAATAAATAAATTAGTACTGGGTAATCGATTAATCGCGATTAATCGCATCCAAAATGAAAGCTTGTGTTTACATAATATATGTGTGTGTACTGTGTATAATTATTATGTATATACAAATACACACTCCTTCATGTATATATTTAAGAAATATTTGCATGTATATACTGTATATATATATTTATATAATTTATCTTATATATAAATATATTTTATATGTAAATACAACGTCTCCAGGGACAGCCCGAAGGGCAGGACTTAAACTGATATGCTCGTCCGTCGAATGCAAAGCGTAGAAACGGTGTCGAGGGAGAATCGAGACATGAAAGTATGCAAACCAATCTTGGGGACGGATGCACCTGAAGATGCGTTTCTGCGTTAACATTCTGAACGGCATCCTGTGGAGGGAGCGGTTCAAGTATCGCAGATCCAAGATCGGTCGTAACCCGCCGCCTTTCTTGGGTACAATGAAGTGCGGCCTGTAGAACCCAGCCTTCATATCGGCTGGAGGGACCGGTTCTATCGCGTCCTTCGCCAGTAGGACAGCGATCTCCGCCTGAAGCACAGGGGCGTTCTCCTTCGTTACAGAAGTGAAGTGAACGGCCCTGAACTTGGGGGGACGCCGGGCGAACTGAATCGCATAGCCGAGTCTAATGGTACGGATGAGCCAACGAGACGGGCTGGGGAGCGCTAGCCAGGCTCCCAGAGACTGTGCAAGTGGGATCAACAGCCCCACAGACGTACCCGCAGCGGGGCAGCGCAGCGGAACGCAGGGAACCGTGGACAACATGAGAGTGGTCCATGGAGGGGTCTGGGTGTGTGACACACAAACCTGCATCTGCTGAGGGGGCGGGCGAGTGTGAAGAGGCACATTGTGTGCGTCCCGACAGCCAGCGCCCCCAGCTGGCGAAGGGAGAGGCGTCCGAGGGGAACGAGGCATGGTAGCATCGCATACCGCCAGACACGCTCTCTTGGCACCCAGAGATTTTGGAAACTGCTCTTTTATTGAAAATTTGGGTACCGAAACAGAAATAACAGAACAAAATATTTTCCCCCGGCCCTCCTCCGGGGAAAGGTGTGGTGCTGAAGCCATCTCCTGAAGAGCAGTCTTCTCCATCTCTGGGTGGCCCGTCTCAGGGTCTCTTGCGACGGCGCTTGCCACCTGGCTTGGCAGCGGCCTGAGCAGGCTGGACGTCCTTCCCGCGGCCGGCTCCACGCCTACGCCCGGGTGGAGCTGGGGCGGGAGTGGAGGCAGGCGGACGTCCTCGGCGATGGGCAGACAGAGGTGCTGCGGCCGGCGGCTGGATGGAGGCAGCAGCGGACCGCCGGGGCAGGATGTGTTTGATGGCCTCCGTCTGCTTCTGGGCGGCCGAGAACTGCTGGGAAAAGTTCTCGACCGTGTCGTGGAACAACCCGGCCGATTGAACGGGGGAGTCCAGGAACCGGTTCTTATCGGTCTCCCTCATGTCGGCCAGGTTGAGCCAGAGATGCCGTTCCTGGACCACTAAGGTGGACATTGCCTGACCAATGGAATGGGCAGTGACTTTCGTCGCCCGGAGGGTGAGGTCCGTCGCTGTCCGGAGCTCCCGGGGGAGCTCTGGGTCAGGCCTATCCTCGTGCATGTCCATGAGTGCTTGGGCTTGGTGCACCTGAAGCAGCGCCATGGCATGCAAGGCGGACGCGACCTGTCCGCAGGACCTGTAGGCCTTTGCCGTCAGACTGGAAGAAAACCTACAGGCCTTGGACGGGAGATGAGGGTCACCGTGCCAGTTGGAGGCGGTCGCCGGACACAGTTGCTTCGTGACGGCCCGCTCAACTGGTGGGATTCCCTCGTAACCCTTGGCCTGTCCGCTGTCAAGGGTAGTGAGGAGGGTGGAGCCACCAGGTCTGTTTCTGGCACTGAAAGGTGTCGTCTACGACCTGCTAAGCTCCTCATACACCTCCGGGAAGAATGGTACCGGGGCAGGACGCTGAGAACCAGCGCTAGCCCCCCCCCCCCCTCTTGGGAGATAGCTCTAGATCGAGGTATGGGGAGGGGGACTCCACCTTCCCGGAGGTAGGCGAGTCTCGACCTAAGCGCAGAGATAGTCATGTTCCCGCAGTGAGAACATGAGCTATCCACAAACGCTGCCTCAGCGTGCTGTATGCCCAGGCACGTGAGACAGCGATTGTGACTGTCAGCGGGCGAGAGGGAACGACCACATCCAGAAACGTGTTCTCTCTGTAGACTCGAAGATTTGCTGAAAGCAGGCAGTCTGTTCTTCATCAACGCCGTTCGGCTCCGAAGTGAATGACGTCAGTGCGTTGCTCAACCTTCCTGTTTATACCCGCGGCACGGGGCGGGGCGGAGCGCGAGATGCAAATCTCGCACGGCAATGGCCCATTCTCTAAATCTCGAAGCTGATAGGGGCTCTCTGAAGTGATCCTAATTCGTCGGTACAACCGACGTACGTCAAACATGACCGACTGAAAGGGAACATATTTTTCTTAAATATATACATGTGTGTGTGTTTATATATACATAATAATTATACACAGTTCACACGCATATATTATGTAAACACAAACTTTTATTTTGGATGCGATTAATCGATTGCCCAGCACTATAAATACATAAATAAATCAAGTGTGAAAAAATCTCAGTTATTTCAGCCAATCATAAGTTTATAGTGTAAAAATTTACAAAAATTAAAAGAAAGAAAAGTGTTATTTTCGTCAATCATAGTCATATATAAAAACAATGAATAAAGTGAAAACATCCTCAGTTATTTTAGTCAATAATAATCATTTCAATAATTAATTTGAGAGTGCGAAAAAAAATCTGTAACTGTATTTTAGTCCCCTCATTTTGCCATGTTCATCATGAGACATTGAGCTAGACAAGTTTTGTTATTTCTTTATTTTCTTTGGTTTAATAAGGGGATGGATTAAGTTGTGGATTTTGTTCGTTATTTTGGCTCGATTGGCTCCTCCAGCTATAATTGCCTTATTCATAATAAGCTACAGCATAAATGTATCTGTCATGGTTTGACCTTGAACAGGTCATAAAAAGGTACACATTTGACCAGCATTGCGAGTGCTTGCTTTACCAGTTGAGCTACAGGAAAATGTATTTATCAATCAGATTGTCTAGCAGGCCGTCCCCAGATTGATTTGCTAATGTAAATTAGCAGGCTGTCCTGTGTACATCCACATGGAGTAATGAGGAGAAAGCATTTCTAAATTAGAAGGAAAACCTGAATGCTAACACTGGGGGTAATTGACCAAGCATATAGCAAATGGGGCGTAATCAATGAGGCCTGATGAGTTTCGGATCCGATGAGGCTCAAACAATCCCATCCGCAGCCATTTCTGTTGGGTCACAAGGGAACACAGGCATACGGTTAAACCTGTTTCTAGACATTTCGGCTCAATCGGTTTGGCTTGTGTTCCTTCATTCCCCTCTTCTGCATGAGATGATAAAATTTTTGTGCACCTCATCCTTTTTTATCACACCAAGAAGGTGTCCATTACCAGCTGACTCAAACCTAAATTACCCAAGTCTTCAAGAGTGTGTACACTAAGTGGGGCAGACAGGTAATTTTCAGCATTATGCTGGAAAACACTTGGCAAATGTAAATGAATATCACTCAGGTCAATTCATATTCATAGGACTGCCACAGCCGGGATTATGAAATCTCATTTGGCACTGGTTTCCATACATCATTCCACCGTGTGGACTTGTCACATTCACACTGTGGATGTTAAGAAAAAAAAAGCTGCTGTTGCTAAGGCTCATTAGCAAGTTTGCAAAGAGCTCCTGAGAGCGGTGCAGCCCCATCAGTCTCCGAATAATACTATTATGGCTCTGGAACCAGTCTGGGGCACAAAAGTATAATGTCTTCAGTTTGTCAGATAACAGTCAGCAGAGACCATTTTGTTGAAATTAGAGCCACAAAAGATACATAATGTAACCATTTAAAAATGGGACCTTGATGAAGAGTACAAAATCATCTAAAATCTATTCACTCTGTATGTTGTCAAAGATTTCACTCACATGAAGCCTCTGTAATGTAAATGCCACTAAAGCTGTACTCTCAAAAGTACCTTATCTACCCCTAAACAGTGCATATTACTACCTTAAAGTACTTGGAAGATATTCTATAAAAAGTCAGTGTTTTTTGTCCAACATTGTTTTGGACCCCATTGACAAAAACAGTTTTACAGCCGTTGTCATTCCAAAGTCATACAGCTTTGGAATGACATAAAAGTGAGCAAAGGATGACAAAATGAGGGTGAATTATCTCTTCAAGGTACTACTATGCTCCCTTATAAGCTTATAAGGTATACAGACTACCGGCACATCCAAGAACTTAACTGTCAATTTAGTCACTGCCCCTTTTTAGGGGAAAATAAACTAGACTTCCCATAGACTTTAATACAAAATAGTGGCACAAAACAACGTCTGTACACAGCCGGCATTTCTTAAGAATAACTTAAGAAATCACTCAAATTAAACATGTCAACTAATTATATGTCAACCCTGCCTGCCATAGAGCGTGAAAGATACATCCACACACTTAATTTGGTCAATTTAAAAACATGTACCTTCTTTCTCCCACCATCAAATTGGTGTAACAACCCCACTCAGTGGCCAGAGGTGTCTTACCTGGACATTTACTTGTACCTCATCGAGTCACCAGGTAAGCCAGTGAATGATTTTACTTCATTTTTGAATCATGAATTAAGGATGATGCAATCGGAAGCTAAGTCAGGCTAGTTGTATGGCTGGACAGAAAAGTGCACTCAGTACTCTAAATATAAAGACATTTAAAGATGTTTACTTTCAAAAACTAAATAAAATCTTTCACTTGTTACACCAATTTGATGCTGGGAGAATGAAGGGACACGTTTTTAAATTGACCAAATTACGGTTGTGGATGTATCTTTCACGCTCTATGGCAGGCAGGCTGGACATATAATTACTTGACATGTTTAATCTTAGTGATTTCTTAAGTTATTCACGCCTGCCGGCTGTGTACGGACGTGGTTTTGTGCCGCTATTTTGTATTGAAGTCTATGGGAAGTCTAGTTTATTTTCCCCTAAAAAGGGGCGGTGGCGAAATTGACAGTTAAAGCCGGTATTACATATACAGATCTACTTTGAAAGTACTGCAACAGCTAAAGTTTACATTTTTAAATTGAATTTACAGTGGCCCTTATAAGTATTTGGACCCTTAAACCAAAGCATAAGTTACTGTATTAGATATCAAACCAAGTGGCATATATTTTGAAGATAGTATTTTTGGATTCAGGTGTGAACATCATTCACCAATATATACTGTATCTTGACATCAGTAATTTCCTTTTTTTGAATGCAGATAAAACAGGTTATTGTTTTTGGCCCCTCTGTTTCTCCAGGAAGTAACAAGATCAATCTTGGAAATCTACAACCTTTTTTTTCTCCTTATGTGAGGAATTTGGTTGTTTGACAATTCTCTCAAGTTTAATAAACATATTAGCACTGTGATTGGTTCTAGTTTCTTTCATCTCTGCTTGCTTGCCGAAATTAAGCCGTTTCTATCCGAGAAGTCTCTGTAAATTGCAATCCAGGCTTTTTTATGACTAGGCTGGATTATTGCAACTCCATCTATTATGGTATATCAAAGTCTCACATTCCTCGTTTACAAGTGGTTCAAAATGCAGCAGCACGATTTCTGAAAAGATGTAAAAACTTTACGCTTGTCACTCCCCTACTGAAAGATCTACATTGGTTGCCAGTTATAGAATTGAGTTTAAAATCCTATTACTTGTCTATAAATCTTTACATAATCAAACGCTGAGCTATCTGTCTAATTTACTCCAATCCTATAATGCCTCACAAAGTCTAAGGCCTGATGATCAAAACTTACTCCAAATTCCAAGAACTCGCTTACTTTATGGAACAGCCTTCTAAAACACATTAGGGCTGCTTCTACCTTATCTGCATTCAAATCTAGTCTTAAAGGAACACTCAACTTTTTTTGAAAATAGGCTCATTTTCCAACTCCAAGTGCTACCGCCAGACCCGGAGATCAGCTGAATGGATTTGAAAACGGTAAAACTCAACTGTTTAACTCTAGGGGAGTTGGAAAATGAGCCTATTTTCAAAAAAAAAAAGTGGAGTGTTCCTTTAAAACATATCTCTTTTCGTTGGCTTATAATACACTGTAATGTCTTGTTTTGTTCTTCTCTGCTTCCTTTTATCTGTTATCCCATGGTCTTTTAATTTAGTATTGTACAGCTCTTTGGTCAGCCTTGTTGCTGTAATTAAATGTGCTTTAGAAATAAACTGAACTGAACAATAATTGTCTTTGCATTTTTATGCCTCATGTTTGCAGATGCCACTTGGTTTTATATTTAATCATACATAAATTCATACATTTTTCTGTGTGGCTTCAGTATTTTGTGGTACCTGCCGCAGACGCCAACTGAAGAGGCGTCTCAGTGTAGTTCTCTGCGGCATCTTGAATCGATCCTTCCGCGTTAGCTCTGGCATCCAGTAGAAGCTGCTCAAGGACAAATGAGAAGGACAAATGATTTCAGATGATTTAACTTTAATATCACCAAGAAACGGGTAAATATAAGTCCTGTAATTGCATTAAATTAGCCTGCTCTTTTCATCACCTAGGCCACCTGCAACTAGTAAACATCTTTATGGTAATCTGTTCATAATTTATTTCACTCTTGATGCTTTAAGTGGACGGTTTTTGGTCTGTTTGTCAAAGAAAATAGGAAATTATTTATACTGAAAGAAATAAAAAGGATTTCACTGATATTATCTCCTGGGGATGTGTGCTTCTAGGAAATTGAGAAACATCCCAGGAAATATCACCTTGCCTTTCCATTTTCCTGGAAGAGCTAAATAAGTGGGCCTTAGCAGAACATCGTATTCAACACTTCTAGAGTATTTATAGTGAAACTAAGACTTTTATCCCCACTTTTTGGGGGAAAAGTAGAGTGCACAGTCAATAAACTGGCCTCTATCTTCAAAGCGTTCCTTTTTCTTTCTTGGCACATATGGCCTATTCCAATCTACATGCTCATCCAAGTTCCTCTGAACTGGGGCAGCACCATCCAGCCCACAAGAGTCTAACATCAAACTGTGCCATTATTATTACGATGGCAGCATCATAATAATAATTAAGGAAAGTGCAAAGGTGGAAGGCATCAAATCATTCACAGCGCCACTACCTGCACGACAGGGACGTGTCCGTGTAACACGGCGAATGTGAGTGGAGTCCCCTGCCTGGTGTCAGGATAAACTGAGGGGTGCTTGTGTAGTGAGCTGGGCACCTGGGAATCATATAGGTGAAGTTCAGGGAGAGAAAAATTCAGCCATTATATACCAGAACACTGAGCTCCAATTGCGGAATTGCAGGAGTACGAGAAAGAAAAAAGGGGAAGGAATGAGTGAATGAGTGAGCGGAAAGTTGGAAAGTTCTTCCGCCGTCTGGCTGTTTTGTTAATTCAAGCGAACAGAGGAAGAAAGAGCCAGTGCTTGGTTTGTTCTCCAAACCCCTTCTTCCATCCAGCCCACGTTAAACTAGAGTTTACTTGCTTTGGACAACTCCTACACGCCCTCCTCGCTTTACTCAAAATCCTGACCACGGTTTGAAGACGGTTAGGATCTAGTTCACGGTTTTCATAGTGGTAACATGAAGACTGCAGGAAGAATAATTGGCAGCGAGTTCAAACGCTAGAAGTGTAAGCGAGCAGTGACTCATGTACAAAGCACCAAAAAAGAAGGCTTGTCTGGGTTTAATGCTTACAGCTGTACCGCATGCTGAACTGAGCTCTCCTGTAGTCAATGGTAAATTATGCAGGCATCTCTTCTTGTCTAGGCAAACATGACCTTTTCTAACTGATTGTTCGGGTGGGATTAAGGTTAAACAATTGTTTGTGCAAAACCGCCTAGGAAACGTTAGGTAGGCAAATAACTGCACATCTGCCCACTTGCTAATACTCTTTTTGAGCTTGAAGCAATTTGTAAAACAAGTTTATGCATTTGGTGCTTTGTGCCCAAGTCAACAACTCCATGGAAAAATGTCCTTTAAGGGTCAAACGATAAAGACGATATAAGGCCAACGAGCACAATATCACATCATGACATGCATGTACACAGGACTGACTTTCATGAAAATGATGAAGAACATAAGGTCAAATTCAGCCCAAAATACTTTAGATTTTATCCAAAACTTCTCACTATTGTAATGTGAAACACTACTATGAAATAATCTATTTAAGATACAAGTATTTATTCATTGTGGTACTATTTGTTATACTGCATTTAATATATACTGATTATAATTTATTATAGTAATACGGTTAAAAGAAAATCACTAAATTGCAATAATTAGAATGATCAAAAATAGTGAGAAATATCAACCAGACATATTATGGTAATTAGAAAGCATGCTTAATTGTCATAAAACGTCACAATGCAAAAATGTAATGATACAAAAATAGGCGTTATTTCCTTTATGCGACATTTAATTTTGTGTGGTAAAATATGACCTGGACACGTTCTTCGCCGATTTCAGGACAAATACATGAAAGGCAAATACGTGAAACATGTTCCTTTAAATATCAATGAATGACCTTCATAGTAGGATGACATTGAGTCAATGCTGTTTTATGCAAGCTAGCCAATCCACTTTTATTATCATGTTTCATGTTTTCAACCTTAGTGCTTCACAATCAGTGTATCTACTTTAGGCAATAATTGTTTTTTCCCCACCATTTTTATATAGGTAATAGTGTTAAAAAGACAGCATTTGTACAAATATGTATTTTTGGAAATCATATATTTTTCATATATTTCTAATTATAATCAAAGCATATATCATATGCTTCTAATCTAATTAAATATCGATGAGATCAATGAGAACCTAAGTAGACACACAACCGCTATTCATTTCCACACGAGTACATGCAAACAGCATCATCAAGAGGACAGAGAGAATAGATAATTAATATTATAGAGGCAGGATAGTTAGTTTAATAGAGACAGAGGAAAACACTACTACATGACACTTCATAATTGTCCAAGCAATAAATACTGACCTCACTGTTAATGTCTGCCCCAGCGTCCAGCAGCATTTGCACCATGGCCTCGTCCCCACGGACGCACGCGTACATGAGAGGGGTCATGCCCTGGAAGAACACATAAAAAACACTGAACACCTGCAGTACACATGCCACAGTATGAGCCCATGGCTGTGCAGCCTACAGCACAAGTTACTGCGGCACTAGTTAAGGGTTATTTCCGCAAAAAGTCTCTGAAAATAACAGTGTATTAAGGCCTTAAAGTGTCCATTTAAATGAACTGAGTGGAACAGTAATGTTTATGGATGATGCTCAATTAAAGCACTTTAAGCAGAAAACAATACATTCTCTAGGCCATCAAATCTTAGGAGAAACACACATATAAGCATCAGTGCATTAAGGCACATAAAGCCAGCAAATAATTAGTTTTTTTAATACCCTCCCACCTATCTATCTATCTATCTATCTATCTATCTATCTATCTATCTATCTATCTATCTATCTATCTATCTATCTATCTATCTATCTATCTATCTATCTATCTATCTATCTATCTATCTATCTATCTATCTATCTATCTATCTATCTATCTATCTATCTATCTATCTATCTATCTATCTATCTATCTATCTATCTATCTATCTATCTATCTATCTATACTGATCAGGCATAACATTATGACCACTGACAGGTTAAGTGAATAACACTCACTGATTATCTCTTCATCACGGCACCTGTTAGTAGGTGGGATATATTAGGCAGCAAGTGAACATTTTGTCCTCAAAGTTGATGTGTTGGTATCAGGAAAAATGGGCAAGTGTAAGGATTTGAGCAAGTTTGACAAGGGCCAAATTGTGAGGGCTAGACGACTGGGTCAGAGCATCTCCAAAACTGCAGCTCTTGTGGGGTGTTCCGGGTCTGTAGTGGTCAGTATCTATCAAAAGTGGTCCAATGAAGGAACAGTGGTGAACCGGCGACTGGGTCATGGGCGGCCAAGGCTCATTGATGCACGTGGGGAGCGAAGGCTGGCCCGTGTGGTCCTAATGCTTTTATATAATGGTGATGGTGACAAATCTATCTAAATTTCTTCTGGTTCTCTAAAAAAGAGATATGGTCAAGTTTCACAGTGCACTCAATTTCACAGTGATTTCAGTTCATTTATTGCTAATAAATTTCACTCCTTAATGAACAATGTAGAATTTTAAAAAAATACAAATAATAAGCTTCTCGATCCCCTGCTTTACTGAGATTTTACCACGGAAAGAGGGTTTTAGGCATCCTGCTTCATGTTGTGCTTAAAAGCTCACTGTAAACACTTTATTCTATTACAAACTCAAGGGTGTGCAGTTCTACAAACAGTTTTCACCATGAAGAAGGAGATTCATTTGTCAGTTGAGTCGTATTTTCCCTCAAGGCTTTTCTTGAGTGATTTCAGAGCAACTCTTCACAGAGTAAGATGGAGCTCCTCTCAATGATTCCCAGCTGGACTCCAACAATTCCCTTTGTCATCACATCACATTTTGCCCGTGTCGCTTCAATTTTACATGTTAGTTTAAACCACTTTGTCAGAACCGGCATGTCGCTGCCATTCTGTGCATAAACTGGCTGCTGTATTCAAGACAGACTATGACAATAACACGCAATCATGAGATATACGGATGACACTATTTGATTCACAATATACAGTGTGTCATGAGTACTAACATGATATATGCTTCCTACACACATCAGTCAAATTAAAAGCGTCTTTCCTTATTTAAAGGTCAAGCAACACTTTATTTTATTTCCTTAGCCTCCAAATGTCTATGTGGGTCATCTTTCTTCACACACATAATTTTATAAGAAACCTATTAGGCCATTTTTTCTATAATGACACATGCTGCAGAAATGACTGATTCTGAAATATTTAATGGTCTGAGGCAGATTCTATACAGACGGAGGAGAAAACTATGAAAGGCAGATGTTAGGAAAGTCACAGTTTATGTGAGCAGTTACATTACGGAGTAATTACAGTGCAAGTGCTGATTAATACTAAAGGATGTGTGATTATTTCATGACAATTATTTTGTGGAGCTGTTCATAATTATACTCTGTTATTATCGTTGTTGGTGTTGTAATTAATGGCATTCACAGACACCGTAAATGTTACTGTATAGATAAAAAGGGGCTGTGCCAACAGAATAGAGGGCATGCACGTGACTGGGGTTATGCCCACTGAGTGGCAGCATTGGTTTTCAGCGTGAATGCCGTGAAAAAAACACCTAACGGGAAAGAGCTTTGAGATAAACTGTACAAATAGCTTTGACAAGAAATCTGAGGTATATTTTTACAGACAGCCGAAAGCTACAGAAAATAGGAGCAAATGGATCGCTGCAATTCATAGAAACAGCTGGACTCCAGGCAGTGAAACATGGATTTGCAGTTATCATTTTGTGTCAGTATGTTGAATTTTGGGGTAAAATCATACCCTATATATTATATTGTTATATATTATATTGACAACTCATCAATTTACCATCTTATATTCTGCAAAATTAGATGTTTTCAAATAAACACTGACAAAAAAAATTGTTCTGGGCTGTAGACAATGTATATAACATTGATATAAGTGATCAACCGGATTTAGACCTACCTATTGTATTTATATGAAGTGTTCACAGGCAAATTTGCTTTATGTATTTCCAAGGCGTTGAAATAAGGCTCACATAAATGTCAGGAAACGTGTTTCTGGCTACATTTCAATATCCATGGATCACTGGATCTTTGGTAAGTTGTAAGGTACATAAATGAAGTCCAGCCTTTAGTTTAAACTGAAAATCGTTTTTTTTACTCGCGTCAAAATGTATTTAAGTGTCACTTTGCAGATTTTCAACCCGCATTTGTATTGTTATATTGTCGGTAGTATATGTAAATTAACAGTTTACTTGTTCTCCGTGTTACCTGGACCAAGAAATTCAAGATTATTTGTCAGCAAAATGTCATCCAGTGTGTCGAAAGTAACTCACTCCCTTTAAACGTTTACTCTTTACATTCTTCTACCTGAAACCAATACAAGTCCGTTATGACTAAAAGTTTGCTAAGAAGTCTTTCCTACTCAAGCAAGGCGGTATTTGTCTCTGATAAACGTATCCAAAGCAGACTGGTGGGAGTGGCTTTGGACGGCAACATGCCCAGGGCATTGTGGGTGTTGAAGTTTTCCTACCTATTTGGTAAAAGGGAAGACAACATCTCTGTTTTTCTCTAGTCAGGTAGCACCAATTTCAAAAATGTTTTCGCCTTTCTACTGTATAGGCAGCCAAGTTTTATTAAAAGCCCATTTTGCCAAGGTTAAAGTACACCTTTAATTTGCTCAACTTTCAAAAGTACTTTCTTTTTAGTGTCACCAATCCTCTTTTTATTGTTAGTTAAGAAGAAGAAAAAAAAGAAAGAAAAACAAAAGAACAATTGCAAATGCCACTTGGTTTTTGTTTGTTGTATCAAAAGCAATGACATCTAGAACTTTTGGGGGTCACTATATGTCACATTACTGAAGTAAGATGGGTTGCAAATGCCATTCATGTTGACTTGAATATCTTTGCATTGAATATCATTGCAATATAATGCCAGTTTCAAGGTCATATTGTATCCTATTAATTATATTATTATTAGATAAATAGATTCAAATATATAATCTAGTATATTTAGGCCTGAATAGTATATGAATGTCATAAAATGTGTGATATGTGTGGGTGTGTGCTTGAGCGTGTAAATATATCACCTGTTCACTCATACTGTTAATGCCATCTGGCCCGAGCAGGTTGACTGCTTGTTTGACCAGGTCAGTTCGTCCACAGTTGAGCATCCGGAACCCCAGGTCCTGCAGGAATTTTGCTTCTGTGGAAGCAGCGTCCAGTTTCCTTGTGGTACAGAAGCAGTCATCTGCTCTGTTGAATAAAAGGTCAGTGTTTCTTTATTTACTTTTTTAATTCATTTATAACAGGGCTTTCATATTCTGACACACTAATTAGATACAGCTTAGTGCTGGTAATTAGGTATGTTTTTATTATATATTCTTTCATAATTCTTATTTATATCTTTATATATTTAATTCATTGATTATTTTCAATTCATGTAATTTATATTATTTTTTTTAAATGTATATATTACAATTACACACAAACAGGTTTGTTTTGCTAAGTGAGGACATTCCATAGGCGTAATGATTTTATACGATACAAACAGTACATTTTTACTTTTTAAATAAAACATTGATTAGTATGTTTTTAAAGCTATTTTAAATATGAGGACATATGAAATGTCCTCATATTTCATGTATATGTCGTAATACCACTGTAATACCCGTGTCATTATACAAATTTGTGTCCTCATAAATCACAAAAATAAACACACGCTCAGAGAGAGAGAGAGAGAGAGAGAGAGAGAGAGAGAGAGAGAGAGAGAGAGAGAGAGAGAGAGAGAGAGAGAGAGAGAGAGAGAGAGAGAGAGAGAGAGAGAGAGAGAGAGAGAGAGAGAGAGAGATGGTTATTAATTTAGCTAGCTTTTACTTTAAAAGATTGTTGCCATGGAAAAAGAAGCCCTGAAATGAAACATTAGTTTTCCAGGACAACCGGCATCTGTTACGGTAATAGTGTGCTCCTGAAAATAACTATGTCCATGTAAAAAGCCATTTACATAGAGCCGGTCACTAGGAAACTAAAGTCACACAAGATGTTTGTGTCTTACACGACTTGTACGATGGAGTAGAGGGCTGCATTGGGATTGGAATCCCGCGGGCGGTTTTACCTTTGCTGCGGGTGGGAGTGGGCAGTCCCGCAGTCCCGCGATTTGCCAAGTAACAAGAAAGGAGTGAAGAAATGAAAGTCACCGCAGCCCATCAGTAACACTCTCTTCCTCCATAGCAGGCTAGGCAAAGTTATTTATTTGCACGTTTTTATATTTATCATTAAGTACATTTAATGTTTTTTAGTAGCCTATTATTTATTTTCTTCTATATGCTAGGCCTATATATTAAAAAGCTACATAAACACCTGTGATAACAGTGGGGTTTTTATTTCCTATTTATTTATTTTTATTTTTTTCCTATTTATTTATTTTAGAAGTAATTAAATTTAATGCTGTGCCTTATAAGCGGGCGGGAGTGGATACAAATATTGCGGGTGAGAGCAGGAGTGGAACACGCGTTGCAGGAGCGGGCGGTAATGGCCATAAATTCAACAGTCCCACGCAGGTCTCTATGATGCAGTATGTATGAGTAGCCTACATAGTGTGTTGTGTGTTTGTGTGTCCTTTTGTACTTAAATGAATAACTTTTGGCATTCTACGTGCATAGCATGTATGTCGATCGGGTGTTTGTGCATGTATAGAAGTGACTTTGCCTTCCAAACCTACTTCAGCTGCCGCGGCTCACAGTCCACCCCAGGTAACAGCAGTCGGGCTGCCTGACGTACATCGTCGCTGTCCACAGAGAAGCTTCGGCGGTGTTCTGTGTGCGCCACGGCCACCCGGATCCATTCCATCAGTGGAGGCAGTACCAGGAACGGCCTGCAGAGACAGAAGAAAGATATGTTTGATTTACAGTTTTGATTTACACTGCCATTCAAATATGCACACTGACTCATCACATGGGCAAACACCAGTCACACAGTTTTACAATTAGCAAACAGAGCTTTAGCATAAAAGGGCAACAGGTGAGCTCTTCTGTTTTGGAGCAGCATAGTTTTTTTTTAGTTTTTTTTTAGTTTTTTTTTTACTGTAACCGTATACAGTAAATTATTCGGTTGTTTTGTATGGACACCACTGTATGTGCAACTTTGTGTTGGTTGGGATGAACACTGTGTACATTGTTTTTGTGGGAAAAATAAAATATATTTGTTACAGTGTATAAAAACAATATTCTCAAATATTTTACAACACACTTATGTATGTACTGTCTGTAGTAAGTGAAACACTGAACCAAAAAAAAGACCTAAATCATTATGATGAATGGAGTGTTTTCCATTCATCATAGTGTTTTACATTGAGCACATAAGTGTTCAACTGGTTCTTATAAATGTCTATTCATATGATGGTTTGTGTGTGTCATTTGAAAACAAAATACCATTTTGAGAAGAAATAACATTGTTTTGAATGTAAAGTTTCATTTTGCAGCAGAATTGAGGGGTTTTGCCCATTGTGTGTGTGTTTTTGATTTGTGTGTAGAGTTCTGAGAGTATGAGGCATGCTTTTTAGAAAATGTGTGTAAACAATCGAAAAGCATTTACAATTTTCGCAATTTATTTTTGTTTCCAAACTATATTTCTAGCATTTAAGCACTAAACCTTCAGATCAAAAGGTTTTTATCATCACAAGAAACAAATTCAGTCCAGTGCGTCCAAACCTTTGACTGTCAGCGTACATTTGTTTCTTCTGATCACCTTTGCAATTGCCAATTTTCATGGACGCATCTGTTTGCGTGCAGCTTTAGGATACTTTAGAGAAGTAATCATAAACTCTCTGGTGGGATTACAGTTGCTACTAATTACCAGCACTAAGCTGTATCTAATTAGAGTGGCGGAATATGAAAGACCTGTTGCAAGATCCTGACAAGTTTTCAGTCAGAAAAATAAAATTGGAGACTCAAGACGCTCACATTCCGACAGACAAATCTGAATGCAAAAAATATAATTAAACGACTCCAAATGTGCTTTCATTACACTTCCTCAATGTGCCAAACAACACTTTTACATATATATGATTCAAAACTATTGTTTACAAGGCAAAGGTTGAGGAACATGGGGAAATCATTACTTTTGTTACTAATGTTACTTTTGACACAAAGATGAAACTCTTTGTGTGTTGAAAATTTGCTTCAAGCTTTTCCGATGGGCATATCCAGCTTATTTCAATGCGGGGTTGTTGTGGAACAACATAAAAAAAAAAAAGGCAACAGCTATATAATATGACTTTATGAGAAATGCACACAATTTGTTGAAATGGGCTTAGTTTATGGCTTTCAAGTTTGAAAAAAACAATGACTTCACCGTTTTTGTCCGCCCACACAACATTATCTGTTCGTCTTTGTGTCAAAGTTGTTGCACACACCCCTCTGATGCATGCAGTGTGTGGGACAAAATATGTTATCATTTCATATGTTATCATATTCCAGAAAACAAATTTCGAGCTGTTAGTGCACACACTTGGATATAGGAGGCATTTGACCCTAGAAATACTGGGAACAAAACCATCAAGCTTCATCTTGAACCCTCTATCTTCATCTAATTGTGCTTCCTGTGACCTGCATCTAACAGCTAGCTTTGCACAATCCACACTCTTCCTCCCTGGACACCTACCCACCGCAAGAAAGCCTGCCAGGAATCTGAGTTTCGCCAAAACAAACCGCAAACCCTTCTCTGTTTCTCTTGCCTGAATAATGTGCTTCTCCGCTCCCCTCCCTTCGAAGAAATGTTTGTAGGAAAAGGACGTGGTTCTCATTCCAGTCTGGAGTTTAAAAGTGAAGCCACATCTGGCTGGAAAATAGAGACTGTATTATTTTATTTGCTCTGTGGATTTTGACAACTTTGCATTGACCAGAGGAAGGGAGTTTCCCTATCCAAATGGTCTCCACTTCAGGGTCTCCTGAAAAATGTCAACGTCTTCATAAATATTTTGCCGAGATATATTCCATTGATTTATGGAGACTTGGTACTTTGGTACTTTGATCTAAGGAGAAGTACAATAAAAGATCACATCAAACATTCAAGAAAAAAAAAACTTTTTTATTATTTTATTTTAAAGAAAAATCCCCATGAATATATAATTATATTGATATTTTAAGCTATCTTAAAGCTTACATTTTTTAAATAAATAATGTTTTCCCCCATGAATAAATATACATTATAACGGAATTATATAAATGTAAGATAATAGTATAATATCAAATTTAGTAAATATTGTTTTTTGTATATACTGTATAGCCTTAAAATAGCTTCTTGACAAAAAATATTTTATTTGCAAAAATTTTTTTTTTATATAAAATGTGAATTATTATTAATTTAATTTATAATTGATTATTATTTATGTGTGTTGTGTGTGTGTATATATATATATATATATATATATATATATATATATATATATATATATATATATATATATATATATTTTTTTTTTTTTTTTTTTTTTTTTTTTATACAATTAAATTTGCATTTTATATTTAACATTATTTTCAAATAAAATATTTATAAGGCTATTATAAGGCTTACATTTTTTTTAAATAAATATATAAAAAAAGAAAAATCCCCATGAATCCCCACGTTATATATATATCATTTATTATAACATTTACATTTTATATTTTTTGTTTCAAATAAAAAAATATTACATGTAATTATAATTTATTATAAATATATTTACATTTTATATTTATAAAAACATTTAATATAAGATTTTTTTCAAGAAGCTACTATAATACCTAAAATAATTATATAAACTGACAACGATTCCTCAAATAAACTTTCAAGGAACAGTCTTCGAGATCTAGGTTAGACATTTCCAGAAAGTATATTTCCCAGATATTTCAGTGTATTTCATGTTGGTAATTATGCTATACAGCTAAAACAGGGTGATAATTACAGTGTGGATATGAGTGTTCGTGCCCTTGGTGTATTTTTCTTCTACTGTAGAAATGTTGAAAGGTTGATGAAATGTCACTGAGCACATCAACAAAGTCTGCAATCGAAAGCCACAGCCCTGAACATCTCCAGACACTCCTTCGCTCTGATCTCTTGTTTTCTTTCTCCATCTCTATTCATTATTCCTGTCCTCACCTACCATCTATTTTATTTTTTTCTGTCATTCTCTTATCTTTCACTCTCTCGTTCTTCCTCCACTCTCATTCTTCTGTGAGAGGCCGAGAAAGAAATGAATAAAATAGAGCAGACCCTCTCTGGGGAAGCAGAAAGCTTGCTGATTCTGTCGAGCATTGCATGGGCGTCCCACAGGGTCTTTGGAAGGGGGTCTTTTTTATCACATCTGAGTGATGTGGGGCAGTCTGGGAAGAGATGTCCTGATGGATTTATCAATGTGCAATAGATGAACTTCATAACAATCCATTAACGCTCTCCTCCAACAGGAATCAAGAGATCTACTGTATCTTCATTGTGCTAAAACATTGCATCTGGGAATTCAAGATTAAGTCTAAATCACGTTCTCCTTGGCTTCCCTGTGCCCTGACAGTGTCAATGCGGTTTGAGGTAACCCCATGGTGACTGAAGTACCCTTGGGCATACATTGACAAACAGAACAAAGGCGTATTACAGGGTACTAGAGGTCATCTGAAGAAAATGTTGCCACCATCATCTACCAGGTCACTCGATGCTGTATAACATTGCAGAGGTGTTTTAAGCAGTTGCTAGGGTGTTTTGCGTGGCTGCAAAAGCCTATATGATACTCTGGTCCTTAGATAAGGCACAGTTATGTTCGTAAACTCTTAAGGTAAAGTTTTCCTAACCTTAAACTGTACTTAGGAAAATGACAGTTAAGGGGCTTTATGCAAAACTTAACGGTTTTTAAGGGATTATTTAAGTGAAAAATAGACACTTGAGGGTAATTCTAAGGGTTTATGACGTTTCAGTGTTATGTGACACTTAAAGGGTTAGTTCACCCAAAAATGAAAATTCTGTCATTAATTACTCACCCTCATGTCGTTCGACACCCGTAAGACATTCGTTCATCTTCGGAACACAAATGAAGATATTTTTGTTGAAAGCTGATGCTGAGAAAGGCTTGAGGTAGGCCTCCATTGACATTCCGTACATTCTCACTCACAAGACCCTTAAAAAGGCACTAAAAACGTAGTTACAAAGTCCATCTCACTACAGTGGCTCTACAATAATTATACGAAGCGACGACAATAGTTTTTGTGCTAATTTATTTAAAAAAATAACGACTTTATTCCACAAGTTCGTGTCTTCCTTGTTGACATCTGCCGTGAGCTCACGAAGCACCAAGACGCATGCGCGAGAATATGACGCAGAACCGGCCATAGAAACCTAAAGCCGGTTCTGCGTCATATTCTCTTAAGGGTCTTGTGAGTGAGAATGTACGGAATGTCAATGGAGGCCTACCTCAAGCCTTTCTCAGCATCAGCTTTAAACAAAAATATCTTCATTTGTGTTCCGAAGATGAACGAATGTCTTACGGGTGTCGAACGACATGAGGGTGAGTAATTAATGACAGAATTTTCATTTTTGGGTGAACTAACCCTTTAAGGGTTATTTTCCGCAACACCCTTAAGTTTAAGGGAAACCTAAGGGTGATTTACCAATTTCACTTAAGGTGCTTTATGCAACCAGGCACAGGACACTACTTAAGGTTTTTTTCCCCAACTTTTTTTATCATAGTTCATTTCTGCTGTACATATCGGTCTGGATGCAACAAGATGTATCACTAGGGTAATGATTAGTTGTTGATGACTGACACAATATACAGACTTGCTCAAAAGTCAACACACCCCTTTCAGAATCTGTGAAAATGTGAATAATTTTAACAATATAAGAGGGATCATGAAAAAAATCATGTTGTTTTTTATTTAGTATTGTCCTGAACAAGATATTTTACATAAAAGATGTTTACATATAGCCTAAAAGACAAAAAACTGTGAAATTTTTAAAAAATTTTAAAAATCAAAAGTTCAAAAGTTTATGTACTCTAGTGTGTCATTCCCCGAATGATCCACGTCTGTTTTTTTGTTTTGTGATGGTTGTTCTTGAGTCCCTTTTTTGTCCTGAGCAGTTAAACTGCCCAACGTTCTTCAGAAAAATCCTGCAGGTCCCAAAAACTCTTTAGTTTTCCAGCATCTTTAGCATATTTGAACCCTCTCCAGCAGTGACTGTATGATTTTGAGATCCATCTTATATTTATATTTATTTATATTTATGCATTTAGCAGACGCTTTTATCCAAAGCGACTTACAACCTGGGAGTACAGGAAGCGATTGGTCATGAAGAGTCAAGTAAGCGCAACAAGTGCCTGAAATACTGAGACCGTTTACATTGCTCAGTGTAGCACAGGCTAGAGTAGGGAGGGAAAAAGGGGAAGAAAGAGGAAAAGAAAGGTTTTTTTATTTTATTTCTGAGGTTAAGTGTCACGGAAGAGCTGAGTTTTTAGTTGACTTTTGAATGTTGTCAATGATTCTGCGTTTCGGATGGCGGTGAGAAAATCATTCCACCAGCTGGGAACGTTGAATGAAAATGTTCTGGAAAGGGATTTTTTGCCTCTCTGTGATGGTACCACAAGCCGGCGCTCCTTCGCTGAGCGAAGGCTTCTGGTGGGGGTGTGGATTTGTAGAATCTTATCACACTGAGGACAATTGTGGGACTCAAACACAACTATTAAAAAAAGGTTTAAACATTCTCAGATGCTACAGAAGGTAACACGATGCATTAAGAGCCGGGGGGTGAAAACTTTTGAACAGGATGAAGCTGTCAGAATTTTTCTGATTTTGTTTAAATATCCTTTTTTTTTTCATTTAATACTGCCCCTCGGAAGCAACAGAAGATACTTATATGCTTCCTGCAAGACAAATTAAGTACAATTTACCTAGACTAGGTAAACCCAGCCCGATCTGCCGGTGATTTGATTTCGCCCTGCAGCTCAGGCTGGAAACCTGTACATATTTTTATCCTGCTTCTGTTACAAATTTGTGGGGACCAATCACAAAACCGGCTTATCCACCTGGCACGCTATTGGCAGTTAACACAATGACGGTCTGGGGTGCGTTTCCAGTACGACGACGTAACTCACTGCTTAACTACCATAGTACAATGCATCGTTGAAGAAATCAACTAGCTAGTCACGACTGTTTTCCGAAACCATATTGTTGCAAATTTGTCGTTTAACCACGTTGGTTAATGATGTCACGCAGGTAGTGGAGTAATAATTTCTTTTAATGAATCATTTAAGGTTGAATTAATGCTAGATTTTTTGCTATAAATTATGAACATGGCATCTGAGGACTAATTAAAAATTTTCTCAGTTATTTTGCTTTATTTCCAGATTCAATCATAGGCTCGTCCTTACGTACTAGAGCACGTCCGCACATGCGCACTGTTTAAGAACAGTGCTTTAAATCTCTTGACAAACTAAAAGACGTAAATGACATTTGTATGTATTCTAAATAAAAGACAATTGCATACAGAGTCATTTGAACTATGCCCGTTGACCACGCCTCTTGTGCAGTAGAAAAAGACATAGCAGACTCCCCAGACCAATGTTAAATTTTAAAATATTGAGCTTGGTCTGGTGATAGCCAGACAACAATTTACTTTGATCTTCAAATTCAATAAGTTTTTGCATCACTTCTGGTAAGGGAGGTCAGTGTACACGATGTGGCGTAGAGATACGCGCGAGGGATCACTTCCGCCGCTTGTATCCCATTGAGATATGCTGTATCGTGTACATTTGACCTCACTCACCGGAAGCGATGGCGCGTTCAGGGATGTTGGACATAGTGTTGTATTTGAGGTAAAAAATTATATAAATACTGTTCGGTTTCTCACACAAACTGATCGTTTCGTGTCTTAAAGGGTTAGTTCACCCAAAAATTAAAATTATGTCATTTATTACTCACCCTCCGTTCATCTTCGTAGCACAAATTAAGATATTTTTGTTGAAAGCTAATGGCTAAGAAAGGCCTCAGATAGGCCTCCATTGGAATTCAGTACATTCACACTCACAAGACCCATAAAAGGCACTAAAAACGTTCATCTCACTACAGTGGCTCTACAATAATTTTACGAAGCGACGACAATAGTATTTGTGCGCAAAAAAACCCATCAAAATAATGACTTTATTCAACACGTCCTTGTTTTCCGTTTTGGCCTCTGCCGTGAACTCACGAAGCACCACGACGCATGCGCGAGAATATGACGTAGCGCCGGCGTTCGGGAATCCATGAAATGCACACTTTAGCCTCATATTGAGCACTACGCCGAGACCTAAAGCACAATCAATGTAAAATTCAACAGCTTAGATACGGCGCGTCTTCCTCTGCTTGTAAACAAATATCCTCCTCGTCATGTGTCCGAACGCTGGATCTGCGTCATATTCTCGCGCATGCGTCGTGGTGCTTCGTGAGTTCACGTCCGAGGCCTACACGGAAGATTATTTTTTTTTAAATAGGTGCTCTCTTTATAAATAAAACACATATTTGAGCTTTAAACAACTACATTCTCACCTGAAAAAGTCTTAAAACTACATTTTGTGACACAATAGTAGTATTTTTAAATTATGCAGGGTTTCTCATCACGTCACTTTACCATGTGACCGCAGTGAGCAGGCTCCTGATTGTTAACGCGGCACAAATTGACGCCAAAGTTAAAAAATTTCAACTCGGGTGTCAGACGTGAATTCACTTCAAACGCGTGAATGCACAAAAGCACCACTCGCGTGTCGCGCTCAATTCGCGTCATTCGCGCAAACTGGACGCGCGAATGTTTGGTGTGAATGCAGCATTACGAGTGTCGAACGACATGAGGGTGAGTAATTAATGATATAATTTTCATTTTTGGGTGAACTAACCCTTTAAGACATCAATGTGTCGTCACGGACCGTAGGGTTTAATTTGAAGTTGTCTGTGCATGTTTTTTTTACTCTCATAGAATTTGACCCCATTCACATGCATTATATAACTGAGAGACTGTGACGGTTGGAGTTAAAAATCTTTATTTGTGTTCTACTGAAGAAACAAAGACACCCACATCTTGGATGCCCTGGGGGTAAGCAGATAAATATCAAATTTTTATTTTTGGGTGAACTATCCCTTTAATGCATCGTGTTTCCTTCTGGAGCATCATTGAATGTTTGAACCTTTCTTAACAGTTGTGTTGGGTAATTTTTATAAATTCAGCTATTTTTTTTTGTCTTATGGACTGTAAAACAGTATGTAAACATCTTTCATGTAAAAGATCTCATTCAGGACAGTACTAAATAAAAAATATCATGCATTTTGAATGATCTCTCTTGTTAAAATTATTCACATTTTCACAGATTCTGCAAGAGGTGTGTAAACTTTTGAGCAAGACAAAAGTTATATACATAATATAGATGTATTGAAAGACCTTTCATCTTGGATATTTCCAGTAATTATAGCAGTGACGCTTGCATTAGCAAACACCACAAATAAAGCATTAGATTGGGATTTATGTATCTACATAAACTCTACATGACATCCTGTCATTATCGTGACATACATGGTTCTAATGCAAGCCTACTGTATACCTCTCAGTGTGCAGGGTAATCTTTGAAGGTTCAACATTAGGGTTTTCCCACTCCAT
The DNA here is from genome assembly GCA_023566225.1 of Romanogobio albipinnatus. Classification (NCBI taxonomy): domain Eukaryota; kingdom Metazoa; phylum Chordata; class Actinopteri; order Cypriniformes; family Gobionidae; genus Romanogobio; species Romanogobio albipinnatus. Next base: position 46,489,028 of record CM042245.1, on the reverse strand, counting down.
CTGAGGACAGTGCATGAAGTAGCAGAGCGTGTAGAAGGCTTCCGGTTCCCAGTGCACGGTGCCGGTGCGGTTCTCGTGTACAGGCGTTCCATTGCTGGGGTTCTTGATGTGCAGAGGCTGAAGTTGATGCATGGCACGAGACACCAGGTCACCTACAGGGGGCAGTAAAGACATGCAGTTGAGTGTATGGGAATGTTCTTTTACAAAGACTCCCTCAAGATTGTGGCTTTGCATCAAATAAAGCTTTTACACAGTCTTTGACATAAAACCAGAAGCCTCGTACATCACTGCATGCACAAAGAGACACAGACAGTGGCACATTTGACAGGTAGACATTCATTACAGGAGGAAATGACAGCTACAGGAAAACAACCTTTTTTTCCTTTCTCATCTGTGCAGGGATTACAGGAGATATCGCTCATCTTATGGGAAGAAAACTTGTCAAAATGTCACTATATTTGTATTAAACCTTAAACTGACAATTTAGACCGATTTCAACAAGAAGCCACAAAATATGTAGTTCTTGCACATCTAAACTCACTTCTAAAAGATAAGATTTAGGGACTTCCTAGCTAACAGGGAACGTTCTCAGAACATTGGCTAACGTTCTCTGAAAGTTCTCTCAAAGTTATCAAAAAACGTTCTTGCAGTAACGTTATTAGAATGTTGTGTAAACGTTATATACTATTGATAAACGTTCTAAAAAGGTTAGCTTTAAAACGTTATTCTTACATTGTTAGAGGAACGTTTTAAAAACGTTATTACATTAAAACTATTATTAGTCATTATTAGTCAATACAATGTTTATATAACAAGAGAATGGAACGTTCTAATAACGTTTTCAATAACGTTCTTATACCCTAAGAAGAACGTTAATACAACGTTTAAAAAACTGGACGCTTTTAACGTTCCTAGAACATTCAGAAAATAACGTTTTTATAACTTAATGGGAACATTAGGGCAACGTTCTTATAACCTAAAATTGTTAGCTGGGTTACTAACTGTTTTCAACTGTTTGTAAACGTTTTCACAAAGAAATCATGAATCATCAACAAGTTATTAATAGCCAAATATTTAGAAAACAACAAAAAACTATACACACTGTAAAAAATATATTGTTGGCTTAACTTAAAAAAGTAAGTTACCTGGTTGCCTTAAAATGTTGATTTCATTGAAATTAAAAATGTAAGTTCACACAATGAAGGAGATTGGTTTAATCAGCAGAAACTCAAAATATTATGCTATCTGAACCACACAAATTATCTAAGTTGATTTGACAAAAGAAAAAAAATTGTGATAAATCGTAAAAAATGGTAGACATAAAAGAAAGGAATGCCAAGCTAAAATGTTTGTGTGTATACATATTGAATATAAGAAATAAAAAATAATCTATATAAACAATTTAATATGTGCACATAACACATATACACGTATAAAAAAACATTTTAAAAAGGATAACAAATTACAGACAAAACACCGTTTATAAACACCTGTTATTAAAAACAAATAGTTTGACCACATAAGAACACTTAGTACAGAATTATTAGTCAGTGGGACCTATTATTTATTCCTATAAACACAAATTATTAACTTCACTGATCAAATGATCTTGGATGAATCACTGAGCCTTCTTGGCAAAACCAAGGAAATTTTAATTGGTTCTTTCGGAAATCTCAGCAGATAGAAACAACAAAATCGACACACATTCACATACATAATCCCCACCCCCCACAAACACACACACACACACACACACACACACACACACACACACACACACACACACACACACACACACACACACACACACACACACACACACACACACACACACACACACACACACACACACACACACACACACACACACACACACACACACACACACACACACACACACACACACACACACACACACACACACACACACACACACACACACACCGCAATTACTGAGAATGTGAGCAAGAGGAACAAACTGCACACTGTTTTAAACCTTAAGTTGTTAACTTGTGTGTGTGTGCTGCTTTCTTAATTTTATTGGATGAAGCACTATGGCAGCAGCTGGCGAATATCACTCGCCATCACACAAACATTACATTTCTCTCTCTCTCTCTCTCTCTCTCTCTCTCTCAAACACACACACACGCACGCACGCACGCACGTACGCGCGCACGCACGCACACACAGCTACACTGACTTTGCTACTCTATAATGGCCTTTTGAATTATCAAAAGGAAAGCCTTCTTATCAAGAGCAAATCTACTCTTTCCAAGTACACCCCTCATTCAGAGAGAGCTGGGTTAAATAAGGCAATCAGGCACAGATTTTAATAGTCCCTAAAAACTTTTTTTTGGAAGTTACAGTAAATATTTGAGAGCAGAGTTGGCTGTTACTTGCCTTATATAATCAATGACTTTTTTCAAGTAATGAGTAAAGTAACATGCTACATGTTAAATTAACATCATAATATTAGTAGATATAATGCTAGTATAATTTTAAATATAAAAAAATATTTATTGACAAATACAATTGAAACTTCTTTATTTTTGGAAAATGTGAAAAGTGTATTTGAGGTGCACAACAGCTGCTGTGTGTGAGCATGATGGGTATTATTTTTCATGCTTACCAGTGACAAAGTTATTTTTCAACGTACTATGACATTTGTTGCACAAAGTACATAAATACATAAAATGAGTGCCATTTTTCATTTACATCAAAAATAAATAAATAAATCACACACTTCCAATGTACAAATATCCCGCAAGCCACAAAAAAACAAAAACCTTTAACTCCGGAGAGTCTCAATCCCCTTATGGTGAGAAAAAGTAACACAAAAGTCACCATTATTTAAAATCTTTTATGGAATATTGCCTAAACATGCTCGAAAACTCACAAAACTTTGCACACATGTCAGAACTGCCGAAAATGTACATCTGATATGGGTTTCAGAATTGGGTGTGGCAAAATGGCTCGATAGTGCCACCTATAAAACGTTAACGAAGTACGCCTTCCGGTACATACAGTGAGGAAAATAAGTATTTGAACACCCTGCTATTTTGCAAGTTCTCCCACTTAGAAATCATGGAGGGGTCTGAAATTGTCATCGTAGGTGCATGTCCACTGTGAGAGACATAATCTAAAAAAAAAAATCCAGAAATTCCAATGTATGATTTTTTAACTATTTATTTGTATGATACAACTGCAAATAAGTATTTGAACACCTGAGAAAATCAATATTAATATTTGGTACAGTAGCCTTTGTTTGCAATTACAGTAGTCAAACGTTTCCTGTAGTTTTTCACCAGGTTTGCACACACTGCAGGAGGGATTTTGGCCCACTCCTCCACACAGATCTTCTCTAGATCAGTCAGGTTTCTGGCCTGTCGCTGAGAAACACAGAGTTTGAGCTCTCTCCAAAGATTCTCTATTGGGTTTAGGTCTGGAGACTGGCTAGGCCACGCCAGAACCTTGATATGCTTCTTACAGAGCCACTCCTTGGTTATCCTGGCTGTGTGCTTCGGGTCATTGTCATGTTGGAAGACCCAGCCTCGACCCATCTTCAATGCTCTAACTGAGGGAAGGAGGTTGTTCTCCAAAATCTCGCAATACATGGCCCTGGTCATCCTCTCCTTAATACAGTGCAGTCGCCCTGTCCCATGTGCAGAAAAACACCCCAAAAGCATGATGCTACCACCCCCATGCTTCACAGTAGGGATGGTGTTCTTGGGATGGTACTCATCATTCTTCTTCCTCCAAACACATTTAGTGGAATTATGACCAAAAAGTTGTATTTTGGTCTCATCTGACCACATGACTTTCTCCCATGACTCTGGATCATCCAAATGGTCATTGGCAAACTTAAGACGGGCCTTGACATGTGCTGGTTTAAGCAGGGGAACCTTCCGTGCCATGCATGATTTCAAACCATGACGTCTTAGTGTATTACCAACAGTAACCTTGGAAACGGTGGTCCCAGCTCTTTTCAGGTCATTGACCAGCTCCTCCCGTGTAATTCTGGGCTGATTTCTCACCTTTCTTAGGATCATTGAGACCCCACGAGGTAAGATCTTGCATGGAGCCCCAGTCCGAGGGAGATTGACAGTCATGTTTAGCTTCTTCCATTTTCTAATGATTGCTCCAACAGTGGACCTTTTTTCACCAAGCTGCTTGGCAATTTCCCTGTAGCCCTTTCCAGCCTTGTGGAGGTGTACAATTTTGTCTCTAGTGTCTTTGGACAGCTCTTTGGTCTTGGCCATGTTAGTAGTTGGATTCTTACTGATTGTATGGGGTGGACAGGTGTCTTTATGCAGCTAACGACCTCAAACAGGTGCATCTAATTTAGGATAATAAATCAGTCCCTCCAGAAAAACGCGATTATGCGATCGCGTGATTTAACGCATAATCAGCCAAAGTCCGCATATTTATGCGGGGGCCGCATTTTTTCAAATACGCCGCACTTTCGCAGCATAAATTGCCTATTTCCGCATGCAAAATATGCGGGGCTAGCATGATTTCATAATCCCCGCATTTTTGTTGCAAAAAAAGTAATATATATATTAGCAGAAAGTTGAAAAATGTTTGTTTACTTCACACAAGAGCCGCCATTTCAGCCTATTGCCATGGGAACGTTTTGAAGTGACGTAATTACCCGACGTGAACATCATCGAAAAGCTGCAAACCCCCGTGGTGAAACCATAGATATCGGTGAAACCATGATGAAGCGCAAACTCCCATTTGCCAACAAAAATAACAGTAAAAGACCGCGCAAAGCAGTTTCCCGGTGTGTTGACCGATTTCAAAACACAGCATCATGAAGCTTTGAAGCGTTATGAATCAATGAGTCGATTCAGCGGTTCGGATCGCCAAAGTCACGTATTTCAGCAGTTTGACACGCGATCCGAATCATGAATCGACTCGCTGATTCATAGCATCATGATGCTGTGTTTTGAAATCGGTCATCACTATATAAGTCGTTATTTAGAGACGAACGGAGGTCTTACGGGTGTCCAACGACATGAGGGGACGTCATTAATGACAGAATTTAAATTTTTGGATGAACTAACCCTTTAAGAGATTGCACTTTGTGCATTGGAAGCACTCAAATGTCTGTTTTGTAAAGCCACCTCTGTAAAACAGGAAGTTATTTATTAATTTTTCAAGTTGTAGCATATTCCTTTTGTAAAGCTACAGAACTTGTTTGACTCAATGTTTTGTAAATTTGAGCCATGTGTTTATTAAGGTCTTCAATAAAACAAGATGAGAACTTAAATATTCCCAGCACTTTCTGTGATGTAGTGCTTTTTTTCTCTTTTTCATCAAACCGCAGTTTTTGCAAGTTCCCGCAATTTCATCGCATAAAATTGCATAAATATCCCGCATTTTCCCGCATTTTTCATCGCATTTTTTAAGAAAACATGCCGCATAATCAAGGATTTTTGCCCGCAACAATCACAAAAAAAAGCCGCATTTTTCTGGAAGGACTGATAAATGGAGTGGAGGTGGACATTTTAAAGGCAGACTAACAGGTCTTTGAGGGTCAGAATTCTAGCTGATAGACAGGTGTTCAAATACTATTTGCAGCTGTATCATACAAATAAATAGTTTAGTTTTTTTTTTTTGATTATGTCTCTCAGAGTGGACATGTACCTACGATGACAATTTCAGACCCCTCCATGATTTCCAAGTGGGAGAACTTGCAAAATAGCAGGGTGTTCAAATACTTACTTTCCTCACTGTATGTGTAATATCCCAAAACCTACAAAAAAGCCTCTTGGAACAAAAACCCAAATACAACAGGAAGTCAGCCATTTTGAATTTCTTCTTTGATTTTGTGCAGTTTTTTCCATTTGCCATTTCCAGTCAACTCCTCCTACAGTTTTAGTAATTTTTTATACTTTTTATATTAAGTGACACTACTGTACTCTTAAAGTAAGTGCAAATGAGAGTAAGTGTAAAATCGCTCCTAAGCCATGTATGAAAAACTAAATGATCAGAAGACTGGCATGTTCGACTTCTCATGAACAGAACCACACATTTCATCACCTGTCCAGATGGTCTGAAACATGTCTTTCAAGCTCTGCCAAGCACCATTCACTTGAAGCTAGCCTTCACTTGATTGTGTATGAGGCAAGAGTGAAGTGGCAGCTACTATATGCAGCTGAGCTGCTGTTGTTATTCAGCAATGATCCGTGCAAAAGGGAACAACTCTCTCAGCAAGAAAGGAGAAAGGATTTAATTCCAGTGTGACTACTGTCCACCCTGGGAGTTAGTGTTAACATTGTACATTCTGCCTGAACCAGTTTCTATTTTGGCTTCTGCTGCGTTAAGGTGAAATGTCACTGATTTGGAGCTGCACAAGGAAGCACAAGACGCACAAATTACAGAGGAAAAGCAGCCAGGACAGAATTCAAATCTTTGTAATTCAAACCTCTAAAATAAATACTACATTATTATGTTGTCCTATATAAAAAGTAGCTAATTATCTTTATAACAGATGGTCAACAGGGGGTCTTGCATGGTGCTGCAGGGGGTCAGCAAACTTTTTTCTCCTTGCTCCTCAAAACAGTGATAGTTTGGCTCAGCTAAAGTGTGACCTGTAAATCACCTCTAGAGATCATGGGTGTGTGAGGAGCACAGCTGCAGGCCAGAGGAGTGGAAAGACCTCTGCATACCACTCATTCTCACCTCTGTTGAGTTTTACAGCCGGTGACCTTTCTGCAGAAGACAACATATGGCATCAGCACAAAATATGACTGTTCTGTCAAAATACTAGGAAACAGTTGGCCAATGGCTTCGGACCATGGAGAGACTTACATCATGATTAAATCTAATCATCAAAGCTGAATATGAATACTAAAATGAAACCTAAATAAAAACACTTAATGACTAAAATACACTAAAATACATTTAATGACTCCAAAACTATCTAAAACTAAGTAAACATATATATATATATATATATATATATATATATATATATATATATATATATATATATATATATATATATATATATAATATTAGCTTTTGATTAAGAATATATTTGTTAAATGTTTTAACATGCCTTCATTAAACATGCAACTGTGTAAAACTTTAAACATAATTTGGTAACACTTTACAGTAATGTTTAATTTGTTAACATTAGTTAATATGAAGTAACAATGAACAATCCTTCCACAGCATTTATTAATTTTAGTTAGTCAACATACTAAAACATTTATAAGGTCAAATGTTGTATCTGTTAACATTATTGCACTGTGAACTAACATGGCCGTGAACATTTTTATTAAAATAACATTAATAAAGGTTTAAAATTTCTTATTGTTAGTTAATAAATTAACTAATGTAACCAAATTAGACCTTAAATGTATTAATGAATACATTAAAAAAATGTGTTATTCAATAAAAATATTTAAATGCTATCACTGAACACACTAACTTCCGCAGCACAAGAATAATAAAATGAAAAAATAAATAAATAAATCTTTAAAAAATAAATAAAAAACTACTACTAATAATCATAGAGTGAAAACTAAACTAAATGAAAAGAAGAAATTGAAAGTAAATCTAAAACAAACAAAAAAAAAGACGAAAAAAGAAAGATAAGGCCTTGGAACTGCAAAACAGGGTTCAAAACTAACTCACACAACATCTAAATATGTTCACCATGGTCCATTTATGTACACAATAAAGAGTGTAAACTATATACAATCGCATCTTAGTAAGATGCAAGTCATCAATTGAACCGCTTTATATATTTATTATTTCATTTGTATCAGATATTCGAGTAAGATGAAACCCAATACTTACATTTAAAAGTATAATTCTGCTCTCTCTCTCTCCTCTCTCTCTCTCTCTCTCTCTCTCTCTCTCTCTCTCTCTCTCTCTCTCTCTTAAAATTCACGCAATGAATTCTGGGGTAAGCTAGGTAGCAAAGGATCTGTTGTATCCTTCAATGCCTGGGAAACGAAGGACACATTTGCAGGCCATATTCGAAGGAGCCTTCAAATTGGGACATTAGTCGTGCTGCTGTGACACAATCGGCCTTCGAAGGATGCAGCCTCTGAATTGGGGTGCAGCTAATGTCTTCAGAAAATGTAAAAATCTAGTTTACACTATAATAATCGACACACAACAGGTTGCAAAACACATGCTGATAAATGGCAAAGTTGGCCAGGCAACTCAGAATCTCATACTGGAAGGAGGCGCATTCTCTTTACCAGGAACAGAGGCTCCCGTTTTTCAACCCAAGCCTTTTGGGTGTGATTCAGCTTTGAAATTGCTCCAATTATAGATCCACAAATTCCCCTTTACTCCAATCTTCTCTTGCTACAGGTAGCCTAAACGATAGAACCTCAACATGGCCTTCTCTTGTCTAATTGCTCTTTGGCGGGTGGTGTAGTTTGGAGGGTGTCAGAAGAGGGGAGAGAGCGGAGGCACGCTCACGTCTTTATACTTTGCAGTAATTATTCTCCGGTCATTCCCAAAAGGCCTCTCAGGCACACCTGCATTAATCATGAAGAATAACTCGGAGGAACTCCTGAACTTTCTGCAGAAGACAGAAGAACTTTCTGCAGAAGACAGAAGAACTTTCTGCAGAAGACAACATATGGCATCAGCACAAAATATGACTGTTCTGTCAAAATACTAGGAAACAGTTGGCCAATGGCTTTGGACCATGGAGAGACTTACATCATGATTAAATCTAATCATCAAAGCTGAATATGAATACTACAATGAAACCTAAATAAAAACACTTAATGACTAAAATACACTAAAATACATTTAAAATACATTTTCAACAAGTAAGTTGAAACCCAATACTTACATTTAAAAGTATAATTCTGCTCTCTCTCTCTCTCTCTCTCTCTCTCTCTCTCTCTCTCTCTTAAAATTCACGCAATGAATTCTGGGGTAAGCTAGGCAGCAAAGGATCTGTTGTATCCTTCAATGCCTGGGAAACGAAGGACACATTTGCAGGCCATATTCGAAGGAGCCTTCAAATTGGGACATTAGTCGTGCTGCTGTGACACAATCGGCCTTCGAAGGATGCAGCCTCTGAACTGGGGTGCAGCTAATGTCTTCAGAAAATGTAAAAATCTAGTTTACACTATAATAATCGACACACAACAGGTTGCAAAACACATGCTGATAAATGGCAAAGTTGGCCAGGCAAGTCAGAATCTCATACTGGAAGGAGGCGCATTCTCTTTACCAGGAACAGAGGCTCCCGTTTTTTCAACCCAAGCCTTTTGGGTGTGATTTAGCTTTGAAATTGCTCCAATTATAGATCCACAAATTCCCCTTTACTCCAATCTTCTCTTGCTACAGGCAGCCTAAATGATAGATCCTCAACATGGCCTTCTCTAGTCTAATTGCTCTTTGGCGGGTGGTGTAGTTTGGAGGGTGTCAGAAGAGGGGAGAGAGCGGAGGCACGCTCACGTCTTTATACTTTGCAGTAATTATTCTCCGGTCGTTCCCAAAAGGCCTCTCAGGCACACCTGCATTAATCATGAAGAATGACTTGGAGGAACTCCTTCTCTCTTCTCCCTTCAGCAGATGCTGGAGTAGGAGGTGTAATTATGAGGAACGGATCACGCCCCCGTCGAATATGATGCCGCAGAGATGCCCTGCAAGCCCATCCGCTCAGCCAAGTGCAATATTGAGGCATAAAACTCCACTTTTATATTTCTTGCTGTATAGTTTTGCATAATATTGAAAGAGGGAATCTTTGAAGGTAAGCGAGTGCAAAATGAACACTGAAGATCTACCTTTTTTCCCCAATGCAAGTTACTGAAGGGAGAAGACAACTCACCAGCCCTCTTACTTTTCAACTTCCACGTTTAACGATTCAATCAATTTCTGACAGATTTAATGGAAGTCCTGGCATATAATATTGGACATCCTGTTTTAATATTGAAATATGTCACATTTCGGAAGTAAAGTGGTTTTAGTAGACACATTACCATTCAATATAGACAAGAAACCATCAGTGAAAGTGACCTTCAATGATTTGAATCTTAAGTAGGATGCAATCTAATAATGATGAACCCCAACCTGAAGCTTCAAAGAGACGCCAAAGGACAAAGTCAAAGCTGAAAGACTGAATGTGTCCCCTTCTCTTCTTTCTCGCCCTTTCAGTGTCAAAGAAGCACGGCCCCTTTGAAGTTTATTTCATGAGTGTTCACTGATGGCATTTACAGAGCCGGACAATCTCCTCAGCCAACACCTTACAACTTACAACTCGCTAAGGCCTTATGGACAAATACATTCAGGGACATAATTAAAATAAATCTGTGATTATTGATTGGATTGTACAAACATGATGATACTCCGCTGTAAGCCATGTCACACTGTAGGATCTCAATTGTCATTCATGTTAGACTGAACGGCAGCCAAGACTCAAAATCAAGTTTAAAATGGATGCATGCAAGAAGACTCATCCATAGTTTTACATCAATCAGCGACACGTTCGGTGACTGTGAGCTGCATTACATGTGGGATTGAAATGGTGGCTAGCAAACAAAAACCATTTCGCTTGTTCTCTTGAAAAGAAAAATAGAAGAAAAAAAAACAAGACAATGTGCATGGAGCAAGTAGTGGTTTGTTGTCTCACTAATTGCGTCATCAGGTTCTGCGCTTCTATTTGTTTTTGATTTAATGGTTGTCGTAGGAGAAGCAACACTGCAGGACTGTGCCTCAAAACTAGCGATCAAAGACTTTGGCCAGATTCTGGACTAGGATCTTTTAGGATTCTCAACTTTTGTCTCAGACGGCCGAATCGTGGCCAAAATCGTACAGTGTGAACCCAGCATTAGACAAATTTAGGGCCCTATCATACACCCGGTGCAATGCAGCGCCAGACCCAAGTGCTTTTTGCTAGTTTCAGCCCGACGCAGTTATCATTTTCACGTTCAGAGCCACGTTGTTTAAATAGCAAATGCACTCGCACACATCTATTCGTCCCTGGGCGTGCTGATCTGAAAACGAGGTGTGTTCAGCCGCATTGTTGGCGTGTTGCTATTTTGAGCAACTGAAAACGACTGCGCCATTGACCAACAAAAACCTGGTCTAAAGTCAATAGTGCAGTATTTTTTGTGTTATTTAAAGGGCGTGTTAGTAATATGCGCCTATAGGCGGTTACACAACGCACTTACACTCTGCTTATTACACACACACACACGGACGTGCAGCAGCACACAAAAATGTTTAAATATGAAAAATAAAAGGATTCCTCTCTGGAGAAGCGTCTTTCCGCTCGCAAATTCCGCCATGTAAATAGTGAATCCGCCATGGTGCAACCGCAACTGGCTTTTAAAGGGAATGGGAGATGAGACTCCCACACCCATGACTCATTAAGAGACTAGGGACAACCCTTTTGGACCACGTGCCTGGCGCGCTGATCGTTTTTTCCGCCATTAAACTAGTAAAAGTGGATTCGGACACTCCCTAAGTGCACCATGCACTTTAGACCATGCGCTCAGATCTGTAAAATAGGGCCCTTAATGTAAGACACATTTAAATTATTCACTTGAAATCGAGCTGCAGTGAAAGAATGAATAATTCTTTTAAGCTTTGAATAATAAATTGGTTGATCAGGTTCACAACCCAAACTAATATGTAAACAAATTAAAAATGAAAACTAATTCAATTGTGACCCTGGACCACAAAGCCAGTCATAAGTCGCACAGGTATATTTATGAAAATAGCCAACAATACATTGTATGGGTCAAAATGATCGATTTGTCTTTTTTTTTTTGTTGCCAAAAATCATTAGGATATTAAGTAAAGATCATATTCCATGAGGATATTTAGTAAATTTCCAACCGTAAATACATAAAAATACAAATAAATACATATCACACAGAATAAAGAAAGTCATACGGGTTTGAAATCGACATTTTTGGGGGAACTATAACTGGAACAATTATACAGGGAGCAAAAGCAACAAAAAAAACTGTAGATTTTTATTCAAATTTCTCTCTTTTTTATTTTGTTTTATTTTGTTTCTCTCTTTGTTTTTGTTTATTGGTAAAAATGTTGTCTCTCACCATCAGTGATACTGACTTGGATTCAAGGTCAAAGCGAACAATGGTCTACCCATCAGCGAGGCAATCTGCAAGAGATCAAGGCCGGTGAATCACTGGTTATGCCTGACTAGTCAGCAAATGTGTCACTGAAATAGGTGCCTTCATTTAAAAGTCACGCACACACAAACAAAATTATGCAGTGTGTTTGTGTATGCATATGCGTTCTGGAGGTTGTCATTTTGAATCCTCCAGAGAATGATGATTGCCTCATCCACCTTATGTGGCTGTGTGGACCGGAATTATAAAATCAAACTATCACTGCAGGCCGTGATTCATCTAATTGAGGACTTGTCGTCATTAACAATGGCGACTCACAATATCCATCACCCAGAGGCCAGAAGCACAGAGTGTCTCATCTATGGGTACATTTACATCATGGCATCCATAACAAATAACCTTGGGAGACCACACACTCTTAGTGCACTTATTGTATACTAATGAGAGTTATAAAACAGTTCTAGTCTTGGAATTTCATTTCACAATGAGATGTTTGTGTCATTGAGTAACTTACAGTTGACCAATACAGTACACAATATTAGTAGTTACTTTATGTAGTGTTGCTCCACAAACAAAAATATTTCAGAACAAAGTCTCAATAGAACCGCTGCATGTTGTTGAAGAATTGTTTAGGATATTGATTCAATGACCTAAACAATTCATAAAGACAGTCACTTGTTTCATCCCTGATTGAATCCGTGTTTTCTAACTAATTGTTTCAGAATACCTCACTCATAAGACGGTCATTTAATCTGTTCCTGAATGATTCCGTATTTGAATTAATTATTTAAGTGAGTTATTCAATGACTCATTCATAAAGGTGGTCACTTGTTTAGTTCCTGAATGAATCTACATTTTTCAATTAATTGATTAGGTGAACGATTCAATGACTCATTCATAAAGAGGTTACTTGTTTTGTTCCTGAACGTATCAGTGTGTCTCAACAAATTAAATGAATGAATCAATGGCTCGTTCATCACTTGTTTAGTTTCTGAATGAATTAGCGTTTTAAAGAAATATGTTAAGTATAATTATTATTTATTCATAAAGACAGACACTTGTTCTGTTCCTGAATGAATCAGCATTTTTCAGTTCATTGATTAGGTGAACGATTCAATGACTCATTCATAAAGACGGTCACTTGTTTAGTTTCTGAATGAATCTGCATTTTTCAGTTAATTGATTAAGTGAATGATTCAATGACTCCTTCATAAAGGCGTCACCTGTTTAGTTTCCTGAATGAATCAGCATTTTTCAGTTAATTGATTATGTGAACGATTCAATGACTCATTCATAAAGACATCACTTGTTTAGTTTCTGAATGAATTCGCGTTTTAAAGAAATATGTTAAGTATTAGGGCTGCGCAATATATCTAAATTATTGAAATATCGCAAATGTACATATCGCAATATGCATATCGCAAGGGCACGCAATATCTGAATGATTTTAATAGGCTATTTCAACATTGTGAAAAGTGTACGTTTTAGGTTGATGCATATAGCAGAGAATAGACTGAGCACAAGACTGTTACTTATGTGACTTGCTTGACGTTATAAAGAGTTATTAAACGCAATAACTTGCGAAAAACAACTCCTTGCAGTCTCGTGCTGTCTGCTGTCTGACACACACACCGAAACGTGCGCACAAGCCATTCTTTTTTTCGTGTCTTGTTACACACTTGAACTGTCAAATACACACACAGTTATGTAAAAATTACTGTCTTGATGAGTATTCATGTAAACACAGTCGGTTATGCTTGAAGATATCAGATGGGGAAAGAAATAGATTTTACACACTTAAAGCAATATAGTATCGCATATCGAATATCGCATTATTTAACAAGGCTATAGCATATCATTATTTATTCATAAAGACAGACACTTGTTCTGTTCCTGAATGAATCTGCATTTTTCAGTTAATTGATTAGGTGAACAATTCAATGACTCATTCATAAAGACGTCACTTGTTTAGTTCCTGAATGAATCAGCATTTTTCAGTTAATTGATTAGGTGAACGATTCAATGACTCATTCATAAAGATGTCACTTGTTTAGTTCCTGAATGAATCAGCATTTTTCAGTTAATTGATTAGGTGAACGATTCAATGATGAATTCATAAAGACGTCCCTTGTTTTGGTCCTGAATGAATCAGTGTTTTAAAAAAATATGTTAAGTATGATCACACTCTAAAAAAAAAAGGTTCTATATGGCACCAAAAATGGTTCTTGGATCGTAATCATAGGGGAACCTTTTTTAGTGCTATATGGCAGCAATTTTGGTGCTTCAGTGGTTCTTCAGCGGTTCTTCAGAGGTTCTTCACCGGTTCTTTGACTAAGGTGCTATATAGCACCTCTGAAGAACTGCTGAAGAACCACTGAGGCACCAAAATTAGTGCTATATAGCACTTAAAAAGGTTCCCCTATGATTACGAGCCAAGAACCATTTTTTGTGCCATATAGAACCTTTTTTTAGAGTGCATTATTTATTCATAAAGAGATGCACTTGTTATGTTCCTGAATGAATCAGCATTTTTCAATTACTTGATTAGGTGAATGATTCAATGACTCATTCATAAAGACGTCACTTGTTTAGTTCCTGAATGAATCCGCATTTTTCAATGAATTGATTAGGTGAACGATTCAATGACTCATTCAAAAAGATGTCACTTGTTTTGTTCCTGAATAAATCAGTGTTTTTCAACAAATAAAGTGAATGATTCAATGGCTCATTCATTACTTGTTTAGTTTCTGAATGAATTAGCATTTTTTTTAACAAATATGTAAAGTTTGATCATTATTTATTCATAAAGACGGGCATTTGTTTTGTTCCTGATTGAATCAGTATATTTGAAATTACTAGTTTAGTGAATAAATCATTGACTCACTGATGACAGTCATCTACTAACTGGCAAATCAATGTAACTTACAGAATAAGTCACTGAAAACGAATGCACAAATGCACAGACTGACAGGAAAACAAAGAAAAGCAGAGTGGCAAACAGCAGAAAGTCCCAGCGAAGTTGTACTGTATATTAAATCCGTAGATCGGAACAACTTGTTATAATTTTTAATTATTTACATTAAATCGCATATATAAACACATGGATTCAAGTCAATTTTTGTTTATCATAAATCAACCCTAAGCCCTGATTCCATCTGCTAGGGGTGTTGCTTTCTGCTGTTCTCATGTTTTATGCATATATGATGGTACCTTTCCCACAGGGGAACCTTTGCAGTGGTTTCAGAGGAGCCAGAGCAGGATTAGTAAAAGGCAGCCTGGCTTACCTTTATGCCCCAATTTATGATGAAATGTGTTGAGATGTTGGATACGAAGCGACTCATCTCATAAAACCTGAACTGATCTCCGAAGGTGAGATGGGAAATAATGCCAGACGTGTATTCATCAACTCTGCCGTGTGCTGAGAGACAAGACTAAAGTATTAATATGACCTGGGTCTCAGCGTCAGTAGGTCTGAAGCGGATGCTCATTAGCAAAATTTATACAACAAACCTCTATGAGACGCTCAGAGGTGTTCTTCATTTACACACTGTTAAATGCTAAAAGCGTCTGCTAAATGAATAAATGTAAATGTCTTATTTTGTATTCCACAGAAGAAATTAAGTGATATAGGTTTGAAAAAAAAAAACATGGTGAGTAAATCATTTTTGGGTGAGCTATCCTTTTAAGCATATTAAGTAAAAGTTAAACCACACACAATGGTTTAACCATTTCTGCAATGTATTGAAAACTATTTCTTAGATCTTCCCTTAGATCTAAGGCAAGTCCTAGCTGGATTTGTGCATACGAGATTGTCTCCACGAATGTGACAAATGGAGGTGTCTGAGTATTAACTACCAAAAGCAGCAGGAAATAGTGCCGGAGCCTTTATAATTACTCCCTCTCAGTATAATTACCGGGTTTTCCTTTGACCGTGAAATAAAGGCACCTTGCTTTGCAATCTGCTGCACAGCTCATGGGATATTTTCCATTGAGACAGCACAAGACTTTTTGCCTCCATTAATTTTTAAAGGCTCTCACCTCATTTTCTAGAAGGGAGCACAGCTCAAGTGCACATTTATATTATCAATATTCAGACATATGGTAGATGCATATGTTATACTGTACTACATGTTGTCATCAAAATGTATGCATACAACTCTGATTTCCCTTCGGACACATGCTGATCCAGCGACAAGCTTGCCTGTCCAGACTGAACACCAAAACTGCTGTGCGAAGAAACTTTTTAAATATCTTCTGCTTGGCTGTGATTGCTTAACAGACACTTATGGACCAGTGAAGAAAAAGGTGTCAACAAAATATGGCTGATTAGGATAGAAACTTTTATTTGGAAAAAAACAGGGGGAAAAAAAATCAGTGAACCAGAAGTTGCAACTGATTTTATTTCAGTGCAGTGACATATTTCCACGTGAAACGGAATAGGGTTTTACTTCAGCGCTCCTCCTCTCCATCTCACGCTCATAGCAGACTAACGTTTGGAGAGGAGTGGTTAAGGATATTCAAACCCAAGCCGTCAAACTGCCATCATCGGAAAGGGAACGCCATTCCAGACCGGAAGTTACTTTTCAGATTTTGATAAAAGATTACCACGGCAAACAATTTTTTTCTGTGTATTAACTTGCACGGATTAATTGTTCACCCTAATGTGTGCTAACAAAGTAAATAAGAACGATTTTGATTTCATGAGGACATGAGGAATAGTTCACCCAAAAATGAAAATTATTTTCCCTCAAGTTGGTCCAAACCATTTCTTGGTTCTGTACACAAAGGAAAATATTTGGAAGAATGAAACAAAGAAATTTTTCATTTTTGGGTGAACTCAATGCAAAAAAAAAAAATGCTTTTCTTACTTAGTATTTTATCTTGTTTCCAGGCCAAATATCAAACAATTCTTAAATCAAGAGGATTACATAAGACATTTTTTCCTCAAAATTAAGTGAGTTTCTGTTTAAAACAAGCACTGCCAATGGGGTAAGAAAAATTTGTTTGGGACAGAAACAAGAATTTTTCTTACCCCATTGCCCGATAATTTAGCTTGTTTTAAGCAAAAACTCACTTAATTTAGATTTTTTTTACCCCCCAGAAAACAAGAAAAAATATCTTATGTAATTTTACTTATCTAGTAAATGCATATTGATTTAAGATCTTTTTTTTATTTATTTTTTATATATTTAGACTGGAAACAAGACAAAAATACTAAGTAAGAAATATTTTTTTTTGCAGTGCTATCACTTTAATGAGTCACACCAGGTTAGAACAAGTATTAGCATTGGAATTTTCTACTTGGTATGTGTTCCAAAAGTGTTAAGCAATTTAACATTTATTCATTTCACTATTACATGCAATTATACTAAATTAGCAGCTGTTGAGGTATTGCTGATGTAAGCGAAGTTAATTACGCTACAATCAAAAACAATTATGTGCCATATTGGCAGACTTTGAGTATCTTGTACAACAATAGGGTTGTCAAACTTTAACTGTCAGGAGGTTTACATTAAGCTCGACAGCAATGGAATAATGCGCTTGAATCATCATGTGTCATCACACACAATGCTCTGTATAAGGTGCAAGCTAATAAGGTGAACTAATTAGAATTAATTCTTCAAGCCATTGTTAAATTACAATTCCCTTTTAATTATGATTATTGAAAGGTGATTGCTGCACATTGAGGTTTTTGTTTCACTATTCGCTCTTCGGGGTCAGTCAGCAGTGGCCAACCTGCAGAAAAAGTGGCAAGTCAGGAGTTTCTGCAGTTTGTGCAGATGAAAATGACTCACTTGCCCTTATCTGTCTGGTCAGCATCAGAGTTGAAAAGAGAGGGTTGTCTCAGAACAGCTTTACTACACAGTTCTGGAATACAATAGCAAATCTTCTACCAATCAGCTGTAAAACGTCTCTTAAAAAAACTGCTGTATATAGTTTGGAAGCAAAAAGGCTTTCATTAAATATATACTTATAGCAGGCAATGGAATCAAACTGAAAATGTAAGATATCATAAAAATAATTTATATATATTAGCTAGATCACAACCATGAACTATGATTTACTTCTTGCTAGTCGGTTGCAGACTGTATTTGGGGAGGGACATTTTCATCCAAGAGAGCATTTGATTGAACAAAAAAGTGTGTAGTGCAGGATGAGTCATCAATATGTTAGTCTCGCATAGCAAGACCTTCAGACTGACGGTAGCTTTCATCGGTCAAGGACTGCCCAAAAGACTCTATGAGGGAGTTTGGAGTCGCGGCATTTGTTTCTAGGCGAACGTAACATGCACATCTTGTGGACATCCTGTAGAATTTAACCAATCAGATGACGACTTCGAAACTCCTGAAGCATTTCAAGATTAAGTGTGTCATTTGCATCAGACGTTAAGCCAGCGGTCTGGAGGTGTGACGGTCTGAGGCTGAGACTATCAATGTGTTTGCTCAGGTTTACTGAAAGAGAAAGACTGTAAATTAAAAACAAAATGAATATTTTTGTTCAAATTGATTTAATCAACACCAGCATGTAGATGACCTCAAAGCAAATGCCTATGGACTAAAAATCGCAAAACATTGGGTCAGGATAATTACAGTTTCAAAAGCCATTTTTTTTCTTTAAATTTGTTTTCTGTGGCTCGATTTTAGAAACTCATAGCTAAGCAATTGTTGAGTATGTAAATAGGATGAGACATATTTCTCATTATTCCTGTTCTACAATCTGTTTTCTAAACCAAAGAATCCAGTAGGCATTTTCTCTTTGTGTTGTTTGATCATTTAGGTAACTGACAAAACGCTTGAACGAGGATTAAGTAAAGTTCAGGGCATGAACCCTTTTGACCGAAGGCTTTCAGAGAGACGATCAATTTGGCAGGAGCTGTTTATGTCTAAATGTACATGTAAGTTTGTGTATGCGAGTGTGTGTTTAGCAAATAGCCATGTTTCAGTCTGCTGTCAAGGCCTCAGAGAGGAAATTGTGTAGCTCAGCAGGTAGAAATAAGTGATGAAGAAATGAGAGACATGCCAGGCTTAAAGGACATGGCGCCCTAAAAGAGAAAGAGACACAGGGAAAATGTCTTTGAGCATCCATATTTGAGTGCTCACATCTGCAATTTTTCAACAGTTTTTCTGAAATCTTATGTGCTTAACTATGGTTCCCTTTCAGTCGGTCACGTTCGACGTACGTAGTTCCAGCCGATATGGAGTCCGGGTTCTACAGCCCGTACTTCATTGTACCCAAGAAATGCGGCGGGTTTCGACCGATCTTGGATCTGCTCCCTTCACAGGATGCCGTTCAGAATGTTAACACAGAAACGCATCTTCAGGTGCATCCGTCCTCAAGATTGGTTTGTAGCGATCGACCTGAAGGACGCGTACTTTCATGTCTTGATTCTCCCTCGACACAGACTGTTTTTACGCTTTGCATTCGACGGACGAGCATGTCAGTACGAAGTCCTGCCCTTCGGGCTGTCCCTGTCGCCCTGTGTCTTCATGAAAGTCACGGAGGCGGCCATTGCTCCCATGAGAGAGTGTGATGTTCGCCTTCTCAACTATCTCGACGACTGGCTGATACTTGCCCAGTCACGGGATCAGTTGTGCGAACACAGGGACATGGTGCTTCGGCACCTCAGCCAGTTGGGTCTTTGGGTCAACTAGGAGAAGAGCAAACTCTGTCCCGCACAGAGGATCTCTTTTCGACTCCATCACCATGACAGCGCGCCTCACTGAGGAGCTGCTTGAATTCGTTCAAACGCAGCATAGCGGTACCACTGAAACAATTTCAGAGGCTCCTGGGGCATATGGCAGCCGCAGTAACGCCGCTGGGGCTACTCCATATGAGACCGCTTCAACGCTGGCTACACGAGTCCCGAGATGGGCGTGGCACAGCAGGTCCTCCGTGTCCAAGTGACGGCGAGATGCCACCAAACCTTCAGCCCGTGGTCGGACCCTTCCTTTCTACGGGCAGGAGTGCCTCTAGAACAAGTGTCCAGGCATTCTGTTGTCTCCACGGATGCCTCATTCAGCGGCTGGGGTGCCACGTACAACGGGCTTGCAGTTTCGGGTCTGTGGACGGGGCCCCAACCTCAATGGCATATCAATTGCCTGGAGTTGCTGGCAGTTCATCTTGCTCTCAGCCGCTTCAAAACGCCGCTCAAAGACAAGCACATTCTGGTCCGGACGGACAGTACTGCGGCCGTTGCGTACATCAACAAACAGGGTGGTCTACGCTCTCGCCGCATGTCCCAACTCGCCCGTCATCTCCTCCTGTGGAGTCAGAAGCATCTGAGGTCCCTTCGTGCATTCACATTCTGGGCCCGCTCAATCGTGCGGCCGACGAGCTGTTACGGTTACCGGTGCTCCCCGGAGAGTGGAGACTCCACCCCCAGGTGGTCCAGCTGATCTGGAGTCGCTTTGGAGCCGCACAGATCGATCTGTTTGCCGCCCCCGACACGACCCACTGCCAGTTGTTTTATTCCCTGACCGAGGGAACCCTCGTCACGGATGCCCTGGCACACAGCTGGCCCCGGGGCCTACGCAAATATGCGTTTCCCCCAGTGAGCCTTCTCGCACAGACACTGTGCAAGGTCAGGGAGGACGAGGAGCAGCTCCTCTTGGTCGCTCCGTATTGGCCCAACAGGACTCCTCGCGACAGCACTTCCTTGGCCCATTCCTCTTAGGAAGGAATTTTGCCGCAAAGTTGCTGCAATTGCCCCAAATCACGATATGATTAATGGTGAGTCCTTATGCAAGAACGATCTGATCGTCAGGTTCCTGAGGGGGGTGAGGAGACTAAATCCGCCTCGCCCTCCCTCTATACCCTCTTGGGACTTAACTCTTCTTCCTGGGCGCTGGCTCGTGGCGCCTCGCTGACAGACAATTGTAGAGCTGCGGGCTAGGCGACACCTAACACGTTCGCTAGGTTCTATAGCCTACGTGTAGAGCTGGTTGCTTCTCGTGTGCTCGCTTCCCATAGTCAGCAACACTGAAGTGCCCGTTCTAGTGTCGGCTTGCTGCGCCATTCCCTTCCCCATGGAACGGATACGTGCGCTTATTTCCCCAGTCGAGTTCACCAGGAAATGGCGAACCCTGTTGAGTCCTCCGCAACCCGCGGCAGTCGGCTGTGGCGGAGCGTCCGGCGCCAGGTGTGGCACTTGTATGCATTGGTGGAACTTGTGTCAGGCTGGGTTCCGTATGTTGTGACCCCTATGGCGGTCCCATATGTGTATTCTCCACTGTACAGCTCCCTTCAGCGAGCTCGTGTCTTTCCCTCGGTTCCTCTGCCGTCTCAGTACGGTGTTGTTCCCCCGCTGTTGTTCCCCCGTTGTTCCGCAGCGGCCCTCCGGGCACGCTTTCCCAGCGTTATCCAATAGTCTGTTGAGTGGGTCTTGCGGAACAGCAGCAGTGACTCTCGGAACAGACGGGGTCTGAGGGGCTCTTCGCTGGGCGCTGGAAGTGATAGTAACTGTGGCGTTTTCCAAAGGGATCCCAATTCGTCGGTGACGTCCGCTGATTATTAAAATAAATTATAATGTGATTTGATTAATTAAATTTTAATTTGATTTGATTATCAAATCACATTATAATTTAATTAAATAGTACGTCGAACGTGACCGACTGAAAGGGAACGTCTCGGTTACGTATGGTAACCCTCGTTCCCTGAAGGCTGTACCATCACTGCATGGCAGAGTCACTAGTTCGGCTCCTCAGTGAAAAACAATAGTGCGCTGCTCTCGCTTCCTGTTTATACCAGTGGTGTGGGGCAGAGCGCGAGATGCAAATCTTGCACGCCAATGGCCCATTAGCCTGTCCTCTATATCTCGAAGCTGATAGGGGCTCCCTAAAGTGATCCCAATTCGTCTGTGACGTCCGACGTACGTCTCCATTCCCTCCTCCGTTCCCTCCTTCACTTACCATACGTAACTGAGACGTTATTAAGCAGTCTAAAGAGCAAGTGGTGTGTCTTTTGTTAAAACTAGAGCAGTTCGATTTTCCCTTAATTTCCTTTATTTCTCACAAAAGAAGTGCATAGTTTAAATCACAATGAAGACTTCTTTAAGGAGAGCTTTTTAAAATTGGACTTTGAACTTTTTACACAAAGGTTCAATTATCACATTAGTCCAATTAACTAGGAGAACCTTACGTAAGTAAGACTTAAGAAAAATACCATTTAAGAAAATAAAAGCATTTAATCAAAATTGACAGTAAAGATTTCCATTTCAAATAAATGCAGTTCTTTTGAACTTTCTATTAGTCAAAGAAACCTGAAGAAAATGTATCATGGTTTCCACAAAAATATCAAGCAGCATAACTGTTTACAATACTGATAATAATAATAAATGTTTCGAGCAACGCATCAGTATACACTCTAAAGAAATGGTGCTATATAGCACTAAAAGTGGTTCTTGGCTTGTAATCATAGGGGAACCACTTTAAGTGCTGTATAACATCAAATCTGGGTGCTTCAGTGGTTCTTCAGCGGTTCTTTGGGATGACTGAGGTGCTATATAGTACCGCTACCATATACAGAACCTGTTAAGATAAGGTGCTATATAGCACCAAAAGTGGTTCCCCTATGATTACGAGCCAAGTACCACTTTTAGTGCCATATAGCACCATTTTTTTTGAGTGTACAGTATTAGAGAGATTTCTGAAGGATTGTGATACACGCACACACGCACACACGCACACACGCACACACGCACACACGCACACACGCACACACGCACACACGCACACACGCACACACGCACACACGCACACACGCACACACGCACACACACACACACACACACACACACACACACACACACACACACACACACACACACACACACACACACACATATATATATATATATGGTGAAGTGGTGACAGGTGAAATGAATAACACTGATTGTCTCTTCATCACGGCATCTGTTAGTGGGTGGGATATATTAGGCAGCATGTGAACATCTTGTCCTCAAAGTTGATGTTAGAAGCAGGATTTGAGTGAGTTTGACGAACCAAATTTTGATGGCTTGACGACTGGGTGAGAGCATCTCCAAAACTGCAGCTCTTGTGGGGTGTTCTGGTCTGCAGTGGTCAGTATCTATCAAAAGTGGTTCAAGGAAGGAACTGTAGTGAACCGTGACAGGGTCATGGCTCATTGATGCACATGGGGAGTGAAGGCTGGCCCGTGTGGTCCGATCAGACAGAAAATCGCTCAAGAAGTTAACGCTGGTTCTGATAGAAAGGTGTCAGAATACACAGTGCAGTTTGTTGCGTATGGGGCTGCATAGCTGTAGACCAGTCAGGGTGCCCATGCTGACCCCTGTCAACCGCCGAAAGTGCCAACAGTGGGAATGTGAGCATGAGAACTGGACCATGGGGCAATGGAAGAAGGTGGCCTGGTCTGATGAATCACGTTTTCTTTTACATCACGTGGATGGCCGGGTGCGTGTGCATTGGTTACCTGGGGAACACATGGCACCAGGATGCACTATGGGAAGAAGGCAAGTTGGCGGAGGCAGTGTATTCTACAAGTTCTGCTGGGAAACCTTGGGTCTTTATTCCAGGGTAAATGTTTTAACATTTAATAGATGAACAAGTTTAAACAATAAGTTTGAAGTTCCACTTGATTTCAAGTATTCAAATGTATCCATAATTGAATAACTACGCTGTCTTTCTACTTTCAATTTCATTGTTCTTTCAATTTTGAAACGACTTAAAATAAATCTAAAGGCTTTAAAGTAATTTTGCACTGCCAGACACCGACCTAATGCTGACAAATCACCAAGTTACACTTCTCAGAAATGAAAAATACCAATTGAACACAATAGTATATATGAAGACTTCAGATGCAAAAGCCTCTAAGTCCGTCTGACATTTTTCTTTAAAATAAGCATTTTTGTCAGGCTTCTATGTAGACTATAGGTTTCTACCTAAGTACCGGTATTTCTGAATGGGCGGAGGCTGGGATTTAGTGGGTTTGAAGTGAAAGTATTTTATGAACGTATACTATATGCGGAGAGCATTCACTCAGTATAATTTTCAAATTTTTGACCGAAGTGACTTTTAGAGGCATTTGCATCTGAACTCTCCATATATATATATATATACATATATACCGCTGAAAACAAACATCGACCAACACCAACGTTTCACTCTAATATGACAATAACCAACCAATGTGTCTGTTGCCATTGGTGGGCGTCTATTGGAGTAGTGTGAATTACCTAAACTTGCTAAGCATTTTACAGCTGCTCTGATGCTGAAGTGGCACTTGGTGTGTTTCCGGATGGCTCAGGTCCACCAGGAAACACCACAGAGGATGGAGGAAAAAGGTTTTGATTGGACCATCTTCATTTACAGGAAAAATGCAGCTGATTTCACTTCTCTCACTGACATTGATGTCATAATGATCAGTACTGCTGGTGACATTTCAGTGTTAGCTACATAAAAAGGAAATATTTTCACACACACACATATACAGTGAGGAAAATAAGTATTTGAACACCCTACTATTTTGCAAGTTCTCCCACTTAGAAATCATGGAGGGGTCTGAAATTGTCATTGTAGGTGCATGTCCACTGTGAGAGACATAATCTAAATAAAAAAAAATCCAGAAATCACAATGTATGATTTTTTAACTATTTATTTGTATGATACAGCTGCAAATAAGTATTTGAACAGCTGAGAAAATCAATGTTAATATTTGGTACAGTAGCCTTTTTTTGCAATTACAGAGGTCAAACGTTTCCTGTAGTTTTTCACCAGGTTTGCACACACTGCAGGAGGGATTTTGGCCCACTCCTCCACACAGATCTTCTCTAGATCAGTCAGGTTTCTGGCATGTCGCTGAGAAACACGGAGTTTGAGCTCCCTCCAAAGATTCGCTATTGGGTTTAGGTCTGGAGACTGGCTAGGCCACGCCAGAACCTTGATATGCTTCTTACAGAGCCACTCCTTGGTTATCCTGGCTGTGTGCTTCGGGTCATTGTCATGTTGGAACACCCAGCCTCGACCCATCTTCAATGCTCTAACTGAGGGAAGGAAGTTGTTCCCCAAAATCTCACAATACATGGCCCCGGTCATCCTCTCCTTAATACAGTGCAGTCGCCCTGTCCCATGTGCAGAAAAACACCCCCAAAGCATGATGCTACCACCCCCATGCTTCACAGTAGGGATGGTGTTCTTGGGATGGTACTCATCATTCTTCTTCTTCCAAACACGTTTAGTGGAATTATGAACACGTTTAAGTTCTATTTTGGTCTCATGTGACCACATGACTTTCTCCCATGACTCCTCTGGATCATCCAAATGGTCATTGGCAAACTTAAGACGGGCCTTGACATGTGCTGGTTTAAGCAGGGGAACCTTCCGTGCCATGAATGATTTCAAACCATGACGTCTTAGTGTATTACCAACAGTAACCTTGGAAACTGTTGGATTGTATGGGGTAGACAGGTGTCTTTATGCAGCTAACGACCTCAAACAGGTGCATCAAATTTAGGATAATAAATGGAGTGGAGGTGGACATTTTTAAAGGCAGACAAACAGGTCTTTGAGGGTCAGAATTCTAGCTGATAGACAGGTGTTCAAATACTTATTTGCAGCTGTATCATACAAATAAATAGTTTAAAAAATCATACATTGTGACTTCTGGATTTTTTTTTTAGATTATGTCTCTCACAGTGGACATGCACCTACGATGACAATTTCAGACCCCTCCATGATTTCCAAGTGGGAGAACTTGCAAAATAGCAGGGTTTTCAAATACTTATTTTCCTCACTGTATAATATATATATATATATATATATATATATATATATATATATATATATATATATATATATATATATATATATATATATATATATATATATATATATATATATATATATATATATATATATACAGCTGAAATTTAGAAATGTATTTAAAAAAACCTTACAAACTCATTCAAAAATCATTCAAAACCCACTTTTAATTTGTTGTATTGCATAATAAGCTCACTTCTTAAAACAGTGAAATATTTCTTTTAATTACACAGAAGGAAAAATATTATGGGTAAAAAAGTTTTGAAAAAGTCTACTGCATGACAATTAGATCCAATAGTCTGTCTGAGCAGCAGGTCTGTAAATTAAAATCAGCCTTAGTTTCTTTTTTTTATAACTTTGTGTTACTATATCAATTTAGACTTATTAAAGCTACTTAAGTTATCCTACCAAGAGCAGTGAGGGGTTTTCTCTCTGCCTTGTCAAGATAGTGGTTTGATTAATATCCCTTAATTGCACATTTTCCAAGTATAATCTAAAGGCCTCCGGTAAAGGAAACTAACAAATGAGTTCATATTATTACAGCCCAAACATTGTGAAATCAGCAGCTGATTCTCAATTTTTTACTTCCAGAAGAGCATGTATTGGGGGATTTTTTCAAAGATAGGTAAGAATGAATGAATGAATGAATGAATGAATGAACAAACGGATGGACGGACGAGACTGACTGATGGACAGACAGACGGACGGATGAATATGACTGTCCTTTGAATTCCACACTGCATAGTTTATTGTATTTTTAGATTTCAGCAATGAACTTAAGCTGGGAATAATTTAGTTAACCAATGAGAAAGCACAGTGCAGGCCGAACTCTTAAGGGGATTCTTGGAGTGTGTGGAGAGACAGATGTCTGAATTATGGCCATATTGTAAAAGGAGCTTTTTCCTCACAATTTCCGAGCACTAGGATATAAACAGAAAAGAATCCTGAAAATTTTTTGAGAGAAATAAATAGGGTAAAATCCCACGGATGATTTTTGCCAGGGGGCTCAAAGGAAAAGGTGAACTCTAGAGACGTTTACTATAAAAAAGTATGTGCTTGTTTACACCACCAAGTAAAAAAAAAAAAAAAAAATAGACTAAAATGTTTTAAGAACATATGTCCCTAACATAACTAGCCTTCAGGACAGTGAAGTCTGAAATGGTTGGGCCTCATTGTTAACTGCCCACAATGTATTATGTTTCCTAGTTAATTTGACTGCAGCAGTGCATGTGGTTTCACACTGACAGACGCCAGGATGCTCATAAAAAATGCTGGACACTCTAACAAGTACTGTTTTGCAATGCACCACACTGATAGTTATAGGTCTGTGATGAGGACACTGTGTAATAATTAGAGGATACAGAAACAATATTTCACATAGCCAAAACTGAGATGATTTAAAGGGAAATGAATATTCATGAGAACTTTTCATCAACAAACAAGCAATTGCATAATCCCGACTTTTATATTCCGTTATACAGTGTGGAAATTTGCCATAATTAGTAAATGGTCAATTAGGTGGCTTTTGAGGGGTTTGCAATCAATATATAAATGCTTATTGTGCAGTGTGCACACAAAGCTGGAAAGGAGGAAAAAGTCGATTACGTCTGATTATTATGCCTCATCTGTTGTCAAAATAGCTAATGTTCTGCATGGTTACATAACTAATGCTGCATTATGAAAGCAACTTTACACCTGTGCTGATACCTCATATCATGCAATAACACAAACACCTTGCAGCATCTTAAATAACCCACCTACCGGTAATTTGTTTTGCCTGTCTAGGTCTGTTTAGTATTCAATATTAATAACTATTGAGCATTACCCCCACCCTCCTCACCCAATCAAAATTAATTTAATAAACAAAACAAGCATGCAATAGCCTGGCTGGGTTTGCTCTATTGTTTCACATCTGATGTGTCTGTTTCCAAGCAAAATTGCAATGTTGATTAGAATGACAGAAGGGTCACTGGATCTCTGTAATTTACTCAAGTCCCTCTGCACACATTGAATTTCCCCTTCTCTGGGGTCACATGTATTCATTTGGCAGGCACACTGGAGGAGACATAATCAGATGATGATGTGCTCTTTTACTATCTTGACCTTTTGGGTGTTGCGTGTGTTTGCTATGATTATAAAATGACTGTGGCTGCAGTCCTGCAGTACGGACAAGCTCTGAAATCCACTGCAACACACAGGCTAACCACCATCACCAAGACAAATATACAAAGAGCTTGTATTCAGTCTGACGACCATCCGGTGGACACAACAGGGAGACACACCCCGCTCAGTTAGGGTAGGTCTTTTGCAGTTGCTGACCACTGGCCTCATACACCCACACATGTGGCTAAAAACAGCTAATTCGCTGGATCATCCAGATGTCAAATAGCTCAGAGACCTGACACAGAATGGACACCAAACCAGGGTCATTGGTAAAATTCACATGGTGCAGGACAAACATTTTGACTAGATTTAAACATTGTCTCAATGTTCACGTTTATCAGATTAAATGTATTCAAAATGTACACTCTTTCTCTTACCAGAAAATAGACAAAAAACACTGAGGACTCGTCCTACACAGGTTTCTTTCCATTCAAATGTTCTCTAGAATGAGAATGTCTCTCCCCCTAATACTACCAGCAACCGACTTTTTTATTGTTTTGTTTTATGAGCCCTTCAAAGGTTTCGGGTCAGTTTTTATTCCACACAAAAAAATTAAGCACAGCTGTTTTCAACCGTTTTTATTTTAAGAAATGTTTCCTGAGCACCAAATCACAGTATTAGAATGGTTTCAAAAGTATCATGTGCTTCGATTGCCTTGAGTTTTCAATAAAAGGGGCGAGGCCTGGTTGAGTTGCGCTATAGTTTTTTCCACCCCAAATCTAAACCCCCTCTTTTTTTGGCCTTCCTAAGGCGAACAATCTTAGGAAACAGTGGTTAAAATTTATTTTTTATCACTATTCCTCAGAAGTATACAATCACCTTTTGTTGTGTTCTCACTATTTTTCTAACAACTTTCTGAACCATGAAGTACAATGCACAATGCAAATACGATGCAGTTTGTATAAATGACACACTGTTATAACATCACATCCAAAATGTAAGAGAGGTATAAAATAAAGAATTACCACTGTGAAATATCCTGCACAAGTTGTGCTTGAGAAGGTGGCTTGAGTTGATCAGCTTGCACTTCTTGACTTTCACTATCGTACTAGGTCCCGATCTGATATGGCAAAACTGGCATAGCTAGCGTAATTAGAGTAGTATTTACAGTGCCCAAGAAAGGGTCCGGAGCTAATTCTTAATGGTTATTAAAGGGCGTTACATTTCTGACACACACTCTAAGTGGTAGACAAATCACAATAAACTGGGACCAGCTGACCAATTAATGACCAAATTGCCAACCAAATTCTTTTGTTTAATGTCTGCGTTAATGAGTGAAACATCATGTCATCATTTTCTATCAGACATTGCCACCTTGAGGAATAAAGCTAAATTGCACTTATTAAGTCATCAGAGATTCAATTATTGTTGTAAAGAAAAAAAAATACTTACACTATTACATACCTCGGGTCACTAGCGACCTTCGTACACTTCTTACAAGAAATACATTGAAAACAGGCATTCTATTATATTTTTTTTGTTATATTGTTGATAGATTGAGGAATACTAAGAAGATTGATGTCTAACTTTTAAAAAATATTAATGAGGGGGAATACAATGTTTTACTGTATGGAGTGGAAATTGATATTTTACTGTATTTTTGAACCAAACTTCCATATCAACACACATTTTTTTAGGCATGAGTACTCACTGAGTTCTGCAATGCTCCCCACGCGGGTCGCCAGGAGGGACTGTTCAATGGTGCGGAGTTCAGCCTGGCTGTAGGTATGGCTCTCTCCGGTTTTCCCTGCTCGCTGCTGGTCATGGTGCAGGTTCAGACTGTCCGGCAGGCTCAATACACCTGTGGGGCAAAGATCAAACAGTTAAAAATAAATAAACATTTGAACAAGCCAAAGCCAGACAAAAAACATCTGCAATGGGGCCAGGAGACTTGGAGAGCAAAGTATTATGACATTATCATTGTCTGAGAGGCAAATCAAATAACCCCTGAAGAGATTAAAATGCTGTTTTTGTGTTGGATCTTTTTCAAATTGCAACAAACCATGCGCCCACAGGTGAGTTCAGCAGTGTGTATTGGCTGGAGCCCTGGCCGTCTAATGTTCATTCAATAACCCTAATCAAATTACTGCACAGCACCGCAGCCAAGGCTTTTGTTTGAACTGGAGAACAGGCAACGACAGATGGGATACTGAGCTCAGCCACAGGTGAAAAGACAGACAAGGCTTCACACGTTGGGACTATATTATGTTTCTGAATTGGTTTAATTAATGTCTGATATCTGTAACTATTTGTTTTTTTAAACACATCCCTAGTCATTTGCCTTGTAATAAGTCTGCATATTTAAGCTATATAGTTTTTTATATATTTTTCAATAAATAATACGTTAATATCGAGTAACTTCCAGATTAGACACAGTATTGTCAGTTACCATGTCTACATTTGCTCCACCACAGCAGAACCACTCAGTTATGGCCTTCTTGCATGAATATTTCAATGATTAACTCATAAAAGAAAGCTATTTGTTCCATTCCTGTGGAGTAAATGGTTCAATGACTCACTCATAAAGAGTCCCCTGATACATTCCTTAATGAAACTTCTTTTTTTATTTTGTATTATTTGATTAAGTAAATAATTAATTAACTCATTAAGACAATAACTTGTTTTGTTCCAGAATTAAACTGTTGTCGAATGAATTGGTTGAGTAAGTTATTCAGTGACTCACTCTTAAAGACATTTGATTCATTCCTAAATGAATCAACATTTTTGAATGATAAAACTGAATAAATGATTCAATGACTCACTGTCACAAACAAAGGAAAACTGGTGCGAGGACTCAAGTGCAGGGAAAAAGGTATTTATTACAAAATAAACAAACACAAAACAAAACCCACAATGGGGAAAAACATAATCAAACTCATAAACAGAAACAAACTCAAAACATACCAAACACGGGGAAACGGGCAACATTGACATGACATAGAACAACGTACCGACAAGGACTGTGAACACGAGGGAACTAAAGAGGAAGAAATCAGGAGGGAACAGGTGGGAGAAATCAAACACTAATCAGATAACAAGGGGGAGGGATCAGACAGACGAGCACATTGCCCAAAAAAACAAAACACCAAGTGCTCCACAAGACAGGACAGGGATGTGACACTCACTCATAAAGACCACCACCATTAGTCCCTGAAAAAAAATCTGTGTAATTGAATGAGTTGAGTTGAGTAAATGATTAAATGACTCACTCATAAAGGCAGTTATCTGACTCACTTCTGAATGGATCAGCATTTTTGAATGAAGCGGTTGAGTAAATGATTCAGTGACTCCTTCATAAAGTTTTTGAATGATAAAACTGAATACATGATTCAATGACTCACTCGTAAAGACCACCACAATTAGTTCCTGAATAAATCGGTGTTATTGAATGAGTTGAGTTGAGTGAATGATTAAATGACTCACTCATAAAGCAAGTTATCTGACTCACCTCTGAATGGGTCAGCATTTTTTTATAAAACGATTGAGTAAATGATTCAAAGACTCAAATGACTGACAGGAAGGTGGCTGTATTTTAAAACTCTTAGAACACAATTGCATTTCAGTGGTCTTGAAATGCCACTCGGCTAATCCAATCAAATTAGAGGACTAGAACGAACATGTACACATGACAAAATTGATAGATACACAAACACAAAACAGTGTTAGAAATAATGTTACATAATTTAATTTCAAATGTGTGGTTCCACAAGTGATTCCTCTTTAAAGTTAATCAAAAAACACAAAATAACTTAATGTGCATGTCAATATACAAACTGTTACATTACTTGTATAATAAGTAACACCATATTTAAACATGGTACTATGTAACATTCTCCAACACTGCACACAAACACGCAACAGCTAACCAGGAAGCTATTTTAAGCAGGTTATACTCTTGACTTTCATCTAAAGGGATTTGTGTTGTCAGTCTCCCAGAGGTGGGTAAATATCCTGTATCCTGTTGTATATTGAATGAAGCCGTTAGCACAAAACAACACAGGGAAAGAAACACAGAAACTCATGAAGTTTTCATAACACCATGATTAAAATGGCCTGGCACAGGGAGTTCTGGCTGCTGCAAATCTCTTTGTGGTTAGTGAGTTTATGTATAATGGAGGATGTGCAATATTTGCCAGATGGGGGACAAGCTGAATGCTTTGTCAAGAAACACAATGTTGTTCATGGATGACATGATGCTTTTAAGGAATTTTGAAGGGAGTTCAAGCGAGGGAACGCTTTGTTTTGTTTGATTGCCTCGTCTGATGAAGTTTCTTTTAAGATGAGTGCTGAAATAGGAGCAAGTGTTTGCATGTGTACGGTCCCTAATGAAGCCAGAGGTAATCGCACAAGCCAGTGTGATGATGCCAGTTACAGTAGTTTCAGCATTTTGCTGCAGGTTTTTGTACAGTTGAGCGAGGGGGGAGAGAGAATGATGTAGTCCAAAAACAGGATCCGGCAGAAAGTTACAGGGGATTGCTTGACCTTGTTTTTGACTGTAAAAAAATACTTACAGCTGTGACTGCTGGGTTAAATACATCATAGGATGTTATTTAGTTAACTTTATTAGTGCTCCTATTTCATTTACCCCCTGATTTCACAGAAAAGGCTTAAGCCTAGTCCTTGCACTAACATGTTTTAAAATGTCAGTGCCATTGTTTTGTCTCAAAATGCAAACCAGTAATGTGTTTTCTTTTTCTTTTTTCTAAGGCACATTTATAAAAAGCCACTTAAATGTCCTAACTGAACTATTGCCAGTTAGGATATACTTATTTGCAGCTGTATCATACAAATAAATAGTTAAAAAATCAAATACTTATTTTCCTCACTCTATATATATACAGTACAGTAGGTGCATGTCCACTGTGAGAGACATAATCTAAAAAAAAAAATCCAGAAATCCCTACTCCAGTCTTCAGTGTCACATGATCCTTCAGAAATCATTATAATATGATGATTTGCTGCTCAAGAGACATTTATGATTATTATCAATGTTGAAAGCAGTTATGTAAAAACTGTTTTTTAGATTTCTTTGATGAATAGAAAATTCAAAAGAACAGTATTTATCTGAAATAGTAAGCTTTTATAACATTGTACTACTGTTCAGAGGTTTTGGGTCGGTAAGAATTATATATATACTTTGGGGGGGGGGGGGACGGGGGGGTTAATACATTTATTCAGCAATGATTCATTAAATTGATCAACTGACAGTATAGACATTTATAATGTTGCAAAAGCTTTATATTTCAGATAAATGCTGTTCTTTTGAATTTTATATTCATTAAATAATCCTGAAATTAATTTTTAATCAATTTTTGATCAAATAAATGCAGCCTTGGTGAGCAGAAGACACACACACACACACTTCTACTTTTTTATATATTTTTATATAACAATAATATTTGATAAAATAATACAAATATGTTTTAACTTATATAGTAAGGTGATTAGAATTGATTGATTTTAATAACAGTTAAAATGACAAAATAATGAAAAAATAATAATTTTTAATTAAAGAGTATATCTAACAATCAGTTTTTCTCAGGCACAAACACAAACAAAACATGCACTCAGTCTAAAAAAAACATGCAATGCGAGCTGTCATCATCCTGGGATCATTCCCAGAATGATATGGGAGGAGAAACAGACAGGTTTTTGATCGCAAGAAATCTTCTCATGACTCTTTCTCTTTGGCCAAAAATATGCACTCCATTGGGAAAAAACCAGGCCTCAATATTTTATGACCTCTCCGCCCAATCAACATTCCCTGCTCTTGAAACTCATCACTCTCTTCCTCTCTATATTCTCAGCGCACAAACTTTTCAGTGTCATTACAGACGCTAAAAGATTCCCCTGCAATATTCATACAATCAGATCGAATCAAGAAAAAGCATGTTAGAACGTTCTAGGCAGTCCAACGTTGCAGCCCCATCATGTATTAACCATGTTATCTCTATCCAGCACTTGTGTTCCCTACTGAGAGGGAATTCAGCAACGGTTATTTTTATTTTCAGCAATGTGTTTTTCTTCGCTTGATATGGTGACTTAAAAGGGTGAAGGGGGTGGGAGGAGAAAAATGAGACCACAGTCCCTTGAGGATTGTGACCTTGGCCAACTGGTGGTAAAACACTTTCTTCTTAATGTTCCTTAGTGCGATATTTATAAAAACCTGATTTTTCAACAACTTGGAAAGTTTCGTCATACTTCAGTGAAACGGGGAGAGGACATTGAGTCATAAGAACACCATCTACTCTGTTTTAGATAGACTGGCATAAATAATACAGTACAAATGCTGCTAGACAGTTCAATCATAGCTGGGGAAATGAAGGAACGCAGAGAGAGTTCTTCATCTCATTACAAGTGTGAAAACTTCCTCTCTGCATTAGTTCAGAGGCCAGGCTTGTTTTCAAAGACATTATGTAACCTTGCCATATAAACTGATACTCAACGGACACCTGAAGAGATTGATCTGGAAAAAATACCGTTAGAATTAGGGGTGTAACAATATATTGTGTTACAAAAATGCAAAAATATATATTGCGGATATTGCCATGATATCTGTATCATGGATAGTTCACCCAAAATAAAAAAAATCAAGTTTTAGTGTCAATACAACTTTAAACTACTATATATAGTGTTGAATATACACTCTCAAAAATAAGAGTACAAAATTGTACCTTTTAAGGTACAAGTGGCAGTCACTGGGGTGGTACCCTTAAGGGTACATATTCTTACTTCTAAGTCAGGGGTAGGCAAGTTCAGTCCTACAGAGCTGATGTCCTGCATGTCCTGAGTTTAGCTCCAACCCTACTAAGCCACTATAGTATAAAACTAATGGCTCCCAGCATGCATTGCGGCATTAAGTATGTCACCATGGTTGAGATTCATATTCAGATTCTTGATGTCCGTGTGCGTCTAAACTTTTTTCCTCCTAGGATGTATTTAAAAGTCAGAATTCAGAATATCTGATCTGTGGCAAGAAAGTATTATTGGTGAATATTATTTATTACAATTTTTAACAGTTTAGTCACACATTTTTCTTCATGACAGTTTTTGTATATGGCTTCTTTTGATTGGAACAGATTATGTGTTTTGTTAACACTGTAACAAATACCACAAACACACATAAAAAGCCAAGTCAATCTGCCAAAAAAAGGAAACACTGATCACCATAATGGTAACATTTTCAATAAAACATCAGCATCTAAACCTCTGTTAATTCTCAATAAGAGCTTCTATAGATCTCTTTCAGTGTTGGAGCCAAACTCTGCAGGACAGCGACTCACTAGGAACGAACTTGCCTACCCCTGCTCTAAGTAGAGGAAAAAAATGGTATAATTGTACCATAAGGACCAATTGTGTACATTTAAAGGTACAGTTGTATGTTTTGTTCCCCAAGGAACAAAACTGTACCTCCACTGTACCTTTTTTTCTGAGAGTGTAATGTATAATAATGCAATGGGGGAACATCTGTGGGTCCTGATAATGCCAAATGTCTTATGTTACCAATAAAAAGTAGCCTACATTAGTTTAAATATATCTAGTCAGTGACAGAGTGCAAGCATATTCGTAAAATAATTCTGTATTTTCAGCTTCAGAATCATGAATATTTTTATTCTGGTGTCACCATTGTCCTGTGAATTGGGTTACCAGCACCAAGTCCAATTTATTTCCACCCCCAATTTAATCCCACATTTTGTATTTTGATAACCTTTTACCATATGTCTTAGAGTATCGGAATAATATCGTATCGTGAGTTCAGTATCGCGATATGTATTGAATCGTGACATGAGGGTATCGTTACACCCCTAGTTAGAATACAAGCCGATGGATATTTGGATGTCATAGAATGAATCCCCACGTCCTTGTTTTTACAAGACACTCATTGTCCTATTACCATAGTGCACAGTTGGCCTAGACAGAGCATAACCTTTTATTAAACTTCTGGCAAAACAAACATTTGCAAAGAATAGGAATGAGCACACGACAAATCTTCAATTTTTCCAAAAAAAACCTTCTATGACTATAAGCTGCTCAATGACCTGAATAACACATTGCTCAAAGTTCAGAGGTAATCTTGAGCTTCTCCATCCAATTTATTCACCAAAATAATTTTTTTCAATTATCCTGAGTTAGTTGATATGTAGTTGCACGTTTATTATATGCCATATAGTTACGTTAATTATAGTTAGTAGAATCTCTAAAATGGACCATCAAAATAAAGTGTTACCTCAGATTACAACACATGCCATTCATTAAAATACAACGCATTGTGCAGGCACATCTGCATTTTAAGAAATAATTACAATTGACTGAGAAAAGTACAGCTTCAGTCAGTTAATGAGAGAACACTTTTAATGGACATTAAAATCTCATTAAATGACTGTAAGACGTACGTCTTTGGGGACCAGTCATTATGTGCAATATTACTGCCATGATGATGGGCCCATAATTCTCTGCTGGTTTTAGTGGCATTTAAGTGATATCCAAAAATGTCTTGGATGCCTCAACATTGGTCGTAAACCCAGAACTTCGACAGACAATCACATCATCCCCCTCTGCCGCTACATCTGTCACTTCTTAAAGAGCCAATTCATTTTCTTTATAAAGAAAATAGAGAGGAACACAATGTACTAACCAGATGGAAGCAAAATGAACAATATAAGTGCAGGTAAATGATATTAGCTGAATGCCAAATGGATTATCCATTTGTTGATGCTGGTTTCAGGCTGCATTACACCGAAAATACTCCAAATAGATGCATTAAGACATTAAGCCTTTATTCACATGTCTCGGAGTACAATCATGGCTGTAGCCAGCTTTGAGGTCAAAGAGGTCTAGACCTCTGTAAATCTCAAAAATAAAATTTGAAGTTCTCTGATAAATTAGCCATTTAAAACTCCTCCCACGTTTTCACTGTAAGGGGACCCACGGTCGCGGTGTATGTAGATAGAAATGGCCCATTCTAATCTAAGGTAATAAAAACATAACAGTTTATTATGTAAGGTCTTTACACTCCACTGAAAACATATTTATGTATATTATATTGCATTTCTGTCAATAGATCCTCATAAATACTACCCACTGCACCTTTAATAGAACACTTTAGGAAGTTGCAAGTTAGGGTTAGCAATACCTTTATCTTATTTCCAAAACACACTTTTTTCTTTTTGGAAGGGGTTGTTTTTCATAGCAACACTGTCTCGCCAGTCTTATGTTGAAATCTGTTCCCCCTGTTCCCCTAAGGCTCATAGACAGCACGGGCAGGTTAATGCTGACAGGAAACCACATTCGGTAAGACAAGTGTAATGAACATTGTGATATTATCTGTAAGAAACGGTATCAGTATCAAAAATAGTAGCATAATAACACTAGTACACAGATCTGTAGAACAAGTAGGTTATAGAGTGCAATATGCCAAGTATGCAAACACTGGCCATGAAAAAGGCTGTGCTATTTAATTAACCTTTCACAAAGTCATGCTAAAAACATTCATAAGAGCACAGACAAGGTTCCTTTTACTTATCCATATAGCAATGCTTATTAATGAAACTTATTACAGTAATAAGTATTGTTGCATTAATAATAAACAAATAAAACATCTACCTAGCCTATGGTAAAATATTACCAAAAAATTCTGCAATAAATAAGGTCTAATTTAACAATGTCCATCCTCCTACACAGACAGAACAGAGAGAGTGTACATGCCTGTAAAGTGTAAACAATATCTTAAATAAAAAAATGTTATTAAAGTTTATATTGTATATAATGAGTTGCATTTGTAGGTGTTATTATACCTCACTAAATTTAAAAACCAACAAACAGTCCAACAAACAGTAAACTGTGAAAACGCTTCTCTTTTTGTTCATTTTTTTTTTGTATTCTCATTAGAAACTACATTACAGCCTAAATTTGAGTAAACATGATTATGATTGTCTTAGTATTTGGTGTGCATCTTTTTAGCTTTACTGACAGCAGCACTTGAGCTGCATGAACTCCACAAGTTTGTGTACAATCGGATGACCATGTTCTCCAGCATGATTTGAAATGATCCAAAGAGCATCTGGAGCTTCAGTGGAAGAACATCTGACCATCTGTACAAAGAAGTTCACATGAGCAATGTCACAAATCTAGTTAGCGACCTATAAACAGTGCACACTTTTGAAATATCGCTTTTTCATTATACCTCATAAACCCCCTGTTTCACAGGCAAGGCTTAAAGGAACACGGCGACTTTTTGAGACTTTAGCTTATTCACTGTATCCCTCAGAGTTAGATAAATCCATACATACCATTCTCATCATAAAATCACAACTTTTCATTTTCCGTCGGTCTTAGTACACAATGTAACTATACACATCACAACATGTAAGTAGGAAAATGTTGGCGTTATTTTGTCACTTATTGAGCAGTTGGCTAGCTGGAGCTGTTTACCTCCAGTCTTTGTGCTAAGCTAGGCTAGCGGCGGGTGCGTCAGTCAGAGTTATGGCACACACAGAGATGAAAATGGTATGGACTTATCTAACTCTGGGGGATACGGGGAATAAGCTAAAGTCCCAAAAAGTTGACGTGTTCCTTTAAGCCTTTAGTCCCAGACTAAAATGCTGTTTTGAGCTGTTTTAACTGAAAGCAACTTGCACTGACGTATCTATATGTGCAAGTTGCTTTCAGTTCAAATCTATATGTCAGTGCCATTGTTTTGTCTCAAGATGCACACCAGTAATGTTTTTTCTAAGTCACATTTATAAAAGCTACTTAACAATCCTAATCTAAGCCCTGTCTGTGAAACCAGGCCAATGTTTCTTTGTTTTAATTTAGTCAAAATCAAAATATTTTCCGTTTAAAATTTAATTCTGAATGCCAGATTTTCAATTTAGTCGCATACTTTTGGACCGCACTGTATTTGTCTTTTACAAATGGGGTTGAGGGTATACATTTGATTTGCATATGTACACACCAGCCAATTCAGTTTGTCCACAGTTTTTGCACAACAACAGATTGTTGTTTTCTTTCTTGGCTTGTCTGTAACTGGCGGTTCTGGCAGGAATGGCAGCAAATGTGGTATATTCAAGCTTGCCTGAAATCCCCTTTCAGCTCTTCACTGAATGATTAGATCTACAATCAATATGTCCCATTCTTTTCCTGTGACAGAAACACACTTCTCCTCCTGAGTGCACACTCAAACACTTTGTTTTGATTTTCTGCAGCTGTCCAAGTGATAAGGTATTGTGAGAAAAAAAACGGTTCATTCCGACACACTTTGTTAATGGAGTCACGGAATATCAGGGATACAGATTAATTCCACAACAGACAATCAAACTTTGCAGAATATACAAAATTGAAATCTGACAGAACAATACGATTGTTCTAAAATTCATAGGGGTTCAGGGTAGCTTTGTTCCAATAACTAAATTAAAGTATCCTACTGGGGAGGCGGTTTAATCGCGACCTGGCAAGGGAACTATTCCTGTCACAAAAAAAGACAACAAAACTCTTTAGCTCGCTTTCAATTTTTCTTTTTTTTCTCCCTTGCTCCCTTGCTGGAGGAAAGTCCCATCGATTTCTCTACGGTGCACGGCCGGTCTCTTATCAGAGTGAGACTCGTACAGAATATTAACAGCCAAGTCTCCATAGCAACAGGGCAGAGCTGCTTAGCAGCCGTGTGATTGGTGGAAAGAGAGGCAGGGGTGGTGGTGATGTGCTGGATTTGGAGGTGAGTGCATACAAAATGCGCAGTGACAAAAAAACTGAAATTTTGGGGGAACCTCCCAAAATGAGGGAGTGATTGCCATAGCATAAGAAAAAATGCTGCAGAAATGCAGATAAGTGGATCTCATATGCAACTGCGCTTGAGTTAATAATGTCAGAGTTTTAAAATATTCAGAGCTTGTCTATTTTTTGCCATTCGACATGACAGCTTGATATTTCCTTCTGAATCATGCATTATTTTAAGTAAAGAACGTCTGAAAAGTTACACTGAAAGTTGCAGAACTTACAGCATGCAATGAAAATGTGGGCATGTTTGCATAAAACACAGAACACCAGTAAAACTTTTCTGCGCCCAGTTAAATTGACAATCTTAAACCCTGATGAGGGAGATTTATGTATGAGAAACAGGCTTTCCAGTTCTTGGATTAATCATGTCCATTTGTCCAAACCATTTAAAACATGGTGGGTAAACAAAAAGAGGACAACACAAAGTTTGTATAAAAGTTTGAGACCAAATGATGCTTAATTCAATGTTCGTAGATAGAGTTCTACAATCTATTTAGTTGCTAGGTCAATGATAAAGTTAACTGTAAGCTTTTTAAAATATGTTGGTTACAATTATAAACAATTGAAACCATCTTTAGCTCATAGTTACATTAACTCTGCACAATAGTAGTTATGACAATTCATAACGGCTCTTAAAAACACCAGAATTAAATGCTTAGGTAGCATTTTTTGAAAATCCTGGGAAATCACATTTGGTCACCGGCCACTAAACATTTGACATCATCTGTCTCTGGTGTGTTCTTGCAGAAAGTGGGTCATACGGTGCTTCTCTTTTGACTTGCATAAATATAGTGTATAAACTGGGGTGCCTCATCTTACATTAGAAGAAAACCCTCTTCTCTTACATAGGAACAACACAAAATCAAAAAACAATATATTGATCATATAATAACGGCAGCAGCTGCAATTCAATATAACGTCAGTTGTCTAGGCATTGAAAATGCTGAATAAATATCATTATGTACAATCAGAGTTCAAATGTGGAAACAGGCAGGGTTATGCCTCGAGAGCTAAATCATTAAAACACCCCACAAGCTGTCCGAATTCTCCTTCACCATGACAACCGAGGTGAATGCCCCCTTCTTCATAACACACACTGCTTCACAGCTGCGGCAGTTACCGGCAAACATTTTCCGATTTTGACATTTTACATCAGCTTGAAGCAGTATGATCAACAAGGGACATTGTACGATTTTAATGAGGGTCGTGCTGCTGACTGGTACACAGTATCCATAGAGCTCAATTAGTCAACATTTTTAATGCAAACATGAAAATTCACTTCTGTTAAACTTCTGGTGCAGACATTCAAAGGTCAACGTAATTTGAAGTATTAAACAATCAGGGCTTATATATATAGATAAACCGATTGTCTGCAACGCATGCTGGGACTGTAAGAAGATTGAGCGACATTGACCGGGGCACAGCCTCTATGTGAATGATGATTGACAGATGAGATTACTTTTAGGAAAAGGACACTGCATTTCCAAACCGCGGAGACTCTGGCCAAGAGTTCTATCAGTGGATGACATTTCATTCTGCTGGGGAAGTGTTTCAATTCCATTTCCACATTAACCCATTCATGGCTCACTTGAGGGCATGGGTTTTGATAGGACAGAGTTCATTTCCCACATGCAGAAATGTTTTAACAGGTTACAGAGCTTTTTACTAGCGCTGCTCAAGCAGAAAACCCAAGTGGTTTGTGCTCAATCTCTGTCTCTGCCAATGGAAGTCACAAGGAAACGTCACTTTGCCACCGTAATAAGCATGTGTGTGGCGGTGTTGCTTAGAAACTGTAGCTTCCCAAACTACAAGCTACAAGCGATGCAAAGTAGTTCTGCAGTCTAATGCCTGTTAGCTACACTACAATGAAGCTATTAAAGAAGTGAATGTCATTTAACGTGTAATTGCTAAATTATATAATTTATTTTTACTATCAGAGTAGTACTTATCTGGTGACAGCATCATTTGAACATTTAATTTACACCAAAATATTCTGAAACATACTATCCCCTACTTGGACCTAAACCTTTTAGTGGTCTTCTATGTGACCACATATTTAGTCATTAGTCGTTTTCAGTTTTCAGACTTGGCCTTCCCTCAGCAAGCTAACAGCTAAGTTAAGAAAAGCTCTTTTGATTAGAGATCACAATAAAGCACTATTTTTTTCAAGAGGGAAAGGATTCTGCGAGGGATAGGATCTTGAGCGACAATGGTTCATTTAACTGAAATGTTCGACTGAACAAATTAAGCTCACAAAAATGAATCACACTGCAATCAAAGGGAAAGAGAAAGGACATTCTAAGAGAGTGAATGGCTGCTTCCGTTTGCTTGGTTGTAAATTTGACAAAGAAATTGTCAAAAAAAGTTTACTGGAAAAGTTTTGCAAAGAATACAGTCAACTGAAAAAGTTAGTAGCATCAAGCTAAGGAACTACATATTAGTAGTTAGTTACTCCCTAGTCTCAGCCTCAGATGTCACGCCCACAGACCGTTGGCTAAATGTCTGATACTTATGGCACACTTATCTGGAAACACTTCAGGAGTTTCGAAGCCGTCATCTGATTGGATTCTACAGGACGTTCTTTAACGGTCCGTCTAGAAACAAATGCTGTCGCCAAACCCCCTTGTGAAAGAAGGACGCCGTCGTGTTTACAACTGTGACAATGAGTGCTTATCAGGGTCAACTAAATGCTGGATTTTCAAAAGAATGTGAAGTTTGCGGCTCCATTGTTGCAGTAAACTTGTAAAAAAGGTCTAGAATGAATAATTTATAGATGCACGGTCTGTTATTGCAGGGACATCGATTTTACATTTTCATGCCCCTAAACATGACACGGCACAAAACAAACTGTGATTGGTTGCGTCACATGTCAGTCAAACGTTCTCTTGGGTGGTGCTTGACCAATGAAAGCTGCGATAGAGTCCAGACCTTCTGCTGTCAGTCTGAAGGTCTGGATACGCGAGACTACTTACTCTTCACTGCATTCAGTCCATAAATACATAAAATGCTCATATTCACAACTAGAGGTCTTCAGTCAACTGCAAAGATTATTGTATCACAAATGTTACAGATAAACCCAACATACCGGCCCTCTCCAAATAATTAACGCTGTTCACATCATATATTAGGATGAAAAGAAAGTCCCATGCTGCTTTTCAGCACGCTTCTGCTCTCCATCTGTGCTCCCTGATCCTGGACTGACTCATCATGGCAGAGGACAACAGGCAGAACCCATGGAGTCAAAACCAACCAATCAATAAATAAATGAAATACTCATATCTTCAGAGCGTTTTTTTCTCCCTACACGTTCACATCTGATGATTTATAATATACTACAGTGGTAAAATATACACCCGACTGGTATTTAGCCCTCAGCGACCCACTACAGCAAAAGTAGGGTTTGGTAGGGGGGTCGAATTCTCTGCTGAATTTGTATGTGTGAGTGTTTGTGTGTGGTGTTTGTGGATCAACCCGTGGGGGAAAAAAAAGTCAATTCCACAGGAAAACCACAGACTTGGTAACTCTGATCAAACCACTTGTTGAAAGCAATTCAATCTCACAAAATGTAGGTTAAAATGCCAAATAACAGCACCGTCCTCACACTATAAAAAATGTCTCATAGAAATACATTTGTATATATGCATTTCTATACATATAGACAAATGATATATATCGTTTTTTATATTATGTAATATTATATATATTTATGTACATTTTATTTCTATTAGAAGTAAAATGATGTGGCAAATGCATGTTGGAGGATGCTTGTATGAACAGAAGTTTTGTGCTGATGTAAGACTGTCCAGCTAATTAACATAATGTGGGCAAAAAGCAGCAAAGTGCATGTAAAATGTGGTCCGTTTGGGGTCATGACGTAAATGCTGTTTGGCCCGCAGGCCTCAGCGTCAGTCAGTCACTGTTGGGAGGATGCAGAAATTCCAAAGCCAATGGCGAAGCCAGATTCAGTGACCTATTCAAAAACCCAACTCTCTTCACATGCTTCTTATCTGCTTTACAGGGACAGACGGAATAACAGAGATAGAAGATGAGGGGAATGAGAGAGTAGTAAAAAGGTGGACGTGACAAAGAGTTGCGTGAGATGAAAAAGACATGGGAGAAATATGATAAAACAAAGGCTTTTATGTCTTTCACAAAAGCTAGTCTGATATCTCCTGGGCTTTTGATTTAATTCTCAACATTTCTCAATCCTGACCAGGCCAAAACAAACTTCAAATGTATATTTTTCATGTGAAACTGAAGCTGTCTACATTTAGGTAACTAGAACAAAGATGTAACCAGCCAAGGTGTATTACTACACAAGATATTCTGTGTTCAAATTGAGTGTTCTGGTCAGGATTGAGAAATGTTGAGAATTAAATGAAAAGCCCAGGAGATAGCAAACTAGCTTTTGAGAAAGACACAAAAGCCTTTGTTTTATCATATTTCTCCCATGTCTTTTTCGTCTCACGCAACTCTTTGTCACATCCACCTTTTTTACTACTCCCTCATTCCCCTAATCTTCTATCTCT
Source organism: Romanogobio albipinnatus (assembly GCA_023566225.1). Taxonomy (NCBI): domain Eukaryota; kingdom Metazoa; phylum Chordata; class Actinopteri; order Cypriniformes; family Gobionidae; genus Romanogobio; species Romanogobio albipinnatus. The sequence continues at coordinate 46,444,679 of CM042245.1, read as the reverse complement.
CTTCTTCCCTCTGTCCCTGCTGGTGAGATGGTGTGTCTTAGGGGTTAACATGACCCAGAGGCCCCTGCTTGGGGCCCAGCATGTGTACCTTGATGCGGCCAAGCCCAAGCAGATGGTAGCCATATGTCTGCAGAACACGGAAGAACAGCTACAAATGCGAGGCCAAAAAAAAAAACGGAGTTATATTCACATTTAGAGCTCACTCGTCTTCAAAAATCGGCTTCATAAAGCTAACAGACACACACCCACTGTCATCTACTCATACTGAGGGTTAATGTATGCAGTCAATGAGAAAACATATACATTCCACCTACAGACTTAAAATAGAAACACACAGACAGAGATGTCAAATGTCTGAGGAACCGTTAGCACTGGTTAGTAGCTTATTAAACAACACATTTCCTGCGTCCCAATATGCCTACTTCCATATAGTAGGCGGAAAACAGTATGTGAAAACTATTATGTGGAATAATTGGTATTCTTAAAACAGGATGCGAAAAGTACCGGGATGACTACTACCTCAAAGATTCTGAAGTGTGCATCTGATGGACATTTTACGATCCCATTAGGCCAAGAGAGGGGAGTTGCCAAAAAATTGCAAAAAAAATGGCAAAAAACTGATGCCATAAATCACATGATCATTTAATTCATACTACACACATTGATACTGCAGTATAAAGAACATACTTTTTTAACAGTCGTGAATCCTCGTAAAAATGTACAGTATTATTATTTACTCAGACTGTATGCCATTATGTACAACACATTTAAAAGTCGCACTCATAAATTTGCATGTTTGTTGCGCTGGTTGATACAATAGTCGCCTTGGACTAATACTGACACCTAATGGTGTGGATGGAGTATCATGCAAAAACAGCAGTCAGCTATACACTATTTGCCGTAAGAATACACTATTTTACAAGCGAAGGTGTCCAGTAATAGGAGGATTACGCGGATAAAGTTATTCAAGTTTAGTTGGTCATGTGATCTCAAAATGGTAGCCTCCATGAGGCGGCACCATACATTATAAAAAAGAGCTCTTATGAGGGAACTGATGTAATTCTTGATTGAGGAAATTAACTACCAAATATATATATATATATATATATATATATATATATATATATATATATATATATATATATTTTTTTTTTTTTTTAAACCCTGAACATTATCATTTGAAATTTAAAAAAGGGTATACAATCAGTCCCAAGTTAAAGGTACCCACCCTAGTCAAGTAAATAACTGTCTACCGGTTAGTGTAATGCAGGACTGGAATGCTGTTTTGTTGATTTTCTCACGGTCTTGCTGTTCTACAATTAGGAAATGAACCATAACATTACATAATGAACCTTTACGACAACACGGCTTTTACCTTAATCCCATTCATATGACACAGAATAAATGCATAGGTGTGGTCCAAAAGCCTCTGAAAATCCCATAAAACATGCCGGAACATGTGGAAATTAGCCTAACCTTTAGGCAGCAATTACTGTTTCTCAGCTGACATTTACTCCAATTTGTCTGGCAGAAAAAATGTCCTTGAAGTCACTGACTCCTAGATAGGGTGTCACAGACACAGGTTTCATCATGCCCTAGTCGACAGGTTAGAGAAAATCAAACCAAAACACACCTTCAGGGTGAAACGATCTTAAAGACACATTTATGCATTTTCAAGTATAGAAAAGTTGCATTTTCTTCCCTTGTTTGGCTTGCTCCCTGCTGCTTATGAGATGAAAGCAGTGCTAAATTAGGATTCACATATGAAAAGACACGGCTTGATAGTTAAACATCTTCATTATAAACCGAAATTAGACTCTAACCCAGACCGTGGCATGAATTATTTTCTTTCTTTGAAAACAGAGAAGACAGCAGAAAACAGAACATTCAGACACTTCTAACAGCAGAGGAACATTCAGAGTTGAAGGAAGGTGAATGTACAGTTAGTTCAACTGAGCCGAGTGTGTTTCCCCATCTGAAACGCTCCTTCATTCGGTCTATTTCCTCTGTGCCACTGCACATTCATTTCCCTCTCGGTTTTCCTCCATCCAAGCGGGTTCCGGCAAGTTCTGCCACAGGCAAGCAACACTCGGTTTAATTATTGCAGGGGGGTTGAGCTCGTTTGACAGGTCGACCTACTCCACTCCATTTGATATGAATGAGTGAGTGTGAGAGAGGAAAAAATACAAGACAAAGGGTACAAGACAAAATATACAATACAGAGATGGAGGAAAACAAAGAGGAAACCGTCTTTAGATTTTCTGCCATTTTTGCACGCAACAAAAAAAACGTTCCAATTCACCATTAATAATATATGTGTATCTAGTTTTTGTTTCAGTTTTAATCAAGAAGATTTGTGCACGCACAAAAATATTTCTCATGGCTTTTTTCGCAATTCGTTTTTCTCTCTGCAACTGGTTGTCAAAACCAGAAAGCTTTCTTTTCAAACACCACTAAATGTAGAACATTAATACATCACCTATCATCCGGATGCCCACGAATGTCACTCTCCAACTTTGGAGGACATTTTAGTGCCTCACTGCGCTTTGATAGTTTGATGCTCACTGCTGTAGCAGTGACAGCTCCAGCAGAGTCGGTGGGAGACAGTGGCCCACTTTCTCCAGGACTGACAAATCAGAGAGACCAGGCAGAATTTTAAAACTGATTACAAAACAAACCCGGCAGACCACACTGGAGAGACACAGACGCTCCTCTGCTGTTAGCCTCTGGTTCTGTCTGGCACTTAAGGGGCGATCTTCATCAATTCTTAACCTTACCGATCAGAGTCTGGCCGTGACCCAGAGCCTCTGGGCTCGGCCCCCTACATCCTGTGTTCTCCTGAGTGATGTAAACAGCCTGGTGCATATGCGGTCTCATTTTGTGGTGACTGTAATAATGTTGGTGAGAAAACAAGCTGCAGTTTTCCTGCTTTAAGCCTGCAGATACAAAGTAGGGAGCCAGGGAAGCACTGACGGGAATGTTTACCATGCAATATGACTGATTTGGGTCATGAACACAAGAAGAACAATAGGAAAATGACAAGCCAGGGGCTAAAAGATAGGACTACCCTGCTAAATGACCCTCATCTTGGTATTAAAAATGAGACGGCTTGAGAAAGTGGCTACATTCACACAACAACAGTTATCAGTTCTGTATTACAGTGCAAAATACAATTGGATTTGGGTATTTACTTGCGCACATATATTTGTATTACCTTTGCTGTCATCTAATGCTTAAAGTCCACTATTAAAATGTACTAATAATTTAAAGCGCCCTGGTTATGTTTTTCTTTTCTTTTCGAATGTTACCTTTCATGCAGTGTGTAATATAACTGTGAATGTAAAAGGTCTGCAAAGTTTTGAAAAATCTAAATGCACGACAAACATAGGTGTACACAAACATAGGTATAGGACCTACCCCATCTGAGGGTTGTCAATAATACTAAAAATATCAATAATACCGCATTGTGTATTGTAAATAATATAATGATATATACTTAAAGTAATTGTGTAAGTAGTAAAACAATAAAGATTTTAAGTATTTTTAAGAAACATTTTGAGTCCTCCCTCTTGCCTCACAGTAGGCACAAGTCCGGTGAAAGAGTACATTAAATATAAATAATTTATTAAATATACATGTTAAATTAGTTATGCTAGCATGTGCTATGATAGCTGTTGATTTGAAGTTCAAGAGCTACGAGTTCAAGGGCTTGAGTTCAAGGGCTACATCTCTGGTAGTTGGAGCGATTTATTTTTTTGTGTAATAAACTTAAAACATTTGTGTTTATGCTAAAAAAATTATTAAGTTCTCTAACTCAATGTAGCTTGTTGGTTGATTATAAATGCACTCAAAGTTTCATAACTACATTATAGTACATTCATTTTTTTTTTTTTTTGAGCCAACACATTCTTTTTTAGAGTGTAGGCTCACGGAAAGGAGGGGTTTAGAGAGACTGAATCTTCAAATGAAACATTTGATAATTTATTTAAACAAAACAGAATATCGTTGATTTATCCGTTATCAGTCACAATAAGAAAACAGGCCATCATTTTAATATCGGTCCATTGTAAATATAATTGTCAACCCCAAACACTGACTGTGAACATAGACGGTGCAATTTACTCCATAACTAAAACTTTTAGGCTTTGAATTACTCCCCAAATCCTCATAGAAATGCAAATGTGTCTGGCAGAAAGTGCAACTTGTTTACTGCTGTGGCATAAATCAATCTCATTTGGTCTTGAGTGTTTTTGTATTGTCACACTGACAAGGTAAAAACTTTGTCTCAGTCAGCTACCACAGTAAACACAGTAAAACCAGTGGGTTATTAAAATTATGGATACAGTTTATGATTGTAGTTTTCTTCACAGCCAGTCTTTAGCTCAAGCTTGTCTTGCTGTTTCCGCTCATTTTCCACCATCGTCACCCTCCATTATAGCTAGTCTCAGAGTCCCTGCACTACCTCTATTTTCATCTATAGCCTGACAGAGCAATACAGGAAAACACAATAGCTGTCTGTCACTTACAGGCCATTGAGGGATTCTGTGGAGGCCAGAGGCACTGGAATGAGCTACAGTTGAGCCGTAGAAATATCAAGACGTTGCCAAAACTAATGAGGAGAATAAATATGAGGAAATATGATCCACTGGGACGTGCTGTTCATTATGGATGAGCGCTGGGCCTATGGTTATATAGGGAAATATTTCTCTCAAACGAAATTCTGTTGTTTTACCACTTGGGTACACATCAGTGGTGTGCACAGACCTCAGCTGGGGTAGGGGCAATCGCGTTCCAGGTGGGGAGCAGGGGTGTTCCCCCTCGATAAGAATCGCGTCCCCCGGGTGGGGGTGTGATCGCATTCGCGGGGGCACTGCGGTGCGATGGAAAAGGGCACTTTCATGATTAAAGGGGCAGAATCAGAAGAGAGACTAACCAAAGATGATTCGATCACTTATTTATGCAAGTTTATAAGCTCATTGCTCTTTCTAAGGAGGATGGATGTACAAGGATGCGGTTTAGAAACATGAAAGTCAAGACTTTTTCCAAAACCTAGACATTCTGGTAAAAAAAATAGATCTACTACATTTATAGACCAAACGTAAGGCAGCATTCTCAGATGATGGATGGATTAAAAGGAAATAGCAACTATAAATAAGCACTGCTGTTCAAAAGTTTGGCTAGTTTTTTTTTATGTTTTTGAAATAAGTTTCTTATGCTCACCAAGACTGCATTATTTTTGTTCAAAAATACAACAACACCGTGTAATGTCTTTACAATTTAAAATATTTGTTTCCCATTTTAATATATTTAAAAAATATCATTTATTCCTGTGATTTTCAGCAGGTATTAGCCCAGTCTTCAGTGTCACATGATCCTTCATAAATCATTCTAATATGCTGATTTGCTGCTCAAGAAACATTTCTGATTATCAATGCTATAAACTTATTTTAAAAATAGTATTCTAATAGTGGAGTGTTCCAAATCAGCCACTTATGAGGTATGCCAGTTGGGATTCTGCCTTAGAAAGAAGTTCTGTTTGTAGAGAGTAGCAAGACAGCTCACTATGTTTTAGAACAGAGCTATTACATCTGGTGATGATATAAGATCACATTAGAGCATAATTTCCCATTTAACTCATGCACAACACATTGTCAGAAACCTGTAACAATCTGTTCTGTGCTTGAGAAAACTGATGAATCTTGTATGCATGACTTACTGTATAAATTGTATTATAAAAATATTAGCATATGCGAGTAGCATAAAATGCAGCCTATTTTGAAATTTAATAGCATATTATAGATCAACATATACTGTACGAAAACATCTTTCTCCGAACCTTCAGATAAATAGCAGGCTATTTATACTATTTATTGCTATGAGAATGTATTGTTTACAGGAATAAAGGGGGGAAATACATTGTTCATGTATTACTTGTGCAGGCCTTATCTTTTATTTACACCAAAGCTTGAGAGGGAACAAGACAACAGACGTGTTATTTTCTCAGTTTTGACAGGTGTTAGAGTAAACATTCCATTGTGCCACTCTTATTTGTAACTGTATTCAATTATTTGTATTAAAAACGAAGCGTTAAAGGGGTCGTATTATATTATACATTTCTTTAAGATACAATCTTTTTAAATCACCTTAATAATAAAATAAAAAATATATATAAAATAAAGAATAAAATAAAAATATTACTTCAATGCATTTTATATGCATACATTTATTCACTTTATGCCTTATTCATTTCTTTATCACTCTTAAAAATCAAGGTTCCAAAATAGGGTTTTCATATTGATGACAAAGAAAAAGAACCTTTCAGTGAACGGTTCTTAAAAGAACCATTTTTCTTAGTGTGAAGAACCTTAAACATTATAGAGTATAAATAATCTTTTGTGCAGTGAAAAGATTTTTTAAAGGTTTTTTGTGCATCAGTGATGCTAATAAAGAACCCTTCTTTTTTAAATATTTTGCACCAAAAAAATAAAAATAATAAGGACCATTTTGCAAATTTGTAAACGTTTGGAGTTATTAAAGCAACAATAAATTATGACACTTATAAGAGCGAGGAAGACTGTATTTCTTCTGAATAACTGCTTTAACAAAGTCTTAAGAAAGAGTTGCGGTGGGTAGAAATAAAGTGATTTGATTGGCAGTCTGCTGAGTGGACAGGGACAAGGTTCGCTGACTCATGAGGGGGGAGAGGACAGTCGGAGAGCGAGTTGGGTCAATGATTCAGCTGGAATAAGACTGAAAGGCCAAGAGACCGTGCCACTCAATGTCACCCTCAGCTGTCCCACAAACACTCTGGGTAACAGAGCAGCCACTTACCGCAAAACTACCCTTCGCCCTGTCTACCATTTCCCATGCAACTTGCAAACCAAGAACGATGACTATTCATGAGCCTCTGATTCAGACAGAGGAATTAAAATATGAATAGAACATCTGGTAATAAAATAAAGGTTGCAGTCCACTCTAAAACTACAGACACAGTAATACACTTCAGCAAGGGTTCATATTTGATGTCCTCATGATGACCTTAGAGTGCTATTAAGTCCTGAATATAAAACACCTTTTAGCTGAGAGTCTGAGGCTGGACATAACGAAGACTGAAGAGAAAATCTGACATCAAGAGTCTGTGAAAACACTCTTTCATGTAGTTTAAATGGGGGGTAAAATCTGCAGATTTATGGCAGCATGCAGCCATGCTGCATTCACTTTCATTTCTTTCTTCACATGTATGTCTCATTAATACGAAGAGTAAAGATATGCAGTGAGCAAGTGAAAGGTGCTTTATGAAAAGAAAAAGACAAAACAGAGCGAGATTGGAGCTGAAATATGACTGTTTGAGATGAGCTGGTAGGTGAAATAGCTAAAGATACACAAAAACCCCCAGGTCTCCCTGCATAATAAAAATTTCAGTTTTACCACACTCTAAAAAAAAAAAGGTTCTATATGGAACCAAAAATGGTTCTTCGTCGTAATCATAGAGAAACCACTTTTGGTGCTATATAGCACCATATCTTAACATGTTCTGTATATGGTAGCGGTGATATAGCACCTTAGTCAAAGAACCGGTGAAGAACCTCTGAAGAACTGCTGAAGAACCACTGAAGCACCAAAATTGGTGCTATATAGCACTTAAAAAGGTTCCCCTATGATTACGAGCCAAGAACCATTTTTGGTGCCATATAGAACCTTTTTTTTTTTAGAGTGCATGTTTATAAGACATCTTTAATTAATACTATTATCTGAAGTACCATTCTATATTTCAAAGTACCATGGTATCACCATTGTATTGCAAAAAATGTATACAAATAAATGTATACCGTAACTGAAAAATAAAATAAAAATACATTATAACAGCCTCAAATTATTTTAGTTTCAAATGTGTGGTATATGCATCTCATGCTCACCATGCCTGCATGTATTTGATAAATATACAGTAAAAACTGTGATTTTTTGAAATATTAATACAAATTAAAATAACTGTTTTCTATTGTAATATATTTTAAAATGCAATTTATTCTTTTGATGGAAAAGCAGAATTTTCCTGCATTTTTCTACAATTTGCTACTGTAATATATTTTATGGCAAAGCTGAATTGTTAAATCAATGTTGAAAACAGTTGTGTTGCTTCAAATTTTTGTAGAAACCATGAAACACATTTTTCCCCGAGACTCTTTGACAAACAGAAATGTAAAAAGAACAGCATTTATTGAAATGGAAATATTTCATACAATTATAGATGTATTTACTATCACTTTTGACTAATTTAATGCATCCTTGCTGAATAAAAGTCTTAATTTATTTAAAAAAAAAAAAAACGTACTGACCCTAAACTTTTGAACAGTATAGTGTACATGCTGAGAAATGTAATTCTTTTTAAATGCATAAAATCTTGAAGCCCGAAAATGAATTACAAACTGAGACTAGAAAACTATAACATTGAATTGTAAATACAACTTGAACCCCACCAACATAACTCTTTCAGGATCAAGTATTCCAGAAAGCTGTGTAAAATTACATTTAAAACTTTTAATCGTTTAATAACATTTGCCACAGCCCTTCTTGTTGATGAGAGATGCGTCATGATTTCATATATATGCCTATGACTTTATCATTTCGAAAACGGAAACTTGAAATGATTCATAACCCAAAAAACCCATAGTATTTGCATAATGAGTGATTTAGATTCAGAATGCACACCCATGACAGACAGATGCACAACATCCAGCATCTGGCATTAGAAGAGGAGCTGCGGCACTTGCTGAAAACTGTACAATCTTTGTCACAAACAGCCACAAAACCATCACAATCTTCAGGTATGCAAGAACCGCTGCCTCTGATGTAGGTCACAGGCACTCAAAACATGAGAGGACGTTACATTTAATAACCGGGAACGACAAACACCAGCCGTTTTGCAATCACACTTCGAGCACTTTCTCAGCTTTGGGCTTTTCTACAAAGGCTTCTGGAGGTCCTCATTCACTCCCTTGCACTTCGGCAGCGAGCGCTGTTGCCTGGTAACCCGAGCGCCGTATAAGTGCTGCAATGTGAGACGCAGAGGGTCTGACTGCTGCTACCGCTCAGGTTGGGGGCGAGAATAGCGGAAGGAAACAAGGGTTTGGGTCACTGAGGGTTTCACCCACTCTTCCAGGCAGGTGGCGGAAGTTCCTCTGGGCTATTTTGAGAGGAGGGAATTGTAATCTATGGCAAGCCAAGAAAAAAAAACAAAAAACATTGTGCTTTGAGGAAACTATTTGTGGAGGCTATAGTCGAGTCCCCTTGTGTTCCTTTAAACTTTTTTCACACTCCTTATTTAGGAGGTTGAATTGACCAGATGGATTCTGACAAAAATGCACCTAACACACAAATATACACATCTAACTTCAGGGATGACCGCTAATATGGAAGTGACCAAAACGTGATATGTAGAGTGAGATGCAGACCATGTAAATGTCTAAAAACTTTTTCAAATTAAAGAACATTGGGGAATGAGTCACCACCTGCATTTTACAGACACGTTGTGGATATGGATAAATATCCTGCAGCATTATTCTACCGTAGGGAAATAATGTTGTCTTCAGAAACACCATGCGGCTTTTAACACGCTACCCGAATGAACGCATAAACACAACGAAAGCTCTCCAAATACCAGTTTTTACCCTGCTATGTTTCTGATGAGTCAGAGCTTGAAAGCCGCATCTCTTGGGAATGGCACACTGGCTGCTGGAAATATCCACAAGACCCCTGACTCATGTGTTTGAACGAAATAAAGCATTTTTCGCTAATTTTAGCCACCGGCTTTGACCTTAATTTGCAAAACACCTTTCAGACTGCAAATTCACCGCTGGACAGACAGCTCTGCGGTCTCATGCTGTGAAAACGCTTCTTTATGACTCAGCCGAAATATGCAAAAATCACACATTCCCGGCAGCTAAATGCTGAATGGCTATTCAATTTGGTACAGATGATTTAGTACAAATAAAGCGTTGCACAGATACAATATGCTATTAAATGCACATAAAGAATGACTTTTTTACATGTTAAAAGCAAAATAAACGAATTAACCAATGCTATTTTTAGCCAACATGGATGCTATTAAGCCAATGTTATTCTTAAGTCACTCATCTTTCGTAATGTGACAAATTTGAGTGTTATACTGTACAAAACAATTGTGTCTCACACCAGAATGGCTATTTTGCTAAAGAAGCTGAATGTTTTTAAATCATTGTCAGATTTCATTGCAGATTTGCAATGTGTTTTTGAGGGACTTTATCTAACATTATCTAATATTCTGCAAGGCCTAGATGATGCCAGAGAAAAGCAAAGTAATTTCAATGAACTCTTGGCCAGAGCAAATTATTACATTATAATGGCAGACGATTACTCGTTTTTTTTTTTGTTGAATAGCATGCTCTAATAAATGACTCACAATATGAGCAAGAACATGTATAAAGAAAATAAATAGGCTAAATTCTGATTTCATGTTGACTGCAATTGGTTTTGACAATATGTCCTTGAATTCTTGCTTTTACGACATTGAAAGCTGTATAAAATGAAAGAGATGAATTGAAGCCTTCATCAAACATTACAAAGCTCAAAAGGAGAGATAAAACCTTTCTTCCATTGATTCTGATATCCAACCCTATGAAAAGGCAATATTTCAGTGCTAAAATAGGAGCTTAAGAGATACAGATGGAACAATGAAATATACTCTAAAAAAAAAGGTTCTATATGGCACCAAAAATGGTTCTTGGCTCGTAATCATAGGGGAACCTTTTTAAGTGCTATATAGCACCAATTTTGGTGTTTCAGTGGTTCTTCAGCGGTTCTTCAGAGGTTCTTCACCGGTTCTTTGACTAAGGTGCTATATCACCGCTACCATATACAGAACATGCTAAGATATGGTGCAATATATCACCAAAAATGGTTCCCCTATGATTACGACGAAGAACCATTTTTGGTGCCATATAGAACCTTTTTTTTTAGAGTGTATAGTCAGCATAAACACACTTAATTCACGTGTCTTTTTTTTATTCAAGAAACTGTGAAAGTAATACCACAGTTCTGCATTTTCTTGCACTTTCTGAAGTGTGTCCATCCCTATTTATGTTTCCCTTTTTTATTGAAAAACTGGAGAACGAAACACTTTGACTAAAATCCATGGGTTTGATATTTATATGCTGGCCTGTTCATTCTGGCTGAATTGTTCATGAGGTAATATGAGCCTTATAGGATTTCCCTCAACACACAGGACTGCAGCGGTGTAAGACTGCATTCATATGCACTTATTCTGGAATAAATCCATGGATGCACACAGGCAGACTCAAACTCTCAGTACTTATCATCATGAAACTCCCCCGGAGAGCATGCCGTGCTCAGGCAGAATAACGTTGCTGATATCATTCAGCACACACTTTATACTCAAGATAAATGTATCTGTAACAAACTTTAGCAAATCACACGTACAGTACAATTACTAACACACTGACAGAGAAAAGAACATTAGCGATATAAGGCAAGAACAAGCATTAGGGGCCATACTTTCAACAACCCAATGGGACCATTATGCTGCCTGCTAAGATGGGTCAATGTAAAGATTATTATTGCAGGATCATTAAGTCTCTTTAAATTGCCCAAATAAATGTGGCCAGGCTAAATATTGAACCCTCATTGTGCGAAAATCGCTACCAAAGATATTAGACCTGTATAATTTGAGACATAAATACAAAGCCAATCGAATTTACTACAGATTAGCTAAATTACACAATAATTCAATTGATAACTCAATCAAAATACTTTTGACACACAAAGCACTGGTAGTTTCTTGCTGCTATAGTAACCGTGACGCAAATTGCTGCTTGTTGCTTGCACTTGGTTTGAATATGCTGTGTATTAAAATTCATTGGGTTTAAGGTGCAGGATGGTTGATGTATCAGTTAGATTAAATTTATTATTTTCAAATGCTCAATGCAATGTAAAATGATGAAATTTGTGAAGATAGCATGCCAATTAAAATATCTATCAAAAGTTGAGACCCCTAAATTCCATTTTTTTTGCATGCGTTTAAACAAGGCATATGTAAACAGTCTAAAAGGGGTATTCAGTTAAAGTTCCAAGTTGTCCGGCCTTTATTTACTTTGCAGTGGAGGTCCGGACAATACATTTTTGGAACAGTTATACATTTCCATCAGGGCAGCCGTAGTACTTTGTAAAAGAAAAAATCCTAAACACTCAAAATAGTCACCGAAGGTCTTGGGCCCTGAGAGCCGAAGCAGAATTTTGACCAATATTTACCAAAAAAATAAAATATTTCTCCCAATTTAAATATATTTTTACATGTACATACATTTAGACACCTATGTTTAAGAATGTCTTGGGACTGAGAAAACATATTGGGTGTCGGGTTTACCTATAAAGAAAAGTCTGGACCATTTATATATTTTACTCAACGTAATAAACTACTAAAAACAATAACAATAATCTAATAATAAAAACTCTCGTCATGAGCATAAAACAAAGTAATTTAAAAAATGTTTGGCATCTCTAAATCATTTTCCAAATTATAACACTGTTCATTTAAGCCCACCGGCAACTATAGTTGCCGCAGTGCATAGTTGTCATTTTCCTTTTGTAAGTATTTTTCTAGATAGTATCCATGTTTTATATCTCAATGACACGCAAGAAAACAACCAAATAAAGTATTTCAAGAGAAAAAAAAAGGTATTAACTTCCTTCCTGTCACATGAGACTGCCAACTTCCTACCCCTACTTCCAGGAAGCATAATGAAAGCAAACCCTCCCAAAGAACTTCAGCAAGGGTTCATATTTGATGTCCTCATGAGGACCTTAGAGTTCTATTATTTTCGTGCTACTAATAAGTATTTTTGTTGAGATATATATATATATATATCACATAATTATATCTACATAATCGTGAAGGTCTCTAGAATCATTCAAACAAAACAATTCTTACAAGAGATCTATAGTTTTTTGTACACTTAGTCAAAAGTCCAAGCGTCAAATGACTTGTAAGTATATAATGGGGAAATGGGGTATACTGTGTTAACAGGTTAATAAATCAAGATTTTTGGTCTTTAGTGCTTTTTGCTTTCATAATATCCCACCTAAAACATAACTTAACCCTTTAACTGACATCTCTACTGTACAGTAGACCTTAACTTGATAAGGAAAAACATCATCTTTTATGATATTATGTCTTGTAAGGGCCAAAATATAGAGGACCCTTAATCCAGTTTGGAATGGATGCATTTCATTCTAACCGATCAAGGACCCTAAATCTTTTTATGACTAGTAGCTTACGATTCCATTATAATGTGGAAATTCAGACAGTAATGTGTTTACATTTACATTATTATATGAAATCACCTACTACAGTCAGCCATTGAATACTATGGGACTATTTATTTATTTATGTTATATAAATAAATCTATTTATATTGTGTTATAGGTGTAATTTTTTCGTCATTATATTAATTTATTTTCATTTAACTTTTTGATACACAATGCCCTAAGGGCAACTTAATGGCTGCACTTTGTTCAGCACTATTCCACCACTTTAAGACAAATGTATTTGTTGTTTGTTGTATTTTCATATTCAACAGATTATAAGATAGATGCAGCTTTTTTGAGTTTGTATCGAATGTTCTTCGACTTTTATACACAATACATTTGTTAATGAATCAAGATTGATCTGTTGAAAGCAGTTATTTTGAGTTAGATGCCAAATGTTCTCCTCCTAGTCCTTGACATTGAAGAGGTGCATACAACATATTTGCCGATTTTCAAGAAAAAAAAACTAAAACCTGGGGAAAATAAATGCAGAACATGTTCACAAAGGACACTATTAACATGACTATTTGCATGAAACCATTCAGAAAAATTTGGGCACTAATGGGTTAATAATGCTAAATGTATGGGGGAAAAACGTCATACGTCTGTATGACAGATAACAATGACTCTATTTTCTGCATTCTCATTTTCTGCAGCGTTTTAGCAAAGATATCGGTTTTGTTGCTCACCGTGTTTCTGCTACTTTTGTTAAAATATCCCTGTCATCTGCAGCTCTTAATGTGCCGCTTTACGCCTTTAGCAATGCACACAGAACGGAAAGTGCTTGAATGAAGCGCATTTGTCTCTAGATAAAACATATTAAAGGATGTAGTGGTGAAAGATCATTACCATAACTATCCTGAGCGCTTGTGGTGTGAACTGCTCCACTGTTTTGACGAGCTGCTAAAATGATGCAATTATGTCCCGCCGCCTGAATGGAACCAAGCCAGGGTCCGGAACAGGACCACGGTTCACCATTTTAAATACCACTGGTCTAATGGACCCTAATCATAAAGTAGTCAAGTTAATATAGTTACACAAATAGAAAAAAAAAAGTTAAATTAAATAATTCTAATTGATCAAAATCAACATTCAAACAGTCACTGACATGTCAAGATGTCAACTCCAAAACCCCTTACAAAAAAACGATAAATCCACATTTTTAATAAACCCAAACGTTGAGTTACTAAGTATCGGTGAATTCTGCATTTTCTCTTGAAAAGAATGACTTGTCCTGATGTAGCTGAGCCCAATTAAAGCGGTGACCATTGAGCCCTAAGCGCTGTGGCCACAGTTGAAATAATGGATATGGGGATTTGCCAGCTTACTGTTCGCTTCAGTCATTGGCCCTGCAAGACCTACCAGGCACGGCAACACAGAAAATGTATACTCAAATTCATAAAAATGCTCATACACAAATTCACAGAAGCACATTCACATTCAAGTTCAGAGTCTGCAGGTTCAATGAAAGGAGATAGAGATGGAAAGAGTGTATAGATGGAAGGAGAATGAGAGGCAAGGCATATGACAAAATTTGAAGTCAGTGAAAGGACAATTGCGGCAGTGGAGGAGCGGTAAAGAGAGATTGAAGAAAGGACTGTGTGAAAGAATGAGGGGGTGGGTGAGATGCAGACCGCAGGATATGGACTGGGGGAATTTGGTAACCGAGTTAAGATACAGAGTGAAAAAGAAGTGAAGACATCGTTGAGCTGAAATGTTCAAACGGCTGGGTTCAAATTCTCCCATGTCCTTTTCTGAAAACATATGCTATCAGCTACATTCATAGTGTGAAAAGATAATTAAAATGAACACAAATTATTGGTTTTATAAAAACACATTTGAAGCTATCAGACGCACTTTAAAGTGTCTATTAATTAGGGATTAGAAATGGCCAACTAATTAAACTCAGTATAATAATTTAACTGGTTTCAGGTTGACCTGACCCAGATTGGATGCCTTTCATTCTGATTATAGCAGTGGTGTTTTAAAAGGAATTAATTTTAAGATTTTAACTTTTCTGAGATGGTTTTACTGTGCAAATTGCCCAACAGCTAAACACAGCATGCAGTTCATGTTTTAATTAAAGCACAACTGCTAGACATAAAAAAGGCTTTATTACTAAACTTCACTAAACGACTAGTTGGTTATTGAATAGTGACCCATTCCAACTATCAATATTCCACAAAAATTGTTGGTGCAATTTAGCAACAGAGCTAAAAACTGCTATGGGAGCAGCTCTAATAAAGCAAAAATGCACTGCCTGGAATATCACATGCATCTCTAAACAGATCTAGCAAGTTCGCCTCAGTCCACGGCCTTAAGCGCCCGGCCTACGCAGTCTAGAGCAGACCCAGTGTTTTATATAACTGTCATGAGAAATATCAGAGGGACCAAAAAAAATTCCCATGTCTTAACTTATATAAAATATATATATAAAAGCTTGTGCCGGTGCAGAACCTCTTTTGGCATTAAAAAACTAAAGACAAATGAAAAATGAGCGTTGAAAAGGCGTGGACAAAGTACTTTTTGCGGCTGACCTTATTGCATATGCATTTGTAGGAGATTCCTTTTCAGATGCAAAATGTATGGGAGGAGACTATTTAAATGAATCATGTGAGATGATTTACTAAGGTTTGCGCTCGTCAATTTACTGTTGTTTGCGCCATTATTTTATCGCCCAAAAAGCATGTCTTAAACCAGATGCTAACTGGTTATTAATCGCATTCAAAATAATAGTTTGTGTTTACATAATATATGTCTGTGTACTGGGTATAATTATTATGTATATTTGAATACACACACATACAGTCATGTGAAAATGTTAGGACACCCTTTTGAATTCCATGGTTTTCTGTACCAAAAAAAATCTTCTGTTCCTTGGCAGGTCTTAATTTGGAAAATAAAACCTCAGATGAACAACAACACATGACATATTACACTGTGTCATTATTTATTTAGCAAACATAAAGCCAGAATGGAAAAGCCATGGGTGGCAAAGTTAGGACACCCTTACTGTTAACATAGGAATTAAGAGGGTAAGTAATGGTCAGGCACCGCTAATCAAATGGCTTTGATTAACTGATCACCAGCAAGAGTGATCACCTCTATAAAAACAGAAATGTTGGCAGTTTGCTGATCTGGAGCATTTAGGTGGAAAGACATCTGAAAATATCTTAGAGAAGCAATTGCTGCTGCCATCAATCTGCGAAGGGTTACAAGGCTATTTCCAAACAATTTGAAGTACATCATTCTACAGTGAGGAAGATTATTCACAAGTGGAAGACCCATGAGTTTTTCCATGAGTGGACGTCCCAGCAAATTGCTCAGAAAGTAGTGTAATGCTCAGAAAAATTGCAGACAACCCAATAACTACACCCCACTTTCTACAGGCCTCAGTTAACATGGTAAATGTTAAAGTTCATGACAGCACCATTAGAAAAAGATGGGTCAAGTATGGCATTTTTGGAAAGGTTGCCATGAGAAAGCCTCTTCTCTCTAAAAAAACAAAACATGGCAGCACGGCTTAGGTTTGCAAAGTTGCATCTGAACAAACCATAAGACTTCTAGAACAATGTCCTTTGGACAGACGAGACCAAAGTGGAGATGTTTGTCCATAATGAACAGCGCCAGGTTTGGTGAAAACCAAAAGAGCAGATCAGCACAAACACCTCATAAAAAAAGTCATGCATGCTGGTGGAGGGGTGATGGATTTTTGGGCTTGTTTTGTAGCCACAGTTATTGAGTCGACCATGAACTGCTCTGTACACCAAAGTATTCTAGAGTCAAATGTGAGACCGTTAAAGCTTGGCTAAAATTGGGTCATGGAGCTGGACAATGATCCGAAGATCACCAGCAAATCTACAACAGAATGGCTGAAAAAGAAAAGAATCAAGGTGTTGCACTGGCCCAGTTGAAGTCCAGAACTCATCCTGACTGAAATGCTGTGGCAAGAGCTGTGCATAATCTAATGCCCACAAACCTCAACAAATTGAAGCGATGTTGTAAAGAGTGGACCAAAATTCCTCCAGAATGATGTGAGAGATGAAAATGATTACTTCAAGTTATTGCTACTAAATGTGGATCTACAGGCAATTGAATGATAGGTGTCCTAACTTTGTCATCCATGGTTTTTACATCTTGACTTTATTTTTGCTAAATAATGACAGTGTGATATGTCATGCGTTGTTGTTCATCTGAGGTTTTATTTTCCAAATTTCCAATTTTTTTATTATGTCCTGATACAGAAAACTACTCAGTAGCTTAGATTATTAAACATATTTATCTAGGCATAAAAATCACAAAATGCTGAATGCTGGACACGACTAAGTATTTAAGCTAAGGCCCCATGGGTCCTTTATAGTGCTGGAGGGGGGACACTTCCTGTTTGAGCAGACTTGCAAAACACTTGTTCTTACTGTGCTGCTTTAATACCATGACAGTGGTGTTAATCCACTTTGTCAGTGTTCTGGTCTTGTTCCCTAGCTGCATCAAGCAGAGTCGACAAGCCCCTGGGGTTTTCCATTAGACCCATCAGGGCAACGCCGCATCATCACTGTGGGTGATTCAAGCCTATTGACCACAACCATACTGTCACTCTCTTCCTATTCAAAAGCCACGCTGGGCAAGATGTTCATTTTCCACAGACACTGAAGTAATGCGAAGCATTAATTAAATAGGCAATTGCAAGCAGAAGCAAATCGATTGGAGAATGATCTGATTACAAAGACAGAGCTATTTGATATGGATACACACATCCATTAAGTCTGTTAACGTGCATGAACTTCCCAACATTCACAACACTCAAAGTTCTGGGTGATGGATTCCTAATCAGGGAGCTTCAGATTTATCTGCGTTATTAAAAGCTTTCCCTCTATTGTCGGAGTGCTAATTGAATGAAGATCTGATGTAAATCTGCAACGGATCTTCCTTAAGAACGACTTGCAAAAGTAAGCGATTTAGGCCGAGCGTCTGCTATGAAGTGACTCCATTGTGCATCTCGAAATGGAAATCCTTTGTAATGAACAGATAAGCACATATCCAGAGCAATTACCAACGGCACGGTGGTTTAGCACTGTGGCGGGATAATCAGAGAATCTATTAAATTTAAAATTCAAATTTATTTCATCCTGAAATTCAGGGTACACAGATGTAATTGAACGCTGGATACTAAGGTACACACTAATAGATTGTGGTTATTTCAATTTGCTTGCATTTTGCATATGTTTATGAACTGTTTTGAACAAAATGATGGATTTCCAACTTAAAAGATAGATCGGTAAAATCTAGAGACTTCGGTAAAACTTGAATGTAATGCTATATTACAGCCAAACCAAAAATGACCAGCAAATGTTCCTACTTATGCGAACATCAAACGCGGAACGCTTTGCAGCTTTCACTCAGCAGTATCAAACCCTCAGAAGTCTTTATCTGATGGGACACTCCACGCTGGTGGTTCTGCGGTATCAGGGCATCATCTTTCTCTCAGAGCTGAGTCAGACTAAATCGCCTCATAAGAACAACCTGCATTTTGCTAAATTAGATCATACATCAAAAGGCAGGTAAAGGTGAATGCCTCCCTTAACTTCCATTTAAACTCAGGAGGTGGTGCGATGCATCTTGGGTACACTTACACATATATTTTATGTTGTTTTGATTATAATCAGACAGCTATTTAATGATGCATCATGAGTTTTCTGCATTGCAGCTAACTGTTATTTTTGGAGGCATTTTTGCAGAGCTCCCTGTACAAAATGCTTGATAGCAGTTAATTAAGTTCATTACATAAATATCGCATCTCTGAACGTAAACCAAACAATCAACAGAGGTGTTTGTCCCCATGGAGGCCCTGACTGCTGTGTGAGTAATGAGGGTGTTACATAACCTTGAGTTGAGGGATATTCCCATGTACGTCCTCTTTATACAGACAGATGTGTGATGTCCTCGAACTAAAGCATAAGCAATAGACCTTAGTCAGGGGAGACACCAATTGGATTTTCACACGGACGAATATGAGGCTGTGAGGGATTGACTTACAGTCTTTACCAGGGCCGTGCACAGGGGGGTGGCCCGGTGGCTAGAGCCACTGCCCCTCTGTCCTCATCAGCTGAGGTGCCCCTCTTGCAGTCTATTGTCGCTACCCATCCCCGCTAAAAGTGTCAAGATCCACTGATTCCGCTCCCGTGTTTTCCCGCTTGAGTTTTCCACGCAAAGACAGCAGTTCCAGAATGTCGTCGCATTAACAGTATGCGTTACGATCTGCGGAATTAGTAATTTGGTAGGTTGTTTTTGTATTTCTGTCGGTATTATTTTGCTCCTGATCTTCTAATAGTGTTAATAACTTGCACAAAATACACGTTCTTGGAAGATAATTATAATTCTTGTCTAATCAAGTTTTTGTACCAGATCTGATCTAATATAAATAACACCAACTTTGCTGTTGATGGCACACTTTGTAGAATATATATAGGCCTAATTTCATATAATAGGCCATAAACTGTTACAGAATGTATAAATTACTTTTGATATAATTCGTATTACTATTTATAAGTGTCATTAGAGTAAAATACAAAAAATATTCTAATTATAAATTTTATTTTGACAATTTAGTAGAATAATTGAATAACGGATAACAGAAAAAACTGAATCCCATTAAAAGATAATCTAAGATAATCAGGTTAAGCTAAAGCTTCAAATAAGTTTGTTTATTTTATTTTTTTTATTTCAGTTAACATTTATTTAATTTCAAGTAATGAAGATTTTTGAAATGGTTTTAGTTAACTATTATAACCCTGATACTTTATTGAATATGTGTCAAATACTGGTCTTTCCTCCTGAATATAAATTAAATGGGAATGAAATTAAATACAGTTTATTGTGTAACCAAAAATGAATATATAATGCGTGACTTTTAATGATAAACAAGCTCGAAATACACCCGGACTCTTATTTTGAAATGTCTACGCCTCTGTTGCAGTGGCAGCTGCTCATTCAAGTTCAGATGAGGAGATAAAATATGCATTGTTACAACCGTCTAAAACATATTACTATATAAACATCGTAAAGTAAACATTGTCATTATTCATCAGCATTAGTTCATAAACAATTGCCTGGCATAAATGTGCGCTATTCATTGATTGTGAGCCATTCTGGAGCGCTGGATTGGGGATGCGTGAGTGAGCCTGTAGAAGCGCAACAGCGCCATGTTCTCCAGTGGTTAGATCAGCACGTCCAAATCAAATGTGCGCATCTGTTACACAGGACATCAGTTCTGACTGGATCTCTTCCCTAATCGTCTCTCCCTAACATTTTCGTCTCGTTTTTATTTGTTGACGAAAATCAACTGTCATTTTTGGTTTTTAGTTTTTGTCATCCAACACTAGTTTTTATTTAGTTATCGTCTCGTTTTCGTCAGTGAAAAAAAGGTTGTTGACGAAAATTATGACGAAAATTATTCGTCAACGAAATTAACACTGATTGAGTCCATCAACACCCCAAATACTTGCAGTCCTATAGCTCATCCTGGGTCGACATTTCCTTCAATAACATTAGGCAATTTTGATTTATATGATGTTTAATGTTGATGATCACGTTATTTTACTGCTTACATAGGATCACTTGTTTTTTTGCGACTTTTTCGCCTGTGTTTTGATCAGGAGATTCTGTACTCGTTCAGAAGATGCGTAACAGCACCCCCTAGCATATAACATTGATAACCCGGAAAATTTGGGGGTTTTGGCAGGGAAGCGGTTTCTCACAAATAACGGAAAATTCCGTGTTTGGAAGGGAAAGAGTTAAGGAAGGCTTAATAAAGGCATTCTGAATCGAAGCTTTGCTTTTGTGTAAGAAAAATATCCATATTTTAAACTTTATAAAGTAAAATGTTTAGCTTCCGCCAGACTGCCTTCCATAAAAGCGTAACTTGCGCGACGTAAGGCGTAGCGTTTTAAACTGCGAGAGGCGTTACACTTTCTTCGAAAGTTGAATACGAAAGGCGGTCTGGTGGAAGCAAGATATTTTACTTTATAAAGATTTAAATATGGATATTTTTCTTACACAATCGCATCGCTTCACTTCACTTCAGAGGGCCTTTATTAACCCCCCGGATCAGTGTGGATTGCTTTTATAATGGATGGATTTTGGGGGGGGGCTTCAAATTTTGGGCTCCCATTCACTGCCATTATAATGCTTGGATTAGCCATTTTATTAATATAACTCCGATTGTATTCGTCTGAAAGAAGAATGTCATATACACCTAGGATGGCTTGAGGGTGAGTAAATCATGAGGTAATTTTCATTTTTGGGTGAACTGTCCCTTTAAATATGCAATGAATCAGGCCAAGACTCTCTAGGACATATCACAACATACTTGGATGCAGGAAGTGTTTAGCCTAACATGCCGTGAATTCATTTTTTAAGAGTGATCTTGGGACTGAGAGCAGATCTACAACAGAAGAACTGCACTAGCCAATTCAAACACAGATTTTCTTTTTGATGTCGCTATGAGGTAATTTTCTTTTTATTTGTGAATGCCTCAAGCGGCGATTCAGAACTAAAACAACTATGACTCTTACCACGTCATCACATTACTCGCGCTTCCCCTAATGTGCCTTACACAGATTACTAGAGAGAGACTGATCCCTCAAGCCTTAACACATTGTCTTTGGCTCTTACTTCAAAAACAATGGGAAGTCTTATATAATACTGAGTAAGCTACCAGGTTAATGACGGCCTATGCTTGATGGAAAGAAATTAATGAAGTAAAAAAAAAACAACCAACGGAGAATCAGTAGAGCGGTGGGACCATTCAAGACCACCTTCCCACTCTATTCTTTAATGGCTTTCACCTCTAAAATGCTCCTAGCATTTTGTTCCCAGCTCAACAATGGGGAGCTGACATACACGGATGCGGTCACAAATGTCAGAGGCAAAAACGCTCATTTATAACATTTTAAATTAGACTTCTGGGATGATAACCGGTCACGACATCATTAACGTGCCTGTGATAAAAACCTGTTGTAGCTACAATTTTATACTTGATCACAATTTTAAAGCACATCTGTGAGGGTAAACACACACACACACACACACACACACACACACACACACACACACCTCTAAAATGCAGACTATTATTGTGGCCATAATTGTTTTGACATTTCCAGCATGGCATTAAGAGTTTTGACCTTCAGTCGCAGAAAACACTACCTCAAAAGCCAGATCTCACTACAGGCTGTAATACAGCAACATGCATCACATTTGATTAAACAGAGCCCGTACAATCTTCACATTTTTCATGCATTTGCACCAAAAACAAATAAATAAATGAAAAAAAATGTATTTAATGCTTGGCATCAGATATTCCCGCTTTGAGACTCAAAAAGAAATTAGTCATCCTGAGAAAATAATTACGCTCCTAACTAGATGGTACTAAATTTATCACGTCTAATTAAACATTAACATTTTAAAATACATTTTTTTGTTCTGCTTGCCACAATAGAGATGATTAACTCATCTCGTCCCATTAATACAAAATCCTGTACTTTTGACCCTGATGTGTTCCTTAAGATGGCTGAATAATCAACCCCTCCTCTGGTTCTGGATGCTGATGAGTCCCTTGCAGGATATTGCAGTGCTGTTTATAATTTTTCTGCATATTGTATAATAAGCAACCCCGATATTTTCAACAAGACAGGGTCACATTGAGAGCTTATACTCCACAAGTGTCTGTATAATTATGCAGACAAATGCAATCCTTGAGATGTGTCAGCATATGCCAGATATGCCAGGTAAAATTGTGCTATTTAAGTGTTTTTTTTACAGCCTGAGGCCTTCAATTACACCCTAGATACCATATCGAAACTACAATATATGCTGTAAGGCCCTTAAATACAAGGATAAAGGGGACGGAGGATCTACTACAATTCAATTCTCCACCCACTACTGTCCACCTCAGCTTTCAATAAAAAGGCTGAGATTAAACCTGCACCGTGAGTCACTATGTCTACACCTTTAAAGGACATCTCACAAGCTAATCCGCCAGAGGCAGGACAGGCTGCCAAAGCTCTGACCTATAACATCTGCTTTGATCCATCAGATTTCAACAGACTGCTGGTGAAAAGCAGCATCTGATTCCCTTAGTATCTAAATGCAGGGCTATAGGTAGATATACAAGTACAGATATTGTTCACTTAAATAGAATGAAATGAAAATGCTGAAACTGTGGCAAGGAGAGATAAGTGACCTAAAGAAACATGATAAATTGATCAAGGCATACTGTTAATCACTACTGTTTTTTTGTTAAAATGTACACAGTGTTTTATATCATTAATATAAATGAAGAAATTGCCAGATCATACTTTTGATAAAACGATTACATTTATCATTTTGTATTTATATATTTGATATATAAAGATATTTTCTCTTTTATTATTATTCTAGGCATATGAATCTATTTTGTGTGTTAGCAAGCAATTTTATTATGTTTCATGTTAACACATACATGCCTGGTTTCACAGACAGTGCTTAGATTAGGCCAGGATTAGACCTTAGTTCAATTAGGACATTAATTTAAAGGTGCAGTGTGTAATATTTATGAGAATCTATTGACAGAAATGCAATTTAATATGCATAACTATGTTTTCAGTGATGAACCATTGTTTTTTTATTACCTTAGAATGAGCCATTTCTATCTACACACTGCAGGTCCCCTTACATTGAAGTCGCCATTTTGCGCCGCAGAAAGAGCGCCTACGCCACGCCTAAAAATGTGTGTGGGGGGGGGGGGGGGGGGGGTCCTTGTAATTTCTGACTTATAACAAAAAATAGAACAATGTCTAAAAGCTGATATGTGACAAGGTGTACAACAAACAAGCTAAAGAAACACAGAAGTACGTTTTTATAAGTTGTCGACCCCCAAAAAACGAGCGTTTAAGGAGACAAAAGTGCATTCAGGAAATAAGAGTGAAGCATCAGCAGGAAGAATGGGTACATTTTGAGATCCTGACACTCAGTATGCCTACGTGTGCAGTAAACATTTTATCACTGTTAAGTCAAATATCCAAATGTCAGTTTTATATATGATATTTCCTGATGCTGATTATGTTCCCCTCCAGTGGGCGTAGTTCTCAGTGTAATATAACATGTCGCGCTCTGTCTCAATTGCCTGTATCCACTTTTGTGTCCTTAAACGCTCGTTTTTGGGTCAACAGCTTATAAAAACTTCTGGGTTTTCAGTTCTGGGTTTCGCTCTGTCTCTATGTTTCTACAGTAGCCCTAAACGGACCAACTGCTCTACAAAGCGCTAGCTACTCTCTGCTGTCTCAGACGATGACATCTTTGTCCTGTGTCGACCACCGTAGCCTCTCTATGTGCTTCGAAAGGGAGGGGTGAGCAGTGGGCGGTTGCACATTACTGATGTGCATCTTGGGACATTACAATGGTACAGACATATTTTAAGATATGTCAGTGCAAGTTGCATTCAGTTAAAACAGCTCAAACATGCATTTTTAGTCTTGGATAATGTTCATGTCTTGTGGTTTTAACATGTATCCCTGTGCAAAGCTTTTTCTTAAGTACTTTATTGTAAACAGAAACTCTTGTTTGTTTTTGTAAACTGAGTGACAAGTCAAAATTACTTTCTGTAGTAATCAATATGCTGTAAATAGAGCTTAAGTTATATTGAATCTGTAAAATTAGTTTCAATTGCCCAGTAGGTTTTTTGATTTAAAGCTAATCAAAAAAGACTGACTGGGTTTTTGAGATGAATTTACAGTTGATCACAATATAAGGTGGATCAAAAACCCATTTCTGCACAAAAACAGCATTACTATGACCTCATGACACAGTCAACATCTCACCAATCAGGCACAGTTGGATTCACTCTCTTGCCCACCTGCAGGAGACCAACATGGGTGGTAACCGAGCAGCCTGAGGGATGACACCAGACTGAACAGTAATTTACTTTGATAGCCCACAATGCTCTTGGCACTCTTGAGAATGCCAGGGCTGCTGTGTGCATCCGTGAAAGACTCCCTTTGTGACAGGGAAAAAAGCCAGCTATAAGCTTGGACTGGACTTAATAGAAACGCTCTTGCAGAAAACCATTCAGTTACCACCCATCCAAGCTCATTGATCCAGTGATGGCCTTCTGTTTCTACTCGTGTTAATGTAAATGTGTCCTTAGCTGAAGGACGGGGTCGCATGTCTGTACTGATATGGTTGCAAACAACCGAGGGAAAAAAAGACCACAAAATGCAAATAATAAAATCAAATGTGTAATATAAAAATAATAAACCTGGGCTCACTGAACAAAATGAAGCCACATCCATAAGCGTCAGATTGATTTGTGCTGGCTATGATCAATATCTTTGATATTCAATCAATATAAAATGTACATTAATTTCCTGTTAACATTTCTTTATATAACTATTTAAAAAATAGTTATTATTATTATTATTATTAATAAGAGTAAAAAATAAATAACATGGAAATGAATGTATAATAATTATTATTTTTACTTTCCCCAATATAATTTATTATGAGGGAGTTACATATCTGTCCACTGCAAAACCAGTATCATACTCAGTATCAATTGATACCAATTAAAACTATTAATAAAATAATTGTTAAATATGTAAAATACATAATATGCCTACACTTTTATATGACCTAATACATAAATATAGCCTGTAAGCTTGGAAATAAATGATAAAATCTGAATACTATAAGAACCTGCGGTGACACAAACACTGGTGATTATCTGGAAAGGTCTTTTTAAAGCATTACCCCTCACTTTCAACTCAGGAAGTGACATATAAGGAACCCCCAGGTTCAGTCATGTGTGCTTTTTTTGTTGTCATGGCAACATTTCCAAAATGGTGGCGTGTCTGGTAAGCGCATGTTGCATTATCAGCTATTTTTAAAATGCTTGTTTTTATTACTAAAGGTATGTTTCAACCCCTCCAACAATTCTAATGTTTTAATAACATATCCTAAATTACACTTAAAGGTGCACTATGTAACTTTTCCATCCGCTAAAGGTCGCCTATTCAAAACAAAAGCCTTGCTTGATCACGGCAAGTTTGAGCGCAGAATCTTGGGACATGTGGTCTTCACCTCACAGCCGGTGGAAAAGAATCGGGATAGGATTTGGGCAGAAATCATGTTCATGGATGCGATTATTAACGTTACTGTAGTATGAAGCAGAGCAGGACCGAGTGTTGTGGGAGCTGAGCAAGGCCGCTGGAGCGACTGTTAATAAGAAGAACGCAACACACACCTTGCGAGCAGCGGGACTTTTATTATGCCACAGTTGCCGGCGCCATTTCCGCTTTTCCGGTTATGAGTATGAGGTAATGTTTTATCATATTAGATACATCTAAGTGTGTTGAAAATGAAGTTATGACGTTACTCTGTGCGATCGCTCGGCGGCTGCTATGACACTTGTTGTACACTGCAGTGAGAGTAAAGCGTTTCTGAAAAATAAAACCAGAAACCGAGGGTAACGCAGATATGACGCAATAGACAGACGACTACCTCACACGTCCCGGTTCCTTGGTTAAAATAGCAATTTTCTCACGATTTACAAATAGTTGGAACTATTAGGGATATTGTAAGTAATCAACTGAACAAAATATATAACAGTGGCCTAGTGGTTTTTGGATATTTTACTGCAAAAATGTTACATATTGCAGCTTTAACCTGATTTTAATACATTTCTTAAACAAACTGATATAAAACAAGTTACAAAAATATTGTGGTGACATATATGTCACATCTAGCCTGGCGTCGTCATACTCAATTCTAGTCAGAATACGAGTCTGATACTGCTCCATTGGGCTGTGATTATGGGGCGTGTTTCAACCAAACTAGGAAAGACATCAATTGGATAGACCTACAACCAATCAGAGCAATGGAGTGACGCATAGTTGTCAACAGAACTCAACTGCACGCACGCTGGAAGAAGTAAAAGAAGATGAGTGTAAACAATCTTTGCCGGTGTTGTAAAAAAGAATTTGAGGATACAAGGAGTACTTACCAACACAATCATCATTTTTGAAAGAAATAGTAAAGGTGAATGCATATACGAACAAGTTTTCCATTTAGGATTAGAACGAATTCAACCCAAGTGCTCTTTGGTGACGTGAATGTTTACGTTACAGTTTATCATCTGTCCATCATCGTATAAAGCCCGCCCTGACAATTTCATTGGTCCGAACAACTCCTGTTCAGGCATAGTTGCTCCACAATGGATCAAGTCCAGACCGAATTTCCCGAACTAAATTGTTGTGGGCGGGGCTAAATTCGGCTGGCATCCAGGCTTTGTCACATCGGGCTGTTAACATTAAAACAGTAGGTGGAATTTTGATGTGACGTATTTGTCACATTAAGAAAAATGATAATGAGCTGCTCAATTAATTTCGCTTATTAAATTATTTTAGTGTTATATATTTTCTGATGCTCATTTCAAAGCATATTTTAACAAATGTAAGCATAAAGATAATGTCAAATTAATTACATTATTAAAGGAACACGGCGACTTTTTGGGACTTTAGCATTTTCACCATATCCCCCAGACTTAGATAAAATTATACATACCATTCTCATCGCTGTGCGTGCCATAACTCTGTCTGACGCACCCACCACTAGCCTAGCTTAGCACAAAGACTGGAGGTAAACGGCTCCAGCTAGCCTACTGCTCAATAAGTGACAAAATACATTTTAAAATAAAAATAAAGATAATTGAAAATAAAATTTCCTATTTACATGTTGTGATGTGTATAGTTACATCGTGTACTAAGACTGATGGAAAATGAAATGTTGTGATTTTCTAGACCGATATTGCTAGGAACTATACTCTAATTCCTGCGTAATAAATCAAAGAACTTTGCTGCCGTACCATGGGTGCAGCGGCACAATGATATAACGCAGCGCCTGAAAATAGGCTAAATTCAGTCAACATAACCATCGTGACAACCTGCTTGCACAGAGAGCATGCCAGGGACTATTTTCAGGCGCTGCGTAATATCATTGCGCCGCTGCACCCTGAGCAGTAGGCTAGCTGGAGCCATTTACCTCCAGTCTTTGTGCTAAGCTAGGCTAGCAGTGGGTGCGTCAGACAGAGTTATGGCACGCACGGAGATGAGAATGGTATGTATGGATTTATCTAACTCTGGGGAATAAGGTGAATAAGCTAAAGTTCCATAAAGTCGACATGTTCCTCTAATTAAATGTAAATGTTTTATCTTTTTTGGAGTGAGAATAACATGAATAGATTCAAGAAAAAAAACTTGATGTTCAGAATCCCCCGAAGATTATCCAGGGAGATGACAGTGAGTATCAGGGATGTGACAGTGACTCGGATGAAGATATTGATGACCCTGATTACACTTCTAGCTAGAAAGACATGGAGGATAATGAGTCTGATTCAGACATTACCAGATCAAGTGATTTATTAGCACAACCAAACAAAAACTCTGGGAAGAAAAAGTACAACCAGCCAGAGTAAAAAATGACAATTTTCTTGGAGAAATGGGTCTGCACCTAATGCCAAGAAATCGTGCATACTGGGAAAATGACACAAGGTGTCCCATGGTGGCTGACAACATGTCACACAACCGTTTTAAGACCCTGCTAGCATGTCTACATTTCACTGACAACAATGATTCGTCAAATCGGCAAGCAGGGGATAAGTGTTGGAAGATCCGTCATTTTTAATAATATGCATCATTTTGATATATGTTGTGGAAAAGAAAAGAAACAGAAAAAAATGTTATTTAGCAACCAAAAAAATGACAAAATGTATTTTTTTCAACAGAGAAATAAACGCCCATTGTAACATATATGTAACATTAAAAAATGTATCATAAACGCCCAATGTCACATATATGTAACATTACAGATCTTTCACAAGGAGGGGTTGTATTTAAAAAAACAACTGCTGAAACATGTTATAATGGTATATATGGTCTGCTTTAAATGCCCCATAATTTTCATATAAGGAGAAATTGGTCCGGGTTCTTATGATTGCTGTTTAATAAAACTATTCAAGTGTAAATGCTATCATAATTTTAACTAAAACATACAAAATAAGGCAAAATCTAAATATAGGCCCAATAGGCACAATATACCCTTTGACGCATGACGTCCACTGGAGTGGACAGATGTATTTTCTGTCACAGAAAAAAATCTACAAGAAAAATATTATTAAAATCTGGATAAAAGTATTTCTATCATCTTATTTAGCTGAAAAAATCTTTTTGTTCCTGTCTGGTTTTCTGAGAATAAAAGGATTTAACACATACTCCTGAGGTACTTGGTGCATCGCCTCTGCCATTTTGAATGTGTGATGTAATATCTCAAAACAACAAAGAGATACAAAGACAATAATTAAATGGAATCATGGAAAACCTTTTGGGGGTTCGCCACTTGGAGGTTTGGGACATGGTACTAAAACTTAAATGGTTCAAAATGTCTACTGTAGTGGATGCCATGTATGAAAGGGATAATAATATTTTTGAATTTAATGCAAGGTTTTATTGTTGTTAGTGCTATTATTATATATAAACAATCAATCAAAATTGAAATGAATATGTATAATTAATACTACTACTGCAACTTCTAATCATCATTGAACAAATCATCAACAAAACACACGGTATTGTTATTAAATAATAAAAATGCTTTCATTAAAATAAGTATTCCTATTATGTATTTCACTTTAATATTTTTATTTTAAGTACGTTTTTGGTAACTTGTACAATAAAGCTTTTTGTACTTTGTTGGGTTGATGTCTAATGCACAATATGGGTCCTGGCTGTCACACATCAACAGCACCTGAAAATAAAGCTGTTGCCAACCAGTTGCTAGTGATAACTGATTTGAATCTTGGAGTCCACTGAGCACATTGGCAGGCACAGGATTGAGTGCAGCTTTCAGTCAGCCTACTGTATTTGGTCTGTAGCTGCCTTATCGATTATCTGTTCTCTGCATAATTAACACCTTCGCCAAAGGCTCCGGGGCCAATCCGAGTGAATTCCCACAGAGATGCTCACTCTCACATCCACGTCATAGGCACAGTCACAAACCCAGAGCACGAAGCAATGAGTCAACGCTCCCATGGCACAATAATGATGGTATAGCTCGCTCGCTGATGCACGGTGACACATTTCCGAGTGAGATCTAAAAAGAAGTGACAACTGAAAGCTACGAACATAAAATACATGATTAGATCGCTTTTAACTCGGGTGTAGCATCAGTACAGCCAAGTGTGTAAGCTACTCTTCTTGAATGTTTCTTTTTCTAGCATTTATAGGATATCCTAATCTTCTTAATTACTTGCGTAAAATAAAACATGTGATTTAAATAAACCAACAATACACCAAACCTAATGAACTTGAACATGAATAGCAGCCTCTTAAAGTTAAATGACTCCAGGCATGACTGCAGGGGAATTCTTCCAATCAGCATGTACGATATTGATGTTAATGAGGGCATTTGCATTTCTGCCAAAATATGTGTTAAAACTGAAATAAGGCAAGAAAGAGTGCTTATTTTTTAAGGCTCTATTTTTCTAAGCATTTGTATGGAAGCTGGTTTCCGACACAGAATAAAAAATTAAACAAGGTAATTGGGACTTTTTATCTCACAATACTGACTCAGAATAGCGAGTTTATATCTCGCAATTCTGACTTTATACCGCAATTCTGACTTTATATCTCGCAATTCTGACTTTATACCGCAATTCTGACTTTATATCTCAAAATTCTGACTTTATACCACAATTATGACTTTATATCTCACAATTCTGACTTTATACCACAATTATGACTTTATATCTCGCAATTCTGACTTTATATCTCAATTCTGACTTTATATTTCGCAATTCTGACTTTATATCTCAATTCTGACTTTATATTTCGCAATTCTGACTTTATATCTCGCAATTCTGATTTTATATCTCACAATTCTGACATTATACCGCAATGACTTTATACCGCAATTCTGACTTTATATCTCATAATTCTGACTTTATATCTCGCAATTCTGATTTTATATCTCAATTCTGACTTTACATCTCGCAATTCTGACTTTATATCTCAATTCTGACTTTATATTTTGCAATTCTGACTTTATATCTCGCAATTCTGACTTTATACCACAATTATGACTTTATATCTCACAATTCTGACTTTATACCGCAATTCTGACTTTATATCTCAATTCTGACTTTATATTTCGCAATTCTGACTTTATATCTCGCAATTCTGACTTTATATCTCGCAATTCTGATTTTATATCTCACAATTCTGACTTTATACCACAATGACTTTATATCTCATAATTCTGACTTTATATTTCGCAATTCTGACTTTATATCTCAATTCTGACTTTATATTTTGCAATTCTGACTTTATATCTCAATTCTGACTTTATATTTCGCAATTCTGACTTTATATCTCAATTCTGACTTTATATCTCGCAATTCTGACTTTATATCTCGCAATTCTGATTTTATACCACAATGACTTTATATCTCATAATTCTGACTTTATATTTTGCAATTCTGACTTTATATCTCAATTCTGACTTTATATTTCGCAATTCTGACTTTATATCTCAATTCTGACTTTATATCTCGCAATTCTGACTTTATATCTCGCAATTCTGATTTTATATCTCACAATTCTGACTTTATACCACAATGACTTTATATCTCATAATTCTGACTTTATATTTCGCAATTCTGACTTTATATCTCAATTCTGACTTTATATCTCATAATTCTGACTTTATATCTCGCAATTCTGACTTTATATCTCACAATTCTGACTTTATATCTCAATTCTGACTTTATATTTCGCAATTCTGACTTTATATCTCAATTCTGACTTTATATTTCGCAATTCTGACTTTATATCTTGCAATTCTGATTTTATATCTCACAATTCTAACTTTATACCGCAATTCTGACTTTATATCTCACAATTCTGACTTTATATTTCGCAATTCTGACTTTATATCTCACAATTCTGACTTTATATTTCGCAATTCTGACTTTATATTTCGCAATTCTGACTTTATATCTCACCATTCTGACTTTATATCTCACCATTCTGACTTTATATTTCGCAATTCTGACTTTATATTTCGCAATTCTGACTTTATATCTCACCATTCTGACTTTATATCTCAATTCTGACTTTATATCTCAAAATTCTGACTTTATATCTCACCATTCTGACTTTATATCTCACCATTCTGACTTTATATCTCAAAATTCTGACTTTATATCTTGCAATTCTGACTTTATATCTCAATTCTGACTTTATATCTCAATTCTGACTTTATATCTCGCAATTCTGATTTTATATCTCAATTCTGACTTTATATCTCAAAATTCTGACTTTATATCTCAAAATTCTGACTTTATATCTCAATTCTGACTTTATATTTCGCAATTCTGACTTTATATCTCGCAATTCTGACTTTATATCTCACAATTCTGATTTTATATCTCACAATTCTAACTTTATACCGCAATTCTGACTTTATATCTCACAATTCTGACTTTATATCTCGCAATTCTGACTTTATATCTCACAATTCTGACTTTATATCGTAATTCTGACTTTATATTTCGCAATTCTGACTTTATATCTCACCATTCTGACTTTATATCTCACCATTCTGACTTTATATTTCGCAATTCTGACTTTATATTTCGCAATTCTGACTTTATATCTCACCATTCTGACTTTATATCTCGCAATTCTGACTTTATATCTCCCAATTCTGACTTTATATCTCCCAATTCTGACTTTATATCGTAATTCTGACTTTATATTTCGCAATTCTGACTTTATATCTCACCATTTTGACTTTATATCTCGCAATTCTGACTTTATATCTTCCAATTCTGACTTTATATAGTAATTCTGACTTTATATTTCGCAATTTTGACTTTATATCTCACCATTCTGACTTTATATCTCGCAATTCTGACTTTATATCTCCCAATTCTGACTTTATATCTCCCAATTCTGACTTTATATCGCAATTCTGACTTTATATCTCGCAATTCTGACTTTATATCTCCCAATTCTGACTTTATATCTCCCAATTCTGACTTTATATCGCAATTCTGACTTTATATCTCACCATTCTGACTTTATACACTCTAAAAAAATTGTGCTATATGGTACTAAAAATCTTGGTGCTTCAGTGGTTCTTCAGTGGTTCTTCAGCGGTTCTTTGGCTGAGGTGCTATATACCACCGCTGTCATATACAGAACATGTTAAGATATGGTGCTATATAGCACCAAAAGTGGTTCCCCTATGATTACGAGCCAAGAACCACTTTTAGTGCCATATAACACCATTTTTTGCAATTGCGAGTTCATATCTTGCAATTCTGAGAAAAAAAAGTCGGAATTGCGAGATGTAATTTATTTATTTTTTTCAAATGTTTTATTATGTGGCGGAAACAAGCTTTCCTACATTTGGACCAGATAAGTGTCAGTTATATTTTGTACCATGTACTGCAGGTCGAACCAAAAAAGACAATGTGAAAAAGGACCTCAAGCAGCAGGCAAGGTATCAAAGTCTGAAAAGAACAAGGTTTGTGGGAATTTTGTCTTATAGGAAGGTCAGGGGATAGGGATTTTGTTTCCACGAAAGCAAGCAAACACACACACACACACACTGCAGCTCTCTATAGTGAATGTCATAACTGAGCTATGGGTTCATTCAAATAGCGACCAGAAGCACTGATGCCTTGATATCAAATCAATAGAGCCTGGTTGTGATTATCTAGTTGGTCATTTGACTGAGAGTAAAAGGATAAGACGTGACAATAGAGGCTGATGGAAAGTGGGTGGAGAGAAAACAATTTCAAAGGGGGCAGCATTTTAAAGCCCTGATGAGGAGGCTGTCAAGCGATTATAGGACAGGTATTGACTGCTGCAGAACTAACATTCACATAAGAGGAACTATAGGAGACCTTTCTCAGAATTAAAATTGAATATAGCAGACTAAGGAATAGTCAGACATGTAAATGACATCAGCCTTTGCTGACAGAACTGAACGAGAATGAAAATATTGTACTCACGCAATTAAACTGAAACTTCTTTATGTATCACTAGAAACATTGAATTCCCATTGAGTGCATTGCAACTGAGGAAATATAGCACGACACTTTTATTTGCTATACTCAAAAACAGTCTTACTGATTACTAATTGCTCACTAAATATGTAAACTTCATTGTTTACATATTTACTTCATTGATAATCACATTAAATTTTTCAAATATGTTGTCTTTATGTTTCAAATATGTTGTCTTTATTATTCCATGGTTATTTGCTACACTGTAAAAAAATAAATACAAAAAACGAAAAGTGTACTGCCAGGACATTATCCAGTAATTTTACAGAAATTTCCATTAACCCTTAAAACACAAACTAATGCAATGTGTAATTCAAAATACAGGTAAAACACCTGTAAAAAAAACAATATGCAAAATTCCTTCTTATTTATAGTCTTGAAAATATACAGCTTCCTTTGTATTTACCATATTTGGGGTCCTTGGCATCAAATAGTCTAAAAACCATTTGAACAAGATGACTTATCTGTACAGTAACAAAATGTAGCCAGTAAAATGAGTTTAATCTCAGAAGAAATTACAATATTTTTTCTAGCAGCATGTAGGGCATCATGGTAGAAAGTCTGGATTTCCCTGATTTGATGTGTTTCTCAGAGGAGAGACTCCTCTTGATTTAGCTCCTAACACAGTGAGGGGCACAGTAAGGTCCTCGGCTCACCGCAATACCTCAAGCTAAAGAGCCGTCTTGCATCTGACTCATCATGATGAAGGACCCAATAACTTTTTCCCCACGTTTGTCCCTCTAGGTTTTGGCTGTGTATAGAGCTGATCTGTGAATGATTTAAGATAATGCCTCTCAGCGTGCAGAAAAAGAGCACATGACCTTGCCCTGAGTGACAGCGATATGAACTACCTACATATATAAATACAATCCTTACAGTTGCATGCTCAGCCTTAATATAAAATAAATACATCATGAAATATTTTGTTTGATTTGTTGATAAATCTTTTACATGTTGATACAAGATTGCTCTGTTCAAATTTTACATACAATTTGTACATTATTGTAAACTAAAATGTTGCTTCTGCATGTCGACTAAAATTATAAGCATTTCATTCCAATTAAATGGACTAAAAGTAATTAATATGATGACAAAATATTGACTAAATTTAGGTTCCATCACGTTTTTATGCACATTTTGAAGTTTCGCCACAGAAACGAGTGAAGGAAACGCCACATTTCGCAAAACAAATTCGGCAAAACGTTTTTACGCTCGCTTGAGGTGGTTTTGACTTGTGCGAAAAAGAGTTATAATAGAGATATAATACTGGGAGATGGAAATTTTCCGCATTTGCCGAATAAATTCTGACGTAGCGAACATTAAACCCACATCAATCGTCTGTTTCCCCTGATGGGGACATTCTAAAATGCTTAATGTACTAAGAACGGGATATTAAAAGACCAAACTCAAACCAAATAAAACACCCTCAGCTTAACCTTAACATGAAAAACACTTAATGTGGCTTAAGAAAGTGTTATTAAAAGACCAAACTAATAAAGCATACTAAGTGCAGAAAAGCAGATGAGCCCAGAATATAACGAAAGAACTCAAATTTGTGTTCAGGGTGAGAGAGCTTGCTGGAGTAGTTCTCCCTCTGTGTTTATGACAATATAAGTGTGAATGCAGATTTGCTTTTTGCAAATCACTAAACCTGCCTGTGTTTTATTAATAATGTATGATGTATTTTTATAACTGTTGGTCCATTAAGCTAGCCTGGCTCCGCCCTCCTACGTACTTCCGCTCAATTTTCAATTTCCTTCAGTACTCCGTCTGGGATTGCGGTATATTCTCTGGTTTTCTCCAATCAAATTTTAACTGGTCCAATCAGCGAACATAGGGAGTGGCTGAGAACGATGACATTGATGTCTTGCACAAGTTTGAGATGACCAAACGTTAGCGATTGGTTATGGCAGGTCCAGAGTGGCTCTGGGCAGATCCAATAGTTTCAAACTTCAACGGAGTACCCGCCTTCAAGGAAGTTAACGCTTGTCAATGGAGAGTGGCCAGACGCTCTGTACAGATGAAATGTAAGAGAGTCTGGTAGGACCAGTCTACCATTAAGCCTCATTATAAGCGATTTCTTGGTTTTCTATGGGAGAAAAAGTTTAACGTGAAATGAAACGCGCTGCGTGCATATTCTGGACTCATCTGCTTTTCTGTACGTAGTATGCTTTATTAGTTTGGTCTTTTATAACCACTTTCTGAAGCCACATTAAGCGTTTCGCGTTAAGGTTAAGCTCAGGGAGTTTTATTTACTGTTGGTTACTAAGGTTCCCTTTCGAAAGGGAACTCGCGCTGCGTCAGCGTGTCTGAACTACTATCGAATCACGGCAATCCTATTGACCGGCGACAGCTTATGATGTCATCAAGGTGCGACCAGGAAGTATATAAGGGCGCCTTGCCAACATGACACCGCTTCTTCGTCTTCAGGGACTGTTTTGTCTGAATGCTTTGAGTTCACCTCCCTGTCCATGGCGGCGGTATATCGTTCCACGTAGCGTCAGCTGACGCAGCGCGAGTTCCCTTTCGAAAGGGAACGTCTCAGTTACGTATGTAACCCTAGTTCCGGGAACGAGACGTTGCGTCGCTTTGCCATGCCTCAGGGCTTGCCTGCCAAACAGTCCCTTCAGACGAAAAGCGGTGTCATGTTGGCAAGGCGCCCTTATATACTTCCTGGTCGCACCTTGATGACATCATAGGCTGTCGCCGGTCAATAGGATTGCCGTGATTCGATAGAAGTTCAGACACCTGTCACACTGGAGGCGTTCCCCGTAGCGTCAGCTGACACAGCATCTCGTTCCCTGTTCTCAGGGAACTAGGGTTACATACGTAACCGAGAAGTTTTGCGAACTTTGAAAAGATTTGCTTCATGTTTTGAAGGAAACCCAGCTAGTGTCTTCAGTGTCTTTAGATGAAAATGACGAAAACCATGTAAAAATAATTTATTTAAAATTATAAATTATAAAAATATCTACAATCAAATACTTGGTAACACTTTAAAATAAGGCCTCATTACTTATTATATTAATTAGTTACATTTAGTTATTATTTGTTAATGCTAATTCACAAAGCATGAATGTTAACAAATATAACTTTTGATCTTAAAAAACAATGTAGTACTAAATGTCGAGATTAAAATGAACTAAGATTAATAAACGCTGTACAGCTATTGTTCATTCTTAGTTCATGTTAACTAATGTTTACAAATGTCATCATTTAATCATCATAGAGCTAACGCAATTTATACAAAACACAATGTATATATCCTCTGGGATAAGCCAGTGTTTAGACTCTTGCTCAAGGGCACAACTCAGAAATACTTACATTTCACAGATTGTACTTTGAACAACAGCCCTCTGCGTTATCAGACGTGACCTTTACTATATATGCCATCACAACCTATAGCTTATGAAATGCCTTAAGGGTGAACATGGTTTCTCACTGAACACTGGTTTCACCAGTTGCAACATTTTTTTGTTGATCCTGGAACAACATTCCAGATATGAGGGACAAGTTTACAGTTTATGTCAATTTTAGGCTTACAACCAGGGTTAGGTGCTTCTACATCAGTGTTATTCACCAATCGTTTCCCTCTGATTTTAGGGATAAGTTATGGTTAGGTTTAGGGGTAGGGATAGGACTACATTTTCAGGCAAAATATGATCCAGGAACATGTCCAACAAAATCACGGTGACCATGTATATTATAACATAAAAGCATTATTCTCATGGAAGGACAATGATTATGAAAACACATAAAACGTGAACAGCAACAAACAAGGTGAATTACATAACATTGCATTGGAGAGACTGCACTGAAATATAAATGTGGACAGTGAAGGAAACTGCATAGGATCAAGAATAAATGAAAGGATCTTCTCTGGTGTCAAGA
The DNA here is from genome assembly GCA_023566225.1 of Romanogobio albipinnatus. Taxonomy (NCBI): domain Eukaryota; kingdom Metazoa; phylum Chordata; class Actinopteri; order Cypriniformes; family Gobionidae; genus Romanogobio; species Romanogobio albipinnatus. The sequence goes on along the minus strand of CM042245.1, from coordinate 46,406,269 downwards.
GTGAGGACAGCGTGGGTCGTGTAACTGTGTTTACAGAGAATCATTTCCTCATTTGTTCAGAAAAGATCATGTTCTACTCGAGTGGGCAGGTAGATGATACTAAATAAATCATCTGTGGGCTTCTGGTTTCTGTTACTTGGGAATGTAAATGTGTTCGGCTACTTTTGGTGGAATTAAGTATGTTACGGTGAGATGTCAAAAGCTTTTCAGGTGCCTACACTTTAAACTGTGTGATTCCTGGGACTACTGTACATTATATTACTGTACATTTGAGAGAACACTTTAAGTGTAATAAGTCAAACTTTTAGAGTGACAGGCGATTCTGACCAACATGTCAGCTGGTTTCTGGGGTCTGCTCTCACTGATTTTCATAGTACACTTTGAAATGTCTGTAAAAATAGGGCCCAATATACTGGTAATATGAATGGATTTTTCACAGGTGGTTTTCCTGTATTTTAAATTACACATAGCATTGTGTTTGCGTTTTGAGGTAGAAGGAAATGTCTGTAAAATTCACAGATAATGTCCGATAAGAAAATTACCCGTACCTTTTCTGTATTGACCAAAAAGAAAAAAAGAGATATTTTACAAAATACATTCTATTGTGTTCCACAGAAGACAGAAAGTCTTGCAGGTTTTGAACAACAAATTTGGAACATGTATTCACAGGTTTCGATAGCTTAATTCAAGTAATATATTACGCAATTGTCACATTCAGTTCTAGAGTAGAAAAATGTCTGCTAGATATATTTCTAATAGTTATTTTTTACCAAAATGAATGTTTTAATGAATATGAAAATATTTGAAGTAAAGACTGTCAGCCTCAACCCTTTATGAGTAGACAAACAGAAGTTCCAGGTCAGGAAAGATCAGAGGAAGAGACACAAAAACACTTTTATCATTAATGGACAGTCCCTTTAGTAGAGCACTTATACGTCTTTGATTCAATTCAGTCACAGCACTTCCGTCAGATTAAAAAAACAACAAAGGTCAGACTATTGTGCTTGTGTTTTACACCCAAATAGGCAGAAATTAACACTGCATTTTCTGCAATTGCAATTTTATTCACATTTAGTGCTATCAGTTCATTTTGGACTTACAGTGAGGAAAATAAGTATTTGAACACCCTGCTATTTTGCAAGTTCTCCCACTTAAAAATCATGGAGGGGTCTGAAATTGTCATCGTAGGTGCATGTCCACTGTGAGAGACATAATCTAAAAAAAAAAAATCCAGAAATCACAATGTATGATTTTTAACTATTTATTTGTATGATACAGCTGCAAATAAGTATTTGAACACCTGAGAAAATCAATGTTAATATTTGGTACAGTAGCCTTTGTTGGCAATTACAGAGGTCAAACGTTTCCTGTAGTTTTTCACCAGGTTTGCACACACTGCAGGAGGGATTTTGGCCCACTCCTCCACACAGATCTTCTCTAGATCAGTCAGGTTTCTGGCCTGTCGCTGAGAAACACAGAGTTTGAGCTCCCTCCAAAGATTCTCTATTGGGTTTAGGTCTGGAGACTGGCTAGGCCCCGCCAGAACCTTGATATGCTTCTTACAGAGCCACTCCTTGGTTATCCTGGCTGTGCTTCGGGTCATTGTCATGTTGGAAGACCCAGCCTCGACCCATCTTCAATGCTCTAACTGAGGGAAGGAGGTTGTTCCCCAAAATCTCGCAATACATGGGCCCGGTAATCCTCTCCTTAATACAGTGCAGTCGCCCTGTCGCATGTGCAGAAAAACACCCCCAAAGCATGATGCTACCACCCCCATGCTTCACAGTAGGGATGGTGTTCTTGGGATGGTACTCATCATTCTTCTTCCTCCAAACACGTTTAGGGGAATTATAACCAAAAAGTTCTATTTGGTCTCATCTGACCACATGACTTTCTCCCATGACTCCTCTGGATCATCCAAATGGTCATTGGCAAACTTAAGACGGGCCTTGACATGTGCTGGTTTAAGCAGGGGAACCTTCCGTGCCATGCATGATTTCAAACCATGACGTCTTAGTGTATTACCAACAGTAACCTTGGAAACGGTGGTCCCAGCTCTTTTCGGGTCATTGACCAGCTCCTTCCGTGTAGTTCTGGGCTGATTTCTCACCTTTCTTAGGATCATTGAGACCCCACGAGGTGAGATCTTGCATGGAGCCCCAGTCCGAGGGAGATTGACAGTCATGTTTAGCTTCTTCCATTTTCTAATGATTGATCCAACAGTGGACCTTTTTTCACCAAGCTGCAATTTCCCCGTAGCCCTTTCCAGCCTTGTGGAGGTGTACAATTTTGTCTCTAGTGTCTTTGGACAGCTCTTTGGTCTTGGCCATGTTAGTAGTTGGATTCTTACTGATTGTATGGGGTGGACAGGTGTCTTTATGCAGCTAACGACCTCAAACAGGTGCATCTAATTTAGGATAATAAATGGAGTGGAGGTGGACATTTTAAAGGCAGACTAACAGGTCTTTGAGGGTCAGAATTCTAGCTGATAGACAGGTGTTCAAATACTTATTTGCAGCTGTATCATACAAATAAATAGTAAAAAAATCATATATTGTGATTTCTGGATTTTTTTTTTCTTTTCATTATGTCTCTCACAGTGGACATGCACCTACGATGACAATTTCAGACCCCTCCATGATTTCCAAGTGGGAGAACTTGCAAAATAGCAGGGTGTTCAAATACTTATTTTCCTCACTGTATATATGATGACCTTTTAATGTCCAAAAATAGCACAAATGTATAGAAACTATGTATCATCGACTCAAAATTTGGTTCTCATGCACAGCTAACAGAAAAAATAAGAAACTGATTGTCATGACAACAGTAATTGAAGGGGAAGAGTGAGATAAGCTCACTAGACAGACATTAGTCATAACTACACTAGTTAGAACAACATTAATTATAAAAATGCATTATTTGTTTTTTTTATACATTCAAACAATTCTGGAACAACTTTAGCTCTTGACAATGCACTCACACATGACGCTAGCAACACCAAGGTCATGTGTTCAATTCCCAGAGAACACATGAACTAAAAAATGCATAGCTTGAATGCAATGCATGTTGTCTTCGGATAAAAGCGTCTGCCAATGCATTAATGTAAATCTCAGACTGCACTATATGTACTGCAGGTCGCTTTGGATAAAGGCATCTGCTGAAAGACTATCGTAGTGAGATGTCAGAAAAGCAATCTTTCTGTGTCCTCTTCACAATCATAGATTTCTAAATGTTCAATAGCTGGAGGTCACTCTTTTCGAAACATTTAATGATCAACATGCACCATCACAAGCTTTCGAAATGGTACACTACACTCTAACACAATCCCTGCAAGTCTGTAATAGGTGTAAAACGTCTGTTACGATTGATTTGCACTACTTCAACATGCACACCACACCAAGTAAGTGCAATCAGACTTTTTAACCTGCTAAATCGAATCAGAATGCTTCTGTGATTCATTTACCGGACTTCAAACCTCAATTTGTCCATTTCACCAAAGTTGCCTCAGTACTTCTTTCACTGAAGGAAAATGCATGCAAGCGAAAGCCAAGCACAAATAAGGGTTCAATTAAATCTTTGACTTCTCCATTTTTAATACAACCTGACCTGAATCTCACTCCCTCCATTAACTAATTAAACACTATTATAATGTCATCAGCCTTTTTAAGAAAAGGTCTCATGCATATGAATAAAACATTAGCATTACATTATGAAGGCACGGCGTGAAGGGTTTTACATGGGAACATTTACATGATGCGAGCTGCTTTCCTCCGCCAGGAGAGATCATTTCAAGGCCAAGCAATCTCTGGTCCATTAAAAGACAAATTCTTTTCATAATTAATGCACATAAATATGTGACCCTCAGTGAAAGCTGAATAAATGCATGTAGACAGTCGCTCAAAAACACTGACAATAAACTCCAGAGGACCAACTGCTATCTGTGCGTTTCTTTTCTCCTTAGCTTGGTTAAGCACTACTGTCTAGTTAAGTAATGGCCTTATTGAGTTTCTCTTTTTCTTTCTTGTCAAACAGTCTAATGATAATTGTTCGAAGCTGCATTGGTGCTCTGGCCATTGTTTCAATGGGACACCTCTTGTTTATAAATATGCTAATTATCACCAATTATGTGACAATTCTCCTGTTTCAACTCTCTTTGGCCTTGCACTTAACCAGTATTGACTCAACAGCTGTTGCTGGAGGTTGTCTCAGTTATTGACCCAAAAGGTGGGTAAATTAAGGGGAGTTGCATCAAAGTGGCCCTTGACGGCCCATCTAGTCTGTGTTATATTGGACTATAGGGTGACGACACCAGACATCAATGTTTTAGTGCCTGTCTGGAGCTGTGTGTTCAGAGGAGCCACAAAGGCCAACAATATACTATAGATAATTATTGGACATGCTTATTTAAAATAAAGTATAATAAACTAAAATAGTTTTAGACTAAGGGCCAGATTTATTAAACAGGGCAAATTAGCGTGAGAGCGCAATTCCATTAAAGTGCCGATGGGAGTGGACAGTACTGATGTGATCTACTGACGACACACAAATTAATGAACACAGACGCAGCCGGATCATTTCCATAATGACCAGCGCAATATACCAGTTAACTTCTGGTTTAAGATGCGCTTATTTTGGCCGGTAAAAAAAAGTAAATTGATCAAATCACCTTTTCAGCGCTAATTTATCACTGCGTGTCTTTAGTAATTCCTTACAGTACACTCTAAAAAAAAAGATTCTATATAGCACCATATCTTAACATGTTCTGTATATGGTAGCGGTGCTATATAGCACCTTAGTTATGGGTGCTATATAGCACCTTAGTCAAAGAACCAGTGAAGAACCACTGAAGCACCAAAATTGGTGCTATATAGCACTTAAAAAGATTACGAGCCAAAAACCATTTTTGGTGCCATATAGAACCTTATTTTTTTAGAGTGTAGTTTTTTAACGCCACTCATCTCCACTACAAATAGGAAAAACAGTAAAAACACCTATGCACGCATGCTGTTTGTTGACTTCAGCTCAGCATTCAACACTGTCATCCCATCCAAGTTAATTGCCAAACTTGGAGACCTGGGCATCAACACTTCAATGTGTAACTGGATTTTGGACTTCCTAACTGACAGACCACAGAATGTTCGATCAGGATCCACCTGCTCCACGTCCATCACACTCAACACTGGTGTACCACAGGGCTGTGTGCTAAGTCCGTTTCTCTACTCCCTCTTCACCTCCGACTGCAAGCCTGTGTATGGATCTAATTCCATCGTCAAGTTTGCGGACGACACTACGGTGATTGGTCTCATCAGCAACAACGATGAGACTGCCTACAGGGAGGAGATCCAGCACCTGGCCACATGGTGCACAGATAATAACCTGCTCCTCAACACCACCAAAACAAAGGAGCTCATCGTGGACTTCAGGAAGGAGTCAAGAGGCACACACGACACCATCCACATCAATGGAATGGCTGTTGAGCGTGTCTCCAGTTTCATGTTCCTGGGGATCCACATCTCGGCGGACATGTCGTGGACGACCAACACCTCCAGCCTGGTCAAGAAGGCTCACCAGCGCCGCTTCTTCCTGAGGACACTGAGGAAGAATCAGCTCTCCTCGGCTATCCTGGTGAACTTCTATCGCTGCGCAATAGAAAGCATCCTGACCAACTGTGTCGCAGTATGGTATGGGAGCTGCTCTGTTGCGGAGCGCAAGGCACTGCAGCGGGTGGTGAAAACTGCCCAGCGCATCACAGGGACTCCACTACCTGCCATCGAGCACATCCAGGGGAAACGCTGTCTGCACCGAGCTTGCAGCATCCTCAAGGACTCCTCTCACCCAGCCCACAGACTGTTTTCTCTCCTGCCCTCCGGCAGGCGTTTCAGGATCCTCCGGACCAGGACCAGCAGACTAAAGAACAGTTTTTTCCCCAGAGCTGTCTCTTTACTGAACTCAAACCCCCGTTGATCCACTTCCCTCATAAACTGCAAACTCTCCTACCTCACACCTACATTCACTTTGTTATTTGCACTACCGACTGTTTATTACAGTAACAACTGTTTACTTATGCATTTTGCACCACCATATCTTAACTGGAATATGCTCATTTGCACTGCCGACTGTATTTATAGTAACCATGTTTACATTTGCATTTTGCACCGTACTTCTAACTGTAATATGCAACCACTTTCCACTGCACTTTTACACTTTCTTTCGGATAGCTCTGTCCATAATTTATTGCACTACCTTAATCCACTGCTATATTCCTCATATTAGCCTAACATATTATTGTATACCTCTATCTGTAAAATTCTGTTCAAAGTAATAGCCATCTGTATATTATATTCATAGTACATATTCACCTGTACATTCTGTTTACATTCTGTTTATAGTAATAGCCATCTGTATATTTATATTTATTCACTGTATATATTCATCTGTAAATTCAGTTCTGTTTATAGTAATAACCATCTCTCTACTTATACATATTTATATATATTCAGTACATTTTTATGCCCAGCACTTACGCAACCATTGTATATATCCTGCACTTGCTGCTATTGCACTTCTGGTTAGACCTAAACTGCATTTCGTTGCCTTGTACTTGTACTTGTGTAATGACAATAAAGTTGAATCTAATCTAATCTAATCTAAAAAGAGGCTACAATTTGCACAAGCTCACCAAAATTGGACAGTTGGAGACTGGAAAAATGTTGCCTGGTCTGATGAGTCTCGATTTCTGTTGAGACATTCAGATGGTACACTCTAAAATAAAAAGGTTCTATATGGCACCAAAAATGGTTCTTGGCTCGTAATCATAGGGGAACCTTTTTAAGTGCTATATAGCACCAATTTTGGTGCTTCAGTGGTTCTTCAGCGGTTCTTCAGAGGTTCTTCACCAGTTCTTTGACTAAGGTGCTATATAGCACCGCTAACTAAGGTGCTATATCACCGCTACCATATACAGAACATGTTAAGATATGGTGCTATATAGCACCAAAAGTGGTTCCTCTATGATTACGACGAAGAACCATTTTTGGTGCCATATAGAACCTTTTTGTTTTAGAGTGTAGAGTCAGAATTTGGCGTAAACAGAATGAGAACATGGATCCATCATGCCTTGTTACCACTGTGCAGGCTGGTGGTGTAATGGTGTGGGGGATGTTTTCTTGGCACACTTTAGGCCCCTTAGTGCCAATTGGGCATCGTTTAAATGCCACGGACTACCTGAGCATTGTTTCTGACCATGTCCATCCCTTTATGACCACCATGTACCCATCCTCTGATGGCTACTTCCAGCAGGATAATGCACCATGTCACAAAGCTCGAATCATTTCAAATTGGTTTCTTGAACATGACAATGAGTTCACTGTACTAAAATGGCCCCCACAGTCACCAGATCTCAACCCAATAGAGCATCTTTGGGATATGGTGTTCCTAATAATCCTTTAGGTGAGTGTATATAAATTCTATATTATATCATGCATAATAATATCAGGTCTTTCCCATTTTTACTCATTTAATATAAGCCTATTTGAGTCTCGAGGGCTGGTTTACAGGCATTCAATGCACAGTGCAATTACTCAGACCTCAGTTTTACAGATCCCCAGGTATCAGTAATCACTGTACTAAAGTTAGCAAAATCCTTCTCAGAACCAGGTGCCACAGGATTAATGACCTAAAACAATTACAGCTCACCCACTGAAAAGCATTGTAGGCTACAAGTCCTCTCAGCCTTGCAATCGACAACCGACATTCTGTGAGAGACTCTGTTCAGTGTTAGGGTCTCATTTCTTTCAGTTCTTTTGCTATTTGTTTTTTCATTGCAGCATTATACAAATATAATTCAACGTTCAAGGAAATGGGAATGAAGGTTGAATATGCGGTAGCAAAAGGACAAGGGTCCCACTTTATATTAGGTGGCCTTAACTATGTACTTACATAAAAAAATAAGTACAATGTACTTAATGTGTTCATATTGTATTGCAAAACACTTTTGCTGATGTTGAGGTGGGATACGGGTAAAGTTAGGGACAGGTGTGGTGGTATGGTTAAGTTTAAGGGTAGGGTTAGGTGTAAGGGAAGTGTCAACAGTGTAATTATAAATGTAACTACAGAAATAGCAGATGTAATTACATGCAGGTAATTATTTAAATGTAAGTACTGTGTAAAAACATGTGAACACAATAAGTGCATAATTTAAATGTTAGTACATAGTAGTTAAGGCCACCTAATAATAAGTGGGTCCAGGACAAGTTTTGATTGTTTAACATGAGGAATTGTCCTGGGAAAGGGATTATAATGTTATTTAAAAGTGCAACTCTGTAATTGCAATTGCGAGCAAAATTAGTTTAGGAAAGTTAGGGATCCCTTAAGGGATTTCCACAGGAATCTTTTGTTTGAAAGCCAATAAAAGGTTGCGGATTCATGACAGCAAAGTTTATGTGAAGAAAAATGAGCTTAATAACCGTGTACCGGCTAATATGGGCAACTCTGTACTCATTTTAAATTTTGAAGGGCAAATTGGTCCAGACTAGAATAAGGCCTTGATTAAAATTATAGAGCAACACAAACTGTTCACAACAGATGAGACACTTCCCCAATAGGGCCTTTTACAGCAACTACCTTCAAAACCAGATGACTATATGATCGAAATCACCAGATGAAACTGGAAGAGAACTTAACAGACCAAAACGAACAGCTGCAAGACAGTGTGTGTTTCAGTCCAAAAGTCATTCATCAAGACGGAGGTCTCAGGTCAGCCATAACCTCACCATTCACAATTACACTTCCCTCTGAAACAAATGCTACGCCATCCCACCTTGAGGCCAACAGGCACGTTTTTTCTTTGTTAAAAGTCTAATGTGCTCATTAGCATGTCATTATTTTCTCATTATTCTTATAAGCTCAGAGCATCACGGTCAGGTTACGCATTCCAATGGCGAGAGGGAAACCGGGCGGTGAAGGTAATTCAGAGTGACCAATTTTACTTTATTGTCACAATCACATTCTCCAAGCTTTAAAGTTAAGAGGTCAGACCAAAAGGGAGAAAGATGATAGAGATCTAACAAATGTGTCGCCATAAAACATATTGAGGGAGAATGGGAGATTTATAAGTCGAAATTGAAAAGGATTTTCCCATGGAAGGGTTTTGAAGGTGCAGTGATGATGAATGTCAGCTGAAATTGCATAATGGCACTCATTTACTTTCATTTGCTACAAACGGATATGGTTTGATGTTTGATGGTCTTGGATGCTTTTAACATTTCATCATTTTGTGGCTAGGAAAAGTAAAAGAACTGTGTGTTAATCTTACCTGTCAACAGAATGATATCAGTGGTGACATCATGAATCATGCAAAAGAAAGAAAGGAATTGATTAGAATAATTACTATGATTTCACATCAATTAATGACATTGACAGAAGATAAATACCATTTGTGTGTTTGTGTGTATATAAACTACGCATATATACTGTATGATGTATGGATGGATGGATAGATCATTTAAATATTCTTAGTTTAATGGTTTGGTGGAAAATAGGCAGTGTTTGAAGCATATCAGAAGATGCAGACATGAAGTGTGTACATTTTAAATTCTATGACTCATTTTTATGTCTTCTTTATAGCGATCCAAGAGAAGCACTCCAATTTCATAATGCATTGTTATAAATGACATCTTTTTAATCATCTGATGGTGTTATGATAGACTGCTCATTTTCAAGATTTTGATGGAAGCATTTTAATTGTCAAGTCCTGTTCTTCCCGTTTTCAAGTTAAAATGCCATATTCTGTCTGGTCGATCGATGTCCAGATGACATATAGCACGTTATGTAACACAGGTTGGCAGACACTTTCACGTGGTGATGACAGTCGCTGTGAAAGATAAGGTCCCGTCCCTTGGGCCGCAGACTGTGATGACCTTGAGAATCAAGAACTGTCTTGCAAAACATATCAAGTTTTTAAGGACACATCGACTGAAAGATGTCAGCTTTGAGAACATGGAGAGAAAAAAACATGAGACAGGTGAGAGAACGGGAAGAAGAATCCAATCACTTCTGACTTGGTCAGAAAAAAAAATCCATCACACACTTGGGTGGGGGGTCAGACTTGCGCAACAGTAATAAAAAGGCCTCAGTGGCTCAGACTGGTTGACAACATTGACTAAACCCTTGCAAGGTGATTTGCAGAGCTATGCATGTCATCTGAACGTTTGAATTTTTTTTTAAACATTATTTGGATTTCCTGTAACAGTAAAAAATTTACACTGACAAGCTGGTGGCTAACTAAGCACATAAAGGCTTTTACGACCTTGGCAAGCAATGTGATGTGAGACGTGATGTGAATACTGGGAAATATTGCTCAAAAAGATGTCTTCAAGACTATTCACAAGTGCAAGAAATAAAATGTTACAAAACTGCCTTCGGCTTGAGTTCGTTTTTAGTTACGTGTTGTTATCGATTCCCTTTATGAATAGAAAGGGTTTTATGGGTTCATATATCCAGGATTTGAAATGTTGGGGTTTGTAAGTCAAATTAAGCACAGAAGATGGATGGATGGATGGATGGATGGATGGATGGATGGATGGATGGATGGATGTAAAATGTAATATATTAAAAAACACATTTTATTTTAATGTAAAAAATTAAAACAATCATAGATTAAACATTAAACTAAATTAGAATGACAAGTTGATACTTGAAACACATAAAAACTACAATTACACCGCTCTGTTAGTACTGAGCTTGGGTCTTAGTCAAAAAAAAGACACAATTGCTTGTCGTTCGCCTTCTGTTTTTCAAATTTCCCAACTATAGTTTTTTTAAAGTTCAAATCCTCATCCTTTAATCCCCAAGGAGGATTAGTGGTATAACAGCACCATACTAAATCTAAGTACCGATAGAGCCAAATGCATGTTTAACCACAAAAAGAGCATAAGTGCATTACATCTGAGATTTATGAGAGATTGAATATGACTTGAAAAATGAACTTAAATGGCCTCAAAGTATCTGATTTCTGAAACTGAAACTCAATTTTCTGAAGGAAGTGTTTCACATTAGCACAGTCAACTCGTATAGCTGGATAGAGTATAGAGTGTTTAAAAAAAACATACTTGAAAGATTTCTTTAGGTCCCTGATCAAATACAGTGGAGTCCAAAAGTCTGAGACCATATGTGACCCTGGACCACAAAACCAGTCATAGGGGTCAAAATAAAAAAATGCTTTCCATTGATGAATGATTTGTTAGGATAGGACAATATTTGGCCGAGATACAACTATCTGGAATCTGAGGGTGCAAAAAAAATCAAAATATTGAGAAAATTGCCTTTAAAGTTGTCCAAATGAAGTCCTTAACAATGCATATTACAACTAATAATATATTTTTTATATGTTTATGGTATGAAATTTACAAAATATTTTCATGGAACATGATCTTTACTTAATATTCCAATGATTTTTGGCATAAAATATTTTTTTTAATTCATTTTGACCCATACAATATATTGTTGGCTATTTCCACAAATATACCCATGCGACTTATGACTGGTTTTGTGGTCTAGGGTCACATATTAAAAATGAGGATTTAAAAATCTATTTAAATCTGAAGATAAACATCATGTTAGAATTTGTTTAAAATCTGTTTTTTTTTTTAAAGCAATACAAAACAAGTAGAAAAAAAAAAGAATCAAATGAAGAAAGATTTAAGATTCTTCACCATTTAAGGTATTTATAAATATTTATGCTCAAATTTTTATTCACATAATATTTGTAATTTAAATATACAGTTGTCCAGCCAAATGTGACCATATCACTTCCGAATGAAACAGTTCCACTTCCTCCACAGATATCTCATGCATCTGTGTTGCAGCAAAAAATCAATGATCCCGCTACTTGTCTATTGATTACCATCTCTATTGAAATAAATAATCTGCAAATGCCTCTCAGTTGAGCGATTGGCCAAAACAACACTTTTCATAGCATTGTGTAACTGAAGCGGCCATTGATCAGGGATCGCCTGTGGTAAATATGACAGTGGGCCAGGCTCTGTTTATCTAGTATTCTCATGACAACATGTCATGGGTTTGTGAGGGGTAATCCCTAATACTAGTGACATGTGCCATTCTGACTGGTCTCCCTGAGGGAACATGGGACATGATCAGGCACATGTGACATTGATGACGAACAGACGGACAGGAAGGCGAGCTCATGGGAATCAAAGTAAATAAGAGGAACAGAAACTGATCCGGTCTCAGCCAAGAGCCATCTGCAAATGTGATTTTAGTGTGATTACAGAGATCTGAGAAATGTCCAAATGTAAATGAGCTCTTTGGATAGATGAAGGAAAAACTATGAAGGAAATTAATTACTGTAACATTACTTCTGCATTTGACCTTGCCCAAAATTGCTTGTTTTTGTGAAAGGAGGAGGTGCCAATTGCAAAGCCTGCCAATATTTATTTGCCGATTAGAATCTAATCAGCAAAATATTTATACTGATAAGTTTTTAAATAAATATTAAACTAATATGCTGTTACTTTTCTAAGCTAGCAGACTCTGATCTATCAGACTTACACTAAAGGAGGAAATTTAACCATGCAGTATCTGGGTACCAGAATATAATAAAGACTTGGGATCTTTTGACTTAATTAAACCATTGAGTAAACTCTTAAAAATAAAGATTCCAAAATGTTTTTTTTCTTACATTGATGCCATAGACAAACCATTTTGGTTCCCCCTAATAACCTTTCAGTCAACAGTTCTTAAATTTTCTTAATATTTAGATTCTTTTTGCACCCTCAGATTCCAGATAGTTCTCTCAGCCAAATATTGTCCTATCCTAACAAACCATACATCAATGGAAAGCTTATTTATTCAAATCTCAATTTAAAAAAAAGACCATTATGACTGGTTTTGTGGTCCAGGGTCACATTTATAGTTCCCCAAAGAACCTTTCAGTGAACAGATCTTAAAAGAGCCATTTTTTTATTTATTTTAATAACCTAAAGAAGCTTTTTCCAGTATAAAGAAAAGTAAAAGCAAAGGTTCCATGGATGTTAAAGGTTCTTTATGGAACCATCCATGCCAATAAAGAAACTTAATTTTTAACAGACGCTGTCTGTTGTTCAAGAGGGGCTTGACACAAGGAATGCGACAGCTGAAACCCATGTCTTGCATACGCCTGTGCGTAGTGGTTCTTGAAGCACTGACTCCAGCTGCAGTCCACTCTTTGTGAATCTCCCCCACATTTTTGAATGTGTTTTGTTTCACAATCCTCTCCAGGGTGCGGTTATCCCTATTGCTTGTACACTTTTTTGTCTTCAATATTGAACCTTTTCACAATATTCTAATTTTATGAGATACTGAATTTGGGATTTTCCTTAGTTGTCAGTTATAATCATCAAAATGAAAAGAAATAAACATTTTAAATATATCAGTCTGTGTGTAACAAATTAATATAATATACAAGTTTCACTTTTTGAATGGAATTAGTGAAATAAATCAACTTTTTGATGATATTCTAATTATATAACCAGCACCTGTAGTGTTTAATATGATAATTTCTTGTGAACGAGCACAGTAATTATTTGACACTGGCATTCCCTACATCTATCAATTTTATATTAATTAACCTAGATATTATGAATGCTGGAATTTTTATCCAGGTAATGTGTAATGCTTTCTTGCTCATTGCAATAGTTAATAAATGAATTGTCTCCATGCATACGTTTTACAAAGCAGTTAATTTCCAGCCAGACCGCATGATTCTTTAAATAAACACCAAGAACATCCTGTTAACTGTGTTATTGGGCATGCAGTGCAATTATGTAAATCACAAGCAGTCAATCAATGTCATCTGCATCTTAGTTGCAAAAAGACATTTATCATCCCATCTGTATTCATTGGATTGCATATCTGTTATGTAACGCAGAGCCAAAAAAGTCCATGTTTTCTATTTTTGATCAGTTTAGGACAAGTCCGGGGAGGAATTTTGAGAACATGCTGTGGGACAAGAACATAACTTGTAGATGCTAAATTCAAGCATTTGTGTGATGCAATGGCTGGGCAGGAAAAACATGGTGGATTGAATAAATACCTAAATAAATCTGTTGTTTCTGCATCAAAGCTCTGACGAAACATATGTTTGTCCTCTCTCTATATTAGTGGTATTGTATTATTAGTGGTATTAAATGTAAATTAATCTGTTCAAATGGCATTCAGTTCAGTCACCCCAACTAAGATCCTCAAGTGTAGACTCCTAAAGGTTCTTTATTGGCATCAATGGTTCCATAAAGAACTTTTAATGTCCATGGAACTTTTCAATTGCAAGGATCTTCATAGTGGAAAAAGGTTCTTTAGATTATTAAAATGTTCTTCACACTATGAAAAGGTTTTTTGGGGAACCAAAAATGGTTCTTCTAAGGTATCACTGCGAAAACCTCCTTTTGGAACCTTTATTTATATAATTATGAGTAGTTTCTTTCTTGACAAGCTACTAGGGTCGAAGTGATCTACACAATGGTTTCTATTTCTGAGCAGTTCTCGTCTCTCTCTAGCAGAGGAGAAAATGAGACAGCTCAAAAAGCGGTTTTCCCGGAGACAGGACATTGGGTAATGAGTGTTTGTGGTGGCACTGACCCTTTGCTCGGCCATCTGAGCCCAGAGACCTCGTGTCATTTAGATCCCCAGCCTCCTCACAACACCAGACGGCAGCCCTTTACTCTGGCACAGCTACATAACCATTGCAACAGGCCAACATTTTAATTAGTATGTGATGAAGGGCAATAAATTGGAGTTGTTTTGCGCTGAAACAGGAAGAGATGAAGCGGAATTTGTTTGGAAACACATGTTGCCAAAAAAAAAAAAACATCTGCTACAAATTCCTGCAACACTTTACAATAAGTGTCAATTTGTTAGGATTAGCTATTGAAGTTTTTACAGCATTTATACCGTTTCATGTTCATGTATAAATATACGATAGTTTATTGATGATTCTTACTCTGTAAAAAAAATATTGTGATTTTAACGGTAAAAGACTGTAAAAATGCTACGGTGAAAGACAGTTAATTGGTTAACAGAAAGTTTCTGTACTATATACGGTCAATAACTGTAATAGATTCAACCTTACATTTAATTTAATTTACAGTAAAATACCGTTAATTACAGTTTTTGGAAGTGAAAAAGAACAAGTTGTTGTGTAATTTAAAGTAAAAAAAAAAACATTAATTGACATTCCCAGAGTTTCCTGAGTGACACTTCACATTTGATGTATTTTCATTGAACTGTTTCTTATTAGTTTTTTTCCAATCATTTATGGGTTTTATGTAACATCGAATGTTGTTAAATTAAGTTTATTGCATTTATAAAATTTCATGTGTGTTACCATGATGGTGTTTGGTGTTTAGTGTTTGTGTGAAGGACACTGTGCACCTTCCATATTTTAGTATTGTCCTCCTAACAGCTGCTTGTGATGAGCTTTGATTCATCATGTGACTCTCATCACCACTGTGATTGGTGGATGTCAGTATATATCAAAGGTACATAACAGATATTAGTATTTCAATAGGTTGGTCATTTATCATTTATCATTTATTTCAGTTAATGAAATACGTTTTTTTACTGTAAATTTAACGTAAATTTTTGTAGTGTACTCGTAATTATTACAATATAAACTTTTAAATTATATGGTTTTGAACTGTAAAATAGACAGTAAACTAAGTGCTGTCCCGTAAAATCTAAAATGTTGCTACCATATTTTTTACGGTAAAGTTCTGGCAACCACAGCTGTCGTTTACCATAAATTTCACAGAGATTTTTTTTTTAACAGTATAATTCATGAGCCTTATTGTAAAATGTTACAAATTAATTTTCTGTCTTCATGAATCGCAAAGCATGTGTCCATTAAATGTAAAAATAATAGTAATATTAATAATAATAACAAAAATAACAATAATATATATTATATACATGTACATTTTATTTTGTTTTATGGTATTTTTATTTATTATTGTTACTGATAACATTATATTAATAATAAGTAAAACAAACAAACAAAAAAAATTTGATAACATTCTATTTTAAGGTGACCTAGTTACATGTTACTATATGTACTTACTATAGAAATAACAGTAAATTATGCATAATTACAAGTAACTAACTAACCCTAACCTTACATGTTAATTGATATTCCTCTATAATTATTTGAGTAAGTGCAATAACCACGTCACCTTAAAATAAAATGTAACCTTACATTTAATTACTACTTATAATGGGTGTAATAATAATAAATAATCAATAAAATAAAACAATAAAATAAAAGTATTGTCCACATGACCACACATCAAACCAATAATATGACTCTTGTAAGACCGTCACCATTTATATTCATAGTGGCCTTTGCTGAACCAATCCAAGCATTTGACTCCATTATTGTGAGTGGAGAGACTAACACTTCTTTGCGCTTCACACACTAAATTATTCGAAATGGGTGTTAGCAAGTGGATCAGTGGCGATGAATAAAAGTGTGCAATATTGTCACTGATTCAATTCTTCATAATGATTGCAAAAGAGCTTCAAGATTTAATGTACTTCAAAATTCAATCATGAGTGAATTGACGTTTAATGTGGCACTGTTTCTTAAGATCTACTAGTTTCAAGGCAATTTTTTAACTTTTCAACACAAAGACTGCATCTTATTCTTCCCACAGAGTAGCTTTTTCACTGCAGCAAAATTCTCAGAAAGGCACAAAACCTAGTTCAACAAAGCATACAAACTAGCAGAAGGCATTACAGTTAGCCTAATCGTCTTGGAAAAAGGTAACTCGGTCAATACAACCTTTTCAATCAAAGCAGGCGGTAAATGCACATTCACAGGAATTTAACTTCACTTTCCCTTCAAAGGATTCATGGATTTGGCAGATAAAAGTATCAGTTAATTAGCAACCCATTAATGCACTAGAAGGGCATGTTGTTTTCTGACCCAGCTGCCATTGATTCCTAGTCGTGTGTAGAAGGCAAATCGAGGGATGACAATAGTACCGGACCCCTTTAAAGCATGTGCGCAGTGAATCAATAAGCCTGTCAATCACAACGTCATTTCAGTCAATCGATTCACTATGATTCCCAACAAAAACAAAAAGGAGCAACACTGAGTGTGATATTGACCACATATGATCCTGATAACATAAACCAGAGCGAGTGTCTATTCAGATTGTGTCGTTTCTGTGGTTCAGAATAGTCCAAACCACCCCTGTGGGCAAAACCGATGGTGAGTGGTGTATTTTGGATGACGGATCTAATGCAGGGGTTTATTGACTGCTTTAAAAACACCACAATTAGGGTTAGGACACAATGAAATGCAAAATAACAGCTTGTGCTGTGATACAAAGGGTGAAGCTCCCTAAATAGCGCTATGAATCATGGAGGCTATAGTAAAAATAGAAAACATTACTAGTAACCACTTGTAGGTTTTACTCATGATTCCTGGGAGGCAGATAAGAGAGATATAAAAAAGGACAATGCGTTCCACTGGAAAACATCTGACTGAAGAGGAAGTAATTCATTTTTCTGTGTTCAGAAGGTGGTGAGCTTGTGTTTTAAATAAAAAATGCAAAGCATTACATTATATGGAAATCTTTACTTGCTTTAGTAGGCTGAAGTGGGGTAAGCTGTGCCACCTTTGACTTAAATTGCCACAAGGATTTTTTTTTTTTTGTATTTTAGGATGTCTGCTATATATGCTGAAAATTACAAGCTAACAAAAAAAGTAATATATAAAAAAATCTGACTGCCTATTTCTAGACTGGGATTTGATTTCGCCCTGCAACTCAGTCTGGAAACCCGTACATTAATTTCTACTGCTTCTGTTACACTTTTGCGGGAACCAATCACAGACTGGCTTATCCACCTGGCGCTCTATTGGAGGGTTTGACACGATGACGTATAGAGAAGCGATGGGTTGTTGCCTCTTGATCACGCCTCTTGTGGTCTGATTGGTTGAAGGACTATCCAATTGTGTACAGAGTCGTTTAATTTATGCTTGTTTATCACGCCTCGTGGTCTGATTGGTTGAAGGACTATCCAATTGCGTACAGAGTCCTTTAAATTATGCTAGTTGATCACGCCTCTTGTGCAGTAGAAAATACAGAGCAGACACCCCCAGACCAATGTTCAATCTTAAATTGAGCTTGGACTGGTGATTGCCAGACCTGTCTGATCTGTGCAGTGATTAGCACAGCGTGCGTTTCTCCCTGGGCGCTTCAGCATCTCTGCAAAACTCCTCACAAAAAGAGCGCAAGGGGCATGTCTTTTTAAAGGTGGCTCGCCCTTGCAACGTTTCTGGGTGTGGTCGTATGGTTTCTCCGCTTCACGGACACAGACGCTGTTTAGCATGCTTGGGCCTCGTGCATGCTGAGCGTGCGTTCATGGATGTCTCACTGCGGGAACATGACCATCGCAGTGCTGCGGTCGAGACTCTATGATCTCCATGCTGGAGGGAGAGTCCCCTCTACCACACCCCAATCTGTTCCCACCGCGAGTGGGACCACTTTGGCTGGTGGTCAGGGTGACTTGAGGGTTATGGTGTGGAACACCCCGACGAATATTCCTCCGGCCGCACCCCCCTCGTGCACGCTGCTACCCGTAGTGTTGCCGGATGTTGACGCTGGTGTTTCCCGTCCTGGGCCCAGCGTGTCATTCGGCGCCGGCAGATGACGTCATGTCGATCGCCGCATCACAGGGTGGGCTGGACTCGATTCGGCTGTGCTGCCTCCCTTGGGAGTGCCAGCATTGCCCGAGTCAGATCCGGAGAGCCTCGGTCATGCGTGGAATCCTCCGCCATGTTCTGAGCACTCGAGGCTGGATGATTGGTATCTGGGGGCAGCCCACGCCGAAGGCGCCCACCAACCTCCGATACCATTCTTCCTGGAGGTGCATGAGGAGGTGACGAAATCGTGGAAGTCTCCCCCAGCAGCAGCCTTGAACCGGGCCGAAGCGCGGAGGACTTCGCAGGAAGGTGGCCCCGCCTGCCCCAGCACCGCAGCCTGCTAAACGGTGGTCAAAGCGGCAGTCCTGAGACAGGCGGCTCAGAGGTGATATCGGTTCTTCCTCAGGAGATGGTAGCAGGACCACTCCTTCCCCCAGTGGAGGGCCGGGGGAAAATCTTTTGTTTCCATTCCCCACCGCTGGCCTCACGGTCGGTGGCACCTTTTCAATGGTTAACTGATTACACCTCTGAGCCCCAAGAGGGCGCGGCTGGCAGTGCGTGACTCCCACGAGCCTCGCCACTCTCGGCCCCCTCTATCGCCAGCCCCCAGGCAGATGAGACCACAGCGGGACGCACGTCCTCCCCAGGTCTCCTCTGCCAGGGCGCGGAATTTGACCACACCCACACCTTGGGATGCTCCCACGCCTCCCATGTCTGGGCTGGTCATTCTGCTGCGCTGCCTCATCGTTGGTACACCTGTGGCTCGCACAGCCACTGTTTCAGCTCTGGGAGCCTGTATAAAGCTTCCAGGCTGTTCAGTCGGCTCGCCACAGGTTCGGCTATGTGTTTTTTTTCCCGCTCAATCTCCTCCCCGGTTAACGGGAAGTCTGTTATGTTGTGTCAGGTGGCAAAGCCCTTGTCATGCATACGGAGGTCGACACCCTACTGGCGAGGGGTGCGGTCGAGGTCGTCCCTCCAGCCGAGACGGAGTCCGGCTTCCACAGCATACCGCAGGCTCCTGTAAAGGACCCTAGTGCCTACGTTATGTCAATTGCCTCGAGTTGCTGACCATACGTCTTGCCCTGCACCGCCCCGGGCCCTGCTTTGGCAGACATGTATTGGTTCATCCCCCACATCACAGTGACAGTAGTGTACACCAGCCAATGAAGTGGTCTATGCTCCCACCAGATGTTGCAACTCGGCCGCCATCTCCTCTTCGAGTCTGAAGCTTCTGAGTTACGCTACTTCGTTACATTCTTCCCGGTGGGACTGAGTCGTGCAGCCTACGTGCTCCCACTGTTTCAGCCACTTAACCAGTGGAATGGAGACTCCATCCCCGGACGGCCAGCTGGTTGGGAACAGTTCAGTGACGCGCAGGTGATCTTGCTGCCTCCCTTGAGCTCATCCCATTGCCTAATAGGCTCAGCAGGCCGCGGGGCCCACACAAACATGCGTTCCCCAGTGAGCCACCTTGCACAGGGCCTGTGCAGATCGCGGAGAGCAAGGAGCAACTCCTTTGGCCGCCCTGCATTGCCCCAGCCGGACCTGGTTCTTTAAAATCTTTACTCCTTGCGACAGAACCTCCCTGGTCAATTCCTCTGAGGAAGAACTCCTTACTTCCAGAGTGTTTGCCAGAGTGGTCAGCTTTCGCGTTCGGCTAGGTGTCGCCGTGTGCATGGTTCCCCCGTTGGGTAACCCCCACATGTGTATCTCCATGGTAAGCCTCTTTGAGCAAGTGTCTTCCCTTGGCAAGACACCTTGCCACGCCTGGGGTTTAAAATGTTTTCCACCTGCGGCTGGATACCCCGGTATACTCCATATGCAGTTCCTTGTAAAGGTTATATGTGTATTTGGTAAGTCCCCCCCCCCCCTTAGGGTAGGCATTGTGTTGCATTTCTCCACGTGGGATATGCTTCCCAGTGTACCTTGGTATTCCTGTGTTAGTGCAGTCCTTCATCCGTTTACGACAGAGAGCTCGCACTACGCAGGGCACTGGAAGACAGCCGAGTGGCGTGATTGAATTGGGACCCCCATTCGTCAGTCACTGATGTTACGTCTCCGTTCCCTCTCTCAGGGAACGAGGGTTACATACATAACCGAGACATTATAAATTCATTCTAAAACAAACTATTTTATTTATTTTATTTCCTGCATTAATCACAATTATTAAAGTAATTGGCACAGCTTACCCCGAAACATCTGCACACTTTTCCCAATAGCTACAATTTGGGAGGGGGGAGGGGTGCTTAATTTGTGTGATGATTCATATCCAAACAATTTGGTTTCATACATATACAACTCATCAACATTCGTAACATATTTTTAGATCTAAATAAATTTGCTTTAACATTAAATTAATTTCACTTGCTGTATAGAAAATGTACATGCAAAAAGCACAATTGCACACTGACATATCTTACCGCATACTCAACTATACTTTAATGGCCAATTAAAGCCAAGCTGATAAAGGCAAACGGTGCATCTCAGGATAACTGTCCACCATGCCAAACTCTTTATTTTATCAAGTATCATTACATGCTTCACTGGCCTTTAAACAACAAAAACAAGCCCAAAATTTAATTAACAATCTAATTTAATGGCATGCTCTGACGTCAGCCCCTTTGATCGAAGACAAGTGAGGGCAGATAATTGAACATCATACGCACATTAACCCCTCGCATAAAACCTGCTGTCTGACCGCAGGAGAACCAGATCAAGGGCTTTGACCAACTTATAATCTACCAATAAATGACAAGGAAAGCAATCAAAACCACAATAATAATTAACTAGACGCAGTTACAAAACACGATTTCCACCAATGACAGGGGGTCTCCTAAAAGGGCCGTACCCCAAAGCTATTGTCAACATCCCACCTCCCAATCCATCTCCGCTCTCCTCCATTAGACCCCAGACAGGCTGAGAAACGAGGGGTCATTACAGGAGATAAAATTTGCCGTGATGGATGGAGTCGCTCACAGAGCCAGGATAAAAGTCATCAGACCTCGGCAGCAAAATGGAGCCAGGTGTCTGCACGCCCTACTGCTCAGGAGAGACGTTTCTGAAGGGCCAGGCATCTGTAACCCTTTACAAAGTGAGGTACTTTCTCAAGGGAATGGACTTCACTTTTCCAGTGGTCATTAGACCTCGACCACAGCTCTATGACTTCGGTAAGATTGGTAAGGATGAAACCGAAGCAACATTTCTGTCGGGTTTCTCCTCTCTACACGTTATTTTGGTTAACTCTAAAGGTGTTCAACATGGGCAAGAAACCCCCCCCCAAAAAAGTGAAGTGGCACATACCTTTAAAACTAAAAGGTTTAAAACTTCTGTGATGGACTACCAGGTTGTTTTCCGCTGAGATAGGCTCACACATTCCCGTAACCCTGCATAGGACAAGTGTTTTGGAGACTTGAAACTTTGACGGCTGGTAGTACTCACACTGCCTACAAACTTTGACGGCTGGTAGTACTCACACTACCTAGAAAACTTTGACGGCTGGTAGTACTCACACTACCTACAACAACACTAAGGCTCACCCCAATCGGCCTGACGGGGGGAAGGGGCTACAGCGGTCAAAAGTATGAACTGGCTCATAGCTCCAAAACCGTTAGGTGTAGGCTCAAGTGTCTTATATCGTTGGAATTCTTGGCTCAAGACGGACTCGTTTTTTGTACTTTTGCGAACTAGTCCTAGGTTTTTGGCCTGATCGGAACCAAACCAGTGTAGAAATATTCTCTGGAGAGTGAATATCAAAAAAACTTTCAAAAACATTCAAAATTTCCATTCACGGTTGCTAAGGGGAGCCAAAATGTTCGATGTGACCAGGGCCACTTTTACTAAAATGACTATAATTCATGAACGGAGCAAGATATTTTCGCTAAACGTGTATGAACTCAATCTATCCACCCAACCGTTAGTCCAATTGACTGGAAAATTGGCATGCAGTGTCTTTGTCACATTGGTTATCAAAAAACATGGCTGCCTTCGGCCAATGAAATTTGAATTCTATTAAATAAGGTTAACAGAGGCTGATCGGAACGAAACTCGGTATGCATCATCAGCACAATGCCCTGAAGGAGCCTTAGAAGTTTTGAGCCAGTGCTTTTCACAGGAGTCACCTCCTTAGACTCCCGAATCCAAATCTGAGTTCAACGATACCAAACATGCCAGGTTTCGCCTTATGGTTTGTGCAACTGTGATTTAGCACTTAAAATACTTTTGCGAATATCTTGCGAAAGTTAGTCCGATCGAGACAAAACTACCGCAGGAAATTTAGCTTTAGGTCAATAGCTAAATAATGCCCATATGTCAAAATATTGATACAATGTGGCAAACAAATCCAATCAATGTCACCCATGGGTCATTTTTATGCTCTCATAAACATAAGTGTCTATAACTTCAAAACAAAATGAAATATTTACACCAGAACTTTACACACATATTTATCATAAAAAAAAACCTATGATCTAAATGGTTACATGCTTGCTAAATATAACATTATATATTTTTTACGCATGTGCTTAAAGGCCTTAAATGCTTGAACCCCGATAATTGCTGCTCGCAGCTATATTTATTATTGTTGTTTTTGGTGGTGGTATTATAATTAATACATATATTTCATATAAATAATATTAACCAAGAATTTTCCTTTAAGTTTAATCCTTTTGTTTTAAGTGTACATGCCTTATTTATAATGGTAACACTTTACAATAAGGTTTCATTAGTTACCATTAGGTAATGTATTATGAACTAACCATGAGCAATACATTTGTTACTGTATTTGTTCATCTTTGTTAACGTTAGTTAATAAAAATACAGCTGTTTATGGTTTGTTTATGTTAGTTCACAGTACATTAACTAATGTTAAAGTAGTAGTAAATGCTGAAATTAACATTAACAAAGATAAATAAATGCTTTATAAGTGCAGTTCATAACTAATTAACCTTATTGTAAAGTGTTACCTTTATAATATTAATATGTACACAATAAAAAAAAGGTTTAAAACTTAACAGAATATTCTGGGTTAATATGAATAATATTTATAAATATTAATGTTATTATTATTATTATGAAGAAGAATAGTAATATATTTCTGAACACAAATCAATGAGCAAACCCACTTTTTCCTATATTTTTTCACAAATATTAAAATAAGTTTCAGATGCTGGGAAAGGGTTTAATATAATTACGCCACAATATTCTTTTGAAGTGGTTTTGAGGTAAAACAAAGCAATATGTGCTCATAATACAATACAATATAACAAACATCTCTGTAGTGGTTTCATTTTTTTCCAATGATATTTGTCCAGTGTTGCTCCGTCAAATAAAAGCAAAAAATATTTTCTCTTTGGTTCCAATATATTTAATGATGTGGTCCCTGTCAAACAAGATAAGTGACAAACACATAAAAATTCAATTAATAAAGAACCAAGGCAGATAAATCTCCATTTTTGTCCAATATTGCGACATTAAGAAGATAAATGCTTTGGCTATGACACAACCGCTTAGGAGGAACGTGGGAGAGCTCCAGTAGGGGCCTTACCCTCTCAGCGTCTGTCTGTCTCTCTCCTTCGCTGGGCTTATAATGATGAACGAATATCAATGAAATACACACAGATGCTGCGGCGCCATGAAATTAAACACAAAATTGCCTGCGTTGCAATAAAACAGTCATTTTGTACTAAAAGCAACTCTTTAAAAGCATCATCTTTTCTGGATGAAAATGTTTTATCAACTGTTCTATCTCTCTTTTTTATATTAGACATGGATAATGGAGTTTTCTTTTTTCACTTACCTCAGAGTCTAAATCTACCATGTCAGCCCCATTTGACTGTAATATCTACAGCCAGCTCCTTCTCATACGGATGCGTTAATGATGACAGACATGCATAAAAGACATGGCATGATGGGACACCAGGTGGTAATATACAATGAAATGTCATTCTTTGTCTGTCTTTGAAGGTACGAGACTCATTCCCATTACCTTAAATGCCTGCCCCGCTACTGG
The DNA here is from genome assembly GCA_023566225.1 of Romanogobio albipinnatus. Taxonomy (NCBI): domain Eukaryota; kingdom Metazoa; phylum Chordata; class Actinopteri; order Cypriniformes; family Gobionidae; genus Romanogobio; species Romanogobio albipinnatus. Next base: position 46,381,565 of record CM042245.1, on the reverse strand, counting down.
AAGATTTAATAAAGCCAGTGACTTTTCTATTACTCCTTACCCCTTCATCTCAGCCTTTTATTTCTGCACTTAAAGATCACCCAATAATGAATATTTTGTGATCATTTACTTACCCTTGTGTCCTTTCAAATACTCTTTCTTACTTCCGTAGAACTTATCTTAGCCATTTTTTATTGAAAAAAATGTTGTGAATGAGGACTAAAGCGGCCTAAAACAAGCATCATAAAAGTAGTCTTCATGACTCACTCACTATATAAGATTTCTGAAGTCATACGATAGCTTTGTGTGACGAACAGACAGACGTAAATTCGTTATTCGCTTATAATCTTAACCTTATAGTACTTTGTTCATGAATCAGACTGAATTACTCAAATTCAACTTGTTGATTCTGTGATCCAGTTGCTGTTAACAGCTCAATGAAGACGGATACTGTGATTAAAGACTTACATTTTGGTCTGTTTGTCACACTAAGCTATTGCATGACTTCGGAAGATTTTGAATATAGTGTATAATAGTGTTGTCAAACATATTGATTTCAGTACTGAAATATTTCAACTAATTTTTCGCAGCATCGATACACTTATATCAACTGCACATTATGTCACTTTTCTCTCTCCAGCAGTGAGTTGAACATACCACAAGCTGTGTATTTTAATTATATGCATTTCACTGTGTTCATTTACATGCAAGAAGCTTGTGATCTGAACTTCGAATTTCCAGCAGATGTATGGAAAGATGATTACCGCATTTCACGCAGATTTGTCATGAGAAACGTCTGTAAACCTAGCCTGGTCCTACCAGACTCTCGTACATTTCATTTGTACAGAGAGTCTGGCCACTCTCCATTGACAAGCGTTAACTTCCTTGAAGGCGGGTACTATTGGATCTGCCCAGAGCCACTCTGGATCTGCCATAACCAATCGCTAACGTTTGGTCGTGACGCATGTCATCTCAAACTAGCTCACGACATCAACGTCACTGTTCTCAGCCACTCCCTCTGTTCGCTGATAGGACCGGTTAAAATTTGACAGGAGAAAACCAGAGAATATACCGCAAACCCAGACGCAGTACTGAAGGAAAATTAAAATTGAGCGGAAGTACGTAGGAGGGCGGAGCCAGGCTACTGTAAACCTACTGTCATTGAAACTTACACTCTAAAAAATGCTGGGTTAAAAACAACCCAAGTTGGATTGAAAAAGGACAAACCCAGCAATTGGGTTGTTTTAACCCAGTAAATGGGTTGTTTTAACTCAGCGGTTGGGTTAAATGTTTAAAACAACCCAATTGCTGGGTTTGTCCATTTTAACCCAACTTGGGTTGTTTTTAGCCCAGCATTTTTTAGAGTGTAAAGTGTCCCTGCAGTTTGTCAGCAAAATAAAAGTTTAAGGGTTTATCTCTTGCAAAATAATAAATTAAGTAAAGTAAAATAATTAATTTACTTTTTTATAGTGCAGTTGTATTAAAATAGTAATATAATTATATCTTATATTATTATTAATATTATTATTTTTATCATTTAATCCCACTTAAGAATATGAAAACTTTGACTATGTTCAAAAATAAATTAACTTAGAAACTGTTCAATTTTTTTTGCCTTTAATATTTTGGCTTTTTTTTTCTACTGTCATTGAAAATGGAATCGGAAAAAGTATTATATCAAAAAAAGTAAAAGTTATTGTATCAAAGTCAGAAATTCGTCAAGCATCGTGCCAACAATCGATTTCAAAATATTGCTTCTTACAGTATCATTCATACTGTACCTCTATGATCTTCTTCATATCTACACTCCTAAACCAACTCTCAAATCTTCTTCATCAACTTTACCATGACCCATCTGAACACTATGGGGTCTAGAACCTTTTAAGTTATGAGAATTCCCTGATAGTCTTCATACTTTGAAATCTCGTCTCAAAAACTCACCTATTTTTGTATGACTGCACATGTAATCATAGTGTTGTTTGTTTAATGCTGTTAGTACTGATGCTTTGGATGACATTTGTGTTATGTTCGTAAGATGACCATGGCTGCGTTTACACTGGCACAAAAAGTCAGATTTTTTACTCACATCTTGCACAGATCGGAATTCGTTGCACACATGTAAACACAAAAATCTGCACAAAATCCAATATTTTCGCATCCATTGTGAGACACTTTCAAATGTGGTTTTAAATCAGATACATATCCAATATCTGGACATCTGACCTACGTCTAAACACGTATATACAATTCCCCTTGGAATTCCAAGCAACCATAAAGCGAGGGTGACATGTTTGCCCACAAAGCTTTTTAATGTCGTGTTATGAAGCAGATGTGCCTGTATGCACACGCACTATTGAGGTGGAAACTTGATATCTTGCTAAGAGATTGCGCACACACAGAAACATTCAGGAGCATAGAAACTTGTTTTCAACCTCTTCCCCATGAATTGCAGGCTATAAATAAAACAGCTTTGCTACTGACAGATTTTAGCTTATCCATGCTGGCAAGTATTCATGGTACCACCCAACGTGATTTATGTAAATCATTTTAATAGCACAGCCATTCACAACCCATGGGTCAACCATGTTGCATAGTAAAGCGATCACCAACAGAATGATTTTTGGCGGGGATTAATGTTTCAACAATTTTCGGATACCAGTCGTGTCTAAAGTGGATGTAAACAGGCGGGACAAAAAATCTGATATGGTCAAAAGATCAGATCTGTGCATTAAGACTTGCAGTGTAAACGCAGCCCTTGAGTGTCATGAAAGATGCCTATAAATAAAATGTATTATTATTCTTTTTTTTCCGCTCTTGACTGATTTCTCTCTTCCTTTGATCTCCTTTCATCATCTTGTTTTTATTTTGAACCTGCCTTTTAGTAGCTTACAATTAAGAAAGAAACGGGGAACATCATCTTAGCACCAAAAGGTTGAGAGTGTGTAACACTCAAATGCACTTGCCCTCTGTGTTGTTAGAAGTTTGGTGACCGGTCCAACAAGATAAGAGACAATTATGCTCTCGCTTCCAAAACAATCCTGTAGTGATAGAGAAATTGCAAGGAAGTGAGATTATCTATTCAGTGACCTGACGTGGCTGGTAGTGACTTTCTTTTGGGTCTCTTGAATGCTCTTATCAGTCCAGATGGCTACAACTGCTTTGGTTCTTCAGGATAGAGTTTCTAATAGCAGTGCGGCAGAAGTCAGTCGGCTTCAGAACCGAATGTATGGATGACTGCCTTATCTATGGCTAAGGGAAATGGAGAGGGCTTCTGTGAAAGGTTGCTTTTGTGTTGGATGTGGCTAGGGAGGAATTTGTAACATGCGATCCAAGGTCTCATCTTATCAGACAAAAGCCACCTGAATGCAGCAATGAATGCGGTATCGAACACGAACCAAAGGGCAAAGTGACAAACCATCTATTCTTAAAGAAGTGACATGATGTGATGACTTGGGATATCATGAGAGGAAGCAAGAAAACCATCAAAAACACAATCCCACTAGAACAAGTTTTAAAATCCTATTTCAACGACATTACACACCTTTTTGTTTGAATTTTGCAGTGCATTATCCTCAACAAACACCTCCGGAGCTTGTCAAATAAACTCCCTGAGGACACAAGCCAAAAATGAGACTAGCCCTCCACCGGTGGAGCTGTGCAAACCAATCCCTGTGGGCCATTTGAGATTGTGTTTTAAAATTACAGGGCAATCTACATTGCTCTATGCACGATATTATCTTTGTGCATGTGGGTGAGCTCATATTCAACGCAGCATGATGTAAAATGAAACTGAGATGCTCCAGATGACCTCTCATAGTCTGGTCGATTCATTCAGTGTGGCCGGGCTGTCGGTTCGCCCGCCATTTGAGATAAATTCTAGGGAAAGCCTAATGAAGTGTGAATGGGACCGAAAGCAATGGCTGCAGTTATATGCAGATCTGAGCCTTCCAGCTACATTTTTCACCAATTACAGAAGTCAAAAAGAGTTTGCAGGTGCAACCAACATCTTGTCAATTTCTTTCTCTCATTGTCTAAAACGGTGATAGCTTATAGTCTCAGCGTTTATTTGCATGTAGCAAAACTAATGAAACATGTCAATTTAAGGCTGTAAGTGTATATCCGAGGGCAGCGATTGGACAATTATAAGACAGCCCATTATCCTTTCTAGTCAGCAGAATATTATTGCATTCATTTTCTGCAGTAAAAGTGAAAGTTTTGCCAGACTATTGTTATTCATAAAATTCTGGTATTTTGTCCTTCAACTTCCATGGATTGAAACCTTGTCTTAGAAAAAGTGATGTGAAACAGCATTTATAAAATCTTATAAAATACCTCAATAAGGTGCTCTAAAATCATACAGCAATACGATACAAAAGGTTACAGGTTCAGATAAACAGGTATAATAAGAAAATTCTGTGCACTTTTGGATTTTTACCAGTTCACCAGGGGATTTTTCATGAAGAAAGTTTTTAAAACCACCTTTGAACTCATGTGGGCCTTATAAATCTTTTAATCTGAATAATAAACTGACATAGCTGATGTGCCGACATCAGATCTAAATGTAAATGAAAAAAATAAATAATTACACCACACTAATGATAACATCTTAGACGACTTAGCCTGGTGAGAATGCACTCGAGATGTCAAAGAATCCATTTACCTTAGACCCTTTTATTCTGCCTATTATGGGAACCTGCCACCGGTTCAGTATACCGTCATTAAACACAGTCGCCCTTGGGCGCGAGTCTAATCAAGTATGAAAGAAACTGATAAATGTGTGTGCACACAAAATAACACACATTTTTTATTTTCCATGTCTATGACCAAAGGTTGAACCATCATAGCTCATTCTCTCTAAGATCTTCCAAATGCCCTTGGGAAATTTTTCTGACCCAGTTTTCTGGAATTACATAATTGTGTGTTCGCTTCTCTAACACACATGCTGATTCACTGAGGTTACTAATACAGACCTTTGTGAACAGACTGTGTCTTATATAGAAAATCTTTATTGCAAAAATTGATTATGTATAATTAAAAATGTCTTGACTAAAAATAAATGATGCACAAAATCAATTAATTATTTACAAAATGCTTTAGCAATATGTCTACACATCCATTGCAACCCTTGTTTTTTTTATTAGAGCATATTACTTCACCAAATGACATTGCATAAAAGATGGCAGTTTTCAAGTAAAACTGGACTTTGATACCAGTCCAAGCCTATTCCCAAGTCCCTCATAAACTAGTTGATCTCCATTGCTTCAAACCATGTTATAACAAGCTCCTCAGCCACACAAATAATCCCCGAACACAACGCCCTACTGTGCGACTGACAACCTGTGACATACCAATAGCAGTTGGCCTAGTGTGAGTGAGTTGCGACTTGGTGGTGGAGAAACCCCGATGAGAGTTAACTAAATATTTTCATTCCATATCTCCCCCAGCCATGCTGTTAACGATATATTGGCACCGTTGGAGCTGCTGGTCATTTCTATAAAAATCATGGAAAGTTTGTCGGTTTATTAAAAACACCTCATTCTGTGTGCTGCATCTATAGATACTGTATGAGGAGGTAAAAGGTGTAATTAACTTCTGTCTGGCCTGCTATAATACCCACAGAGCTATTGCAATCAATGTCACTTGCGGTTAGACATATACTTGAGGCCTAAGTCAGACACCACAGGAAAACCACATCAGCCGTGCCCCAAGTTTGTGGCCTTACTTTGCCCTGGTCTTCACATGCACTAGGAATCTAATAGAAAAAATGTAGGGGGGGGAACAAATGGAAAACAAATATCATCTATATTTAAAGGTTATACTTAACATTTGAAAGACAAATATTTTGTATAATTTTTTTTTTTAGATTTGGTCCAGCATTGCTTTAATCAGCATGATGGGAAATGTCCTGTGCTTAAACAGTTGATGGCAAAAAACATGCATAAAAAAACACTATTTTTATGAAATTCAGGTCATTCAATGACTCGAACATCTGTAATCTTCTACCGATGTGAACAGAACAAAGTCGTAAAATACTCAGTGGACTCAGTTTTTCTGGTTTCCTTGTAATGGGTTTTCAGTTTGAATTGAATGTAATAAGTGAGAACTACTAATACAAAGAAAATAAACAGACAAGGCGTCTTTCTGTCTGATCATTTCTGTATTTTATTTGATATATCAATCTCTCCTGCCATTGAAACTAGATCTGTCTCTGTCAAAAAGAGATGCTTAAATGAGAACACTAATGTGATGTTTATGAAGGCTATATCTCTAACACCAAGCATATCTGCAGACTCTGTAGATTTTCTCCTTGACTCTTTTAACTCAAAAGTTAAGAGTGTAATTGATGATATTGCTCCTGTGAAAGTCAGAAAAAAGAGTGGCAAACAAAAAGCACCTTGGAGAAACTCAACAGCAGTGCAATTAATGAAAAGACAATGCAGGAAATATGAACGCATGTGGCGAAAGACAAAACTTGTAGTCCATTATAACATCTATACAGACAGTCTTCGTGCTTTCAATGTGGAACTAGGCAAAGCTAGACACACCTTCTTTTCAAATATTATAAACAGAAACATAAACAACACGCGCACTCTTTTTGCTACTGTCGAGAGACTAATAAACCCCCCAATTCCCTCTCAGACAGCAAATGCAGTGAGTTTGCTTCCTTCTTCTCAGAGAAAATTAATAATATCAGAAAGGCGATCAGCACATCCTTGAGTTGCTCTAGGGTGAGTCAGATCAGACCACAACCTCAGAAAGTTACTATGACTGATTTCGAAGCAATTGATGGTAAAATTTTAGAAGAAACGGTACAGCACCTTAAAACATCAACCTGCGCCTTGGACACACTCCCCACTTCTTTTTTCAAAAGTGTGTTTAACTGTTTAGAAGCAGATCTCCTAGAAGTGGTAAACGCCTCACTTCTTTCTGGGACTTTTCCAAACTCCCTTAAAACCGCAGTATTTAAGCATCTCCTGAAAAAGAGAAACCTGGATGACACCATATTAAGCAACTACAGACCAATCTCAAATCTTCCTTTCATAGGCAAGATCATTGAAAAAGTTGTTTTCAATCAGCTGAACAAATTCTTGAGCTCAAATGGATACTTTGACAATTTTCAATCTGATTACCGACCGCATCACAGCACAGAGACAGCGCTCATAAAGATAATAAATGATATTCGCCTCAATACAGATACATCAATTCTGGTACTACTCGACCTCAGTGCTGCATTCGACACTGTTGACCACAACATACTTCTTGACAGGCTAGAAAATTGGGTTGGGCTTTCTGGAATGGTCCTCAAACTGTTCAGGTCATACTTAGAAGGGAGAGGTTATTATGTGAGTATAGGTGACCATAAGTCTGAGTGGACACCCATGACATGCGGAGTCCCACAAGGGTCAATTCTTGCACCACTCCTATTCAACCTGTATATGCTGCCACTCAGCCAAATAATGAAAAATAACAAAATGGTTTACCACAGCTATGCTGACGACACCCAGATCTACTTAGCTCTATCACCTAATGACTACACCCCCATTGACTCTCTATGTAAATGCATTGAAGAAGTTAATAGTTGGATGTGCCAAAACTTTCTTCAGTTAAAAAAAGACAAAACTGAAATCACTACATTTGGAAACAAAGATGAAATTCTCAAGGTGAACGCATATCTTGAGGCTAAAGGTCTAATAACAAAAAATCAAGTCAGGAATCTGGGTGTGATTTTGGAGTCAGACCTGAGTTTCAGTCGTCATGTCAAAGCAATAACTAAATCAGCCTACTATCATCTAAAAAATATTGAAAGAATTAGATGCTTTGTTTCCAGGCAAGACTTAGAGAAACTCATTCATGCTTTTATCACCAGTATGGTGGACTATTGTAATGGTCTCCTCACTGGCCTTCCCAAAAAGACCATTAGACAGCTGCAGCTCATACAGAACGCTGCTGCCAGGATTCTGAGGAGAACCAGAAAATATGACCATATCACACCAGTCCTCAGGTCTTTACAATGGCTTCCAGTTACATTTAGGATCGATTTTAAAGCACTATTACTTGTATATAAATCACTCAATGACCTAGGACCTCAATACATTGCAGATATGCTGATTAAGTACATACCCAACAGATCACTCAGATCATCAGGATCAAGTCAATTAGAAATACCAAGGGTTCACTCAAAGCAAGGAGAGTCTGCATTTAGCTATTATGCCAGCCGTAGCTGGAACCAGCTTCCTGAACAGATCAGATGTGCTCCAACAGTAGCCACTTTCAAATCCAGACTCAAAACACATCTGTTTAGCTGTGCATTTACTGAATGAGCACTGTGCTACTGTACATCCGACTGATTGCACCTTATCTTATGCATTTACTGAATGAGCTCTGTTCTTTGTACGAACTGCTTGCACTTTAAAGGGGCTATATGCAACTTTTTCCCCAAAATAAACGTAACTATAGCCTTTTTATTTTACCATTTATGACTCAAACATCTCCTGATGAGCATACTGACACCTTGTCCGCTCACAGTGGGTGCACCTATAAGCCTGTATCCTATTTTTCATATTTTCTGACGGGTCGTCTTTTCCCGCGCTGTCTGCGGATGTGACGTCAAGCGCGTTCATGTTAAACGTTTCAGATCACTCTGCCACCACCGCTAGTCAGCGAGTAGCCTACACTCGAAAGCAGTGCAATGGATTTAACGAATACACAGAAGAGACCCAGGACAACTCGGACACCAACAGAAACTCCACAGAAGACTAAAAAAGTTAAACCCCTGACAAGTGGCCAAAAAAGGTCGAAGATTGAGAGACACCGGCGCATTGCAAGGACTAGAGTGAACATCGGCTATGAAGGGAGGGAGGGGTAGTAATTAGAGCCAAGTTTCATTTCATGTTCTGTATGACATTCAGCTAAGTACACAATTGCTCACAGAAATGATGCATCAAGATAAGATTTAGAATTTTATATATATATATATATATATATATATATATATATATATATATATATATATATATATATATATATATATATATATATATATATATATATATATATATATATATATATATATAAACAAAAATAAATATGAATAGTGCATCAGTAATGTAAAGTCTTTTTGGGTGTCTAGAAAAGCGCTATATAAAACTGATGGATTATTTATTATATAGCCATGTAAAGCTACATTATATTGTTTGTTGTTTCTATATCTTAACAAAAAATAAGAGGTAAATGAAGATGTAAAGTGTGATGCATTTTATTTCACATAAGACATGTAGTCAATAAATATTGCTAAATAGTATTATGTATATGTGTCTTTCATACTTGGTGATAGTAAGCTACTTGTGTATAATAAGTGGTCAAGGACAGTGCTCAGTCGTCAAGGACAGTGCTCAGATTTGTGTTTTTAATATTCTACGAAAGTTTCGGTCTGTGCGCCCTTCATCAGCGTGTATGCCAATGGCGAAATGGGTTTATTTATTTATTTAATGTATTCATTTTTTGTGTAGTTTGTCAGCTACACGTTTGACGTTTTGATAAGAGAACACTTATCTCAAACAATATATGTATTTGACTGTTCTTACCTCTGTAAACATAATGTTGACCTCCTTGCAGCAGATGACTTGTGAAGTGTACACGTACGAGCGCGCGCTGCGAGAGCGAGCAGAAATGAAGAACAGTTCTATTTTTTGGCCACAGGTGTCAGTCGCGAGTTTAAATTTAAGAAAAACGCATATAGCCCCTTTAATTATGTGTTTCAATTTAACCCTGTTTTATTTTTAATTTTAATTATACTTTTTATTATTATTTTTAATTTTGTTCTTTATTCATTTTTTTCAGTATAATCAGTGCAATTGGTTGTTAATGTCAATATGTAGTTCAAAACAATTTTTGTTGTAATAAATGGTGTTTAAATAAAAAAATAAACCAGAAAAGTAAACATTTTTCCCATCCCTAGTATGAAGTACCTGTTATCAAACGGACAAAACAGAGAAGAAAGTGAAATAACTAGATGTGCTTTACAAAACAGAAACATATTTCATAGGGTGTGCTCACACTTGCGGTTCGGTTCTCTTGGTTCTTTTGGTCCAGACCAAAAAAGAAAATTATACATTTAGTCCTGGTTCATTTTGTGTTCAAAATAATTTTTAACACTAAATCTACAGATACAAAACAAAAAAAATGCCTTTAATTATGTATATTTTACAATGGAACTTGACGAAAATCCAAAACAATGTGTTGGGCTGAGAACTCACAAAGAACTTATAAAATGTGTGAATGCGTCAAAACAGCGTCAGGAATTCCTCCATTGCACACAAAGGAAGAGCTGCTGCAAGAAGATGGCGGTTCTGATGCTCCTATGACAAGAAAAAACAGGTATGCTTAAGCATTCTGTCCTTATAGGGTCGCATCTTGTGACATCACGTCCTGTTTTTGATTTGTTTTGATGTCTTTGGTCCGTGTTGCATTCATATTTCAGTCGAACTGGCCCAAAGCTTGAAAGCAGACCGAGACCCGCCTTTTCAGGAGTCTCAGCCCGCTTGTTTGTTAGGCACCAGGGTACGGATGGCAGCTTTCACACCAATTCGAGTGAATCTCACTAACAGAGCAATCACACCAGTTTGTTTTAATAGAACCAAACCTGCCAAGTGTGAACACAACCTGAGATTCAATGCAATGCAACATTGCCAAATGAATTGACTAGTCCTAGCTCGGAAGAGTTTATCATAGAAGACTGTTGCTTTGCATCCCATCAGGCTGATAAAAACCTGTGCACCATGCCTACTGGATATTATGTAATAGCCATCCAATTTGATTTGAACTGATGATTTCCGCAAGCTATCGTCATTATTGTTCAATATGCGCTTTAGATGTTGTGTGGGTGTGCCAACTGATGCCGAGACTAATTATGCCCTCGCTCTGTCCCCTCAAACTCCACCTCCATCTTTCTTTGTTAAGTACCCTAAATCAGGCAGGTTAGAAACCCAACAGCGACATACCTGCAGTGCACTTCCTCAACTTCCTCCCAATCTTTCTCCTTCTCAGATGAGAAGACACTTCCATCCATCAGAGCTGTCAAGCGAGTGGGCCTCTAGGCGCGGGAGCCCTGTGTGGGACTCGCCTCATTTCCCTGCTCTGATTAGCCTGGTTCGGCACTAACACTCCCCGCCTCCCCAGCTTCCTTCTCTTGAGGTGTTTGCGTCTGTGTGCTTTGTACCGCAATAAAGAGCTGTGGGACTTTAGAAACAGTGTGATGTGCGCTCTTTTTTGCATGGTCTGTAAACTACAGGGGCCCTATCCAAAGCAAAATGTGACACTTATTTGTGACATTGCTTATTTGTAGATGCGTGACTGTTTTGGGAAACTGGGAATAAAAGGTTTTCTTCATTTTTACTGATTTTTATATGCTCAGGTAAGACAGACAAGGATTTTTGGGAACACTTTACAATACAACATTAGTTAACTACTTTAGTTAACAAGAACTAAGAATAAACAATACTTCTACAGCATTTATGAATCTTAGTTCATGTTAAATTCAACATTATTAATACATTATTAAAATCAAAAGTTGTATTTGTTAACGTTAGTTAATGCACTGTGAAATAACATGAGCAAACAATGAACGACTGTATTTTTATTTATAATGTTAACAAAGGATAATAAATACAGTAATACATGTATTGGTCATTGTTATAGCATGTTAGTTAATACATTAAAGTTCACGGACCGCCCTACGTATTTAATTAACGCAGAAAATGTAACGTCTCTCGCAGTTCAAAATGCTTTGAACGTCATCGTCGCGGCAGTTACGTTTTTTCTGTAAGTTGAATACAGAAGGTCCGCTGGAAGCTATAGATATTTTACTTTATAACATGTTAAATGTGGATATACAGTGAGGAAAATAAGTATTTGAACACCCTGCTATTTTGCAAGTTCTCCCACTTAGAAATCATGGAGGGGTCTGAAATTGTCATCGTAGGTGCATGTCCACTGTGAGAGACATAATCTAAAAAAAAAAAATCCCGAAATCACAATGTATGATTTTTTAACTATTTATTTGTATGATACAGCTGCAAATAAGTATTTGAACACCTCAGAAAATCAATGTTAATATTTGGTACAGTAGCCTTTGTTTGCAATTACAGAGGTCAAACGTTTCCTGTAGTTTTTCACCAGGTTTGCACACACTGCAGGAGGGATTTTGGCCCACTCCTCCACACAGATCTTCTCTAGATCAGTCAGGTTTCTAGCTTGGCTCCGCCCTCCTACGTACTTCCGCTCAATTTTCATTTTCCTTCAGTACTCGGTCTGGGACTGCTGTATGTGCTTAGGTTTTCTCCCGAACAATTTTTTACCGGTCCAATCAGCGAACAGAGGGTGTGGCTGAGAGCAATGACGTTGATGTCGTGCGCTAGTTTGAGTTGTAGTTCAGTAATGGCGGCGGTGAAAGATGCGAGTGTGTGGCACTGGCATCGCTGACGAATGTCCAGAATTTAAAGCCGGAGTGTGGCGAGGTGGATGAGTGAGCGAGATCGGTGTGCGTGATTGAGAATGAGACACACCGCGAGTCCTCTCATGAGGGAGCACGGAGGCATATAAGGATGAGTGACACCGGTGAAAGACGAGAGAGGACCTGGCCTGGATTTTAATTTGTTTTGTTTACGTTTTGTTATGTATGTGCGCGGCAGTCGACCGTGAGGGGCTGCCGCTTTGACTTTCATTTTGTATTTATTATTTGATTAAAAGTTGTTAAGCGTTCGCCGGTTCCCACCTCCTTCTTCCCTGAACAAACGAACTCCGTTACACGGAACAAGAACAATCACTGCTGAGTTTTGTTGGTGGCCATGATGTTGTGGTCCGGGAAAAGTATTTTTCTGCTCGCTCCATTAGTGGTGAAGGAGTTGCTGAAGCGTCCGTCTCCCACCACCCACGAGAAAAACCCAGGCTGAATTACGGACTGCTTTTGAGAAACACCAAGGTCGTGTAATTTAATTGCTGTCCGAATCCACATCTCTGAGTTTTCAAGAATATATCACTTCAAAATTCACTGTTTATATCCTTTTTAGACCCCTGCAGAGCACCGTGCAAAATCTTGCAATACATGGCCCCGGTCATCCTCTCCTTAATACAGTGCAGTCGCCCTGTCCCATGTGCAGAAAAACACCCCCAAAGCATGATGCTACCACCCCCATGCTTCTTTGGTCTTGGCCATGTTAGTAGTTGGATTCTTACTGATTGTATGGGGTGGACAGGTGTCTTTATGCAGCTAACGACCTCAAACAGGTGCATCTAATTAGGATAATAAATGGAGAGGAGGTGGACATTTTAAAGGCAGACTAACAGTTCTTTGAGGGTCAGAATTCTAGCTGATAGACAGGTGTTCAAATACTTATTTGCAGCTTAAAATTGTACTTAAAATCATATATTGTGATTTCTGGATTTTTTTTTAAGATTTTAGATTATGTCTCTCACAGTGGACATGCACCTATGATGACAATTTCAGACCCCTCCATGATTTCCAAGTGGGAGAACTTGCAAAATAGCAGGGTGTTCAAATACTTATTTTCCTCACTGTATTTCTTACACAAGCCCATTGATTCCCTTCAGAAGGCCTTTATTAACCCCTGGAGCCGTGTGGATTACTTTTATAATGGATGGATGCACTTTTTTGGGCTTCAAATTTTAGGCTGCCATTATAATGCTTGGATTAGCCTGCACATTTTTTTAATTGCTCATCTTGCGCTGCTCTGTGACGCACCATGGATTCACGTCAGAAAGGTCACCCTAGACATAGGCATAAGTACCGCCTCCGTTTTTACAAAGCGCACATGTGAAGAATAATACACACATTCTTTAGCAAATGACATGAGGGTGAGTAATTAATGACAGAATGTTCATTTTTGGGTGAACTAACCCTTTAATAATATAGGTCAAATATTAATTTCTATATATATATATTTCTCCTTCCAAAAAGGACAATGTGCTCTGATAACCATGAGTTTCTAACTCAGTCAGGCTTTGTCCCTTTTTTTTTTTTTTTTTTTTGCATGTATTTGGCTGAAACTATTTAAATGAAAAATACTGTGATGTGTACGGTGCCAGAAGAAAACTCGAGACTACAAATCGAGGCGTTTTAGGGAATTCAGAAACAGTGCGCACTGATATAGAGAATAACATCAAAATGTTACCAACGAAAATTCAAGGAAAAAAAAACAAACCTATAAAAATGTGTTACTGTGCCTGTTGTGCTTGAGGACACTTCAGTCCCAGCGGACCCTCTGCTTGCTGAATCACTTGACACGTCTGCTCTCGGGAACAGTCTGGCCTAAATGCAGCTGTACACTAAGTAGGCTACGCAGCCCGGCCTGGCACCCCAATAACCTACAACTCCTTCAGAGCATCCTCGACAGTCTTCTCCCATTTTTCTTCTTTCACCGCAACTGAAACAGCCGATGTGTAGCTGTGTGTATGTACAACGTGTGCTGTGTGTACATAATCAGCAGTGGGAGAATCTACTGTGTGGATAGTGGGAGATCCTGTTACAGTATCAACAAACTCTGTCCGCCTCAGGGAGTCTTGTGCCATGTGTGCTAACAACATAAAGGAAAAACTCAACATTATCCATCACACGGACAGGCACATCATTTACAATACATTTATTTAAACTAAGGTCAGTTGATGGTTGTCACTTGAATCAAGTTTGATAGCATAATGTTAAGAAAATAGCTATGAGGAAAATCAAAGCAGCACGGCACTTTTAACTCTTTGATGCATAAATTACAAAGGAAATGTCAATGTCTTTTTCATTATAAAAGTAAACATGGACATTAGGTATCAGAGGGTTAAAGCTGGAAAGCCAAACAACTGGTGCAACATGATTATTAACAAGCCGATTCCAACACTAAAAATAGTTCAAATTATCCATACCATCAATATGGTTCTTATGCACAACCATGACATTTTTATCATAATTGTGAGCTGCAGATGGTGCATTATTACTGCACACAAGCCCCACATGGCACAACAAACTGATAAACGTATGGGGTTCTCCATGCAAGAAACCATTATTATTTTTATTCAGTCACGATTTGTCATGATCACATATTTTCAAATAGCTTGGCATGACAAAAGTTGTTTTCTTGAGATCTAAACCCGATTTTTGCAGAATATGCAAAATATCTATTAATTCATCAACAATTTGTTTTAGAAAAAGGTACATTAATCAAATAAGCTATGTAAATTAATACCTTGACATTAATATGATCAATTCAAATTGAATGATTTTACTCAATTGGCCAAAACAATGATTAATAAAATGTCATATGTGAAAACATTAAAAAAGTCCATGAATTATAATTATTATTAAATATACAATAATTTAATAATCATACCCTTATTATTTTCAAAATAAAAACTATATAAAAACAATATTTGTTGCAAATTTAAATAAATAACTGTGTCCACAAATCCCACAATAAGAAATGCACATTAAAAAATAAACAAATAAAATCCAACACAAAATAAACATAAAATTGTTGGACTAAAATATAAAAATAAATAAAACTGTTTAGATAGAATCATCAGAAATGTTACCGTTTAGACAAAATGTAAAGACTAATATCAACATGAGAAAACCATAAGTAAACATTCCTTGATCGAGAAATGAAGAAAATGACAACATGTCTTCTTAGGGGGCTATACTAACTTTTGCTTTTCTAATTAATGTCACTACAAAGTCAGACGCACTACTGCACAAAACTAATGTGTTTTGCCTGTAATTGATGTTATGAGAGAAAATGGTTTCATTTAATTTGCAGCGACAGCTGAAACACATTTACCAACTGTTGTCTCACTTACACTACAATAATGCTATATTTCTTCTGACTTCTGACATCATGAAATGCGACCGCTTTTTGAAGTGACAATGTTCCATATCGATAAACAGCACTGG
This sequence comes from Romanogobio albipinnatus, assembly GCA_023566225.1. NCBI lineage: Eukaryota > Metazoa > Chordata > Actinopteri > Cypriniformes > Gobionidae > Romanogobio > Romanogobio albipinnatus. Next base: position 46,365,634 of record CM042245.1, on the reverse strand, counting down.
TGTGCTTTCATTCGGGAAATATTTCCACCACTTTCTAGGTTTGCATATGCCACCCTCCCCAGAGACTGTAGGCATTGCAACCCAGATACATTTGCTGCTTTAAACAAGTGTTGCGGAGACACTGTACACCCCATCAAAAGTGAAAATGAGGAGTTAAACTTCGGCTACACCTACATGTGAAATTTCACAGCTATGAAGAGTGGAGAAAGGGGGAGGATGAGAAGGAAGGGGCACATTTATGCAATGCCAAAAAGTGCAAGCATAATACAATTTAGAATGCCAACATGAAAGCTGGTTCAGGGATCTGCAAAACGACCCCGGAGTGTGCACCATATTTCTGAGCTGACATATAAAGACGGCCCACGGAGCAACACCTGCTGCTGCCAACTGGGCAAGAACTGTCAAATGAGGAATATTTCCCACAACATACACTCTACATTAGCAAGTCCATGAAGAGTTAAGACAGGCGAGAAACAGAGGCCTCTTAGACTAGTTAACTTTAAATGTGTGCTAAACGCTGCTGTTAAACATAAGCGGACACATTCACCTACACCACAATAAACAGATATGAGTAAACAAGACACTACATTTTAGATGTAAACTTTTAACAGCAAACTAGCATGTACTGTAAATGGCCTTAAAGCTAAAATTCATGACAAAGCCATACAACTCATTTTGATTTGCTTTTAAAAGTGAAGATGTGAATATTCCACACAATTCTAAACAACTGTATAAACTACATTTAAAAACACATTTACAGGAGCAGTAAGCAATTTCTGAGAAACGCTGTTGAAACTGGATGAGACCGAGCACCACAACACACTTGTACACTGTTTTTGTTTTGTTTTTTACTGTAAAAAAAAAAACACACAGTAAAATAACAGGAACATGCAGCAGAGTCACCAATCTACAGTAATTGAATATGGCATGAATACTGTGAAATTGCTTAACAGCATATTACCGCAAAAACGAAAAAATACAGTACTGGTAATCGAGCGGTTTAGTCCAAATTTTCTGAAGAGACACGGTCACTTTATATGATGAACAGAGTGAATTTAGGCTTTGATTCACATATAAACATTCATCAACTAACACATCAGTTGTGGAAAACAGAAGCTCAAGCATGTTCGCTTGACGTGCGAGAACCAATGAGGTTCATTCTCGAGTGTTACGTGCGTTTGAGCTTCCGCAAGAACCAGTGAGGTTTGCTCTCGTGCATCAAGCAGGTTCGGCTGAGGTTCTGTTTATGTGAATAAAAGCCTAAATTAAATCTGTTCATCAGATAAAGCCATCGAGTCTCTACAGAAAATTCTGACTAAACCGCTCAATTCACATTGATTAGTTTTATGATCTCTTTATGAACTTTTTGAAGCATCAAAGTGGTAGTTGCGTAACAGCCAATGGAGGGACAGAAAACACTCAGATTTCATCAAAAAGATCTTTCATTTGTGGATTAAAGATGAAAGAAAGTCTTACGGATTGGGAACGAGTAATTAATGATAGAATTTTCCTTTTTGGGTGATCTACCCCTTTAAGTAAGAAGACATTACACATGAAACTAGTGTTTCAACATTGAAAAAAACTCTTACTTCACCTTTATGCTGTGAAAGAGTAAATCAGTCCCCATTTTGAAGAGGTATCTTTACAGAAGAGCTCCAGACCTCATGAAGTACATCAGTAGATATTAAGTAGCCTGGTCCTACCAGACTCTCGTACATTTCATTTGTACAGAGAGTCTGGCCACCCTTCATTGACAAGCGTTAACTTCCTTGAAGGCGGGTACTCTGTTGAAGTTTAAAACTATTGGATCTGCCCAGAGCCACTCTGCATCTGCCATAACCAATGCTAACGTTTGGTCATGACGTATGTTATCTCAAACTAGCGCAAGACATCAACGTCATCGTTCTCAGCCACTCCCTCTGCTCGCTGATTGGACCGGTTAAAATTTGACCGGAGAAAACCAGAGAATATACCGCAATCCCAGACGCAGTACTGAAGGAAAATGAAAATTGAGCGGAAGTATGTAGGAGGGCAGAGCCAGGCTAGATATTAAGAGGAAAGTATGTTAAAATATAGTTCAGACCAAGAAGAAAAAGGGAAATATAAAGCTCAACAATGGAAATATAAGTTTACGATGTCATTATTACAGCGTTATTCAGCCTGAGGGTGGCAATCCAATGATGATTGACATAAGTACACGACAAATGCATAGAATGCCATCATAGAATTGCCTTAAAGGGGTCCTATAATGCCCCTTTTTACAAGATGTAAAAGTCTCTGTTGTCCCCAGAGTGTGTATGTGAAGTTTTAGCTCAAAATACCACACAGATCCTTTTTATAGCATGTTAAAATTGCCACATTTTGAGGGTGAGCAAAAACGCGCCTTTGTGTTTGTCCCTTTAAATATAAATTAGCTGCTGCTCCCTCCCAGCCCTCTTTCTAAAAGAGGGTGGAGCTTCAAGAGCTCATGTTAGCAGCTCCAATTACCTCACACAGGCACGCACTGAAAATTTCCGAAACTGTTCAGCCTTTTACATTCAAGCCGGAGTCGGACAATGACGGAGAGACTCGAGAAGAAGTGACGAAATGTAGAATACTACAGGACGTTTCTGAATGGTTAGTTGATGAATTTATGTAGCTGATGTGGAGTTAACTATCTTCAAGTCATTGATTAGCATATTCTGTCAAGATAATCTATAAATCGCTTGTGTGGGAACTGTTGTAAGATGCCTACAGAGCCAGACAATATATGCTTCATGAATATAGAACAGGTATAGTTTAGTTTAATTACGGTTATAATTAATGTTGTCATCTTGCTTTTATGACATGCTATCACATTTGTGTTACGTACTGTATTGCAATAAATGTAATACAATGCAACAGTTTGAGCAGACTCACAAATGTACGACAAGAACTCTTCCTCTTCTCAACACGGCCTTTGTTGCGTGTTCTTGAGGGCAGGGTTTATGTAAATTTTAGGAATTAAGCTTGTTGTAGTCCCTACCAGCCATTTGTTGTAGTCCTTAAAAAGCTAAAAAAGCTAAAAAATAAAAAAAAAAGTGAAATCAACCACCCCTTTAATGTAGTATTTATTGTGTCTGAATGTTGCTTTAGAATATTGCAAGTTGTGTAGGATTTCCAGTGAAGAAAACAAAGTAAACTAAAGGATTTATACTTTAATTAATTTGATACTACACATAGGAAGGACAGACATGTCAACTAGTTGACCTAATGCAGACACATATCTGAAGAGGACTGTTATTATCTTGGTCTGGAGCGAGGTTTACGTGAGGTAACGTGAAGATAAGTGGGTCAGCCTGAAATCTGCTAGTCTGAAATCACCAGTCCAAGCTCAATTTAAGATTGAACGTTGGTCTGGGGAGTCTGCTCTGTATTTTCTACTGCACAAGAGGCATGATCAACTAGCATAAATTAAATGACTCTGTACGCAATTGGATAGTCCTTCAACCAATCAGACCACAAGAGGCATGATAAACAAGCATAATTCAAATGACTCTGTATGCAATTTGTGGGGCGCTGTAGAGCTGGGGAGTAGCCTAGAAATCTAGACGCACCCTAGCGGCAGCAAATATAATTTGCAGCCAGGGCGTCTAGCAACTCTCCGTTGGCTTGCGAGCTGGAAAAACAAAACTCTAGTCAGGCCAATCACATGGTGTATAGAGTCGGTGGGCAGGCTTAACATAATGACGCCAGAGTTGCGGCGGTTCCGTGTGATACTTGAAAACAAAGAAGCTGGTGAACAGCAGTCTTTCGAATCGGCTTTGGCCGCAACTCTGGAAGACTTAGAGTTAAGATTTTATTTTAGAAAAGAACAAAGAAGGGCACTGAAGTTATTCTTAAAAAAGGAAGATGTGTTCAGAGTTTTGCCGGCCCGATATGAAGAAAGTTTAATCCATCAACTAGCTCCGCTTCACCTTCTTCGTTGCTTTGGCGCTATCCTATTGCGTGCAGAGGGAATTTGAAAGACAACTGTTTATCCCACCCCTCGGATTGAGCCCTACCAATGGTGTGTTCCCAGACCCAACATCTTGATGTGGGTCTGGCTTGTCAGGCTAGCTGGGGAGGGCTCTGAGACAGGCTGCCCCACTTAGTTTCATGAATATATGCCTGCCGAATCCATGTGTTACATTTTAATATATTCTGCTCAGGTTACGGCTTAAAGTAGTCTAGAAAATCTGAAAAATATGTTGCTGAATGGTGAACACATTTATAATGTATTATTAATTCAGTGTGTATAGAGGTCTATGTTTGGATGAATATTTTGGTGTACCTGCCCATACAGACAGCACAGCATTATGGTTTTTCTACCATATTATACATTGTCCATTTTTTCAGCTGTTCTCAACGCCTGCAGGCTTTCTTTTGAAGATAACGGCAATGAAAACAAATCAGATCGTCAAGTGTTAAGTATTATTCTGTAATTGAGCATACGGATGCGGCTGACTCATATGCAGTTATGAGTGACATAAGGCTGACTTTTCTTTGTTCACAGTCCATCAACAAATCACTTAATATTCACGATCACACATTTACAAACAAACCCACTGCTGGAATACACAAATTCAGTGAGAAAGGGCTTACGTGATACTGTTGACTCAGTGAGTCCTACACATTTGGCAGGAGGGCAAACAATGCATCGCCACACACAGACACAAGCTTATCTAAACGCCTCTCACGCACACTTCATTTTTTAAACATCAACAAAAGAAGCACTTCCACAAGATTCTTGACAGTCTTTTAAAATGTTACACATCTTCACATGTATAAATTAAATTTAGTCTTTCATTATTCACAGTTATAGCTTCAATGGGTGCAAAGCAACCATGGCCAAGTAAACAAGGCTTGTTTTGAATAGTCTCCTTATTTAACGTTATTTACACTTTCTGACCATTTTCATAAATTTTCCCATGTCTTAAAGGAACACTCCACTTTTTTTGAAAATAGGCTCATTTTCCAACTCCCCTAGAGTTAAACAGTTTTACCGTTTTCGAATCCATTCAGCCGATCTCTGGGTCTGGCAGTAGAACTTTTAGCATAGCTTAGCATAGATCATTGAATCTGATTAGACCGTTAGCATCTCGCTCAAAAATGACCAAAGACTTTTCAGATTCAATGATCTATGCTAAGCTATGCTAAAAGTTCTACCGCCAGATCCATAACCTTGCACCTAACCACCTAACTTTGTGCTCAAAAATATGTGGAGAGAAAAAAAATGAAAGATTTCTTAAGTTCATATGAATTTGAATATTGATTGTTCATATGATGAATGTGTGTGTAAAAGAAAAGAAAGCTCCCAACAGTCCCTAAAGAAAGACCATTAGCTTGCAGGTTCCTCTCCAGTCAGGCAGTGGTAATCGAGTTGGACGTCTGACTAAACGAGAGGAAACAAAGAAAGGTGTCAGAACAGCTGGACTGTGATTCCCAGAGCACTGGAGGGATGAAACGTAAAGGACTAATGATGACATTTTGTGCAATGCCGCTTTCATTTAATGAGCTTTTTTTTCCTCATCTGTACACACATCACTCTAACGCAATGTTCCTCTTAATACTCAGCAGTGAATTTGTACTGCAGTGGCATATGCAGGAACAAAGATGGGTCGGTAAATGGGCAGTGAATGCTGGGACGTTTGATATGTTGATATATTTGTGAATTATGGCTTTTGTGAACATAACACTGGTGCAGGAGACAGAGTGATGGCTTGGTTAATGATTTCCAGAGTGGATAATGCAAGGTGAAGATCCCTTAGCAACAGAGAGAGTGGGTGTATGAAAAAGAGAGTGAAAAAGGACCAGGGAGGTAGGGAAATGGATATAAAGCAAGCGAGAAAACAAATACAGTGTGTGAAAGAGAGAATGCCGAGCTGCTCATACTTCACACAATACTTTTGTGCTCCTTTTGATGGAGCTCAGCTTTGCTGATTCACATTTTTTCACACCTCACATTGTTCAACTGATCATCCTGCTCAGGAATTTTTTTCAATAGTAGAACACTGAGTGTTCGGGGTGCTATATTATGCAGCTTTAAGAAATATCAGTATGACCTTATATCTCATGGGGTTGACTGGGGCTACTTTTACAAGGGCAATGTCCAAAAGTCCAATTAAACAGTGGTTTCTGTATTTTTCTTTTAAACAATTTTAAAATGATCAGACATTAGAATTAACATCCACAAGAAGCCAGAGGCTTCTCTCGTCTCAAGAAATATCTGCGTACACACGAAACCACTGAAACCGACTCAAAATGTAGTATACATGTATGTGGCACTGTAATTCTGCCACAGAGATGCACTAAAAACGGACTTGGAGCATCCGGTGTCTAACTAGGGTTTGAGACCAAGCGGCAACATCCCGCTGTCTCTCGTGAAACCAACACAGAAGTGACTTAAACTGTAATTCATCGACTGACCGCTAGAGACAGGCTCCATAAGGGAGTCAAATCTGTATCTCCCCCATGTTAAAATGATTTACAACAGAAAAAAAAATATGTTTACAGTCTGGTACAAAAAGTGGTTTTGGTCTAAAGCTATTAAGGGGACGTGGCCACTTGAGTGACATGTAGATTGCCACTAGGTCGAGTTAGACGGCCATGGTTTCAGCAACCAGGCACCTCAGCTCCACCCACGTCCCACCTCTTTGTCCATTTTCAGTTATCCGGGTGTGACACGTGATGATGCGCTGCCAAGATGGCAACGGCCGCGTTTTAGGCATCAAAAATACTTTTCGGAAACCTACGGGTGACGTCACGGACACCATGTCCATATTTTTTTACAGTATATGGTCGAGACGTGGGGTGATGACATCATCGTTTCACAAAATATACAGATTGGCTGTACACATGAAAACGCAAGGGTGTCATTTTCAGATTTTTCCACTCTGGGACCCGGTTTAAAAAAATTGCGGTTTCAAGCTCCCAAAACGCCGGATCCATCTGGACGAAACGCCAATACAATACAAAATTTTTACGTATACAGCTAAACGCGTCTCCGTGTGTACAGAGCCTAAATTAACAATAAAAATAATTTTCATAAATCTCCGGTCAGAGCAGGCCATAATAGTTACATTTAGCTAAAAAGCTTATCATAAACGTCATTTAAATGGCAGGTTCCCATTGTGATAAACTACATTTACCTTTTTATGAAAACGTGCTCCAAAAGCACCTGTAACTTCTTTCCTGGGTAATAAATCGTTTTTTTTAGCCAAGTTTAAGTTCTGTATACTCAGCCTAAGAAATATTTACTGGAGTAAAAATAGTGACAACTAGCCCCGCTCTCCCTGATACCTTGGCTTTCGGGTAAAATAAAGTAACACAATGTTAGCAAGGTGAGATGTTTAAGTGTCTCGCAATTGAAATGAAAGACTACTGAAGTATGAATCTCTCTTCCAAGTGGTCTCAGGGCAATTCTCACAAGAGCCTTTCACTCCGAAGCGGGCGAGATGGTAAATTGCATTGTGGGAGTTGGTATTAGGTTATGACACCAAGGGTTAAGAGTCTCAAATCCCCGACCCATCAATGCCAGGCTGTGAAAAGCAACAAACTACATTCCCCTGCTGATCTTGCATGTTTCCGTGGCAGAAGGAAAAAAATGAAGTGTCTATGGGCCGTCGTATCAGGCAGCCCGAGGGAAAGGAAGATAAATTTATGTTACAAGCGGGGAGTTTCTGGTGTGAGTGGGGTGGGGAGGGGGGAGATAAAGAAAGATGTAAAAGAGTAAAAAAAAAGTGAGGACGCATTTGTAGGAAGAGCAAAGCTGTAAGACTCGTTTCTGTTGCTATGGCATGCACAGGGTGTGGCAAGCAGAAGTAACTGTGCAAGCAGCCTGCATGTGGGCGTATGAGCATTAACGATCAGCGTGTGTGAGTATGCAGTATGACAGTGCCGAGTGTATATGTCTGCATGTGATGGTGAGAGAGCACAGTAGGGTGATAGCATATGCATGTGTGTGCCAGTTAATGTATGTGATGAGACAATAGATGGGAAAACTAGAGATGACCTGCACTGGTATTATTTCGGTTTCTATTCCCACCACACCACATCAGTTAACCACAGGTCCAGACCTGTCTCTCCTCAAGGCATAAGGGTGTTGGCTCCCTAAAGCCAGAGCACGTCCAACCAGACAAATTCACCAAAATAGAAACAAACAAACAAATCTTTTAAAATAAAAACAAAATGTATTTATTATTACTTAAATAAACTGCTTTTGTACATTCATTATATAATATTTATATTGAAATTAAATTTCCAATATATGATGTATTACTAATTTATAAATGCATATTTATTTACTTATTATAAAAAATTAACAAATATCATATCATTATATTACATTAAATAAATGAATAGATATTTTGTTTTATTTATCTATCTTCATTATTTATTTTAACTACTTTTTTTGCATTCATTATAATTTATAATGAAATAAAATGTCCAATATATGATATGTATAACGGAATGTATGTATATTTATTTATTTTAAAATAAATATGTGCAATAAAAATACAAATACATTACATTACATTAAATTATAAAACATAATAATAATAATAATATATAATAAATACATTACATCATATTATAAATGCATACTGTATATAAAACTAAATAAATAAAAAAGCAAGCAAATAACTAAAAACAAGTATTTGCTTACTTTATTTTATTATTTAACTAATTTTGTGCAATCATTATATATATATTATGTCTTAATTATTTATTGCATTCCTTATAATATATAAAAGAAAATTATATTTCCAATATATGTATAATTGAATTTGGGTGTATCTATTTACTATAAAAACAAAATGTATGCAATTAAAATACAAATATTACAATATATTATAGTGAATACATATATAAAATTAAACACATAACTAAGAATTAATGTATTTCCTTATTTAACCATTTCATTATAAAAAAATATTTAACTAGTTTTGTGCAAGAAATTACATTTTCAATATATTATGTATTACTGAATTTATGCTTATATTCTGTTTATTTACTATTGATTATTTGATTATTTGTAATTAAAATGGATTAATTAACGAATCAATTAATTCATTCATGTGGTCTTGTAACAGTAGAAACAATTAATTACGGGTCATTTTTTGCCAAAGCCCTGACATGACACGTCAGTCAGTAAAGGTGTAAATCTCTTGTCATGGCTTCATGGGTGGCATATACGCTCTAACATGTTGTGGTTTTGTGTGTACAACTCAAATATGAGCTCAGTTCAGGTCGTTTCCCATTCACAACCCTAACCCTTTTCTCCGGGTTGTCAACCATGTGATCTTTCAGGCCTAAAGGAGATGAAAACACAGTAGTTTTGCTGTCAGTGCACCCACAAAACCTTCTGCCACCCACCTTCATCTCGCCAAGTCAGACTAATTGTTTGTTTCCTTCTGGGTTCTGTCGAATGAAAGAAGCTATATTATTTTGCCAGTTTCTGTGGACTCTCCCCTTCTCTCCAGGGACTGCCAGCAAAACAGTAATTAGCAGGACTCTGAGAAAAAGAACGGGAGGCCTTTTGAAAACTGTTAATTACAACTTTATGAGCATGACAGAAGGGCACACACGGTGTACAACACAGGCACTGATGCCACCAGAGCAAAAGACACTTGAATCGCAATATTCACCACCATTCGTGCATTTATTGAGCATGCATGCAGGATTAAAAGGATAACATGAATTCGGACGGATTGAATTCAACTGAATTTGAAGTGTAGGTCAGTGACAGAAACATAAGAAACTCAACTTTTTGCATTACTATTCAATGTTTTCATCTGCCACAATTAAATATTGTCTTTGAATGATTTCATTTGGATGCTTTTCTCAACAAAATTTGATTGATTGATTGATTGATTGATTAATTGATTGACAGTCCTGATTTAAATACTTCAATACTGTTCCAATATACTGCTCCATTTCAACAGGACGAACACAACTGAGCAATCCAGAGCACTTTTGAGATCATTTTTCCTTGTCATTCCAGATGGCCGTCATGTCAAACAGCTCCAGGCTGTAACGCTGTGATTCACAATCACCATCAGAGGAAATTACGGATTGAAGTGGGGAATGATTCATCAGCTGAATTACAAGAAATATTCTGAAAGCAATTTCTATCAAAACTTGCACTCTAAATACAATTACATATTTAAAATATATAAAAAAAGAAAATGCTTAACCACTAATGCAAACGCTAAGCCAAAGAACAATGTGTTTTTGTAGTTAAAAATACTGCCTGTCTCCTGCCTTTCCGGCAAAAATCAGGGGTGGAAAAATCTCTCCACTAATCAATAGCATCCTGCTTTTAAACTCTGTTCAAAAGAAAAATCGCTGCTCTTCCGAGCACAACCCAGAATTCATTATGTTGACCTGAATGCCTTAATCCAACCCATCTGAACTCACAAATCAAGCCAAACGAATTGAAAAAGTCATGTACTACTAGGGCATTACACAATTCTATCTGTCGGTTTGCCCGGCTCACATCACATTGACTCAAACGTGACTTTACCTAAGAATATGCGCAATTAAATGCAATAAATGATATAGAAAGTGGTACAAATAGACTGCATTAAAGGCACAGTTCACCCAAGAAATTAAAATTCAGTTACAATTTATTCACCCTTATTTTTTTCCCCCCTGGATCACAAAAGAAGATATTTTTGTGTCATACAATGAAAGTGAACGTTGTTTGTGTGTTCCACAAAAGAATAAAAGTCATACAGCTTTGGAATGGCATGGAGACGAGTGAATGATGACAGTATTTTTAGTGTTGGGTGAACTGTCCCTTTAAGGAGGCAGAAAATGTCTGTGTATTACATCACAAGCGAAGTGGGGACATGTTTGCTAAATTCCAATAGCAATAGTGACATGCAAAATACAGATGGGGAGATTCCTGAGACCAATGTGGGAAAAACTCATCAGCACACATGGATGAGAATTTAAAGATTTGAAAACCATAGCCATGCATCTAAGTTTAATATAAAAATGAAACAAAATCTGCTTCAATATGACCGCTAAACTTGTTGGTTGCTAAATTCCAGATATTTATTTTAGGCAGATGTAAAAAAATATATATATATATTTCAACATGCACCTGTGTACAATCTCACACAGCCTTTGGGGTTCATCCAGCGCAGAGCCGGAAATAGCCCCAGCGAGAGGATGTTTAAAGGAATAGTTCACCCAGAAAATGAAAATTACCCCATGATTTACTCACCCTCAAGCCATCCTAGGTGTATATGACTTTCTTCTTTCTGATGAACGCAATCGGAGAGTTATATTAAAAAATGTCCTGTCTAATGCAAGCATTATAATGGCAGCCCAAAATTTGAAGCCCAAAAAAGTGCATCCATCCATTATAAAAGTAATCCCCAGCCTTTATCAACATTTTTGGCCTTAAAATTTTGGGCTGCCATTCACAGCCATTATAATGCCTGGATTAGCCAGGACATTTTTTTATATGCATTCGTCTGAATAGAATGTCATATACACCTAGGATGGCTTGAGGGTAAGTAAATTCTAGGACAATTTTCATTTTTGGGTGAACTATCCCTTTAAGTCGAGTTTAGCCACATAGATGGGCAATGCTTTAATATGCAGCTTTTGACAACAACATTGTTCATTTACTTCCCACAGAGCAACATCTAACTAATGGGACCCATGTCTATTTTAATGGAATTCACTTCGACAAAATCAGAGACTGAAAATGAATGCGAAACTGTAATAGTCATCTGAATAATGCAAAGCTTAGAGGAATGTAAAATAAATGACGCATGGGTCTTGCAGAACTTCTGAGCATGTTTTAGTGAAATGCTAAACTGTGGTTTCATCAGAAATAAACTCTTTTGTAAAAAGCAAGAGCAACAGTAGCATCTTGTTTTTACAGTATGTCACGCAATAGCTACTTATTCCAACCAACATTCCTGAAGGTTTTTGACGGTTGACATTTAAGACCTCATGAAATCGTTTATGCCTTGAAGCGAATGTATATTTTACACACACACACATACACACACACACACACACACACACACACGTGCGCATGCACACACACACACGCACATATCTATAAACATCAAGAAAAACATTTTCAATTCAAATATATAAAGTTCTTGTTCCAAGACTGAACGGAATTTAACACAATACAAACATATTTAACTTCCTCTTCTCATCTTAAACATTGCAGACTGTCTGGAGAACAACAAACGCTCCCCATGTCTATTGAAAGACAAGAGATAAACACTGCGACAGCTCAAGGCTTTCGTTTCTCACGGAAAGAAGTTGGTAATTATGCAATTATGATGTAGGCTGCATCAACACATCTAAATGGATTACGGGACTTCAACGTCAAAAGGCAGTCAAGGACACGAGAACTCATTCTACCATGCAACCTTCCTTGCTTTGAAATCAGTGTTCCTACAGCTTGCAATGGCAGACTTCAAATAGATGGGATTTAACAAAATAATCTTACATGTCAATAGGGAGAATCTGCAACAAGCTACATGCTCTATTGGTGTACAGACTGAAACGTGACTGCAGAAAACAACTATAGCATGCAAATGTGATTTGCAGTGCCTTTGGGAATGTCCAAAGATCTCCATTAAAGAATCCGTTCATAAAGGATGAAGCAGCATCAGGTTAATCCCAGGAATTAGGGATGGGTTATGATGATTGACTAGTCGTCTAACAACCGTCTTTGGCCATTGCATCTTGGCACACATTCTTAACATTCACAGAAATTGTTTTTAAAGAGGTCTGGCAAAGTTAAAAAGCACAAATTCCACTGCAAAGAGTGTTATTCTATATTTTAGTGTGCACTGTTTCTGAACTCCCTGAAACGCATCGATTGCACTCTTGAGTTTTCTTCCAGGAACGTACACGTCCCGTTATTCCTCATTTAAATAATTTCCGTCCAAGGCATACGCAAAATAAAGGGTGCTAGGCCTGGTCGAGTTGCATTAGTAGTGTTTTGTCGCCATGTCCGTTTATGGAAAGAGGTGTGAGATTTCCGAAACAGACTCGAATCGGTTGACCAATCACAACAAACTGATCCAGAGGAAGGAGGAGCTTCATGGAGATTGGAACTAAACAGAGTGTTACTGACAGACTGAGAAGAGAGGTGCTGCAATAATGTAAAATATTTGAAAAATAATATGTTTTTTTTTGTACATTCAAGCATGAAAACCTATTCTAGTAGACCCCAAAAGCAAAAATAGCCCAACTTTTGAAACCCATTTTATTTCACTCCATCTAGATATTTTCGAAACACAAGAGCCTCCAAAGAAGCGTAAATTTGACGGTATAGAAATAAAACAACAAGAATATTACAAAATATGAGATTTAAAACCATTTAAACCAGTTCAAGTAACACAGCAGTGCCTCTACGTCACTGTGATCCCAAATGTTTCCAAGAATGTTTAAATCCAGAGAAATAAGCAATTTTAACCAGGACATGGATCTATGCGTCGCCTATCATTTATTTTGTAGAAACCATGGAAACACCAAAGACGCTTTAATATATAATGTGTTTTATTAGACAGGTGAGCAACTGTTTAGATACATTCATGAACAGAAAACTTATCATTGTAATATATCTCAACACAGTTAGTCTTATTGTTTAAATCTAGTTTTCTTGATTTACCGTGAGTACCATGTTTTACCACGCCTAATATCGATCTAGCTGACTGCAGTGTGCAACAAGTGTCTCATAATAGCCGCTGAGCGAACACACAGAGTAACATTATAACATAATTTTCAACACACTCAAATGTATCCATGATAAAACCGCTCTGCGTTACCCCACATACTTATGACCGGGAAAAGGCGGAAGCATTTGTCATTTGCGGAATAATAGAAGCTCCACTGCTCTCGAGCCATGTGTCGTGCTTGTCTCTCATTTGGAATCGCTCCAGTGGCCTTGTTCCGCTCCAACGGCTTTCTTATCCACCGGCTGTAGAGGTGAAGACAACAACTCCCATGATTACGCGAAATCAAGCGTCATCAAGCTACGCCATTGTTTTGAATAAGCGACCGCTAGCGGTGAAAATTACATATTGTGCCTTTAAGTATATACTTTACCTTTGCCGTTATCTAATAATCACTTAAAGTTAACCTTCAAAAACACTAATAATTTAATAACTGTTTATGCAATCTTTAGCCAATCTTAAAATGACTGTACTTTATAATATTTGTATATTTCATGTCATCATGATTTTTTGAGTTTTTAATACAACTGATTGCTTTTTTTGGTGTTTTTTATTATTATTTATTTAGACAAAATAGTGGGCATTAGTGTAATTTTAATGTTGTTCACATATCGGTTATAAGACATAACATGAAAATAATTATTGGCTTATCGGCCAGAACTAGTGCATTATAAATCAAGGTGTATCAATGATTTATGAGTTAAAACAGTCCCCAAAGGCTTGTGTGGAGTGGGAGAAATCTGGCAGAGAGCTGTCCGTGCCACAGCCCTCATGAAGAGGAGTGTTGTAGAGAATCACGGCTGACAGTGCGTTTCACCGTTGGCCTGAGCTCAGCGTGGGCTCAGAATATACTCATCAGCCACCTGCTGGAGCAGCATTCTAACAGTTTAATCCTTCAGAGAGGTCAGGGGGCAGCACACCATGCACACTGACTAAGCAGACCCCACCAATACGTCAGAAGCCAGCATCTAGTAACAATAGAGTAATCCGCAGCTGATTTAAACACAAATATATAAAAGCAACAGAAATGCATGGTAGGGCCTGACATTTGCAAATCAGGGATTGTCAACATTGGAAATACTTTTTGACTTCAAGTCAAGGTCAAGCTCAATCAGAGCACAGTGTGGGAGTAATGATGTGAGGTACAGACTACAGGATGAATCGTGACTAACAAGCTTTGGCATTCCATGACATGAGGACTTCAGGATTCTGCTCTCATTTGACTGTAGGATTGTTTCAAAGGTGCTGTTAGAAATATATAGCAACTTAAAGGGATAGTTTACTGGAAATGGAAAATTGTTATAATTTACTCAGAATCAATTTGTTCCCAATCCTATGACTTCTCTATTAGGCATCCTTTTTGATTATTAAGATGTAATTAAACCATCAAAACAGAAACCAGGAAATTGAAAATGTAACAGAATTTGGAGAGAAAAAAATAATTAAATAAAAACTGGGCGAAAATGTATTTCACAGGGCTTTACAAAAGCACCTATAATATAAATCATTCTTTTGATTTTTTTCAGTGAATCAGATTTGGTTCATTAAATTGAATAATATAGTTGCAAAAGATTTCTATTTCAAATAAAAGCTGTTCTTTCAAACATTCTATTCTTCAAAGAATCCTAAATCAAGGTTTTCAATCAAATATTAAGCAGCACAACGGTTTCAGCATGATAATAATAAGAAATGTTTCATAAGCAGTAAATCAGCATAATAGAATGATTTCTAAAGGTACATGTGACACTGAAGACTGGACTAATGCTGCTGAAAATTCAGCTTTGCTATCACAGGAATGAATTACATTTTAAAATATATTCAAATAGAAAACAGTTATTTTAAATTGTAATAATATTCCACAATATTCATGTTTACAGCATTTTGCTTATATAAATGCAGACTTGGTGAGCATTAGAGACTTTCCAAAATGTTGAATAAAATTACCCGACCCTGTTGAACGCTAGCATATTGCCAAAAGTATTGGGACACCCCTCGAAATCAATAGGTGCGTTTACATGGAGCACTGTAATCGGTTTAAAAGTCCAATCAGAATGAAAATGCTCCATATAAACACCTCAATCGGAATAAAAATGGCCAAACCGAATGAAATTGTAATCGGTTTGAGAGGGGTGGGATAAACCTTTTCATGAACCGATCAAACTAAAAATTCCTCCATGTAAACGACCTGATCCGATTACTTTGAGTGTACGTCTTTCTGTGACGTGATTCTCCACAACTGAAGAGCGCGCGCCGCGCTCACACCAGGTTAATGTTGACAAGAGAGGAAAGTTAATTTTTCTGAGGTATTAAACTTTTTATTTCGTAACATGTTATGAACATGATGTTGGAATAATGACACAGACAAAGCCTGGCTACAGCATCTCATCTTGACAGTGTTTGTCCTAGGCTTCAACTGCGCCTGACAGAAGAATACATTTTTCTGAGGTGATTCTAACACTTTACAACAAATAAAAATAGCTTTTATAAAACTGTCCTGGTGGCCGTTGAGAGTTGCCAATGCAAAGGGGAACATTCAAGCTGCTGGAGAGGACGTGTCGACATTTTGTTTCTCGTAAGTTAGATATGAAAAAAAAAGGTAAACAACTGCTTCAAATGGGTTAAGAAACATTACCCACAGTCTACTTTAATTACTTTTGTTAATATTTATACCTTTGTGATTATGGTATCTTTCCTTAATCATTTGAAATATCTATGCAGTCATGATGTGGAGCACGTCTTGAATGCTTTCATTCTTGTTTCACCGTACATCCTATGTTTTTATTAATAATTTGGGTGCATTTTATAGTTAATTTTGTGTTTTTCAAAATAAATGAATTTAAATAATTTTGATTTCCCATTCATCATTCACAGCTGTTGAAATAACCATTGTATAGGGCATAAATTAGTTCAGTATTATGTCCGCCCACAGAAAAATAAATAAATATAAAAATTACCAACATAGAACTATTGATCCACGATACTAACGTTACGAATCTATGCAACAAACTGTGTGCGCATGTCACAAAATGATTACGACTGAAAGTCAGCACATGTAAACACCAGATCAGTTTATATAACGTCTCATGTAAACAGTCCACCGAATCTTTCAATCGGAATGATTTTAATCGGAATGACAAAAAAGTGCGCATGTAAACGTGGCTATTGAATTCAGGTGTTCCAATCACTTCCATGGCCACAGGTGTATAAAATCAAGCACCTAGGCATGCAGACGCTTCTACAAACATTTGTGAAAGAATGGGTTGCTCTCAGGAGCTCAGTGAATTCAAGCATGGTACCGGGATAGGTTGCCACCTATGCAATAAATCAATTCGTGAAATTTCCTCCCTACTAAATATCCCACGGTCAACTTTTAGTGGAATTAAATCAAAGTAGAAGCAATTGGGAACAACAGCAACTCAGCCACGAAGCGGTAGGCCACAAAAAAAAAAAATCACAGAGTGGGGTCAGCACATGCTGAGGCGCACAGTGCGCAGAAGTCACCAACTTTCTGCAGAGTCAATGGAATGCTTCATGGAATGGGATTCCTTGGCCGAGCAGCTGCATCCAAGCCTTACATCACCAAGTGCAATGCAAAGTGTGGGATGCAGTGGTGTAAAGCACGCCACCACTGGACTCTAGAGCAGTGGAGGTGTGTTCTCTGGAGTGATCAATAACGCTTCTCTGTCTGGCAATCAGATGGACGAGTCTGGGTTTGGTGGTTGCCAGGAGAACGGGACTTGCCTGACTGCATTGTGCCTAGTGTAAAGTTTGGAGGAGGGGGGATTGTGGTGTGGGGTTGTTTTTCATGGGTTGGGCTTGGCCCCTTAGTTCCAGTGAAAGGAACTCTTATTGCTACAGAAGACATTTTTGGACAATTTCATGCTTCCAACTTTGTGGGAACAGTTTGGGGATGGCCCCTTCCTGTTCCAACATGACTGCGAACCAGTGCACACAGCAAAGTCCATAAAGACATGGATGAGCGAGTTTGGTGTGGAGGAACTTGACTGTCCTGACCTAAATCCGATAGAACACCTTTGGGATGAATTAGAGCGGAGACTGCGAGCCAGGCCTTCTCGTCCAACATCAGTGCCTGACCTCACAAATGCGCTTCTAGAAGAATGGTCAAAAAATCCCATAAAAACACTCCTAAACCTTGTGGAAAGCCTTCCCAGAAGAATTGAAGCTGTTATAGCTGCAAAGGGTGGGCCAGCTCCATATTAAAGCCTACGGATTAAGAATGGGATGTCATTAAAGTTCATGTGCATGTGCAAGGCAGGCGTCCCAAAACTTTTGGCAATGTAGTGTATTTGTAACAGAAATGCTGTAGATAGATTTATAGATTTTGGAAATGACATATGGAGTAAGTTGATAAGTAAGTTGGGCCTCCGGCTGTTCTTCACTGCATTTTAAATCTCCAAAACATACAGCTCTGTCTGTCCTAAATCTGCCATACATTCACCATGATACATCAAAGACTTTGCAAGCTTCAGTTGAGCCTGCTGACCGTCTTCTGCTTTGGTTTCGAGTTCAAAACACCCTAAAGCAACATTTCGCAAGCACAGGCGGTGCAACTACCTCTCACTTTTCAGGTGTCTTAAGGGACACATTTCCTGACTGACGTGTAGCCTATATATGCTTGACAAGTAACAAGTGAAACGACTGCTGTCAGCAACTCATGAAAAACAAATTACACCAAAATCGAGAAGGGACATTAGCTACACCATCAATAATAGATGTGGAGGGACAGCTTGTGCACCGAACGGAATTGAAAAGATGCAATATTTTGCGGGAGGCAACAAAACCCTTCATATCAAGAACCAAAATTACATGTTCTTGGCTTATCTGGTATTCACAGTCTGCTCTTTTTTTACGTAAAACCCTATCAGCAGTCCTTCTTGCTCTTTTATCCTAATATTGGTGTCTTCACGCTAATTTTCTTCCAACTTTCTCATTTCACCGTCTCATCTCAAGTCTCTTGCTCTTTCAGTATAATTTTCTTCACCTTCATCACCTCTCTCCACCCATTCCTGACATTGTCATTTTTTCAATTTGCCCCTCCACATCTTTCACTTTAACTTGGTCTCTTTGTTCTCCTCCTTTCTTGCAGAGAAAGCATTATTTCTGTAAATGGTCTGTCAGTTACACATGTGTCGATAATCAACCCTGCAGGCAGGGCCATGGAAAATTGACCATAACCACTATTCAGGTAACTATACACTGCTGGAAAGGCTTTCACATATTTGAGACAAGCGGGGAGCTGGGCATGAAAAGAACAAGGGTAAAGGGAGAAAATGAGATAATCATACAGGAGAAGCCCACATATATCAATCAATCAATAAATCAGTAATGCATAACAAGTATAGGCATGCTCATACAAAAAGAGCTGTCTTATGTCTTTGAGCTTGGGATCACCAACCAGTGCTGCAGTCATTGCATTCTAAAAGCTCCTAAGAGCAACAGCAATTTGCTCCAAAATTAAACCTTATAAGACCACAGTGACATTACAAAAAACACAAGATGCCTTGCAGGAAATGTGCCAAAAGCTCAGCATTGGAAAGGTGGCGGTCTTGGTGTAAATACATAAATAAATAACATGGAACAAAATGTTTTCATCATAATCTTTACAATAATATAACACAACGATGGTCTTTCATCAATCCAAAATTTGTTAAATGAACAAATCATTTTCTCACCCTTAGATCGCTATAAATCCATATGACTATCTTGCATGGCACATAAAAGGTGAAATTATATGGAAACAAGTGCCAGATACATTCTTTAATTACTATAAATAGAAACTGGAAATTTTAAGCATTTAAAAATAAGTCAAAGTAATACATTTTTTCAACATTTTTTGATGAATAGAAAGTTCAAAAAATGGCATTTATTTGAAATAGATTGTTTTCCCCCTGGACCGCCATTCATTGTAAATGCATAGAAAAGAGGAACTGGTACGTTCTCCCATATTTCTGCTTTTGTGTTCCACACAGAAATACAATTATATGGCTTTGGAATGACATGAGGGTGAGTAAAAGATAAACATTTTCAGTAACACTTTAATTTGATGGTCGCTTTTGAACATTCTGTTGACTATAAGTAACTTTGAAACTACTAACTCTCATTAGAGTATTAGAAGACTGTCTGCTTAAAGGGATAGTTCACCCAAAAATTAAAATTACCCCATGATTTACTCACCCTCAAGCCATCCTAGGTGTATATGACATTCTTCTTTCAGACGAATACAATCTGAGTTATATTAAAAAATGTCCTGGCTAATCCAAGCTTTAAAATGGCCAAAAAAGTGTATCCATCCATTATAAAAGTAATCCACACAGCTCCGGGGAGTTAATAAAGGCTCAGAAGCTAATCGATGCGTTAGTGTAAGAAAAATATCCATATTTAACACTTTATAAAGTAAAATATCTAGCTACCGCCAGACCGCCTTCCGTATTCAACCTAATATCTGCTAACTCTTTATTGTGATGGTCCTCCAACAAACATTCTACTGAATATAAGTAACTTTGCAACTACATGTCAACTTATTCTAACCCTAACCCTACCAGACTACTAATACTAACACTATAATGGGAGTTAGCAGACATGTAGATGCAACGTTACAACAGAATGTGTTAAAGGGACCATCAAAATAAAGTGAAACCCAATTTCCATACTAGGGTGGCTAGAACAGATGCAAATAGTGTTAATGTGATACTAGACATTTAGCTATATTCTTTTCTAACTGTCAACACATCAGAGAAAGCCCAGGCATGCCTGTGATGATGTAAAACGTGTCAACTGCTGAAGCTGCATCATGAATAGCAAAGTGTGGAATTTCATTTTGGAAATCTTTAAGGTTTGCTGGAATCTGCCTCAAAAATATCAAGCCCAAACTGACCGCTCACTAGTATGTAGTTATTAATCGCTTTCAAAAATGGATAACAACCATAACTGTTACTAATAAGACTCCATGATTATGCCATCAAAATAAGCCCTCATGGCACACTGTTTGTTTCAACAGGTGGAGGGAAAAGGTACTGCGGCACACAGTGTGAATCACTTCCTGTTGTGATTGCACCTGTTACAGTGTCTAAATGAATAAGAAGTCTGAAAACAAACATCCTACTGGGACTCATTCACGTCATCCCAGAGAAGTTATTTATCTTGAGAGATAAAGAAGTCAACAGTGCTGCAGAGAAGCAGGCATCATTTATGAAGTAAGAATCATCATACACGGTCCCAAGCGAGGAGCTGCAGGGATCTGATTATGCGAGCAACTATTATGAAACACCCTCTCAAAAGTGTTATCACAAAAGGAGGCAAGTAGGAGGTAAGTAGGTAGATGGACAGAACAACTGTTGACTGACCTCAAATTAGGTCTGTGACTGAGTTCAGGTGCGTTTCAATTATTGCACGATAAGACCAGCAGGAATCAATGACAAGAAATCCCTGAGCTGGTCATATGACCGCACATTCTAAATATTAAGTGTGACTATAGCAAGACTAAAAAAGTGTGTGTGTGTGTGTGTGTGTGTGTGTGTGTGTGTGTGTGTGTGTGTGTGTGTGTGTGTGTGTGTGTGTGTGTGTGTGTGTGTGTGTGTGTGTGTGTGTAATAAAAGCAAAAAAGCAAACATTTACCGCTTGCGTTCTTGCCACAAATGAGGTGCTGGTACGGCTGCAAGAGACCCCAAAGCTCTGAATCGTTATTAATGGCCTGTTCCAGGGACTCCACGGAAAACTTTGGCACTCCGTTCTCCTTCTCCACCAGCGCGCTCCTCTGCACACGGCTGAACAGCTCTCTGAACAGGCTCTCCATACACGCGCACAGGTAGATCGCCGCGTGCTCGTGGATGCGCAGGGCCACCCGGCTATCCACCATCCACCTGAAGAACTTCCCTACGGAGAAGACGAGTCCGCATCGGGTAGATTTGCCCCGGCTGAACTTATCGCCCGTGCTCATGTTGTAAAGCGACAGCGCGCTGAGCGCCGCAGTGATGCAGTTCACGGAGATGGTCCACGAGAGGACCATTTTGATGGCGCTCTGGATCTCGTGCTTCGTGCATCTAGCGTAACGCAGACTCAGGCGCTGAGCCTCCCGGGCGATCCTCACCAGCGCGCGGCTGACCAGCGCGGAGAGCTTGGCTAGGATCTCCCGCGACGCGTTCCCCACGCACAGCTCCTCGTCTTTGCGCAGCGCGCCTTCCACCTCTCCAAGACTCCACGGCACGTCCTCCTCCAGCTCGGGCAGTTTAGCGCACTGGCCCGAGCACTCCAGGATCTCCGTGTCTTCCGCCAGGACGGTGTTGACCGTGTCCAAACTGTTGTGTCTGCTGTGCATGGATTCAGTCAGATGCCAGCAGTTGCCCCCATGCGCGTACGACAGATGCGTGTCCGAGCAACAGAGCGACACGCTGGACGACCTGAAGGAATCCGCTGCTCCACCATAACCGGAATCGAGCGTTAAATCCTCCAGCGTCCTCGCCGCTGTCTTACCCTTGCCTGCCATGGCTGCACCTCATAATGTTAGGCTTATGCCTGATATTTTAAAGAAAGCCCAAAGCGCGTTCCAGTGACGCGCCCTCTCCTCGGTAGTACAGGAATGCAGGTATTGCCACCTAATTTCACGCGCAAACACCAATCTGCAAGCGCGCGCGGCGATTCGTTTAATGTTTTGGTAAGTCACAAGAAAAATATATATCTCCAACGCGCGCCTCTGCTCCCAACTTTGCGTGCGTAATTCGAGAGCTCAAAACGCCTTCACCAACCAACCACTGCAACTTCACTGCGAAACCACTCATTTGGGGAGGAGCAATGCAAATAAACCACTCATATGGAGGAGGAGCTATGCAAATAAACCACTTATATGGGGAGGGATTGTGTATATTAATCACTCTCATGGAGGGAGGGACTATGCAGAAAGAGAATAACTCACGATCAAATCAACAGGCTCAAATATAGAGGCTTTTTATTTTAAAAACGTGAAATGAATCAGACAAATACTTTTAAAAAAAGTAGCGTCTTCAATAAAACTAATATAGAAAATTATTAGAGCTAACAAATGGCAGATTTTCATTGAAAATTATATTTATCTCTATCTGCATTTGGAAATAAATAAATATGTATCAATATGGTCACAAGAGACACCACATAATCTCTTCTACATTCTCTTTCCATCTCTGCATCCTTCTCTATAGCCAGAGGTTGTTTACGAGATGATTCTGAAATTTGCAGATCAAAGCAATCTCTTGCATAGGTTCCGCACCTTTCATCTGTCTCAAACCATTTAAAATGTAATTCAGGCAATTATTCCAGAATTGTCAAAAAAGTTCTGGAATAAGCACGGTATGCGAGAATGGGTTTAAACACGTCTAGGCTTTGTGTGTTTAATTATGCAAGTGTTCTGGCGTGCCAAAGAAACTAATTGTTTTGACGTGAGAAGCTTTGCAATCTGTCTCCATATCAAGTTCATTATCAACACGCACAAAGATGGAAGGCGACTTTTGGTGCATTGGTAGAGAATTGTTGAGTATCTGGCGCCCTCTATATGGGATATTAAGTAAATATCCTTTATTCTGTACTTGGTTAACCCCACAAACTTGTTGACACCAAACATGTCAAATTAAACAGGAAATTTAATTCATCACTAAATATCATGCAAAACACACTATACAGTAATATGTGACATTCAGCAAGGCTTGTGAATATGGTGGTATACCAATAAGGCAGTCATAGGCCTATTGCATAACTGAACCTGTAATTTCCATTTAGGAAAACATTCTGACCATTATTACCCATTATGAATAAAATATAGCTCGTTACAAAAGAAAATTCAAAGTCATTGTATAAAAGTTTAGTCATTATCATAAAAGGGAGCATTTTCACTATCAAAATCTACATTAAGCCTTTTTTTTGCATCCAGTGTAGCACTGCCCAATGTTCTCATTCTTATGGTGCATCCGGAAAGTATTCACAGCGTTTCACTTTTTCCACATTTTGTTATGTTACAGCCTTATTCAAAAATTGATTAAATGCATTATTTTCCTCAAAATTAAACAATACCCCATAGTGACAACGTGAAAGAAGTTTTTAAATCTTTGCAAATTTATTAAAATAGTATTTACAACCTTTTCTCAATACTTTGTTGCAGACCTTTGGCACCCATTACAGCCTGAAGTCTTTCAGCAACTGTGGCGACAGGACGTACGTCTCCGTTCCCTCCTTCAGGGAACGAGGGTTACCATACGTAACTGAGACGTTCCCTTTCCAAAGGGATCCCTTTTGGAAAACGCCATAGTTACTACCACTTCCAGCGCCCAGCGATGAGCCCCTCAGACCCCGATCTGATGCGGGCGGGGAAATTCACGCAGGGAGAGTCAAAGCTGCTATTTTGCAAGACCCACTCAGCTGACTGTATTGGATAACGCTGGGAAAGCGTGTCTGTGAAGGCCGCTGCGGAAGCCACATCATGCCCAGAGGGAGTTAACATGTGGAAAATACACGTATGGGCTGGCCGTGGGCAGCACAACATACGGAAGTCCCAGGGGTGGCCCGGACAATTAGAGGAGGGGGACAACACCTTCCTGAGACGGCAGAGGAGACTCTGCCGAGGGAAAGACACGGGCTCGCCGTAGGGAGCCGTACCGTGGAAGAATACACATATGGGGCCGCCGTGGGGGTCACAACATATGGAACCCAGCCTAACACAAGTTCCACCAATGCATACGAGTGTTAGACCTGGCATCAAAATCTAGCGAATTTGTTAGGTGTCGCCCAGCCCGCAGCTCTACAAATATCTGTCAGCGAGGCGCCACGAGCCAGCGCCCAGGAAGAAGCAACACCCCTAGTGGAGTGGGCTCTTAACCCGTGCGGGCAAGGCACGTCTTGGGACTCATACGCCAAGACGATGGCATCCACTATCCAGTGGGCCATCCTCTGCTTGGAGACAGCCTTTCCCTTCTGCTGTCCTCCGTAACAGACGAAGAGCTGCTCTGAGGTCCTGAAGCTTTGCGTTCTGTCCACGTAAGAAAAGCTAGGGCTGGGTCTGCCTCCTCCGAAGGCAGCGCTTGCAGGCTCACCACTTGGTCCCGGAAGGCACATATCCAGGCCGGGGTCTCATGATCACATGAGAGTTACCGGGCCCGAATTCCAGGCACGATTCGTCGACCGAAAATGCCTACCCTCTTGATGGAGGCTAACGCAGTCAGGAGTATTGTCTTTAACGACAAGATTTTTAACTCTGTTGACTGCAAAGGCTCAAAGGGCACTCTCTGCAGTGCAGTTAGCACCAGAGACAAGTCCCAAGAGGGTATAGAGGGAGGGCGAGGCGGATTTAGTCTCCTCGCCCCCCTCAGGAACCGTGCTTACCTAAAGATTTTCCATGTACTAGATCATGATTAGCGGCGATAGCGGCAACATAGACTTTGAGGGTGGAGGGAGACAGCCTTCGCTCCAACCCATCTAGTAGAAAGGAAAGCACAGACCTGATCGAACATCTTCGGGGGTCTTCTCGGCGAGAAGAGCACCAGTCGACGAACAGGTTCCACTTCAACGCATAGAGGCGCCTCGTAGAGGGGGCGATGGTGTCAACTACCGCTTGCGGTAGGTCACCTAGAACCTCCGCGTCCCGTCCAGGGACCAGACATGGAGTTTCCAGAGGTCCGGACGCGGGTGCCATGGGGTGCCCCGTCTCTGAGTTAGGAGGTCCTTCCTCAGAGGAATGGGCCAAGGAGGTGCTGTCGCGAGGAGCACTAGTTCCGGGAACCAAGTCTGGTTGGGCCAATACGGAGCGACCAACAGGACTTGCTCCTCATCCTCCCTGACCTTGCACAGTGTTTGTGCAAGAAGGCTCACTGGGGGAAACGCATATTTGCGTTGGCCCCGGGGCCAGCTGTGTGCCAGGGCATCTGACCCGAGGGTCCCCTCGGTCAAGGAATAGAAGCACTGGCAGTGGGTCGTCTCTGGGGAGGCAAACAGGTCTACCTGTTAAAAAACAAACTTTTTTGAAAACTACTCCCAGGGTGAACATTTTTAGAAACTCCGGTTGTGGTGGTGTCGTGTGGACTGTGAAACCGGAGATTTTGGCTTGTTGCGTCAGAACTGAAACCGGCAATAACATTTTTTCCAGGCATCTGATTGGCCAACATGGCTTTATGGTTAGGGTCATATTGCCACCTGTTGGTTTGGCATGCTCTTGACAGCGCTTCATAGCGTGTTTTGCGTTTTCATGTGGACATTTTTTTTTAAACGGAGGAGGGAAAAATACCTGTGTACGTGTTGACTAGGCCTGAATTTACCACAGCTGGACTCCAATCAAGTTGTATAAACATCTCAAGGATGATTAGTGGAAACAGGATGCACCTGAGCTAAATTTTGAGTGTCATGGCAAAGGCTTTGAATACTTATGTGATTTTTTCGTTTTTTATTTTAATACATTTGCAAAGATTTCAAACAAACTTCTTTCACATTGTCATTATGGGGTATTGTTTGTAGAAATATATAAATGTATAAATATAGACAATAAAATAGGGGAGCGCGGGGCACAACCTAACGCGGGGTAGATGGTAACACCATGGTTTAAATCTTTCCACACATGCAAGGACGACAAAACTTAGTGTATTTGCTAATTGCCATATCAACATTATTTAGAGAAAAAATTTAGCCAAAATTAAAAAATCTTTGGAAGATATCACTGAACATTTATTTAACCATAGCAAAAGTCAATTTCTTCCTTAAGTTAATTTTTCATCTCTGTTTTTTGTGTTTATTTAAAATAAGACAAATCTGATATTATATTAATCTTATATCTGTTATTTAACATTTGAGATGGTTCTTTAATGATGATCTAAAAGCAGAAGACACGAGTCACGGTTTAAATCCCATTTGTGCAGGTGGGGGATGTTGTAACACTGCGTTACAATGAGCCCCTATTAGAACTACGCTATTCTATACTTTTATGAATTCTTTTGAGAAACCACGAGAAATTGTGAATAATGACTGAGAGTCAATGTTCAGAAATGTGTAACTATGCTGTATAGCTGTATTTAGCGATGTGTTTGTTGTCAAAGTCAAAAATGTGTAAATTTTTAATGATTAAAAAATCATACACTGTATTAATGAAACAAAACGATATAATTGTACTAGACGTGTAAAAAATAAATACTCTGAACCCCAAGTGGATTTACACAAACTGAGACAGTCAAAAAGCTTTAGGTTGTGCCCCGCTCTCCCCATACTTCTTAACAGAAATAAACTAATTCTATTAGTACTGCAGTGTTTATATTATTAAAGGCACTTATTTAACTGACACCATTCAATCTTTGTATAATATAATAAGCATTATTAAACTTTTATTAATATTTCATCCATTCTACATATTTTAATTACCTTAGTGCATGTGAATAAATCAGTGTGCAGCAGCGGCAGGCTGGGATGCAGAGGTTGTCCTCCTTAATTGAGATTTCTCCTTCACATGTTCTTCCATGATTGCGTGTTGCCTGGAAACACAAAGGCAGTAATGTATTTGGTTCCTATGTATAACTCGCATAAGAATTCCATCTTATGGATATTCAGAAACCATTACGGTTATATCAGGATGAAAAGAGCAAGTATGAATAAGAAATGTGTAATTAAGTCTAGATCTCCAGGTTCATTCCTCATCTGGAAGGTTTAATTTGGTTATACAAATACTACGGTTAATGTTATATGCTTGGCGATAAATTGCATAAGTAACTTCACACATTCAGACATTTTTCAAGATGCCATTCCACTGCAACAGCAAAATTCATACATAAATAATGCTGCATAGAAAGAAAAATGATGGTGCACCGCACAGAGATGTAAATATGCTTACAGCCATTTAAATAAATTATATTAGGCATAGTTTAAATAGATTAAATATATGATATTCAGGAATTTGTAGTATACTTGTTATAAAAGAAAATTATTTTCCAATTCAATTATCAAATTATTATCAGAAATATGAGTTAAAAATGACATGCTTTTATAATAGTGTAACACGTGTTTCATAACATATTGAATTACAGGCAAAGTGCACACAAACAAGTAATTCATAATGGGTGCTCTTCTGATTTTTATGCTTCTCAGACCTATGCTCTTCTATAGGACATCAGAGCTTACTCACTGATGCAGGTCTGAACTGAAAGAGGAGTTGGACACATATCAGGTTTTTTATTTATTTCTTTTTTTACTAATGATCAACACTGGGTAACAAATCGTGCTTTCTAAATACAGCTGTGCTTAATGCTTAAGTGTACACAGCCCTTGCAAAACCTGTAAGATATTTAGCATGTTTAAAACACAAGTGATCATAAATAGTTGCATAACATTATCCACAAGACAAAATAACTGAAATTATAAAAATGATCTTGTTCAAAGGAGCACACATCCTTGGTTCAATGTGTTAAATGTGCAGAGTATGCTGGGAAAGCAAAGACCTTTCAGGATGATGATTCAGCCAATGTGTTATTATAGGAAATAAATAGAAACATTTGCTAATTTAGCTACTATCCGCTTGTTAAGTCGTGAGGTAAGGATCGCCGTTTCTGGGACCAAGCCTCAACTCGTTTCACTTGAGAATGCCATCGACGGCCGTTTATGAGCGCTATTTATTCATATTAAACATCAAACATTTTAAAAACATTTTACTTACAGTCTGCACAACAGTCTCTGTGCTCACAGCATCACAGACATTAATATTTGAACGATTTATAAAAGATGAATCACTGTCTGGCCATCTGGAATTTTGGTATGGAGATAAAGATTATGATTATAATTTTTTTTGTAGTATTACACCACATTGTGTGTGTGTATATTAGCACCGTTTGTTGTTTTTCTTGTGGTATGAGATAAAGTGTTTGGACCCGGAAGCGCTGCAGCGTGCACTGTAAAAAAAATATTTAAAAAGTAAGTTAAATGGTTGCCTTCAAATTTTGAGTTAATACAATGAACATTTAAGAATCGACATCACCCTTTATTCAAATATTATTAAAAGATTTTGTAAGCATATTGCGTAATTGTGTGTTTTATTTGTAATAATGCAGTGAAACATGCCAAATTGTGCTATTTTCATGATTTATCACTACATTTTTTTTATTTATGTGGTTCAGATACATTAATATTTTGAGTTTCTATTTATTAAACCAATTTCCTTCATTATATTAACTCAAATTTTTTATTTCAATGAACTCAAAGTTTTAAGGCAACCAGGTTACTTACTTTTTTAAGTAAAAAAAAAAAATGTTTACAGTGACGTCAGACTTAACAACCGGATAAACCTAACGCTCAAAATAATTGGTTTGAGAAGAACCAACTCAAATGAAACAAATTAGTTTAAGCAATTAACTTTTATGAGTATGTAGAAATTTCTTTTACTTTTGAGTTCACAAAACTGACACATTTTAAGTAATCTGAATTGTAATTGTTTTGAGTTTTATGAACATGTTTCTTTTACTTTAGACAAACTTAAATTTACCTGAAACTGGGCTGGGATTTATATTCACTCAAAAGGGAGCGTAAATGCTAAAATTAAGTGTTATTTAATGTTTTGCTATCTTAGTTTAGAAGAGTTTTTTGTTTGTTTTTTTTGTGTGTGTGTGTGGTTAGAAGAGGGAGGTTTAAGAACAGATATATGTTAAATGTTCTATATTGATGCCCCCCCTCCTTGATATAAGAAACCCTGAAGACCCCCCCATAGCCATTCATCAATAATGCTGAGATTAGATTTGGTGTCATCTATGGTCAGGAGAGAAAAAAATAAGGTGGGATGGGGCATAATAATCAATAACAAAATGCAATTTTGCTTAAAAAGTATAAACATGACCAGGAACATGACCAGAACTGTATGCATGCATATGTCTGATGCAAACAAAGTGCAGAAAATACATTTCTGCCAACAGAAAAGTAAAAAATGTTTTTGACAGCACGACTCAACAGCGCCATCCTGCTTCAGCAAAGAACAGCGCACTGACACGAGCTTGATCATGTCGCTTCTCATGTGCTTATCCGGGTACTGAAGCTCCAGCCAATCAGATTCAAGGATTGTAACTAAAGTCCTTAACTGTCTTTATGGGATGGAAATGTGTATATCAAGCCTTGCAAGGTTTATATATGCAAACTCCGAGCAGAGTTTGCATAGACACGATTTGTATTAATTATACGAATTTATTAATAGTTTTTTTATATATATGAACAATAACATTTTTGACATTTTTGCTATTATGTGAATATTAACATAAGCCTTGCAAGGTTTATATATGCAAACTCCGAGCAGAGTTTGCATAGACACGATTTGTAATAATTATACGAATTTATTAATAGTTTTTTTTTTATATATATGAACAATA
The DNA here is from genome assembly GCA_023566225.1 of Romanogobio albipinnatus. NCBI lineage: Eukaryota > Metazoa > Chordata > Actinopteri > Cypriniformes > Gobionidae > Romanogobio > Romanogobio albipinnatus. The sequence goes on along the minus strand of CM042245.1, from coordinate 46,335,555 downwards.
ACATTTTTGACATTTTTGCTATTATGTGAATATTAACATAAGCCTTGCATGGTTTATATAGGCAAACTCCGAGCAGAGTTAGCATAGACACGATTTGTAATAATTATACGAATTTATTAATAGTTTTTTTTATATATATATATATATATATATATATATATATATATGAACAATAACATTTTTGACATTTTTGCTATTATGTGAATATTAACATAGACGATAAAGAGTAATCATCATTTACATTTATGTAATGAAGAACATTTCATAAGGTATAACAGGTTAGTGTATTTTAGTCAATCACACCCTGAGCTCACCAAAGGAACGTGACTGAGGACCAGCTACGTCATACCAGGGTTTGACAAAACAGAACGCGCCGCTTCATGTGCGCAATCATCGAGGTGGAGCCAACTGCCAAGTCGAGACTGGCCGAGAGTGTGGAACCTTCTCCGTGGGAAAATATTTTAAAGTTTATGTAACGTTGAGGGAAAACAATCAAGACACGTAGGATACCTAATGCGAAGTCTCTTTTCATGCGGGACATTTCTTTATTTTGCGACGGTTGCCTGTAACGCGGTTACGAGGGGCTCGACCCAATATTAATTTTTACATAACCGCGCTGAATTGGGCTCGCACGTCGGACTCCTTTGACTTCAGCTGGAAGACCACGCGCACCGAGACTGAAGAGAACTCAAAGCTGAACTTGCTCTACATGCGAGATATAAAATATGTAAAGTATTGTTGATTATTTGGGGTAATTCAGAAAAAACAAGTTATACAACAGGGAAGTGTACTTTGCGGTGCGTCCTGGTCCTAAAGCCGGTCGTGTATTCGGCTGTTGCGCGGTTACCCAGCGCGTGCTCCAATGCTTCAACTGTGGTCGTGTGCCAAATCACTATACGTAATGATGGAAAGTGTTTTGTTAGAGCAAGGCTAATTATTTTTTCACCCCCGGAGATATCCAGATTAATTTGAACGCGCATTTGCAGTGACATTGTCTTGTTTTTTACGCATTTGAAAGCGGTTTCTTTGTGAAAAGTGTTAGTAGAGCAACGGGAAGGAAACTTGTATCCTATCACCCCAGCATACTAAAAACGGTTGAAGGGACTTACGTGGAGTAATGGTGGTAAACACGGTCCACTGGTTCAGGAAGGGCTTGCGGCTCCACGACAATCCATCACTCAGAGACTCCATCCAGGGCGCACACAATGTCCGCTGTGTGTACATCCTTGACCCATGGTTCGCCGGATCATCGAACGTCGGGATCAGCAGGTGGAGGTAAAGGACCAGGATGCCAAATAATACAATATATGTGCTTGGAATGCATTACAAGATCTTGTTTGGAGTAGTGTACTAACAAGGATGACACACACACACACACACACCTCTTGGGGTAAACTAAAAGTCTAAAAGTATATTAATAACAACATGCATTGGATTGGAACTACTTTGCTTTTAACAGAGACATTTTACACATTTTAGTTAGAGATCAAATGAGTGACTGGTTGCTATTATGTCATATAGAATTACTAAAACATTATATTCTACTGTACTCCATTGCATTCTTTTATGATTGTTTTGATTTTGTTCATCTTTTCCACATGCATTCTATTATATTCTACTATAGTTTTTCTATTCTCTTTCTGTCTATTCTACATCATCTATTCTATCATAATCTAATTCTGACTGTTGTGAAAGATTGTATCCATTCCATTTTATTGTTTTCTTTTTTTTCTTCTAAAATGCAAGTTATTATTACAGTAATTTAAACATTCCCTTACATTTGAATGGTACCCATCAAGACAATCAACAATTGGACATATCGGCTGAAAGAAAAAAACTAAATATTACATCCATAATAGTAGTATTAAATATAATAAAGGAAAAAAAGGGACATAAAAGACATCTATTGTGGTAACAATACAATATGTTGCAAAATAATGTTAGCTATTACGGTAATACAGCCTTTTTGTAATTCAATAAACTATATATTTATTACTCAGTGGGTAGATTGGGGCCCAGATTCGCCTATCAGTTTTGACTTAATTTTTCATTTCTAATTCTATTAATCTACTAATATCTATTCTACTCCATGCTATTCTAAGCTACAGCTACTACTCTATGCTACGTTTCAATTCTATTCTATCACAATGGCATCAATAGCAATTAACCTCCATTATTTAAAATATGCATAGTATCATTTATAACTCTTGGGGTAAACTATTAACAGTCTAAAAGTATAGTAATAACAACATGCATTGGATTGGAACTACTTTGCTTTTAACAGAGACATTTTACACATTTTAGTTAGAGATCAAATGAGTGACTGGTTGCTATTATGTCATATAGAATTACTAAAGAGAAACTAGTATGTTTTGTAACTTGTTGAGTCTACTGACTGGTTGAGCAAGGTCCAATTAGCAGCTTGCGGCTTATGGCAGGGCACTTCTGAAGTGGTTTCTGAATGACAGTGATCAGTGAAACACTGATTCAAACTTAGTCAAGGGCTGAATCCGAAATCGCCCCCTATGCCTTTAAATAGGGCACTATTTGAGGGGACAGCCATTTGTAGTGGTGTCCGAAACCATAGTGGACATTATTGATCAATCCCACATTGCACCGCAATAACGAGTGTACGGCCGATGTACACACAACGGCTGTCCGAATTTTCAGTGAGTTCTAAATAATTCTCAGAAGCGTTGAGCTTATTGAAACTGTAGTCAAGTACTATTTAAAAAAAAATATATATATATATATATATATATATATATATATATATATATATATATATATATATATATATATATATATATATATATATATATATTAAAGATGAAAGATATATTATACATATATATTTGTAGCATTTGCATAGATGAAAAGGGTTAGTTAAAAAAAAAATTCTGTCATAAATTACTCACCCTCATCATGTTGTTCCAAACCTGTAAGACTTTCGTTCATCTTCGGAACACAAATGAAGATTTAATTAATAAAGATTTTTAATAAAATCCGAGAGCTTTCGGTCCCTCCGTTGACATGCAACTAACACTTTGACGCTTCAAAAAGTTCATAAAGAGATTGTGAACTGAGTGGTTTAGTCCAAATTTCATGATCGCTTTATATTATAAACAGATTCAATTTTAGGCTCAGATTTAATCAAAAAGAAGTCTTAAGGGTTTGAAACGATGTGAGGGTGAGTAATTAATAACACAATTCTCAATTCAATTAGGTGAACTATCCTTTAACTACAAGCGATATTACATTATACAGACCCTTGCATTAGTTAACCACACCCATGTTTGCTTACTTTCCTCTTAAACTCTTCAAGGTATAGTTTCTCCATAAACAAAAGTTATATAATTATTTACTTACTCTCATGTCGTTCCAATGGCGAACACGAAATGAGTTTTGAAGAATGTTCATGCTGCTCTCTTCCTTACAATGAAAGTGGATGAGAACCTTGAACCTTTGACTGTAAACGGTAAAAAAGACAAAAAATATCATCACATTATCCATATAAGTCTTCGAAAGTCACATGATAGCCTTAAATGATGAAATATTGACTCATTGATTGTATGGACAAGAGCAGCTTAGACATTCTATAAATGTCTCCTCATGTGACCCACGTTAGAAAGACATCAGTTTGGGAAAAATGAGGATGAGTAAATGAGTTTCTGTGCTTGTGTTTTACAATGCTTTTTAACCATGTGCAAGATATCTAAACACTACAGCAAATGGTGTGTGCATATCTATCGGTTTCTATAAATGTGTGTTCACACACTTGAGGCGAGGCCAACTGCTGGACAGCACAGGTGATCTGATTGTTTTCTGTGATAATTGAACAGGGTTAAGTGTCTCCCGCCTTTATCCGCTGTCTTGTATCTCCATTGTGTTGGGATCAGAAATGGGTTAGTGTATTATATAGGTTAGATACAAAATGCTTAGTAACATGCTCAGCCGTGGTGACCTACTTTATTCACCATGGTATCAAAATAAGCTCTGCTAGGACCCATCTAGTATGAACCGGGGAAGATAGATGGTGAAATATACAAATATTTACAAGATATACAATTATAATTGAAATTACAAAATATAAAATAATAAAAAAAATCCAAATATAACTTGGATGTTGTTTTATGCCTGTTTGGTTATTGCAAGCATATTTGCTCCCATACTGGCTCTGAAAAAATGTGATTATATATTTTACATATTATTAAAATATTGAGGGAATATATATATATATCTGTAGAACTGACGGCTAACATACACCACACATTTGAGTTGACTTCAATTTGAACTTGTTGCACTATATTATCTCTGCAATCATTACGACAATGCTGCCGCTAGTCATATAACATGATACTGCGGTGTTCTCTGACCAAGTGTGTCGTTTGTGTGTCACTGGATTGGATCAGATGACTAGGAGACAACTGTCTTTGATTCAAATCATAGGGCAGCGAGTCAATGACGAGAGAGGGAGGCTGCGTTTTCTGTGAGGACAAGCGGAGCAGGCAGGATCGTACAACAGTACAGAAATAAAAGGACATGTTTTGGTCATTTGTAATCACTGATATATAGTGAAGATCCAAAAATGTGAGGTGTCAGGATTATGTTTAGTTTCTTTTTCTTCTGTTTAAGATCTAGTCATGGTTTTTTTTGCATCTATTCTGTTTGGGTTCTAGGGGCCGTTTACATGACACAGTTTTCTACTAAAAGCGGTTTTACATTCATTTACACAACAATGGCTTTTTTGTAGCCTGAAAACACAAACTAGGACGGTACCCTAAGGTACAAAAGTGAAAAGGTACATTTTTGTACATCTTGTTTACCCCTAAATGGTACTTTAAAAGTACATATTAATACCTTTTCACTTTTGTAACTTAGGGTACTGCTCCAGTCACAGTGCTGTACCTTTTTTCTGACAGTTTTACTTTTATAATCTCCTTGTAAACTACAAAAGCTGAATTTGTGAAAACGGTGGCGTCAAGCGCATGCTTATTACGTGTTCAGTCTCTATGTGCGTAGTTTTTGTTTACAAAGGGACATTGCCGACTTCCGGCCTGGCATGAATACAGCGTTTTTAATCATTTTCATGTGAACGGGAATCATTTTGACAATGTTGCCGTCTGTACACAGAAAAAACGCCAAGGAAAAGCTTTTCCGTTTTTATTACATCGCTGTCGTGTAAATGTACCTTTAGTTAGCCTTCCTTGTTTTTAAATGGTGCCTTCAGTTTTCTGTGTTCCTATCACTCATTAGTTGTCATGGTGACAGGTTGTCACACCTGGTTCTTGTTGAGTTGCTCATAAACTCATGTATTTAATGCTGCCTTCACGTACTATCGGAAATTTCATAATTCCCACTTCAGAAGTCGTGATTGCGAGCTTGTTGCATTCCAGTGTTAAGTTGTCGGCATGAACAGGAATCATGGAGGACACCAGGTTTATTCTTGCCTATTTATTGGGAAAATCGTATTAAAACCAAAATTATATGTAACGTCACATTCACTGACAACCAAATAAACAATTACGATGCTATCCAGATAGTCCACTTTCTGACAAATCTGTAATTTCGGTCAAATACAAATTTGTATAAAACATACAATACGCTTCAAATGGTTACTTGTATATGTAAATATCCACTACAATAATGACAAGACGAAAATAAATCATACCTGTCAAGGTAGTAGTTCTGCTCGCCATAATGTTCAAAGTTTATGGCACGTCCATCTCGGAAATTTGCTTGTCAAAATTATTTCTAACCTTCCCAGTGGTAAACACGACATCAGAGGGCGTTCATGTGCAATTTTTACCTAGGAAGCTCGTATTTACGATAATTCCGATAGCACGTGAAGGCAGCATAAGCCCACAGTTTGTTCAGTTCCTTGTTCAGTGTTGTCTTACCATATGTGTTTAAGCTGTTGCATTGCTGTTTAGATTTATTCTTTTTTGGATTACGCTCTTTATTTTATTGAGTTAAATAAAGTATCTTGAAATGGCAAGCAATCCATTTCTTCACCTCTTTCAGTTCTATGCGTGAGATCTTTGTCTATTTAAACCGGGAATAAACATTTTTAAACCATTCAAAATGATGACGCAAAAAGGAACATTTCAGATTCTGCATTATTTCTAGACTTTTGGCCTCCACTGTCTTAGTTGAGCTTCTTCACAGGGTTTTTGACAGCCGTGCAGACACAGCTGCTGCCATTCAGATATATCAAAGTTTGTATTGTCATCCTGCTACATGTGGACTGCATTAATTAGGTGATTTTTCCTGTGTTTACATACACTATTGTTCAAAAGATTAGAGTCAGTAAGAATTTTTGGTAACACTAGTTTAGGGTCCACTCACTGTCAGCTAGTTGCTTATTAGCATGCATATTACTAGGATATTGACTGTTTATTAGTACTTATAAAGCACTTATTCTGCATGACCTACATCCCTTAATCCTACACAATACCTAACCTTAACAACTACCTTACTAACTATTAATAAGCAGTAACTAGTTCATTGAGTTTGAGGCAAAAGCTGTAGTTTATAGTTATTAGTGAAAATTAGACCCTAAACTAAAGTGTGACCAAGGATATAATGCAACATTTTATAAATATGAATGACGCTGCTTACCCATGATTTTAGGGCATTGCCCGGGTGGTTTGTGTTTGTTGTTCGTTGCTAGGTGGTTGCTTTCTGTCCCAAGTCAACATGGCTCAGGTCCTACTATATTATAGTAATTCATCTAGCTTTTTCAGAAGTTCATCAAAAGACCATGATGAATCATCCTCAAACAGGCAGTAATCCATGTGACACTAAATAAATGTTTGATGGATCACTCTGTAGAGAACCAGGCCACTTCTTCAGCATCTTTTGGTTATTTTATAGTCCAGCCAGAAACATAATCATCATATGTCAGTCATATGGATTATGAGTTTTAAGAACAAAATGGATTTTGTACTAAAATTATAAAATGAAATCTCAAAAGTTAAAGGAAATCCCGCACACTATCGATACTTGCAAAACTTTTTATGTTCGATGGCAATTTTTCGATCTCATGATCATCATCAGGCATACAAATACAAGTACTAAAATGATACAAAACTGTCATGCCAAGATGCATTAAGTGTCTGCTCTGCACTAAGACCCAGACAGGAATCCTTGAAATGCAAATTGCATAACATTCTTTTGTCTGACTGTGTGATAACCACAGTTTTAGAGAGATTTAATTTGAGATTGAGTATAGTTTGGCCAGGATTACCACAGTCATCTGGGGGTTGAGAAGAGGTTAGCTTTGGAGGCTGGAGCTTTCCTCTTACTCAGCATTTAAGGTTATGCGAGATCCTGCAGACAATAGGAACTGGGTTTCTGGGTCAACAACACACTGTATTATGGCCAAGTGCTCTTCAGATGGCTGCTGCTTCCTATTTGAAAAGATCTATTGAGTTTTCTGTAGCAATTTTCAACAGCACTACGACAAAACATTTTTCTGTACAATCAATTAGCGATCAAATCGCTCACATGGCGTGGTTCTTTACAATGAGCCAATCTGCCAATGGGCAAATCAGATTGAAAATTTAAATCTTGAATCTTTCAGACAACTCACTATATTATTCCGTACATCACAGCTGCCATTCTTAAAAAGTGAATGAATAAATCTTTGGTGCAGTTTGAAAATGCAATATTTAAAATTTAGCAGGTAGCTCTACATTGTTGATGGGATGAGAGATGAAAGATACCTCAAATAGTGCAACATTGTAGTCTTACAATGAAGGAGGGAACCAAATAATATCTCATATGGCCTATTTTGACTTGGACCAGTAAGCAACCACCCAAAACTCTATTAACCGCATAGTAAAACATTAAAAACCACTCAGAACACATTAGCAACCTTGCATCAATGCCCCCAGCACCCACCCACAGCATTCCGAAGGCAAATTTTACACAGGACTGCACCGCTCATAGTGTATTCAGTAAATGTACAGTATATTCCTGTAGCTCAACTGTAGAGCATGGTGCTAGCAATGCCAAGGACGCATAATTGTGAAGGTCAAGTCTTTTTTTTACAAGGTACCAGGTTGAGGATTATATAAATCACCAGATTTTTTCAAACGATTAGCGGCATCAAAACTTTGAATTTTGTAAATGGCAGTGAATTTCAGTTTTGTGAATGGCAATTAGTAGCAAAGCAAGTTGATACAGATGAGCAGAACTACTCAGAACGTATTACTTCTGGACAGTCACAAATTCAGATATTGTCTATATATTGAAGGTTGATCAGGCTGGAAGTCAGTTGAATGGATTCAGGGTGTAATTTAATGGCATATATTTAATGGCAGCCTTCTGCTTAATAATAATATCAGTGTTCACTTAGCAGTTTCTTTCACTGTAAGCATGGCTCTTTGTTAGTAATCATGCCGATGCTGTCAAGCTGACTCAGGCATTCTGTATGTCCTATGTTTTGCCCCATTTTACAAAGCAGGAATGGAGTAATTAATCTATTATCATATTGCAATGTATTGCAATACACTGAATCATGACATATGATTAATCAAACTAAAATGTGTTTAAAAAATAGCATGTTTAAATTGAAGAAAATTCTTTATCATTAAAAACCGAGTTGAATGCTTAGAAAAAAAACAGAATTAGATTTTAATGTTAATTATTAAAAAGCTGGTTAAAAACTTTTGCAATGCACTGTAGCTTCAGCAAGTAATTATCTATAATTATAGCCATTATTCTGTCAGTGGATAGTTATTTTTTACCCTATCCTTGTTCAATGCCTTGCCCTCTTTGACATGTTTTACAATTCAGTATATTCTGTTGCTGCAATAGTTATTGTGAGTAGACCTGCCTTATTATTAGATTTAAATAATGTGCATGATATTATTTGTCAGTATGTGGCTATAAATACATGTCATGTCTCTTGTTGCTCAGGTTTTTACTGCAGTGTTTGGAAGACTTGGACGCCAGCCTCCGCAAACTCAACTCACGACTCTTCGTTATCCGTGGCCAACCCACCGATGTCTTCCCCAGGCTGTTCAAGGTTTGCAATTTCAATTGACTGAATTGTTAGATTTCTAAAGTAATAATGTTGCACCAGGATAACATTTCTGGATTAGATGGAATACGACTGAGCCAAAAACAATATATTTTGTCCTTTAAATGGCATTTTACATCTAATCTTCCATACATTTTGTGACTTGGCTCTCAATCTCCATTGTGTGTCTATGGGTGAATCTTTTACGCCCCCCTAATAGTATGTTTTTGAAACGTGTCCAGGAGTGGAACATTACTCGTCTGTCCTACGAGTATGACTCAGAGCCATTTGGAAAGGAGCGAGATGCAGCCATCAAGAAGCTGGCCAGTGAGGCAGGTGTGGAGGTGATTGTTCGCATCTCTCACACGCTCTACGATCTGGACAAGTACGTACATCTAAATCCATCCAACTTTGTTATACCTTTTCCTTCATAATTAATTTGTTTGTAGTAATTGACCCTTTGCCAAGCCTTGGTTGCCTTTGCTTGCTCAGACAATCAGTACTTTCCTGAAATCAATATGCAAATTAAAGTTAACAAAAGTTAGCAAATGTAGGTGTTCTTAATGATATTCTCAAGATGTAGCCAGAATATTCCAGTATATTCTGTAAAAAAGCATGTTTGTAACTACCAAAACGCACAGAACTACCATAGATTGACATTAGAATAGATCAAAAGCTTGTCTGATATGGCACATGGCAACAGTTGTTAAGGTACGATTGGTCAGTAACAAATTTAAGGCAGTGCTTAGCAAAGAGTCAACTGTAATGACTTTTATTTTTCCTACTCACTGGTGGATTGTTGTCTCTCAGGATCATTGAGCTGAATGGAGGCCAGTCTCCGCTCACATACAAGCGCTTCCAGACTCTCATCAGCAGAATGGAGGCAGTGGAGATCCCGGCAGAAACAATCACAGCAGAAGTCATGGGGTCGTGCACCACTCCTGTCTCTGATGACCACGATGAGAAGTTCGGGGTTCCTTCTTTGGAAGAGCTTGGTCAGTCTGCTGTCTCTCAAAACAAATCAAATATCTTCAAGCTAAAATGTGTAGCATACTAAAATACTCACCTTCATGAAGTATGTAATACATCCTTAAACGGTTCAAACTGTCTTTACTTTTAAAGGTTTCGATGTAAAAAGTGTAATTGTTGATGCTTTTGCTGAAACAGGCTTTGACACAGAGGGCCTGTCCTCAGCTGTGTGGCCTGGAGGAGAAACAGAGGCCCTCACTCGTCTAGAGAGGCACCTGGAGAGAAAGGTTGGAGACACTCCATAGTCACACATTCACAACTTTAGGATTAATAATATTGGCATCTAAATAACAAATAACTTTATTTCTAGGCTTGGGTGGCCAACTTTGAGCGTCCAAGAATGAATGCCAATTCACTATTGGCCAGTCCCACTGGCTTAAGTCCGTATTTAAGATTCGGCTGCCTCTCCTGTCGACTCTTCTACTTCAAACTCACAGACCTCTACAGAAAGGTCAGTCAAATGATGTTGCTAATGTTAAAACGACTCAGGGAACATGTAGTGCTAGCTCAATGATCATTTTTGTTAATTACATTTTTTTCCCCTACAGGTCAAAAAGAACAGCTCACCTCCTCTGTCACTTTATGGCCAATTACTGTGGCGTGAATTCTTTTACACGGCCGCCACCAACAACCCACGCTTCGACAAGATGGAAGGCAACCCCATTTGTGTGCAGATCCCGTGGGACAAAAACCCAGAGGCTTTGGCCAAGTGGGCTGAAGGCAGAACTGGTTTCCCCTGGATCGATGCCATCATGACCCAGCTGAGGCAAGAGGGCTGGATCCACCATCTGGCCCGACACGCAGTCGCCTGTTTCCTCACCCGTGGAGACCTGTGGATCAGCTGGGAGGAGGGCATGAAAGTATGAAGTGCTTATTATTGTGATTATTTTAGGTATTTTGCTAATAAAACAGATGTTCAGTGGCGGCACTCACATGCATCTGTCTTCGCAGGTCTTTGAGGAGCTGCTGCTCGATGCAGACTGGAGTGTGAACGCAGGAAGCTGGATGTGGCTGTCCTGCAGCTCCTTCTTCCAGCAGTTCTTCCACTGCTACTGTCCCGTGAGCTTTGGCCGACGCACCGACCCCAATGGAGACTACATACGGTGAGTTAGAACAAAGAAAAATGTCAAGCCTCTGGACAAAACATATTTTACTTTCAGCCTCAAAACATTTAGTAAAATGATATATGTCCGGCCTAGGAAAATCAATTCAAAATTTGTTTGAGATTTTGTAAGCATATTGCGTAGTTGCACTTGGAGTAAATTATTATATTTGTGAGGTATAGTCAATTTAAGCTTTTTCTTGTGAGCTTTTTTGTTTTTCTATGTAAAATAAAAACGATGGCTGTAGTTTGCCTTTTTTTCCCCCAAATAATTTTGTCAGATCTTAAAATGTAGTGCTTTGTTCTTTCCTCTTATTTAAAATGTCTAAAAATCTAGAGTATTATCCACATAATTTGATGGCTTAATCGAACTTGTAGGGACATATTTTACTTACACAATTTCCAGTTGGACAATGAAACCTGGTTTTAGACCACAATCATTTATTAGTATGGTGTAGTAGGGCCTCCTTTTGCGGCCAATACTGCATCACTTAGTCTTGGAAATGACAGATACAAGTCCTTCACAGTGGACAGAGGAGTTTTGAGCCATTCCTCTTCCAGAACAGTGTCCAGGTCACTATGTGAGACTGGTTGAGGAAAAACGTTTTCTGACTTGCTCCTCTGAAATATCCCAAAGTGAATGTGCAGGCCATGGGAGATCTTCACTTTCATGTTCTTCAAACCATTTTGTCACAAGTCTTGCTGTGTGTATTGGTGCCTTATCATGCTGATACACGACACCCCCTTCAGGGTACAATGTTGGAAACATTATGTGCACATGGTCTTCCAGAATAGTTCGGTAGTCCTTGGCAGTGATGCGCCCATCAAACACATTAGGGAATGCTGTGATGTTGCAGCCCAAACCATCACTGATCCATCCTGTACTTCATTCTGGGCACGCAACAGTCCGGGTGTTAAGCCTCTTCGGGGCTTCTCCACATCGTAACTCCCACGGATATGAGAAAGACAGTGAAGGTGGATTTATCAGAGAACAACACATGTTTTACATTGTCCACAGCCCAAGATTTACACTGTTGGCACCAATGAAACCGACATTTGGCACGAGTGACCAAAGGTTTGGCTGTAGCAGCCCGACCATGAATATTGACTCTGTGGAGCTCCCAACGAAACAGTTTTGTTGGAAACAGGAGAGTCGAGCTGCACCATCTGGGTTTGTACCTGGACATCCCTTTCAGACAGCTTCCTAATGCGTCGACAGTTACTCCTGTCGTTCGTCCTTCGTGGTGGCATTTTCCTGGATACCATAGCTCGTGATACACCACAAAGACTTGCTGTCCTGGTCACAGATAATAGCCAGAAATTGTAATGTTATAATGTAATAGATTACATTATATATATGTATATAATGTACTCCCCTTTTCTCTTGAAGGCGATATTTGCCAGTGTTGAGGGGTTTCCCAGCCAAGTATATCTACGACCCCTGGAATGCACCTGAAAGCGTCCAGAAAGCAGCCAAATGTATAATTGGTGTACACTACCCCAAACCCATGGTGCATCACGCAGAGGCAAGCCGCCTCAACATAGAGCGTATGAAACAGATCTACCAGCAACTGTCCTGCTACCATGGCCTGGGTAAGACAGAAACTAAGGGAAATGAAAATGCCACACTAACCCATACCTCGCTCTCGCTATATTGTCCTATAGGTTCCTGCAACATTTATCGGTGTAACTTCTAAATACTTTTACCAACAAAAACATAATGATGTAAATGTGTTTAATCCTTATGAACTCATACGCTTCTAATTATTGAGGGCAGATTTAGGTTATTCATTTTTGAAAGGATTTGCGTAAATTGAATGCGGTTTAATGTCTGAATTAGCAGAAACATCATTGAGAATCTGAAACGAGTTCATTTTTGTCTCTGACTGATGCCTCATTCGCCTACAGGACTGCTGGCAACTGTGCCGTCCAACGCTAATGGAAATGGTGATAATTCCACAACCTTAATGGGATTCCAAACAGGAGATGTGACCAAGGAAATCACTGCACCTTCAGGTTTGCACATTCTCAGACTTCTATATTTGTTTATGGGCTATGCCCATATTAGACACATCTTAAGTAAAACTTAAGATCATAATTCAAAGTCAGCATGAAATGGAAGTTGCGATAGTCTTTTCTTTTCTATTGTGATGTATATCCGAGTGAAGCGGCTTCTCAAACATGAAAGGGCAGAACTTGAATTTGGCCATCAGTAATTGATTGTATGGAGTGACAGGTTGTCTTGCCCTCACTTCCCTCAGTGTAAAAACCGCATTGTGCAGAAAACACCTTCTATATCTGATTGATTTTGTTTTATTCATCTCAGGCTATCAGATGCCACCCACCTCTCAAGGTGAATGGCACGGTAGGATGCTTTACTCACAAGGAGACCACCAAACAACCAGCAGCATGCAACTGCAAGGTACCATCACTATGTCAATATCTATATATGCAATTATCAACAATGTCATTAAATCTCAGCAGCACTGTTATTTTTCCAAATGCAAGATGAGTCATTATAGTGTTTATCTTGCAGGTTTTGCAAGCAATGGTATTAGTGCAATGTGCTACAGGCAAGACTCACAGCAGATACCTGGTCCTGCTTTACAGCCAGGTAAAGACCTCCACATTTAACCAGAGGACAGTCTAATGTCACACAGATGTAACAGTTAGCATTACAATCTTTAAATCTCATTCTCAGGCCGAGGGCTACACAGCACCCTCCAGACATCTGGAAAACGACACAGCGAGGAGTCTGATCTTGCCACGGGCTCAAAAGTCCAGCGTCAGAGCAGCTCTTAAACATCAGGTCTGTCCCTGGTTATTGCATTTAAATACATACAGTACCGGTCAAAAGTTTGGAAACTATTAATGTTTTTGAAAGAAGTCTCTTATGCTCATCAATCCTGCATTTATTTTATCAAAAAAAAAAACAGGAAAAACAGTAATATTGTGAAATATTATTACAATTTAAAATAGTTGTTTTCTATTTTAATACTTTCAAATCTAAAAATCTGTTTCCAAACTTTTGACCGGTATATATATATATATATATATATATATATATATATATATATATATATATATATATATATATATATATATATATATATATATATAGCTCTGGAAAAAATGAATAAACCACTTAACATTGAGAAATCAATTTTAAGTGGTCTCTTAATTTTTTCCAGGGCTGTGTATATATATATATATATATATATATACAGTGAGGAAAATAAGTATTTGAACACCCTGCTATTTTGCAAGTTCTCCCACTTGGAAATCATGGAGGGGTCTGAATCTGTCATCGTAGGTGCATGTCCACTGTGAGATATAATCTTTAAAAAAAAATCCAGAAATCACAATATATGATTTTTTAACTATGTATTTGTATGATACAGCTGCAAATAAGTATTTGAACACCTGTCTATCAGCTAGAATTCTGACCCTCAAAGACCTGTTAGTCTGCCTTTAAAATGTCCACCTCCACTCCATTTATTATCCTATATTAGATGCACCTGTTTGAGGTCGTTAGCTGCATAAAGACACCTGTCCACCCCATACAATCAGTAAGAATCCAACTACTAACATGGCCAAGACCAAAGAGCTGTCCAAAGACACTAGAGACAAAATTGTACACCTCCACAAGGCTGGAAAGGGCTACGGGGAAATTGCCAAGCAGCTTGGTGAAAAAGGTCCACTGTTGGAGCAATCATTAGAAAATGGAAGAAGCTAAACATGACTGTCAATCTCCCTCGGACTGGGGCTCCATGCAAGATCTGACCTTGTGGGGTCTCAATGATCCTAAGAAAGGTGAGAAATCAGCCCAGAACTACGCGGGAGGAGCTGGTCAATGACCTGAAAAGAGCTGGGACCACCGTTTCCAAGGTTACTGTTGGTAATACACTAAGACGTCATGGTTTGAAATCATGCATGGCACGGAAGGTTCCCACTGCTTAAACCAGCACATGTCAAGGCCCGTCTTAAGTTTGCCAATGACCATTTGGATGATTCAGAGGATTCATGGGAGAAAGTCATGTGGTCAGATGAGACCAAAATAGAACTTTTTGGTCATAATTCCACTAAACGTGTTTGGAGGAAGAAGAATGATGAGTACCATCCCAAGAACACCATCCCTACTGTGAAGCATGGGGGGGGGGGGGGGTAGCATCATGCTTTGGGGTGTTTTTCTGCACATGGGACAGGGCGACTGCACTGTATTAAGGAGAGGATGACCGGGGCCATGTATTGTGAGATTTTGGGGAACAACCTCCTTCCCTCAGTTAGAGCATTGAAGATGGGTCGAGGCTGGGTCTTCCAACATGACAATGACTCGAAGCACACAGCCAGGATAACCAAGGAGTGGCTCTGTAAGAAGCATATCAAGGTTCTGGCGTGGCCTAGCCAGTCTCCAGACCTAAACCCAATAGAGAATCTTTGGAGGGCTCAAACTCTGTGTTTCTCAGCGACAGGCCAGAAATCTGACTGATCTAGAGAAGATCTGTGTGGAGGAGTGGGCCAAAATCCCTCCTGCAGTGTGTGCAAACCTGGTGAAAAACTACAGGAAACGTTTGACCTCTGTAATTGCAAACAAAGGCTACTGTACCAAATATTAACATTGATTTTCTCAGCTGTTCAAATACTTATTTGCAGCTGTATCTTACAAATAAATAGTTAAAAAATCTTACATTGTGATTTCTGGATTTTTTTTTCACACCCCTCCATGATTTCCAAGTGGGAGAACTTGCAAAATAGCAGGGTGTTCAAATACTTATTTTCCTCACTGTATATATATATATATATATATATATATATATATATATATATATATATATATATATATATATATATATATATATATATATATATATATATATATACACACATACATTTAAATAATTATATATACTTTTTTTATTTATTTATATATATATATATATATTATATATATATATATATATACACACCTATTATATACATTTAATTTTTAAAGTATTTTGTAGTTAATTACTTGTGGATGACATATTATTAAATTATTATATTAAATTATTAAAATGTTTTGTCAGGCTCTTCTGTTTTTCTTACTGTCACGTTCTTATGCTTTATGAAGCCTCATGCGTGTTGTTTTTGTGTTTGTTTTTTTAGAAATGGTCCATGCACAGCGGTCACCATGACTTCGCAGAGACCTGATTTCTTTTTTTGCACCTTTTTCGACTTGTTACATTTTTACAGAAGAAACCAAAATCCCATTGACGGGAGCGATTCAAGGGAGTGCATGATTCTCTCTATAAGCAAATAAACACATAGTTCTTCAAAACTGACTTTACATTATCACAGGGACTTCACCCAAGTGGTCATCAACATCCTGACAACATTGGAATTACGTTGTGGCTCTGTAATCTGCACAGCTGCAATGTTCTGTCAACGTTGCGTTCATGTTTGGACTCTTTGGGACTAAATTTTTGTGTATATAAGGATTTAATGAATATAAAATGTACATATTTAATATTGTATGTGCTTTCTCTATTTCATGTAGTCATAGACCCATTGATATATTTTTGATATAAAGAATTATTGTGGATCAATTTTACTCTGTTCTTTATGAAAACATAAAATTGAAACTTTTAAAGCATTTGTAGACTGTCCATGCAGTACATTACATAGCCTCTCACCGGGCTGTTTGCTTGCACTATGTTTTTTTGATCTCCTTTGCTTGCTCGTTCTCTTTCTGTCTTTACTCGTGTTCTCGCTTTTCAGTTACTCTTTTCAGACTGACATCTGTCTCGTCCAACTTCTCAGCCCCTGTTTACTCCTCTCTTTCTGAGTGTCTCTTCATTGCTGTAGTGTAAACTGTTCGAAAATATAATTCACCACAGTGTTTCTCATCATCTCACATTGTGCTTGTTTAATAAAGTTTAAATTTCCATGTCGTCTCGCTCATTTACTTACAGTATGCTGTTCTGTCACTAACATGTATATTACATAAACAAATTATATATATATATATATATATATATATATATATATATATATATATATATATATATATATATATAGAACTAAACCTGTTCTACTCAGGCTCAGATAAGAGTCTAATTTAACCACATTAACTATGAACATGTTCACAAACGTCAACTACAAAATGTCCAAAACAGATTATTGGCCCAAAAACTTTTTGAAATTTTAGCAAAATATTTGATTCACAACAACCCTAACGTTACCCAACTTGGGTTTGTTTATGCGGTCTTTCTTTCAAACAAATGAAATTCGTGCAATTGTTTGGGTGGAGTGAGTGTCCAATAACTTTTTCAGGCCTTTATAAACACCTTGAGAAAATATAATCACACGATATGATACTTAAAAACATTACTGATTGCTTACCTAAAACACAAGGACAGAGTGTAACGCGTGAAAGTTTGCTTTTAGAAACCGTGTCAATCTCACTGTATCCCAATGACAAAAACAAATAAATAACGAGTGTAAATAAGCGGATAAATATTATAAAAGGTTATCATTAGCAAGTGATTCAAAAAGCGTACTAGCTTGGCCACGCCTCCACGCTGCGTAAAACGTGACGTATACAATATAATTTTTCTTTTAAAAAAAACAAAAAAACAATAGGGGAATACAGAGTCTTACAAAAATTATATTATATAATATAATTATATTATATTTTTGAAATATATAGCTTCAATTGTAAATGCATTCAATTCATATGAAATGAATGTTGCATAACAAACTAGTCATATCACCACTTAATAAATAAATACATAAATACTCACAGCCATGCCTTTTCTCTGACATAAAGAAGAATCACCTGAAAGTGTCAGATGACATGAAACTCCCCCATATAATGAAAGAAGAGGTAAAAATCTGCTTGCCACAGGTTCATAAATGCTGTGTATGTCCACATGATGGCGCTGTTTCTCTTTCATGTGATCTGCTTGCATACCAGGCATATTCAATTTTCAAAATATATATTTAACAGCAGTATATATAGTTATATATATAGCTATACAATCTGAGTAAAAATTGATGGGAACTGTCCATATTGTATCCATACGTTATATAAGTATCACGCATTAATTTCCATCTAGTAAATTACACTTTGTATTATTTGATGAATGTAATTAAAAGCTTAATTTATTTACATTGATATATCTTTTTTAACTAATAATCAAATAATCCGTCGTTTATTCATTGCAACTTGAGAATACAAACTACTACATTTCTAACAAAATGGATAGCTAAGAAAAATATCTCCTTCGAGCCGGATTCGAACCAGCGACCTAAGGATTTCAATGTACAACCGCTACAGTCCTCCGCTCTACCAACTGAGCTATCGAAGGGATGCGTCACAGCGGTCCAATAGAGAATTTACGCCTAGAAGCTATGAATTCAATATATTTTTACAACCATATGATATAATAGATACAGTCCTAAAAGGAACATATGGCTTTAACATTTCATTTTCGAGATGTAGGTTATAAACTGCAGGGTATGCATTTTTAATCCTGAAAATGCATTTACCGAAAGTCGAAACGAATTTTACACTCATACAAATTGGATACACACAAAAGTGAAATAGTAAAATACAAAGGGAAGTAGTAGCCAACAAATAGCAAATTGTGATGCCTGTAGCGATAATTGATGTACACAAATAGCGATGAATTATGTTTAATCCGTGTACAATTTTAATCTATATTCTAAAAATACTGCAGAGCTATGCTACTGCTACTGTGAATTGGCTATTTGGGGATCTTGTCAATCGTCGCAAACTCTGGGCCCCTACTGATGCAGCTGTCCCTCTCAGGAATCGGATTTAAATAAGACCTCCACCTGTCACTCACAATTTCACAAATAACATGCTGGCAGACTGAAGGTTGATAGAATCACCCATCAGTACAAGGGGACAATGAGCTCATAAAGACTATTTATATTAAACAAGGAAGGGGGAGATAATTACCCTTCATTCTTGAGGTATCACTTATCCTGTCCATTATTGAGGAAATTAGAAAAGTACATATGAGTGACACAATTACTTTATAAAGGCTAAGTGCACTTTCTATAAGTGCACAATGCTTTAACAGTAAAACCAAAGTTAATAAGAGGTGACATGGGAGAATTAAACCAGTGGAGAACCATAAATTCCTTCACGATCCTAAAAAAAAAAATACATTCTCAACTTCTCTGTACACACTAGAGACATACATTTACCGGAGCTCATTAGAAACCACTCAGAACAATCGCAAAGCACTTAAAGTGCAATGCTTTAAAAGGGCAACTCAAATATGTTTGCTATGCTCTTGGCACAGAGTCAACTTTTCCATAGGGATGTTTTTGTTTTTTTTAGCAATGAAATTGCAGCCACAGATCCAAAAGGAAACACATTGGAAACACACAGCAATACTGTGAAATATTATTGCAATTTAAAACAACAATTTTTCTATTTTAAGATGTAATTTATTCCTGCTATGGCAAAACTGAATTTTCAGCATCATTAATCCAGTCTTCAGGGTCTCATGATGCTTCTGAAATCATTCTGTGCTGATGTGCTGCTCAAGTAAATTTGAAAACAGTTGTACTTAATATTTTTGTGGAAGTAATGAAACATTTTTTTGAAACGGGATTATTTGATAATCTCAAAAGAACAGCATTTATTTGAAATAGAACTTAATCACATTTGTCACTCGATTTCATCACTCAAAATGCATCTTAGCTGAATAAAAGTATTAAAAATATACAAATAAAAATCAATACACACATTTTACATCAAAGAGAAAACTGACATAACTCAGTGTTTATTTTCCCAAAGGACTGGCGGTGGTTCCATAGGTTTCCAACGGCATGCAGAGACAGCCACAGCTGAAATGTTAATACACAAATAGTTGTACAGACGCCACTGAACTGAACACTTGTCTGCCTTTGTCTGTTATCTCTCTACCATTATCCAGTTCACATTGTCTCGGGGGTGGGGTACAAAATTCCCTGTATCATTTTGTCTTTTTTATAAACAGAAATTGAATTAATGAGAGTTCCATGAACCAACAAATGACACAAAATCATTGTTTATACTCAAAGCAACAGATGAAATGAAACCTCTGATGCCAGCCAATTAAATCAATGCCTAAATATTGGTGCCCAGGTAATCTATTCAAACATGGTGTGAAACAAGATCCCTACCAATGCACAAGTGTACGTGTGCATCTGTTTTGAGTCTGAAATAGGCTCCTCTTCACGCCACAAAGGTTTTAGGGTGAGTCAGAGGTTAGAGGTCAGGGTCTGGGTATTGGACAAGACAAGGTCCTTTAAGTTAGAAAATAGATCCTATGTGCATCTGTTCAAAAAGCTTATCCAAGAGCCATTTAGCAAACGTCACATGGGGAGGGAGGACCCTATAAAACCACAACATCCATGGAGAACATCTCAGATATTTACAACCAGCCGTACAGCCGTTCCTTAGTGACCACCTCTTCCTAAAACCCTCAAAAGTAGCACCATGTGCGACACCATTGAGTTTGTGAAGGAGTTTGAAGGGGAAATGAAGAAGGTGAACCAAGAGGAAAAGGCTGAAGAGGAGGTTGAAGAGGAGGCTGAAGAAGAGGCTGAAGAAGAGGCTGAAGAGGAGGCTGAGGAGGAAGAAGAAGAAGCCGAGGAGAAAGAACAAGAAGCAGAAGAGGATGCCAAACCCAAGCCCAAGATGTATATTCCCAACATTATGGCACCAAAGCTGCCTGATGGAGAGAAGCTGGACTTTGATGATCTCCACCGGAAGCGTGTGGAGAAGGACTTCAATGAATTGCAGAGTCTCATTGAGCTGCATTTCTCAAACAGACAGAAGGAGGAGGAGGATCTCATATCTTTGAAGAACCGCATCGAGCGGCGTCGGGCCGATCGTGCCGAGCAGCTGCGCATCAGATCCGAGCACGAACGCGAAAGACAGACACGCTTTGCAGAGGAAAAGGCACGGCGTGAGGAGGAGGCCGCCAAGTTGCGAGCTGAGGACGACGCCAGGAAAAAGAAGATCCTTTCCAACAAGGGCTACGGTGGCTACCTGCAGAAGGTGGATCAGAAAAAGGGAAAGAAGTTGACAGAACGTGAGAAGAAGATCAAATGTCTGTTGGAGCGTCGCAAGCCCCTCAACATCGATCACCTCAACCAGGAAAAGCTGGGAGAGAAAGCTCTCGACCTTTGGAAGTGGCTTACTCAACTCCACGCTGAGAAGTTTGACCTGGCTGAGAAGCTGAAGAGGCAGAAGTACGACATCAGCGTTCTGCGTAACCGCGTTAATGACCATCAAAGGGGAGCTAAGGCGACCAAGACCACCAGGAAGTCCAGGAAATAAATTAATCTGATTGACACATGCAATGACACAGAACCGAGCCAAAAAGGTTTGTTGGAATCAATTCTCAAGCCTCATATTGAACTCTCCAGGACATCATCTATTTTTATTTCTTTTTGATTAATAATTGTTTATTCAGCATTGTATCATACATGTAACAGGTTGTTTTGTTTCATGTAATCTTGTTTCATGTAATCTGAAGTCTTGATCTGATGCTGTAAACCTTTTAATAGTTAAAAATGTTGTTTTTGTTCCACAAGATTTCATAACAGTAGAAATGCAATCTTATATTTGATTATATTTTGTTTTGCGTTACTGAACTTTTGCTCATTAACCAAAGTGTTAAATATCTCAAATTAAAGCAGTGATTTCAAAATATGCAACATCAAATTGGCATCACTAAGATCGCTTTTCTACAGTTACTAACTGACAATATCCAAAAGCTCTTGCAGAAATGACAAACAAGCAATCATTTTACATTTTGTATTAAGTGTTGGATTAATAACAAATACATAATAAACAAATACATAAAGTTGTTTATATATATATATATATATATACATACATACATACATACACACACACATATACACGTGTGTATGGAAAATGTCTTCATTCTAACAAATGAAAGGCACATGTATATTACTGTACCAGCAGTAAAGGTTTTGGTACATACTTCAAAGTTAGTTTCAAAATCTCGGTTACACCACAAAAAGCTACATGATTTTTGAGCAGAATCTTTTTTATGCTATACAGTTCCAAGGACAGATAAGTAGCATTATTGATCTATATTCATATCTAGTGCACAGTTGAGCTTGCATGCCATTCAAAGATCACTCCATTGACAGTTTAAGATTAATAAAATATACATAAGAGTTTGATTTCTGATTCATAACTTCCTTGTTCAACTAAAAAAAAAGTTTTCTAAAAGCTTTGTAGCAGTGGTCTTTGATTATCTGTGATCATCTATGATTATAGCCGGTTATAGTTTATAGGCTAAACACAAATTTCACACATTTCTTCAAGCAATTTAAGAAGACTATAACCCAACTATAAGCACCTGAGTGCAATTATGATAATTATGCAGAATTCTAATACCGCTACAAACAATGTAACATAAACCAGAGGTCTTCAACCCGGATCCTGACGGCCCACTGCCCTGCAGAGTATATATCCAACCTGCTTCAGCTTATGATTTTCAAGCAATCCTGACAAGCGTATTAGCTGGTTTGTATGATTATAGCTCATGTGTGAAGGGTTGAAGCTAAACTCTGCAGGACAGTGCGTCTCCAGGAGCTGAGGTGAAGACCTATGACATAAACAGTTCAAGATTAAGGATTTAAGGATCACAAGCCGAAATATGGATTATAAAGCCCACTTTTTTCCAAACCGGATACTGTATGTCCTTTCAGTGAGACCTAGACGCCCCGGTTGTTGCTGCTGATCATTTTGGGGTATGATGTCCCAATGGATTTCCCAAATCTGTACACCACAATCTCCAGAAGGTACTCATCCACTTTCACCTTAACGTTGTTCACACACTCATCAGACAGAAGGAAGATGATGGTAAACAGAGCCACCTCAAACTCTGGGCTGATGCCTATGAAACAGCTGCCCACTGGCTTGACTAGACCATTCCAGCTGAACTGCAGGTTTAAGACGTGATCGTCCTCATCTGGCTGTGAGATTGAACCACAGTGCAAAGTTAAATGGTGAAAGTAATCATATTAACATATTATTTTACAAGAGTTTCCTTGTCAAATCAATATTAAATTATAAAAATACCGTGTCCTTGTTATTTCTGGCCTTGTATCCTGTGTAGTCCACATGATTGTTTTTCTCCTGATGGTAAAACTGGATCCAGTTGTGGAGGCCCATGATCTCTTTACCATGCTTGGTTTCTCCAACAAACACATGCTCAAATCCACATGAATCTTCACTGCATCAGAGATGAGAGGGAGATGGACAAATAAATATAAACTTCTCTATGTATAAATGCTGGGCATACAAATTACACAAAATACTAACACATAAAAGCCTGATTTTTTCATTTCAAAATTCATTAGTATGTTAGTTACTAATCTAACAAACACAAATGTATGCTTGCCTATTCAAATCAAGTTTATAACTCACCCTCCACTTTTGTCTCTGCGATAGAGCTTGAACCAAATATCATAGATCTGCCTCTTAAACTGAGCCGGATCCGACTGGGCTCGACCTTTGCGTACTAAATACCTGTGGGCACACTGCAAAGACAGCACCTATCAGAACTGGACTGACAGATTATGATATTATAATATGACATGTAGGGTAATGTTTTCATGTTAAAGGTTTTATGTATTTGCTCAATGATGTCTTTGCACTTTGTGTAGTCTCCTCCTTGAACCAGCACCCTTTAAGTTGCTAAATTTCTACATGTTGAAACATGATGTTACTAAAAAATAGCAAAGCAAAACAAGACCTTTGAGTAATGCGACATGGTACCTTCATGACCTCTGTCTTCAGAATGGCATCCAGGAAAAGATTGTTTTCCTGAAACTCCTCTTTTGTCACCTGCTCAGCCACTCCTGTAGACATCTCATAATTGTCCAGCAGATTTATGAAGTCTGAGAAGACACAAAGTAGATCTAAACATTCACATCTGTAAAATCTAATGGAAACAAGTGTTTTTATTAGATTCATCTAAAACAAGTAAGTTTTATGTATAATTAAAAACATGCAATTAGAAACAAATGTGTATAAAAATGGCCCATGGTTACTTACAGGCATAGGTAGCAATGCTTTTGAGCTTGTTTTCATTGACATAAGAGAAGAGAGGAGCTCTAGCGCTGTCCCTGGCATTATTACTGCCCTCAGATACAAATCCAGCCTTCCCCTGTGTGAAAACAAATGCATTATAAATGACTGATTGACTCTACTTAATTCATATAAAATAAGTCATGTGTTGTTTTAAAGTCACCTGCTATCATGTACATGAAATCTAATATTCTTAATGTCTTTACTTAAATTCAAATATTTATATACTTTATATATAATTCTCATAAACCTGCCTCCTCCCCCAAACACCTACTTGTAGGTTGATTTTATAGTCTTTTCCAGGTTTCATGCGGTTCACATCCAGCTTCCACAGTTCGTTCAGCACATCTGAGAGCTCCTGATTGGTGCCTTGACTGGGGTACAAAAAGTATGACATTGAAATGTCAAGAATGAGCCACGTCTGGCTGCAT
This sequence comes from Romanogobio albipinnatus, assembly GCA_023566225.1. Classification (NCBI taxonomy): domain Eukaryota; kingdom Metazoa; phylum Chordata; class Actinopteri; order Cypriniformes; family Gobionidae; genus Romanogobio; species Romanogobio albipinnatus. Next base: position 46,310,827 of record CM042245.1, on the reverse strand, counting down.
TACCTAGTTATTTCAATAATAATAATAATAATAACAACTGTAGTAACTATGGCTATGGAGATTATGGCTACCATGGCAAATGACAAATGTCCAAAGGTTATCCACGACGATAAAGAGAAAAAAAAAAAAAAGTCTAATTACAAGACGTCACATTATTTAAATATATATATATTATATTATATTAATATATATATATATATATATATTATATATATATATATATATATATATATTTACAGTGAGGAAAATAAGTATTTGAACACCCTGCTATTTTGCAAGTTCTCCCACTTGGAAATCATGGAGGGGTCTGAAATTGTCATTGTAGGTGCATGTCCACTGTGAGAGACATAATCTAATAAAAAATCCAGAAATCACAATATATGTTTTTTTTAACTATTTATCTGTATGATACAGCTGCAAATAAGTATTTGAACACCTGTCTATCAGCTAGAATTCTGACCCTCAAAGACCTGTTAGTCTGCCTTTAAAATGTTCACCTCCACTCCAATTATTATTCTAAATTAGATGCGCCTGTTTGAGGTCGTTAGCTGCATAAAGACACCTGTCCACCCCATACAATCAGTAAGAATCCAACTACTAACATGGCCAAGACCAAAGAGCTGTCCAAAGACACTAGAGACAAAATTGTACACCTCCACAAGGCTGGAAAGGGCTACGGGGAAATTGCCAAGCAGTTTGGTGAAAAAAGGTCCACTGTTGGAGCAATCATTAGAAAATGGAAGAAGCTAAACATGTCTGTCAATCTCCCTCGGACTGGGGCTCCATGCAAGATCTCACCTCGTGGGGTCTCAATGATCCTAAGAAAGGTGAGAAATCAGCCCAGAACTACACGGGAGGAGCTGGTCAATGACCTGAAAAGAGCTGGAACCACCGTTTCCAAGGTTACTGTTGGTAATACACTACTGTTAATACTGTTAATACACTAAGACTTTATGGTTTGAAATCATGCATGGCACGGAAGGTTCCCCTGCTTAAACCAGCACATGTCAAGGTCCGTCTTAAGTTTGCCAATGACCATTTGGATGATCCAGAGGAGTCATGGGAGAAAGTCATGTGGTCAGATGAGACCAAAATAGAACTTTATTCCACTAAACGTGTTTGGAGGAAGAATGAGTACCATCCCAAGAACACCATTCCTACTGTGAAGCATGGGGGTGGTAGCATCATGCTTTGGGGGTGTTTTTCTGCACATGGGACAGGGCGACTGCACTGTATTAAAGGTCCCGTTCTTCGTGATCCCATTGTTCAAACTTTAGTTAGTGTGTAATGTTGCTTTTAGAGCATAAATAATACCTGTAAAATTATAAAGCTCAAAGTTCAATGCCAAGCGAGATATTTTATTTAACAGAAGTTCCCTTTCAAAGCCTACAGCGAACGGCCGGCTTGGACTACATCCTGGTACTTCCTTCATTAATTACGTCAGTAGAACAGTAGAACAGACTAACCTCCGCCCACAAGATTACACAGAAAAGGGGGCGTGGTCTTGTTGCTGTCCCAAGTGGAGAAGAGGAAGTGTCGCGTGGAGAAAAGGAATTGTTGCGTTTGACTGTGTTTGTCGCCATGTCGTCGAGACGCTGTTATTTTCATCCCGGAGTCAAATCACCTTTGTTTGGCTTTCCCAGGGACGCTGTAGAGATCATTAAGCGAAGCGCATACATCTCCCGTTAAGAGGCGTGACCTTTCCGTGCAAGTTACGTGCGCTAAGCTGCTGTCGAATCACAACACGGGAACCGCTGGCACAATCAGAACTCGTTACGTATTTCTGAAGGAGGGACTTCATAGAATAAAGGAAGTCATCAGCCGTTTTTAGAACAGTAAAAACAGCGGTATACAGATAAGTAAATTGGGTGAAAAATACTGTGTTTTTTTACACACGAAACATGAACACATGTTATATTGCACACTGTAAACACAATCAATGCTTCAAAAAAACACGAAGAACGGGACCTTTAAGGAGAGGATGACCGGGGCCATGTATTGCGAGATTTTGGGGAACAACCTCCTTCCCTCAGTTAGAGCATTGAAGATGGGTTGAGGCTGAGTCTTCCAACATGACAATGACCCGAAGCACACAGCCAGGATAACCAAGGAGTGGCTCTGTAAGAAGCATATCAAGGTTCTGGCGTGGCCTGGCCAGTCTCCAGACCTAAACCCAATAGAGAATCTTTGGAGGGAGCTCAAACTCCGTGTTTCTCAGCGACAGGCCAGAAATCTGACTGATCTAGAGAAGATCTGTGTGGAGGAGTGGGCCAAAATCCCTCCTGCAGTGTGTGCAAACCTGGTGAAAAACTACAGGAAACGTTTGACCTCTGTATTTGCAAACAAAGGCTACTGAACCAAATATTAACATTGATTTTCTCAGGTGTTCAAATACTTATTTGCAGCTGTATCATACAAATAAATAGTTTAAAAAATCATACATTGTGATTTGTGGATTTTTTTTGTGTTTTTTTTATGATTATGTCTCTCACAGTGGACATGCACCCTACGATGACAATTTCAGACCCCTCCATGATTTCTAAGTGGGAAAACTTGCAAAATAGCAGGGTGTTCAAATACTTATTTTCCGCACTGTATATTATATATATATATATATATATATATATATATATATATATATATATATATATATATATATATATATATATATATATATATATATATATATTTAATACATTTAAAAATTATAATATAATAACGATATACAAACAAACACACTGTCAACTCGTTAACGAGTTTCTCAACATTATTAAATAGTAATGAAAAAATATGCAGAATGATGTGCCATCATTCATTTTCCAGGGATTTCAGGATCTAAAACGTTCAGATGACACACAGCTCATATAAATGAGAGTAACCCAAACATGAAAACACCAAACACACACACGACACCCAGCTCCCGTTCATACAATGCAGATTTACCGAGAAAAAAAGTCATGAAAACACAAAATCATGTAATAAAAGGTATTTGTTGCAAAGCTCGATTGTATAAGAGACACCACACTCAACACGGTAATAATGTAATCTCTCAAATATGAAACTATAGACCATTTGCGTAAATGGCCGTTCTGTAACTTACATCAGTTTATTAACATTCTAGCAGTGTATTTTAATACGCACCGGATGTTTTGCGTGAGAAATAAGTTTAAAAAACATAGCATCTTCACCCAAAACAAAACCGATCATATTTACAGGTAAGTAAATTAGATTATACATTTTAAACCACAATAAATACAAAACTTAAAAGATCGAGAAATATCTGGTGCCTCACCCTCTTGCCATATTCGCAGGTTAAACCACTTTCTGATTCAAAGAAACACGTTTAGCCACTCGAGTCAAGCGATGAAAAGCTTTTTGACGGGTGTGTTACGCGGTACATTGAGGAATCTAACCAATGAGAGTGGCGAACGGCAACACCTCTGTAGGGACGGGGAATTATTTAGCCAATAGTAACTTGGAAGAGACAAGAGAGGAGACGGAGATCCAGGAAGGGTATGTCCTTGTAACAGGTTGTCAGGTTTTTTTTTTTTTGTACAGTTTTATAAACCTTCAATAAACCTGCAATAAACCTTCTCTAACTCCAAAATTATATTTAAAAAAATCTCAACCTGAATTTGTCTAATTTGGCTAATATTTATTTGCACACAAAAGAAGTGCATATTTAATAGGGCTAATATGCATGTATTTAGCCATGCACTATCCATAAAAAGTGCAATTTGCTGGTGGCACTTCCCCAAAGTACTGTTTCTTTTCATAAAATAAAAATAAATAGTGTTGATATACTGCATCAGTTTCTCAGCAGTAGCTAGCATCCAGTGATGGTGTTCATTCACAACACCCAAAATTAGGCTTTAGGACAAACCTCTGGGGATCATTCTGAAACATGATGGGGTAGAAATAAACTACAGCACTCACAAAAGTGTAGTATTGTTCCCTTGCGATACTATAAGAGTACTGCATTGTTCATCTTATTAATTAATATAGATTATTAATAAGACAAGGCGCTATGGGGAAAACTAATTTTTCTCAGATTCTGAAGCTTGTATACAATCGTGCAGTGTGAACTGCACAGCCATTGGTTTGTGAAGTTAAAGAAAACAAATCAATTACGGTGCGGATTGCGCGAGCCAATGGTGAGCGAGCCCGCCGCTTTGCAGCAGCTCTGTTCCCACGCCACCGCCTATCAGCTTGGTCAGCGCTTCGCCCCTGAGCTTTCTGTCTGTTTGTGCGAGTGCACTACGTTGTTGCAAGCAGTTGCTTCTAAAAGAGCAAATTTACGCGACGTTGTTGCAAATGTCACGCCACGATTGTGGCACGTGCAGAGGACGGGCACAGTGAGTGCGTGCGATGTCTGGGCAAGTCCCATGCAGAAGCCGCGCTCAAAGAATCGACCTGCTCTCACTGCGAGAGTATGAGTCTCGCCTCCTTGCGCTCGCGGATAGCTTTCTTTTCAAAACGCAACCCTACCCCTCGCGCCCTCCCGTTTTCTTCCTCCCAGGAACCTGTGAGGAAAAAACAGCGGGGCAGAGGACCCCAGCGCTCGGATGAGGGTGAACTCACGTTGGCTCAGGTCCCACGGTTTCCCCCGTCCATTTCTCCTGCCCAGACCAACACCCCTCTGCCATTGCGAGCCCATTGGTCTATTTCGGGATCTGATGATGAGCTGCAGGCGACAACATGTCCTTGGCGGCTTCGGATGCCCGAGGAGTGAGTGATCAGGCTCACTTCCTGACCCCACCCCTCGCCGTCTTTGAGTAGATTTATGCTCGGCGTCGATCTGCTCCAGAGCTCATCCGTGTGCTGTCTAAAGCAGTTGAGCAGCTCGGTCTGGAGTGGTCTGTGCCTGAGGAACCCACATGCAGCCGCTTAGACAAATGGTTCCTGCCTGGATGTCACCAAGCACCTCCTCAGCGGTCAGCACCCTTCTTTCCAGAGGTCATGGCGTGCTCCCTACTCTGCCCGCCTGCATCTTTCTGCCTCTCATGCTCTCACCTCTGTTGACGGCACCGGGCAGAACGGATATGAAAAGCTACCTCCTTTAGATGAAGCTGTGGCCGCACACCTGTGTCCGCCCACCACCATTGGATAGAAGACGAAGGCCACCCACCCATCCAACCTCAGCGATCTCTGCATGAGCATACACCTCGGCCGGTCAGGCAGCTTCCGCGTTACACTCCATGGCAATACTCCAGGTGTACCAAGCAAAGCTCCTCAAAGACCTGGATCAGGCTGGGCATGACTCCGCCTCCTTCAGAGAGCTGCGTAGTCCCACGGACTTGGCCCTATGCGCCACGAAGACCATGGCTCAGACTATTGGGCGTTCAATGGCCAGCCTGGTGGTGCTGGAGCGCCACTTGTGGCTTAACTTGACTGAGATCAAGAACGCGGATAAGGCTGTCTTCCTTCGCTAGTTTTCCCATTGGTCTCCTTGGGCCCGCCATGGATGGTTTTGCAGAGTGTTTCATAGCGACATGCAACACTTTTTGCCGAAACGCTCCAACTCCTCTGCTTCGAGCCACCCCAAGTCAGCGCCAGCTCAGCAGCTGCCCAAAGACAAGCTGCCAGCCACCAAGCCTGCGCCAAGTTCTGAGCGGCACAGATGGCGCTCGCGCTCTGCTAGGCGCCACCCTCCTCCGATGCGACAAGGACCCCGACCCAAGATAGCGTTGGACCCTGCAACTCCAAAGGCGGCCTGATGTCTGAGAAAGGAGGAGGAGGAGGAGGCTAAGGTAAACAGCATGCTGGTGAAAGGAGCCATAGAGGTGGTTCCTCCAGTGCTGAGCGAGTCAGGCAGGTACTTCCTCGTCCCCAAAAAGGATGGGGTCTCAGACCCATCCGCGATCTCAGACATCTGAACAAGGCCCTGATAAAGCGCTCATTCAGAATGATAACTTTGAGACAGATCTTCCCGCAAATACGCCTGGGAGACTGGTTCTTTTACCCTGGATCTGAAAGATGCTTATTTTCACATCCAGATAGCCCACCATCACAGGCAATTTTTGAGATTTGCCTTCGAGGTAGTGGAATATCAATACACTGTCCTTCTGTTCAGACCACCTCTGGCTCCCCGCACTTTTACAAAGTGCATGGATGTGGCGCTCTCCCCTGAGACAGATGTGTGTGCGCATACTGAACTACCTTGATGGAGGCGGAGCTAATATCCCACAGATCCATCATCCTCAACCACTTAAGGGTCAATTTTGCAAAGAGCTTGTTATCACCCAGCCAACGTGTCGTTCCTGAGGATAATTTTCACTCCAACCCCGCTCAGTTCAGAGAATTTGGGACGCCTTCAGGAAGGCAGAGGTCGATCTCTTTGCCTCAGAAGACAATCATCACTGCCCAATATGCCTTTCCCCCCATCGCACTGATTCCCCAGGTAATCCGGCAAGCCAGGGAGTGCGCTCTTTGGAGGACCCAACCATGAGCTATCTCGGCTAGGCGGGACCTCCTTTCCCAAGCAAGAGGGACAATATGGCACCCCAGGCCACCTGGTGTACAGCCTGGGGAAAGGACCCATTGACCTTAAAGTCTATGTTGCAGCTGTAGCAGTTACTCATGTACCTTTTGCGGGGAAGTCGATAGGGAGAAAAAACCTTGTTGTTCTTGTTGAACCTCTTCCTTAGGGGTTCCAGGAGGATGAATCCTCCTCGTCCCCTCACGGTTCCTACCTGGGAACTTTCTGTGGTTCTTAAAGGCCTTAAAGGCCCTCCCTTTGAACCAATCCAGACTGCTGACCTTCGACCCCTGTCGCTGAAAACTGCCTTGCTGCTAGCTCTGGCATGGGTTAAGCATGTGGAAGATTTACAGGTGCTCTCTGTGAACCCCTCGTGTCTTGAGTTTGGGCCTAACAACTCCAAAGTCATCTTGAAACCAATACATGTATATGTCCCGAAAGTCCTACCTACCCCATTTAGGGCGCAGATGGTCATTCTCTCCACTCTTCCTCCTTCTCTGGATGAACAGGAGCTGAACCTACTCAGTCCTGTCAGAGCCCTGAGGTCTTATACTGACCGTTCCGCCTCCTTTCGTCAGGCGGAACAGCTTTTTGTCTGCTTCGGTGGCCGCACAAAGGGTCTTCCGGTCACGAAGCCCAGACTTTCTAATCTAGATGGATAGTCGACACAATAGCACTCGCTTACTCCTCCTTAGGCCTTCAATACCCCTTGGGTGTGAGAGCGCATTCCACGAGAGGTATGGCCTTCTCGTGGGTGTGGTCCTGTGGTGTTTCCATTGCCGACATCTGTGCGGCGGCCAGCTGGGACTTGCCTTGAGCGGGCTCCCTTACCATTGGCTCACGTGTTCCGCACCACCATTGGTTCGTTTTCTTTAACTTCACAAACCAATGGCCGTGCAGTTCACACTGCGTGATTGTATAGAGGTTTCAGAATCTGAGAAAAATGTATTCCCCATAGCATCTTGTCTTATTAATAATCTATATTAATAAGACTAACAACGCAGTACTCGTTCCGTATCTAAGGGAACCGAAGCTACCTGCAGAAGGTGGATCAGAAGGAAGAGTTGACAGAATGTGAGAAGGCAAAATGTCTGATAGAGCGTTGCAATCCCCTCAACATCGATCAGGAAACCAGAAAAAGCTGGGAGAAAGCCCTCGACCTTTGGAAGTGGCACACTCAACTCCATGCGGGGAAGTTTGACCTGGCAGAGAAGCTGAAGAGGCAGAAGTACAACATCAACGTTCTGCGTAACTGCGTTAATGACCATAAAAGGGGAGCTAAGGCGACCAAGACCACCAGGAAATAAATGAATCTGATTGACACATGCAATGACACAGAACCGAGCCAAAAAGGTTTGTTGGAATCAGTTTCAAGCCTTATTGAACTCTCCAGGACATCATCTATTTTTATTTCTTTTTGATTAATAATTGTTTATTTAGCATTGTATCATACATGTAACAGGTTTTATTGGGTTTAATGTTTTGTTTCATGTAATCCTGTTTTATATAATCTGAAGTCTTGATCTGATGCTGTAAACCTTTTAAAAGGTTTTTCTCCCCCCACAAGATTTCACAACAGTAGAAATGCAATCTTATATTTGATTATATTTTGTTTTGCGTTACTGAACTTTTGCTCATTAACCCAAGTGTTAAATATCTCAAATTAAAGCAGTGATTTCAAAATATGCAACATCAAATTGGCATCACTAAGATCGCTTTTCTACAGTTACTAACTGACAATATCCAAAAGCTCTTGCAGAAATGACAAACAAGCAATAATTTTACATTTTGTATTAAGTGTTGGATTAATAACAAATACATCAAGTTGTTTATAAATAAAAGGCACATGTATATTACTGTACCAGCAGTAAAGGTTTTGGTACATACTTCAAAGTATCTTTTTCGGTTACATCATAAAAAGCTACATGATTTTTGAGCAGAATCATTTTTATGCTATACAGTTCAAAGGATGGATAAGTAGCATTATTCATCTATAAAGGCCTGTGTTCATTTTCCACATCTAGTGCACAATTGAGCTTGCACAGCATTCAAAGATCACTCCAATAACAGTTTGAGATTTATAAAATATACATAAGAGTTTGATTTCTATAATAATAAAATGATTTCTAATTTGTAACTTTGTTGCTCAACTTAAAAAAAATAAAAAGATTTCTAAAAGCTTGTAACAGTGGCCTATGATGATCTGTGATTATAGCTGTTTATAGTTTATAGGCTTAACACAAATTTCTAAGCAATTTAAGGTTAACCCAACTATAAGCACCTGAGTGCAATTATGATAATTATGCAGAATTCTAATACCGCTACAAACAATGTAACATAAACCAGAGGTCTTCAACCCGGATCCTGACGGCCCACTGCCCTGCAGAGTATATATCCAACCTGCTTCAGCTTATGATTTTCAAGCAATCCTGACAAGCGTATTAGCTGGTTTGTATGATTATAGCTCATGTGTGAAGGGTTGAAGCTAAACTCTGCAGGACAGTGCGTCTCCAGGAGCTGAGGTGAAGACCTATGACATAAACAGTTCAAGATTAAGGATTTAAGGATCACAAGCCGAAATATGGATTATAAAGCCCACTTTTTTCCAAACCGGATACTGTATGTCCTTTCAGTGAGACCTAGACGTCCCGGTTGTTGCTGCTGATCATTTTGGGGTATGATGTCCCAATGGATTTCCCAAATCTGTACACCACAATCTCCAGAAGGTACTCATCCACTTTCACCTTAACGTTGGTCACACGCTCATCAGACAGAAGGAAGATGATGGTAAACAGAGCCACCTCAAACTCTGGGCTGACGCCTATGAAACAGCTGCCCACTGGCTTGACTAGACCATTCCAGCTGAACTGCAGGTTTAAGACGTGATCGTCCTCATCTGGCTGTGAGATTGAACCACAGTGCAAAGTTAAATGGTGAAAGTAATCATATTAACATATTATTTTACAAGAGTTTCCTTGTCAAATCAACAGTATATGATTAAATACCGTGTCCTTGTTATTTCTGGCCTTGTATCCTTTGTAGTCCACATGATTGTTTTTCTCCTGATGGTAAAACTGGATCCAGTTGTGGAGGCCCATGATCTCTTTACCATGCTTGGTTTCTCCAACAAACACATGCTCAAATCCACATGAATCTTCACTGCATCAGAGATGAGAGGGAGATGGACAGATAAATATAAACTTCTCTATGTATAAATGTTAGGCATACAAATTACACAAAATACTAACACATATAAGCCTCAAGAAATATGATGGGTTCTAACAAAGCCAATTCAGGTCATATGTCTGAAATACACAAATGTATGTTTGCCTATTCAAATCAAGTTTATAACTCACCCTCCACTTTTGTCTCTGCGATAGAGCTTGAACCAAATATCATAGATCTGCCTCTTAAACTCAGCCGGATCCGACTGGGCTTGACCTTTGTGTACTAAATACCTGTGGGCACACTGCAAAGACAGCACCTATCAGAACTGGACTGACAGATTATATTATAATATGACATGTAGGGTAATGTTTGCATGTTAAAGGTTGTATGCATTTGCTCAATGATGTCTTTGCACTTTGTGTAATAGTCTCCTCCTTGAACCAACACCCCTGTACTACATTTGCACATTTGTCTCACATGCTCATATTCATCACGATCCACTTTCCATCCACTACATTAAACCATTTAGTTCCTCTCAACTGTTTTTTATCCATATTTTTTTTCCCTTTGTCCCAAAATACTGCAAGGCTATGCAGTGCAATACAAACAATAATAAGTGTTTATGTTAAGAAATATTCAATTATTTTGATATCAATTCAATTATTAAAATGAAAAAATAAATAAATAAATAAATTATATATATATATATATATATATTACTGAGAAATGTTTTGTAGTTACTTTCCAACTCTGGTCAGGAATGACCTCATTCAATCAGATAACAGTCAATAGTACACATACTCCACATTCTTTACGTTGCTAAATTTCTACATGTTGAAACATGATGTTACTAAAAATAGCAAGGCAAAACAAGACCTTTGAGTAATGTGATTATGTACCTTCATGACCTCTGTCTCCAGAATGGCATCCAGGAAAAGACTGTTCTCCTGAAGCTCCTCTTTTGTCACCTGCTCAGCCACTCCTGTAGACATCTCATAATTGTCCAGCAGATTTATGAAGTCTGAGAAGACATTAAGTAGATTAAACAGCTGTCTAAAACAAGTAAGTTTTATGTATAATTAAAAACATGCAATTAGAAACAAATGTGTATAAAAATGGCCCATGGTTACTTACAGGCATAGGTAGCAATGCTTTTGAGCTTGTTTTCATTGACATAAGAGAAGAGAGGAGCTCTAGCGCTGTCCCTGGCATTATTACTGCCCTCAGATACAAATCCAGCCTTCCCCTGTGTGAAAACAAATGCATTATAAATGACTGATTGATTCTACTTAATTCATATAAAATAAGTCATGTGTTGTTTTAAAGTCACCTGCTATCATGTACATGAAATCTAATATTCTTAATGTCTTTACTTAAATTCAAATATTTATATACTTTATATATAATTCTCATAAACCTGCCTCCTCCCCCAAACACCTACTTGTAGGTTGATTTTATAGTCTTTTCCAGGTTTCATGCGGTTCACATCCAGCTTCCACAGTTCGTTCAGCACATCTGAGAGCTCCTGATTGGTGCCTTGACTGGGGTACAAAAAGTATGACATTGAAATGTCTAGATCAAGCCAAGTCTGGCTGTAATATCTAGTTAAGAAAGCAATAATAATAATAATAATAATAATAATTATAATAATAATAACTGTAGTAACTATGGACATTGAGATTATGGCTACCTTGGCCATTTTTGAGGATTATTTTAGTTCTTATGTTGTAGAGATAGGAGTCAATGACAAATGTTATCCAAAATGATAAATTACAACATCACACATCACATTATAAAAAAAGTTTAATATTATATATATATATATATATATATATATATATATATATATATATATATATATATATATATATATATATATATATATTTATATATATTCCATACATTTTAAATTATAATATAATAATAATAAAACAAACACACTAAAAATGTCTTATTTACACATTAAATTATTCAGCAGTGGCGATTTTCTCAACATTATTAAATAGTAATTAAAAATATGCATTATGATGTGCCATCATTTATTCTCTCTCTCTCTCTCTCTCTCTCTCTCTCTCTCTCTCTCTCTCTCCACCGGAAATTCTAATCGCATCCCAGTCAAAATTTGACACGAGTCCAAAAGAGACGCGAGTTCATCCATGCCTTTTTATTAATCATAATTAAGTGTTCAGCGCAGTATTAGGGTCACGCACGAACAATAAATCTCAAGGGGAAGACAGTTGACTGGATCTAAAACGTTCAGACGACACAGCTCATATCAATGTGAGTCACCCAAACATGAAAACACCAAACACACACGACACGAGGTGTGTGACGCCGACGCGACAACTTGTCAAGTGCAGTTTCCGTTCACACAACGCAGATTTACCGAGAAAAGGCATGAAGACAAAATCATGTAATAAAAGGTGTTTGTTGTCACTCTGTGTGAACGTAGTCATGAGTTACAATAACAGTTCCTCGCATCTGGAAAACGTTAAGAGGCCGTTTGTAAATGTGCCTCCACTTCAAACAAACAAAGCTCGATTGTACAACAGAGACACCACACTCAACACGGTTATAATGTTATCTCTCAAATATTTATGAAACTTACGTTACAGACAATAATTTTCGTAAATGGTCGTTCTGGCATCAGTTTATTAACATTCTAGCAGAGTATTTTAATACGCACCGGATGTTATGCGCGTGAGAAATACGTTAAAAAACATAGCATCTTTACCCAAAACAAAACCATTTACAGTTTAGTTAAGTAAAAGCATAGTCATTATAAATTTAAAACCACAATAAATAACATTAATAACCATCAACACAACTTCGTGTGGCGGCTGATATAAATTAAGCACAAAACGGAAAACCGTTAAATATCTGTTGCCGTTCGTTTTCTCACCCTCTGGCCATATTCGCAGGTTAAACCACTTTCTGAATCAAAGAAACCCGTTTAGTCACTCGAGGGAAGCGATGAAAAGTTTTTTGATGGGTGTGTTGTCGCGATGTCAACTTGATCGATTGAGGAATCTGACCAATGAGAGTGGCGAACTGTAACGCCTCTAAGGGGGTGGGACAATTTATTTAGCCAATAGTAACGTGGAAGAAAAGAAACGGCGATCCAGGAAGGGAGTGTCCGTGTAACAGGTTGCAGAGTCCATAGATATCCATAATAAAGGCTAGATGTCTCGTGCGCGCTGCTGGCCACCTGGCGGCCATCTTGTCACAGGCAGCTCGCTCACTCGTAACATTGTTTTCATGGGTGCTTGCACTTTTAAAATAACCATAACTTGCTCAATTTTCTACCGATTTTCAAACTGTTTGGTTTGTTATAAACGTCAGAGATGTAGTTATGACACTGCATACTTATGAAAAATTATTCATAATTTGTTCAAGCATCCATAATTATAGCCACGTTAATAACGTTTGTAAGAAACCAAATCATTTGTAAATCCGTCAAGATTTCAGTGAAATAAGAGTATTTGTGTTCATGCAGATCATCAGGTAGGCCTACCACAGAGCCCTGCCTGTGACAAGATGGCCGCCGGTGATGACGTTAGAGACTCCTCCGTAAGACATCTAGCCTTTATTATGGATATCTATGGCAGAGTCAGGCTATACTTTTTATTTATTTTACAGTTTAAGCTATAAACGTTCAGTCTGAATTTGTCTCAACACTCTAAAAAAAAGGTTCTATATGGCACCAAAAATGGTTCTTGGCTCGTAATCATAGGGGAACCTTTTTAAGTGCTATATAGCACCAATTTTGGTGCTTCAGTGGTTCTTCAGAGGTTCTTCACCGGTTCTTTGACTAAGGTGCTATATAGCACTGCTAACTATGGTGCTATATAGCACCGCTACCATATACAGAACATGCTAAGATATGGTGCTATATAGCACCAAAAATGGTTCCCCTATGATTACAACGAAGAACCATTTTTGGTGCTATATAGAACCTTTTTTTTTTTAGAGTGTATTGTGTAGGCTAATATTTATTTGCACACACAAGAAGTTCATATTTTATAGGCGTAATATGTTGCTATCCATAAAAAGTGCAATGCGCTGTTAGTGCTTCCCCAAAGTCCTGTTCCTTTTCATTAAATAAAAATAAAAAGTGTTGATACACTGCATCAGTTTCTCAGCAGTAGCATCCAGTGATGGTGTTCATTCACAACACCCTAAATTAGGCTCTAGGCCAAACCTTCAGATAATTCTGAATAGGGTAGAAATAAACCACAGCACAAAAGTGCAGTAATGCTATTTGTTGGTTTCATAGTCCATAGTTGGGTTCATTGCAAATCTCTTACCTTACCTTTAATTTTGGTCACGGTGAAATGAATGAATCCACAAACATGGCCTGTTTCCAATGAATCTGGTTGTATTTTTTTGCACCAGAATGAATACATACTTTTAATGCTGGTAATTTTGCCAGTTTTATTTTGTAGAAACCATGGAAACACCAAAGACACTTTTTAGGTGTTTTAATAGACAGGTGAGCAATTGTTTGGATACATTCATAGACAGAAAACGAATCATTGTTATATAACCCACCACAGTTAGTCTTATTGTTTAAATCTTGTTTTCATGGTTTACCGCGAGTAACATGTTTTACCATACCAAATATCGATCTACTTTACTGCAGTGTTCAACTAAGAAACTAAGAAAATTTCATATTGTGGCTTTAATTTGGAGTTTCCATTCTTCCAGAACTGAGTCATGGTGAATTAATCCACAAACATGGCCTGTTTCCAATTAATCTGTCTGTATTTTATTACCAGAATGAATACATATCATCCATAATCCATTCAGAGCATTAAAATAAAAATAAATAGCATGCAACAATAACATTTAAAGTGTGTTACTATGTAAATTAAAATGGTTAAATCTCTCAATATGACAGTAAATTGAGTGTTTTTTCCTGATTAAATTGGGTAGAAACTGATCCATGAAAACGATCACATGACTTTGATAAAAAGTATTAAAAAAATAAAAATAAATGTATGTTTATTTTGGGTTATATACTTAGAGGTCTGATTGGTTAGTGATGGCACTGCATGCCATTCAGACAGGAGAACTAAAGTGAAACTATGTCTTTTGAAAGTGTGCACTGATACCTGGAATCACTTTGATAATGAAAATATAGTCAACTGCAAGATGTGCAGTGGCAATCTGTTTTATACATAATATACTGAGAACACTATACTGTTATAGTATGTTTTAAATTATTTGTGCTTAAAACATAATTTGTTTTAGTGTGTTGTTACTAGAAGAGCACATCCACAACAGGAGTTACACATTCCGACTAGTTAGGGCCCAGGGCACCGATGGTGTTAGGACCCTATTGGAATTTGTCAGTCTATTATCGTTCTTCTCCGAAATGAATTGCATTTTTGAAGGCCTAAACACGCTCGAAAACGCTTTAAACTTTGCACACGCGTCAAAAGCGTCAAAAGTGCATTTCAGAATTAGGTGTGGCAAAATGGCTCGACAACGCCACCTACAAAACTTTTAAGCACTAGGTTTCACATACAAGTATGACATTCGGTAGTAGACACATGTAACAGCCCAATACCTACAAAAAAAGTCCCATGAAGCAAAATCTGAAAACCCAACAGGAAAGTGAGATATTTTGAATGTTTGAATGGCAGTTTTTGCCATTTCCAGACGTTGTACTTTAACACTCTAAAAAATGCTGGGTTGTTTTAACCCAAATTTGGGTCAAATATAGACAAACCCAGCCATTGGTTTAAAATGTTACATTACATTTTTAACCCATTGTTTGGGGTTGTCCATATTTGACCCAAATTTGGGTTACAACCACCCAGCATTTTTAAGTGTGAAGAGATTTTATCAGATCAACATAATATTTTGTCAGTGTAATCTAAAGGCCTTTGCGACATTAAATTGTGAAGATCTTGAGTTTTCGCTGAAGGGTGTGTCTGTGCCGGCCTGACAAATTTTTATGTTTCGCCATGAAACAGGAATTTGTTGTAACTCGCGTACAATGTCCGATCTGCCCCAAACTTCGTATTTATTAGAGTCCTGTCTGAAGACATGTACATGCCAATATTCTCAAAACTAGCCCAAAACAAGCCCAATCGCGTTTCATGGGGGTTCTCTGGTAAAAATCGCGTTTGGGGGTTAAAATATGTCTTTTTGGCAGGGTTGCCTGCTAAAATTCGCATTCACGGGGCTAAATATCATGTAATTGGGGTCGCTTCAACCCGCGGACATGAAAAAAAGCCCGCGGCAACAGTGTTGAAGTAGCCCAATTCCGCAGGAAAACCGTGGACTTGGCAACACTGATGTCAATATTCAGTTATAGTCAAAGCGCCAAAGCAGGAAGTGTGGCACATCGAAGTGACTTTGCCATATTTCTCCTGTATTTACCCGTTTAAATGCATGTCGCCCACTGTTCACTGTTCACCGGGTGGCAGTGGCCCCGGGTGCGAGGGCCCTTTCAACGCTGCTTGCAGCTTTAATTCATTTTGCATTTCAAACAAATTGACCAATTGATTAGGATAAATATATGAAGTAATAAATATCAAAAAATCTTGTACACAACTTAGAACTTTCAATAAGATCCTGTGATGATGGAGGCCAAATGCAATAGGCCTACTTCCACTACTGGCTTCTTTGTGATTGTGGAGTTTATCATTGATTCTTTGACTTGCGTCACTTCAGAATTTGGTTGTTAACTTATGTGTTTGCTATATGTTGCAAAAAGTACTTCTATCACATACAGTATTATGTAATGGCTGCATTTAAATGATAACATAGATTAATAATTTCGTAAATAATGTCTTTTTTCTTCTTGCCAGAATAGTATCATCCTGCAGAATCACAGTGACAGGCCAGCAGTCTCCAGCCGGAAGTCAGGGCGGAGCTTGTTACAATTACGTTACAGCGGAAACCACGGTAAGCTGTTATTGTACATTTAAACAGTTAAACAATGATATTAAATGCTGATCTGTTAACTTGTATATCGTTTGGATTGGCGTGTTTAACTGTGTGTAGTGAGATAAAAGCTTCTTCTGTTGATTTGTACTTATAAATACGTTCACACCGCCAGAGAGTTTATCGCTGCATGTCTCCATAAACAAAAGTGTCAAGTTGCTCGTGGGCGTTTCTCTAATGTTATTGATCGACTGCACACATCTGGACATATCAAAGTCCCTTTCATATGTAACGTTACGTTAGTCTTTTGAAAAGTGTTGATAAAACGACGCTATTATTGTAATTTGACTATTTGTTAATTATTTAAATTGCTCTCTGTCTTATACATAATATACTGAGAACACTACTGTTATAGTATGTTGTAAATTCTAGTAACAGCATCGTAATGGAATGACTCTAAGACAGAGTATCCCCAAGGTTACAAGTCTGTCCATAATAATTATAAAATAATAGCATTTGGACAGCTTGTCTAATAAGATTATTTCTTGACGTAAATATAACCTCTTTTACAGCAGCGATAGTGCACGAGCGCTAGGTGTGTTCTGAACGGATATTTAATGAGCAGCGACCTTTAGTTACAGAATTCTCAAGGTCACTGCTAATATGTCTTCTGTTATGCTAATATGACATATGCCGTCATTAATTGTGATTCATGTGAAGATTAGGTTAAGAAGCATTTGGTGTTTTTGCCAGATTATTTGAATTATACTGCTCCTAGACCACAAGACCAGTGGCGTGGCGAGTAAAGACGGTGGTTTCGCTTTTCGGTGCGAATCCTATTTCGAATCCGCCTTTCTTCAATTCTATTTTTCTCACTTTGTCATCGCATATCAGCTCTGAGAGGTTTCTTTCAAATGAAAATTCGAATTAATCGGCAAGTCAAAATAAAGTCACTAACATGTACTATGTGTATTATTGAAATTTGATGTGGTTTGGTGGTAATATTGCAGTGTTTATTATGCCTTATTCGGAGTTTCTATTCACATCAAGTGCTACTTGCACTAGCTCCGTCTAATAATGGCTGGTTGGGGCAAACAAGATGTAAAAAACCCCCTCATTATTTCAATGTCTTCAGTAGTGCAATCAGTAAAGTCTAGACCTAAAGGATTTGGATTTTGACAGTTCGAATCCGCCTTTTGCAGAACTCGCTCTTATCTCTTTGCTTATCACAAATCACATCGGTAAGGCATTTACTTTCAATAAAAATTAAGAAAATGTTCTAAATGTGGAAATAAAGTGCCTAATAAAATGTTTAATAGTAATAAAAGCATGTATTGTGTAGGGGTAGGTGTAGGAGGGCTTTTGTTGTCCCATTAAGGCAGCATCCATTTAATAATTGTATTAAATATAATAATTTACACTCTATGGTTATTATTGCATCCTGTTAATGTACCACAATACTGAGGTGCAAATAGTATGTATCTGTCAAAATAAATGATAAATTATTGTTAAAACATATAATATTACTATTTACACATATTGCAAAGAACTGCTACTGTTACTATGGTGTAAATAGAATATATCATGTTCTGTTGCTATTTTTACTTACTAAATAGCATCTACAGCTATTTGCACTTAGCGTAAATATCGCTAAGAAAATGTTATTTTCACTTAGTGTAAATATAATCTATTTGCTATTTAAAGAGGCGGGACGTGGCTGGAGCTGAGGTGACGCGATGACTAACAGACAGCAGACAAATGGCTATCCATCTGTCACTCAAAAGTGGCCAAGTCCTTAATTATGCAGAACTTTAATTCAATTCAAATTTATTTGTATAGCGCTTTTCACAATACACATTGTTTCAAAGCAGCTTTACAGAAAGTGCATTTCATAGATGAACAGTAAAAATGTTAGAAACACAATGTTAAAGAATAATGTTCGAAAAAGTTAATCAGTCGTGTATTAATTTAGGCCATAACAACGCTGGAGTTGAGTCGTCTCTTCACTGGCGTGGAGTCGTCTCATCACAGGTGTTGGGGCATCCGAACTTTAAGGCTTTATATAATGTAAACAAATGAGTTATAAAAAAATTCACCCCCCTCACAGTTGTCATGAAGGGCAAAATTAGCGTATAGACCAAAACCACAATTTGTACCAGGCTGTAAATGTGTTTTTCTGCTGTAAAGTTGGGCATTTTAACATGGGGCTCAATGAGATTCTGCTCCCTTCTGGAGCCTGTCCCATCTAGTGGCCAGTCGATGAATTGCAGTTTAAGTCACATCCGTATTGGCTTCAAGAGAAACTGCGGGAGGTTGCCGCTTGGCAAAATTGCAGCTGCCTAAATTATTTATCCTATCCACTTTAGGCAGTAATGTGCCATCTCATTTTGAGGAATATTACTGAATTCAAAAATGCAGTAACCAGTAATATTAACTTCTCAATTGTTGTTCAGTAGGATGCATAGACAGTAAAAGCATAGACACAGCGACCCCATAGACTTCACAGAGAAAAATTGAAGTCATGTAGTAGCACTCACTTCCTGATGGCTGATGTACTGCGCAGCCTCAGACTGAGCTTGACGACGTAGATGTGACGTGAGCAACCTGTCTGACAGTTGTATGTCTTGTAGTAGTTGTGCAAAGTGAAATCTGAATCACGTTGTTGAAATATTTTGTCCCGTTGCTTTTGGCTCTCTATGGTCTTCTCGACATGCTTCTCCCTTAACTTTATCGGACTTTATGCCTCCACGTCTCCCCTATTGCCTCATAGACAGTAAAAGATTGCCTGCGAGCTTCTCCTCCTGTCTATACGGTACAGCGCGACAGAGTCGCGTGGTTATGACGCTATCGTTAGCCTATGTTTTACAAAAACGGCTTCTACGGGGCGATAGTGTAAGATACAAGGTAATGGAGCATTTTATACATTGTCGTGTTTGTTTAGGAATAAACAATGGACGAATGGAGTCTTTAAACGCCTCAGATGTAAAGATATTCACTGTCAAAGTGAGGCCAAAATGAATGGGAGTCAATGGGATGCTTACAGCAGGTGATGGCTTGGTTAGCAATGGCTGCCCCTATGGAAGGTACGCTTTCCGGGGGCTGGATGACCCCCTTGGTAGGATGTAGGATGGTTGGTCGGTGTAGTATTTGTCCCGCCCTTCCTCCACTGTGATTGGACGGCTGGGTAAAAAGTGACGTGTTGATGTTTTTTAATTTTACTTGATAGTACTGGTACCTTATTGATGGGCTCGCCCCTTAATTAATTAATATTAATAGGAGGTCATGGTTGATTTTGTCAAAACTAGCATATAAATATTAATCTACAATCTGTTGTTAAAGTAAAAGTGACATGTTATTTAGCAACCAAATATGAAGGCAAACCAGATATCTTCCATTAAGGTTTATCACAGACTTTGTTTACATGCTGCTCATTTGCTAAACTTTCTGTCAGACCTTTAAAATAAAAAAATCAGTACCTTATATTCACCAGTGATTTAGATTAACTTTTAAGTTGTAATGTTTTAGATATTCTATATGTATTAATGTCTGTGTTTGTTTTTCCCCTACAGAATACGGGATGTGTTTGGAGCGCACAGTCATCATAAGCAGAGCTCTGGGAAGTGTGGACAGACGGTCACTGTAATGATGGACTTCTGCTCGTGGACAGGTAATGTATATAATGTGTGAATGTGGTGCTAAACATGTAGGTTACCATCATTTTCTTTTTGGAGGGTCACCCCTTTGAAAAGCAAATGATGGGAACCTAAACGGGTGGGGAAGGGACGGCGGGCCCACATTTTTATACAGCTAAATTTATTTTCATTGTATAAAGAAGCATAACCCCTGCTGGACATTGTGACGGGGTTCGGGGGGGGACCCGAATCATCCCCGTCCCTTCACTCATACACCATTCACCCGTATCGCAGAGATCTGGCTGGGATTGAACCAGCAACCTCTGAAACCATGAGGCAGTGCTCTTACCGGTGAGCCACAGATCTCTTACTGAGACATGTGCTAGAACTTATATTTCACTTTTCACATGGAGGATTTTACAATAAAGAATGCTGAGGTGGGGTTCGAACCAGCAACCTCTGAAACCATGAGGCAGTGCTCTTACCGGTGAGCCACAGATCTCTTACTGAGACATGTGCTGGAACTTATATTTCACATGGATGAGCCCTGTGATTTTATTATAAAGCACACTGAGGTGGGGTTTGAATCTGTGACTCCAGCACAACCTTGTCCACAACTTACGTGTGTTTAGCCACTTGCGCCACTGTGGCTTTCACAGTGAGAGCTGGTGTTTTGGCCACATTGTTTGATATAATGGCAACAATTTAACATAAACAATAGTTGTATTTGAACTCATGTCTGCAGAGCAACCTTGGCATCAAAGAATGTGTGTTTAGCCACTTGCGCCACTGTGGCTTTCTCACTGAGAGCTGGGGTTTTGGCCACTTTGTTTGATATAATGGCAACAATTCAACGTAAGCAATAGTGGGATTTGAACTCCAGTCTCCTTGAATAAAGCCCACCGCTTTATCTACTGAGCCATTGAGTCTGTTATGTTGAAAGGGTAGTGTGGAAGGGAATTTATTAAAATGATTTAGTTGTTTGAATTAATGAAAAACATCAACAAGAACATGATTTGAACCCATATCTTCAGCACAACTATATCAGCAGACAATGTGTGTTTAACCATTTGCTTTGCGCTATCATGGCTTTCACATTGAATGCTGGTGTTTGGGGCACTTAGTTAAATATAACATGAATTGATTACAATTGCATGTAAGCATTAGTGCACCAACATGCTGCAGTGGGATTTGAACCCATTCCTCCAGCACAACCTTGTTCACAACTAACATGTTTAGCCACTTGCACCACCATGGCTTTCACATTGACAGCTAGTGCTTGGGGCACTTTGTTAACTATAACAACACTCAATAACAATTTTTAACATGCTTGAGGTATCAGCAGAGGACGTGTTTTAGCCACTAGCATCACCTTGGCTTTCACAAAGAGTGGAGGTATTTGAGGTACTTTGTTTGATTTATTGACAGCAAAACATAAGCATTAGTGGGATTTGAAATCTAGATAGAAGAACATCTCCTTATCGTTTGAGCCACTGATGTTTGCATTTTTAAAGACATGGATTTCATACATTTCTTAGACGTTTAATTTTTAGCACCTAGCTTTGTCAATTTTTATAAACATGCAAAAATTGACAAAGCTAAATGCTAAACAATAAAACGTCACCTAATAATTTCTAGCACTAGTTTATTTGTATGAAATAATGTCATTGTTTTTACTGTATTTGAGCTAATTTTTGATGTGTTATGTTTTTATTTATAGGAAACAGCACAGATGGGAAAGTAAGGGAGTGTAAGCAAGACATGTCGGGACTCTTTACACAGGTGAGTCCACAGCTCTTAAACGTAGTGATGGACACTTTTGGACACTGCTTTATGAAGCTTTGACCAATGGTTTGTTTGAATCAGTGGTTCAGAGCACATATCAAATTACCATTTGATTATGTCAACTGCTTTAAAACATTTATATGTTTCACCACAAGGTGGCATTGACCTGGTGAAAATATAGGGTTTTAACTGATCTCAGGTCAGTTTTATAGCTTAGGTTCAGTTTTAGTGACAAACTTGTATACATAAAATGGAGAGTGAAAGTAAATTTTCTCTTATTGGGCTGATTAGCCAAGCCCTCTTAAAAACACAGAACAAGCCTTACAACTTAAAACAACATACAGACACTTCATATTTAATGGTATTTAATGATTTGTACAGTATAATTAATAATAATGGAAACATTTGCAATCGGTTTGTAAAAGGTGTCATTACATGTTTGCACTGCATTCTTGTTACATTTACACCATGTGACCAGCAGCTGTCGTCAACTTTATTATTTAAAACAAAGAACTATCCCCACTTTCCCACTAACTTCCCTTTTTAAGACATTCTCCTACACCCTGAGTTAGAAGAGGTCATGGCCAATCACTCGACACATTCTAAGCCGCGAGCGGTAAGAACATCTTGTTTTTTGCAGATGCTGTTTAGGCAAATGAGCAACCGCCGTTTAAGTGACTTACTCAAGTTCAACCAGACATCATCAGAAGGCGACATGCTAAAATATTGCCTGTCCCAATACCAACACTTGAGCCTGATGTATTTCCTGTATTTGGCCCAAGTGTTTACATTTTTCTCAACATCTTGTGAATTTGGGCCATGCGAGTTCCAAAACATGATGAATGATGGTATACCCTTCAAATAGCGCTCTGATGTGGTATTAGAGATAGTGTGGATTTAGTGTCCATTAAGGGCAATGAGCTTTGGCATTTATCAGAACTGGGACAGTCTTGTGCATTTGACTTCCTGTCAAGTGGCCAAGACTGCAAGTGTGGGTATTGGGACAGGCCTATAATCAACTTCATGTGGTAGGTTGTGAGTACAGGCAAGACTTCCTCAGTGAGGACATGGTAAAGAACCACCTTCCTCCACCCATAACCCTTTTCCACCAAGGCAGTGCTGGTGCTGGTGTGGAGCCAGAGCCTAGTTTCAAATCGGTTCTTAGTCTTTCCACACCCAAAGCACCAGCTCTGAATCAGGAAAAGTGGTTCTTAAGTAGCACCAAAACATTGCTGGTCTAGAAGTAAGAACCGCTTGCGTCAGGGGCTGGGGGCGGGGTTACTGTGACCAACAAGACGAACACACACTTGTGACGTCATTTTTTAAATAGCAGCTAATTGAGCTAATAGCTGCTCGATTGTGTTGGAATCGCTGTTTTGATGCCGATGTAGGATCATAAAGCCATGTGCATCATTAGTAACAGAACGTTCGCCAGTATTGATGTAAGGCTTGTTCGAGATGTATCGGTGCTGCGCAGACCAATTGCCGTATGACATCAAAGTACAGCAAGAGCATATGACTCCTTATGCTTTTGAATGGCGGTTTTTGATATCATACGCTAATCGGTCTGCACAGCGCCGATGCATCTCAAACAAGCCTGGTGTGTTTGTGTTTCCCGCTACCTTGCTAGCATGGCCGTTTCGAGCCATTCTGACGCCCTAGGCGAAATCCTTATTGGTGCCCCAGTCAAATTTTAAAAAGCAACATTGGTATTACTGGTATTAATTAACAAATACATACATACCAAATTATATTTGTATATATTTGTTAATAAGGATTCAAATTAATAGCCAGATGCCTGTATAGCCCTAGGCCTATAATATATAACCTATATTTGTGCAGTCCCTAGTTGCTAAGAAATTGTTCTCAGACATAACTACATAATTATTATGTGTTATTAGTACATTTCACATGAATGTAATAAGAATAAATACTGATTCAGTGGGGTTTTTGTTACTCATTGATGCGTGAACTTCCCCTTTAAATAACGCAACACTTTGCCCTCTGTGTGTACGACACTGCTTGCATTAAGCACTATTAGAACTGAATGAATCGATTCAGCATTCAACACCATCCGTAAAGATACGTTAAATTCGTCAACGTGATTTAATAAAGGATGTATTCATGTTGTGAATTTGCACATTATTATACCATTTTTAAATTGGCCGCTAAAGTTTTATATGGGACAATAACAAAACACACTGATTCTTTTAACAACGCATTGGCGCAAAAACATTTTGGAGGTGCAATTTAGAGAAGAAAGCTTTATAGAGTCAAAATATAACTGCACACTCACTTCATCATGAAATGCTGAAGTAAGTGTGCAGTTATATTTTGCCTCTAACATACACACCGAGCAATGCTATCTGCCCATTCACAGCGTGATTTCTAGACTGCCACAAATACTGCCCTAACAAAATACAGATTTGTACCTGTTATTTTAATTGGCCTTTAGTTTGAATTTAGCTTTATTGTATGGTTAAAAAAAAGTGTTACCTTGCCAAAGCATTGACCGAGTTCATTGATCTAATGGTGTTGTTGAGCGCTCCAAACGCTAACTTTTTTGACAGTAGCCTTCTCTGATCTGATGGCATATAGGAATCATCAGATTGACAGTTCTCTGATCCAATAGTGTGGAGGAACTAGTGGGGGCGGCAATAACATTTTAGGGTGGCCGTGACACCCTTTACACACAAACATCTAGTACCAGATATGCGCTTATTTGGGCACCCCTACTGATGGCGCCCTAGGCCACCGCCTAGTTTGCCTACACCTAAAAACGGCCTTGCTTGCTAGCGTTACTGAGAAAGATGAGATGTATACAGTGACGTACAGTGGCTCTGTGGTGGCTCTCTATAGCATGTGGAAAGGCAAACCGGTTCTTAGAAGGCTTGTCAGTCGAACCAACTCCGCACTGGCACTGGCACTAGCACTGGCTCTGAACTAGCACCTGGTTCATTCTCGTGGAAAAGGGGTACCAGAGATGACACACTCATCCTCCTTCTTGATCCTGGTCCAGCACTGCACATTTTGCCTCCCTTATTTAATACATCTGATTTAAATCAGCAACATGCTTTCAGAGCTGCATGAACTGAACGGGATCTATCAAATAAGAGAGACACAAAATGTGCAGCACTGTGGGTTCCCAGGACTGGAGTTGAGCACTACAAATTGTCACTGTCGATCCATTCCAACAGAAGTCATCTAATAAAAAAAATCAAGGTTATTTAACACATGTTGCATTGATTTGAAATGGCATGATCCCATAAATGCAGTATTCAGTGTGTAAAAACAAATTGTA
This sequence comes from Romanogobio albipinnatus, assembly GCA_023566225.1. Lineage (NCBI taxonomy): Eukaryota > Metazoa > Chordata > Actinopteri > Cypriniformes > Gobionidae > Romanogobio > Romanogobio albipinnatus. The sequence goes on along the minus strand of CM042245.1, from coordinate 46,285,566 downwards.
GGACAAACAATTCATCATTCATGACCCGTTTGCATAGTACTCGTACGACTCCATGGCCAAACATTTCTATGTTTTGCATTGACCGATAAAAGAAATTAAAATTGAATAGAAATTGAAATTTCAGGTTGTTTACTGTGTTTGAATGGTGTCACATGATTGGCCTCCAAACGAATTAGGAAGTTTGCCGATCTGATCTGATTGTCTTCTCATAGAGCCACATTCTCTGCCTGCAATGGCTAAAGGAATCATGTTTTAAACAAATCAGTTGAATGAACGATTCTTGAGTCGCTCACTTGTTTAGTAACAGAATGAATGTCACTTTATCGTCACCTACTAGCATATCCATGTAACCTGCAGAAAGAGTCGATGTAAAATCCCCACCACCAATAATCTGACAGTTTGCCTGGAACACAGACACATGGAGTGAAAAGTCCCAAATGCTGTTGGACTGAACATCAACTTCAGAACTAACTGATGTATTATATAATTAATCTAAAGTGTGTAAATGTATATACGTCAGTGCATTTCTGCCCTTTGGGGGGCAATTTAGGCACATTCCCACTGAAATGCATTCTCTTCTATTCTCTTCTAACACCTAGAGGTGTATAAAACCCATGTCCTCCTCCTGCTGTTTTCATATATTATTACAGATACACTTATTGTCCACAAGGGAAGCTGACACACAGATCTGATCTCATGCCTGTGCCTTTTGTGTTGATCTGGCCTGTATTAAATACCCAATCATAAATACTGCTTAAACCTGCTTGAACTGACACAACACGAAAGCATTGTTTAACTGTGAACAAACACGATGCACATCATTTTAAATGAACTAAAGACAAACAAACAGCTACTTAAAACTTACAAAAAGAAAAAAATCGACCCTTATTTTATGTTTACTCTTTGAGCACGTAAGTGCCTTTGAGTTGAACACATTTCATCTGTTTTACCTAATCAGTTCTGGTTCATTTTCTGAAACTGGTAGATCCGTGTTGCTCTGCTGGTCGAGGCCCTAACCAATTTGTCGGGAAATATATGAAATGTACACTTCAGTCTCACCTACACAACACCTCGCCGCCACCTCGGTTTGTCGTTTCAATTCTTAGTGTCGATACATTTATTGACCACAAAGGGGAGCTGACGATCACCTGTTTGCCACTTGTCTTTCACACATTTAACCAAAATAAGGACTTTTGGTCGAGTATTAAAGTGTTAAAATATGCGTGACGTTTTGGAATATACTCAGTGACCCAATTTGATACAACTTTAAGTATGTTGGCTTTATAATACGACTCGTAGAAACAGAAGTGCAGTTTCCATCCGCTCCTCTAGGGGGCGTCAGCGAGTTTCAGGTTCAGTCTGACAGGCTTCTTGTCAACAATGACGCTTGTTACAGTCGCCAAAACACGTGCAGACTTTTTAAAATACATAAACTGCAGATGACAGCTCAGTGACTGTATTTTAATGTCACCCAACAACACACAATTTCAGCTCATAATCAAACAAATCCGACTCACGCTGCGATAAAGAGCAGGAAGCAAAGATGCCACGCGACTGCAATGTAAGTTAACTCTACAGATAAAGTGCTTTTCTCTTGCATTATCTTATCAAGACTTTAAGTCATTATTCTGTGCTCTTATCTTAAGTCATTATTTAAGTTTTTAAGAAATATTTTATATGTTGTTGCTTTCTCCTGGTATTTCATAGCAGGTCTCATATGTCAGTTTTGCATGTGTTGCGGTTATTGTGACTATAAAGTGAACGAACATGAACTAAAACGCACAATACGTTCTTTTTGTTGTGGTCTTTAGCATAAAGTCTTGTTGTTTGACAGTTATAAACTTCTATGGAAGTTTATCACAGACTTTGTTTACAGTCTGCTCTCTTGCTGAACTCACTCTCAGGCCTTTAGAAGAACCAATGAATGGGTTGTTTTTGCATTGCCTTTATAATCTTTGACTTAATATTGAGATTCATATTAAACAATTAAATCATGTTTTTCTTTGTTGTTGTAGTGTACTTTAGGTAATAATCTACTGTTAACTACATGTGACCTGTTAAGGGAATAGTTCACCCAAAAAATTAAATTCTGTCATCATTTACTCAAAGCAAATCTAAGATCTCAAAGCAGATCTCGGCAGCCATTGACTACCATAGAGGGAAAAAATACTATGGTAGTCAATGACTGCTGAGATCTGGTTGGTTACTAACATTCTTCCAAATATCTTCCTTTGTGTTCAGCAGAACAAAGAAATGTATACAGGTTTGGAACAACTACTTAGGGTGAGTAAATGATGACAGAATTATTTTTTGGGGTGAACTATCCCTATAACACTTCTTTATTTAATATATAATTAATTGTTTATGGTGAATTCAAATCAGACCTTAACCGTAAAAGTTCCAAATACACTCTAAAAAAAAAAGTTTCTATATGGCACCAAAAAAGGTTCTTGGCTCGTAATCATAGGGGAACCTTTTTTAGTGCTATATAGCACCAATTTTGGTGCTTCAGTGGTTCTTCAGAGGTTCTTCAGAGGTTCGTCAGAGGTTCTTTGACTAAGGTGCTATATATAGCACCTCTGAAGAACCGCTGAAGAACCACTGAAACACCAAAATTTGTGCTATATAGCACTAAAAAAGGTTCCCCTATGATTACGAGCCAAGAACCATTTTTGGTGCCATATAGAACCTTTTTTTTTTTAGAGTGTAACTTTTAAGGTTAGTTGTTAGTTCAGCAGTCACGACTGAAGGATGGGTGTTTGTTTCTGTGCAGTCTTATAGTTTTGTGGTCTGTAAGAGGGTAATTAAATTAAAAGAACAGTAGATTGAACCAAAAGATTATTATTGATAGCATTCATAATATGTTTTTTTTTTTTTTACACTGTACAGCTTTAGGACTTCAATTTATGATGTTGTCGATTACATTATTACTATTATTTAGTCTAACTTTTAAATTGTGATGGTTTAGATATACTATATGTAGTAATGTCTGTTTATTTATGTTCCCCTACAGAATACGGGATGTGTTTGGAGCGCACAGTCATCAGAAGCAGAGCTCTGGGACGTGTGGACAGACGGTCACTGTAATGATGGACTTCTGCTCGTGGACAGGTAATGTATATAATGTGTGAATGTGGTGCTAAACATGTAGGTTACCATCATTTTCTTTTTGGAGGGTCACCCCTTTGAAAAGCAAATGATGGGAACCTAAATGGGTGGGGAAGGGACGGCGGGCCCAAATTTTTATACAGCTAAATTTATTTTCATTGTATAAAGAAGCATAACCCCTGCTGGACATTGTGACGGGGTTCGGGGGGGGGGACCCGAATCATCCCCGTCCCTTCACTCATACACCATTCACCCGTATCGCAGAGATCTGGCTGGGATTGAACCAGCAACCTCTGAAACCGTGAGGCAGTGCTCTTACCGGTGAGCCACAGATCTCTTACTGATACATGTGCTGGAACTTATATTTCACTTTTCACATGGAGGATTTTACAATAAAGAATGGTGAGCTGGGGTTTGATCCGGCAACCTCTGAAACCATGAGGCAGTGATCTTACCTGTGAGCCACAGATCTCTTACTGAGACATGTGCTGGAACTTATATTTCACTTTTCACATGGAGGATTTTACAATAAAGAATGGTGAGCTGGGGTTTGAACCAGCAACCTCTGAAACCATGAGGCAGCGATCTTACCTGTGAGCCACAGATCTCTTACTGAAATGTGTGAAGGAACTTCTATTTCACTTTTCATATGGATGAGCCCTGTGATTTTACAATAAAGCACACTGAGGTGGGGTTTGAACCCATGTCTCCAGCGCAATCTCAACATCAAAGAATGTGTGTTTTGCCACTTACTCCACTGTGGCTTTCACACTGAGAGCTGGTGTTTTGGTCACTTTTGATATAATGGCAACAATTTAACATAAGCAGCAATGGGATTTGAACCCATGTCTCCAGTACAACATCAACATCAAAGAACGCGTGTTTTGCTACTTGCGCCACTGCGGCTTCCACACTGAGTTCTGGTGTTTTGGCCATTTTGTTTGATATAATGGCAACAATTTAACTTAAGGAATATTGGGAATTGAACCCATGTCTCCAGCGCAACCTTAGCATCAAAGAATGTGTGTTTAGCCACTTGTGCCACTGTGGCTTTCACACTCAGAACTGGGGTTTTGCCCACTTCATTTGATATAATGGCAACAATTTAACATAAGCAATATTGGGATTTGAACTCTGGTCTTTTTGATTAAAGCCCAACGCTTTATCTACTGAGCCACTGAGTCTATGGAATTGAAGCGTGTTTTGGATGGGTTTTTATTGAGCGCTTTATTTTATTTGATGGAAAAAGTCAGCAGTTGTGGGATTTAAACTCAGACTTTCATGATAAAAGGCAAATGATTATCCTCTGCGATACAAAATGTGTGGGTCCTGTGTGAATTTTTATTGTTAAGAAGGGTAAATGATTACTGCATCTGCGGGATTTGAACAGATCTCTGTTGTGGTTTTGTTCTTCAAAGAGCACACCTTCATGGCTGGCATGTAAAACTACAAGGCTTTGTCTCACTCTGAGCTTGAAAGGGTCATTTATGTTCCATGGAAATTAAGAAATGTGCCATTTAAATCAGAATTTAATGTTTGAAAAGTAAAAAGTTAGCCTCTGCACCACAGAGCTAATGTTTTTTATTGTTGTTGTTGTAATGTAATATACAATTTTTTCAAGCGTGTTCAGATTTAAGAACATAAATGAATTATTCCCTAGCACAATAACTGTGTGTATGTGGTGCTTTTTTGCATTTATTGACAGAATTGAAGTTAAACTAGTTATGGGTTAAGTTGTGTATTAGTGACGGTCACAGCTCGCCGTGCCACAGCTAACCATTAAAAAAATCAGCTTATCCAAGTGCTTATGATTAAATCTGCATCCTTTCAGCTAAAACTATTTATTATCCACAGCTTGAGGATCCCACTGACTTCATCAATGCTCATCTCAGCTTATCAATTTATGTAGTCGATTACATTTAACTATTATTTAGAGTAACTTTTAAATTCTTTTAGATATACTATATGTAGTAATGTCTGTTTATTTTTGAGGCTCATATCAGGATGAGCGAGAGAGACACCCAGTGCTCTGTGTTTTTCATGACAGTTTACAGGGGTAGACGCTGACAACTGATCATTCTGAAATAAGTGGAACATTGTCCCAAATAAGACATAATGCTTCATGAAGTCATAGTGATACCATAGTCAAGTAAAATAAGTTTCTAAGCAATATAAATGACCATTGACACAGCTTTGAGATGTATGATTTTTATTTTGTTTTTTAAAGTACAACAGAGAAAATGTCATGAAAATCAATAAGTTGAGCTTGTGACTATTTAACCGAAAATGAAAAGAAAAAAAATAGTGCTTTATGCAAAACATCACAAGGCAAACCGTTTAAAAAGGACACATTTTAAAATAATATAGCAACTTTATTTTCGTATGAACATTGTGTTGTGAAATACATCTGCTATTTTTTTGTGACATGAAAAAAAGTGCATTTGGAAGGTATTGCTTCGCTAATTGTGTGTATTTCACAGGCTTTACAGGCAGGTGGCAGGTCAAATTCATGCAAGTGGGAGGAGCCACTGAATCTGCAGCTGTGACAGGTCAGTAATTTTCCCAGGATTCAATAACCTGCAACTCTTTAGGATAATAATTGCTTCTAACCATAACACCTTCCAATTCCATTGAGTACTAATATGAATGGGCCACATATTTATTTAATATACAGTAAAAATGGGCTCCTGGGTTACAAAATGCAGTTTGTTTTTCAGTAAATGTCCAGATCAATGCCAGTATTTGGCGAGTACAGGCACGGCGGAGACCGTAGAAACACTGTCTAGGGCACTGGAATGTGTGCAGCACTAAAAGTGCGAACAAAGCTTTCAGTTGGAACAATACATGTCTTCAAAGGTCATAAAATCACACTCTGGAAAAGTTCCCTAGGTCTTAATGTGTTTGTGCACCATTTTTTAATCCTGCAAAGTTACTGCCCCCTTTGAAAGCATTCAGATGATTTGAACCAGGCTACAAGAATCTACACAACCTTAGCTACACATCTGAACTGAACAACTCCAATTATAAACAAGATTGTTTGTATGGACTACATAAATGGCAGATATCTGAGGTAGTTGTCTGATATTGAAAGACTGCGTTGCTTTACAAATCCAGGCATATAATAGACTTTAAAGGTTTCTCCAGAGTGGAAAGAGGTCAGTGGTAAGGTGTACATGGTCCACAGGCTGGGAGTAAAACGATGGGTCAGCGTGTCGGCCAACCTCAAGCGCAGGTTGCAGCTCGAGCAAACAATGTGGTTTGGGCAGCAGGACGGCAAGGGTGCCCGCTTGGGTTGGTTTGAGGAGGAAGGGGAGGTTGAAGGCAGTGCCAAAAGTCTGTTGACAGCACTTCGGCTGCCGAGGCGGTCCAGGGATCTTCTCAGCGCTTGCTGTGTACCTTGCGCCCCGGCCAGCTCCCGCTGATACTGCACATCCAGTGCACGCAGGGTCCGCTCTAGCTGCATGCTCTGACGCCGCTGTGCATTAGCCAGGGAGCGCTCTGAGATTGACATGAAATAAAAACAAACATGCATTATGTCCATAACTAGCTCATGTAATACTTCAAGATTTTACAACACAACTCACTTTTCAGAAGTGTAAAAGAGTATACTAATGGATTAATGAATGCAGTATCATTTTATTTATACTTCTACCTCGTTCATTGCGTCTTTTTATTCCTGACAGAGAAATCAAACTGGACATCCCACGCTCGTCTGAAAGAGATGGAGAAATGCAGGATCCAGAAAGTTGAGAACTCACATCATGTTTTACTTTCCTTATAAATTGAGCAGTGTTGCACTACATTCAGTTTTTGAGAAAATATATGCATATACTACATTTATATATGAAATATATTGATTTGCTAAGGTCCATCATACATGCACCATGAATATATCAGACATTAAATAATATATACAATCATCTGGAATACGAAAGTTATGAATATATTCACTTTCCTAAATTTAATTTAGACTTGTATTTACTTACCCATGGATGTTGCAGCAAGCATTTTGTCCAATAGCTTCCAAAATACAATTATTATTTTTTAAAGATGAAATATATCATCTAAAGATGAAAAAAGGCTTTGGTGTTACTTAATGTAGGTTAGGTTACCTAACTGATGTTCTCCTCGCTTAAGTGACAAAACATCTCTTCTTAAGGAATGAAAAAGGATTTGGAGGGGCCAAGTAAGAAAAGAGTGGGCAGAACTAGTGAGAGAAAGGCAACTCCTTATAGTCTTTCCAAAGGTGCTTTTACAGAAAACATTTCTTAAAAATCAGAAAACACTTCGTAAGCCAATCAAGCTAGTTTATGGGTGAACAGCGTCAAGATCAGTGTTAACTGTGACAGCTTGTAAAAGCAAATGACGCTTCAGATTGAATTTCAAATGAAATGAAAATAAACGCACAAAAGCATTACAGTTTCCATGCACTTCTTTAATATATCAGTTTTTCATATTCACAACAAATACATTAAGCTCTTTTTCCTTTTATATAATACAGTCTTAAATATTTTTACACAGAAATATTTTCTCAGAATTTCATCTATCAAAATGTCTTTTCTTAACCTTTATTTCTTAAGTTGAAACATTTGAAGTCATTTCATTGTTTGTTTGTTTTTTTTTAATCTCCATGCCTCCTAGCAAACGGACAGTACTTCCTTTGTACAGCTATTTACAGATGAAAAGAGTCTCCCAAACATATGTATGATAGTTCTCACTTGAATGAACTTGCACTGGGGTGGGGGTTTAAAGTGCAGGCAAGGCAACAGAAAGGAATGTGATATGGACGTTTTTGGTGAAGGCTTTAAAAAGCAAATAAAAATGGGGTTTTGGGGAGTGAAAGAATAATGGTTTTAGAGGATATATATATCCTCCCCGAGTTGTAATTAAGTATGTCCCCAAGTATTCCAGTCAAGAAGGATCAGTCCTTCGCATGTCAGACCTCTTCAGTAACATTCCCATAGAAAATAAATACAGCACTCTTAAAATACACCTCTGCTATCTCCATACGCAACCCATGATAGGTTTTCCAGCTTAATCTGAGAACAAGTCTTGTCAGAAACTATACATGTGAAAAAAGTGACCACTGTCACAACCAACAGGATCCATGAAGCTCCTCTCTCCTTAATGGCAAGTTTAAGTGGCGGAACCAATTCACAGAGCATCGTCCTTATAAAAATAAAAAGAGACTCAAAATAAATAAATCAATCCATCTCAACAGAAGCAAGAAGATGGTGCGTGTGTCCTCGCTTTTGTAACAGAGCACGAGTGGTGAACCAAGCGCAGAGCCTCAGTTATATGTGCAACATCAAGCATTTTGTGGAGCGAAAGCAAAAATGCGTCATTTCGTACAAGAAAAAAAAAAAGGGTGTGGAGCCACTTTTTTTCCAATACGAAGAGGCCGAAATAATGAAAAGCATTCCTACGAGGACACTTCCACCGTCCACAGTGTCTAGGCGAACTTCAAGGCTACACAGTGCTAGTGTCACTACAGCCCAAAGCTATGCTAGAGGGTTGACGCAGAAGTCTTTGGACCAACGTGAAACGAAGAGCCGCCGTTTAGTCGCACTTTGCGAGCAGGAACCGAGGAAGCCAGTTTGAATCATAGGGTGAATCGATTTGGTCGAAGATCCAGATAACCGTTCTCTGGCAATGGCAAACGTGGACACAGATGGTGTTAGGAGGTTGGATTAAGCTTTGGTTTTTAGTGTCCTATGGCCCTGCCTGCTTTTGAAGTCGATTTTCATTCATTTTGCAATCCGATAACCATGCTTTAACCTCTTCATATGACAAAATATATTAAGTCTTTAAAAAGGCAAAATTGCTTATCTGCATCAGTCATTTATACAAAGTGCACAGACAAACTGCGTAATGTCCATTTCAGCAAATCACAGAATGAGTGAGATAAAATGTGTGTATATGTATATATACACACACACAAACACCTCTCCAAGAGTTTGAAACAACACTGAACAAAAAGTAATCAAATTAAAGCAATATAAATTAACATAACTTTGCAGGCCTGCCTGTCTATAACACAAGAAAAACTATATGAAAACAACTAAAATCAAAAAGCTATGACCCGTGAACAAACATTTTGGAATGAAATCCAGCGGTGCAAGGTCCAAAGAGTCACATGACTTGTAGATGAAAAAAAAAACAACAACAACATAATTTAACCATTATGGCCTCAAAGGAATGGCTTCTAATAACAACAGTTAAGCATAAAGTTGTAGTGAAAAGTACAGAAATACATCTGAAATACGCCCACATCTGAACTCCGTAGCAAGGCTTCATGTTTGCTTTATACAGTGGGTTTTTTCTACAAGAAACTTTAAATATGACCTTTGACTTATTCAGAAACATGACGTCAGCTACTATAAGGCTGCGAAACAAAATAAAACTGAATAAATCACATTCTCTAGAAGCGCAGAAAGCGCTTTGATTTTGCCCACCTCGGAAATGTCTGATAGAATTTGTGCCGATCCAAAAGAGGCTAAAAACATTTACTCAGGCTTCTTTGCGTGGGGCATCCGTGGGGATGTGAAATGTAAAATAAAAGATACTAGGAGTTTGCCTTGACAAAAAATAAAAAGCAAAGAACCTATGGAATATTTTAGAATATGTTTATAAAAAAAGAGGTCTTTTCAATGGTTGCTTCATTTACCCCTGTTCATAAACTGACTGTAAAAAAAAAATCTGGGTCTGTTTATCTACAACGTATGACCCTGGAGAAAAAGATTTTTTTTATATATATATATATATATATATATTATTAGCAACTCCAGCCATAGGCAACATTATGTAACAAACTCGTTGCAAGAGAAAGAAACGTTTCTAAATATCATTCAAGTTATCTTCTGACATCCAGCACCTCCACAACTGCGACATGACGTCCTTGCTCTTATGCCAATTTTTCCATGATTCCATGCCACTGATCCAAATATGGACCCTGTTTTCTGATTGGCCAATGCTGTGTTCTTCCCCTACAGGGGTGGAGTGAAGGTAGGGCTTGTGCTCCAATATAATTCATCCCAACCCCATTGATCCTTCTTCTCGGAGTAAGATTTGTATCCCCCTCCACAATGCCGTTTTTTTTCCAGTGACCAGGCATTGGTTTCTCACGTCGGTCGTTTTTTGTTGTAGGCTGCATTATCGAGTTGTCCTATGTGATGTTTATGACATTTTTGTAAATTCAGCAATGACACCCTGCAGAGATCATTTTATTTTAAAGCAATTCCATTGAGGCCGTAGCTCTTCGGGTAAAGAGGAAGAAAAACAGCACATTCTTTGAAAACTAGTCCTTTTCTGTGTTATGGATGAACCCACCGTAGGAACACAAGACGTCGTAAAAACTGACAAGGGATGGAGTCTTAGGATTTGCAGCACTATTTAAACGCTGAGAATTCACCTGAAGGGGGACACAAAGGACCGATTTGTATCAGTTTTCATATTAATTAATTCAATGCAAATCAAAATGCACAACAATCTTTGTCTATTTGTACTTGCCATAGCCACCAGCCTGAATGGGTGTCTTGGGGGAAGCGCAGGCGTACAGGCTGAAGTCCTCTGTCTGGAAGCCAGCGCGGTTAAGGGACGGTTCAGAAGCGCTGCGGTGGATCTTGGGCAGAGAGCGTGCCAATAACTCAATGGAGGCCAGGATCTGCCATAAAAAGATGAGATATATATAAATAAGAAAATAACAATATATTACAGTACCGGTCAAAAGTTTGGAAACATTACTATTTTTTATGTTTTTTCTCATCAAGTCTGCATTTATTTGATCAAAAATACAGAAAAAAACTGTAATATTGTGAAATATTATTACAATTTAAAATAATGGTTTTCTATTTTAATATACTTTCAAATGTAATTTATTTCTGTGATGCAAAGCTGAATTTTCTCACATGATCCTTCAGAAATCATTGTAATATGCAGATTTATCATCAATGTTGAACAGCTGTTCTTTTAAACTTTTTATTAATCAATGAATCCTGAAAAATGAATCACAGGTTCCAAAACAAATATTTAGCAGTACAACTGTTTCCAACATTGAAAATAAATCAGCATATTAGAATGATTTCGGATGGATGGATGGATGGATGGATGGATGGATGGATGGATGGATGGATGGATGGATGGATGGATGGATGGATGGATGGATGGATGGATGGATGGATGGATGGATGGATGGATGGATGGATGGATGGATGGATGGATGGATGGATGGATGGATGGATGGATGGATGGATGGATGGATGGATGGATGGATGGATGGATGGATGGATGGATGGATGGATGGATGGATGGATGGATGGATGGATGGATGGATGGATGGATGGATGGATGGATGGATGGATGGATGGATGGATGGATGGATGGATGGATGGATGGATGGATGGATGGATGGATGGATGGATAGATATTTGAACACCCTGCTATTTTGCAAGTTCTCCCACTTGGAAATCATGGAGGGGTCTGAAATTGTCATCGTAGGTTCATGTCAACTGTGAGAGACATAATCTAAAAAAAAAAATCCAGAAATCACAATATATGATTTTTTAACTATTTATCTGTATGATACAGCTGCAAATAAGTATTTGAACACCTGTCTATCAGCTAGAATTCTGACCCTCAAAGACCTGTTAGTCTGCCTTTAAAATGTCCACCCCCACTCCATTTATTATCCTAAATTAAATGCACCTGTTTGAGGTCGTTAGCTGCATAAAGACACCTGTCCACCCCATACAATCAGTAAGAATCCAACTACTAACATGGCCAAGACCAAAGAGCTGTCCAAAGACACTAGAGACAAAATTGTACACCTCCACAAGGCTGGAAATGGCTACGGTGAAATTGCCAAGCAGCTGGGTGAAAAAAAGTCCACTGTTGGAGCAATCATTAGAAAATGGAAGAAGCTAAACATGACTGTCAATCTCCCTCGGACTGGGGCTCCATGCAAGATCTCACCTCGTGCGGTCTCAATGATCCTAAGAAAGGTGAGAAATCAGCCCAGAACTACACGGGAGGAGCTGGTCAATGACCTGAAAAGAGCTGGGACCACCGTTTTCAAGGTTACTGTTGGTAATACACTAAGACGTCATGGTTTGAAATCATGCATGGCACGGAAGGTTCCCTTGCTTAAACCAGCACATGTCAAGGCCCGTCTTAAGTTTGTCAATGGCCATTTGGATGATCCAGAGGAGTCATGGGAGAAAGTCATGTGGTCAGATGAGACCAAAATAGAACTTTTTGGTCATAATTCCACTAAACGTGTTTGGAGGAAGAAGAATGATGAGTACCATCCCAAGAACACCATCCCTACTGTGAAGCATGGGGGTGGTAGCATCATGCTTTGGGGGTGTTTTTCTGCACATGGGACAGGGCGACTGCACTGTATTAAGGAGAGGATGACCGGGGCCATGTATTGCGAGATTTTGGGAAACAACCTCCTTCCCTCAGTTAGAGCATTGAAGATGGGTCGAGGCTGGGTCTTCCAACGGATAACCAAGGAGTGGCTCTGTAAGAAGCATATCAAGGTTCTGGCGTGGCCTAGCCAGTCTCCAGACCTAAACCCAATAGAGAATCTTTGGAGGGAGCTCAAACTCTGTGTTTCTCAGCGACAGGCCAGAAATCTGACTGATCTAGAGAAGATCTGTGTGGAGGAGTGGGCCAAAATTCCTCCTGCAGTGTGTGCAAACCTGGTGAAAAACTACAGGAAACCGTTGACCTCTGTAATTGCAAACAAAGGCTACTGTACCAAATATTAACATTGATTTTCTCAGGTGTTCAAATACTTATTTGCAGCTGTATCATACAAATAAATAGTTAAAAAAAATCATACATTGTGATTTCTGGATTTTTTTTTTTTAGATTATGTCTCTCACAGTGGACATGCACCTACGATGACAATTTCAGACCCCTCCATGATTTCCAAGTGGGAGAACTTGCAAAATAGCAGGGTGTTCAAATACTTATTTCCTCAATGTCTATCGGTGTGTATATATATATATATATATATATATATATATATATATATATATATATATATATATATATATATATATATATATATATATATATATATATATATATATATATATATATATATATACACACACACACACACAAAACTTACAATAAAATATGAATGTATTGTTTGACTGAAGAAAATGTAAGAAAATGTACATTTCAAAACAACTATATCAAATTCAAAGCTGCATTCTGTTAATGACACTCTGATGCCATCTTGTGGCAACATTCTTCGACATGCCCTCGACAGATGGCAGGCAAATTGGAGAAAGCAGAAGTCAGACAGGTGTTCACAACATTACCTGAGGGAAAAGAGGTCTCTCCTCCCGCTTTTTCTTCAAACAATCTGCCATAAGTCTCTTCATGGCCTTTGGGCAATTACTGCGCACTTTGCTCAGGTCAGGGGAAAGGTAACCCCGGCCAACCATAAAGATAATCTGGATAGGAGAGATATGCAGATTGAATCTTCGAATATTCAGATATTTGCAGTAATCCTTCAGAGTACAGTCTATTCATGTCATAAACATCCTACTACTAGTATATTACACGATACAGTACATTAAAATTGCAAATTGATGATAAGGCATAAGTACTATTCATGATTATGTAATCCGGTCTGAACTACTAAAGGGATAGTTCACCCAAAATACACCGATAAGAGGTTCACCTGGTCTCTGTTGTTGATGTTGGAATAAGGCAGAGCCCCTGACATGAGCTCATAGAGCACAATTCCGAACGCGTAGACATCTGACTGGAAACTGTATGGGTTTTTATCCTGCAGCCTGATAACTTCTGGAGCCTGGAGAAGACCGATGAGTCAGTCCAGATGCAAATGTCAGTGCAAAAGAAATACTCATAGCTAGTACAAGTGCCTTCACTCACCATCCACAAGATAGAGCCAGAAAGCTGCTCAAACTGGTGTGAGCCACTCCAACGGGACTTCACTGTAGCCAGACCGAAATCACCGATCTTTACCGTTAGATCCTCATGCAAAAAGATATCTAGGGAGGGGGTGTTAAGGCTAATATAGAAGCGCATGTACGTGCACATAGGTATATTACATGTACAGTGATGTCCAAGCTTATCAATAAAGACATTTTACAGCAACAAATCAGTCCAAAGGATACTGTTACTCTTCAGATCTCTATGGATGATGGACTTGGCGTGCAGATAGCTGTGAATAAATTAATTTTAAACGTGTTAAATTCATGCATTAGAACCTGAACAGTTTAGTTTCATGATGGCAGTAGGTTTCATGCTTTCTATTGAAGCCAGAAAACTAAATGGATTCTTTATTCCTAAACATTACTCAGCTATAGTGATCATCTGTGATTTCTCTCTAATCGATCCAGTGACTCACTCCATGCCCTGGGCCGTCTGGCGGGCAATGTCAATCAGCTTGATCATCTCGAACTTGGTCTCGATGATGTGCAGGTGATGGTAGAGACTCGAGCCTTCACACCACTGTGTAACTATAGCCAGCTGGGGTTTGGTGGTGTAGCCCATGAAGAGCAGGATATTCACATGGCGGGTTTTCCTGTGGGGGATAAAGAATTTTCAATAAGCTTTGGTAGAACAATGTTTTGGTGGCTCTAGGGGCTGTCAAAAGTACAGGTACTTTGGTATCAAGTCGATACTTTAATTAATTTTACCTGTAACCAAATACTGGGTCAATCCGGTACCTGCTGATAGACGGCTGCTTTCAAACGTTACTGTGCGTATTTGTGTGTTTTTGCTATGGTACCGAGAGCCATGAAATTTGACGGTTCACTAGGGGTGTCGAAATTAATCGTTTCTTCGATGCATCGCGATGTACAGGAGGACGATTCGGTATCGGTTCAGTAATAGACCATAACCAATTATAATGTACTGACGCTTTTCTGCCGTCATTTGTCACATACGTGCGTTGTCGCGGTAGCATACAATGGCAGAGGGAGGCAAGACGCGAGTGAGAGTGATTAAAAAATCTCCAACTGTTTTAAAAGCAGACATCTGGGCACATTTCGGCTTCCATGAACAACCTGGTAAGCACGACCTGGAGAACACATGCGCTGTGTGTAAATCATGTTACGCACAAATAAAATGTGCATGGGGTAATAATACCACTAACTTAATAAAACACGTCAGCCGTTTTCATCATGAGCTCATCATGTAGAGATGGTGGTCCAGTGGGTTAACCATGGAACTGATACACAGAAGGTTGCTGGTTCAATCCCAGCGGTCACCACCAGTGTGTCCTTGAGCATGACACTTTACTCCATGTAGCTCCAGGGGGATTGTCCCTATAATAAGGACACTGTAAGTCGCTTTGGATAAAAGCGTCTGCCAAATGCATAAATGTAAATGAGCTGTCAGTGCCAAGGTGGACCCAGCTCAGCCAAAAATGGATCAAATTATAATCAACGTTAGAGTTCTTAAAGGACCTGGTCACGTCATGCGTTTTTACAGATCAGATATTTATCTGGTTTATCAAAACGATTTAATTTACATTTGGTCACATAAATGTATCTCCGCAAAACGGATACAAATCCGATCTCCAATTCCCGCACTATATGCAGATTTATTGGAGTTCACGTCACCGAAAACAACAGATATGAGCTGCATTTTATTGATCATCAGCTAATTTCAAAATCAAAGACCGCAATAGGAGAGCGCGATCATTCGGTTTCTTTACTTTTAATGAATATGATTGTATGTTGAGCACCTGCGACTTGCTTTCGGTTTAATTTGCGGTAGTTTGTGCGCTGACTTGATGAAGAGATACGCAGCTGCTCATCTGCGGCGATGTGTGCTTCAGTAGCGCTGTCATATCTGGCTATAACATGTCATATAGCCCATAACGCTCTCACACGTAAATTTTTTTTGCATTGTTGCGAGGAGTAAAATTTACATATGTGGTTTCAACAACCAGATGCATTTAGCCTTTAGTTTTGACTGTAATGCAGCCAGACCACCTCCTGAAGTGGCTTTTAGTATATTGTGTATTTGTTCTAAATGCTCCTGTTGTCTTCTGTGCCCAGACTTGAGTTTTGTTTGATACATTCAAGAAGCGCGTTTTCTTTGAGCAGGTAAAATTAAAGATTCAGTTCATATAACTGACTGACAAAATTATATACATGAGGATGCAGTGCATCGTGATATCTAACCGAACTGATGGCATGATAATCGTAATCGAACCGTGAGACCGGTGTAGGTTCACATATGCTAATTATTTTTTTTTATTTTGTAGAAACCATGGAAACACCTAAGACGCTTTAATATATTATGTGTTTTATTAGACAGGTGAGTAACTGTTTGGATACATTCATCAACAGAAAACACAGTTCAACACAGTTAGTCTTATTGTTTAAATCTCGTTTTCATGATTTACCGTGAGTACCATGTTTTACCAGGCCTAATATCAATCTAGCTGACTGCCGTGTGCAACAAGTGTCTCATAATAGCCACCGAGTGAAAGCACAGAGTAACATTATAACATAACTTTCAACATTCTCAAATGTATCAATGATAAAACAGCGCTGCGTTACCGCGCATACTCATGATTGGAAGAAGTGATAAAGCTATGCCTTTGTTTTGAATAAGCGACCTCTAGCGTCAAAAAATTACATATTGTGCCTTTAAATAAAAATGTATATTGTAATGTATAAAAATGTATTTTAAATGCAATGGCATTTAAAAAAAACTACATCAGTTGACCACAATTTGTATAGATACAGTCCCCGTTTTAAAATCATGAGCAATTTTAGGCCTCATCTTACCTTAGGACACCCACTTCATTTTTAAAGGCCTGTAGCTGCTGTGGAGTGGGGGCTGTGACATTCAACATCTTTACCGCCACATCACCTGTGAGGAAGAGGAAGACACATTTAGCCTTTTCAGTACATTCCTTGTTAATCTGAAGTCCAAAGGCCGTTAACATTCTAACAGGACCTACCATGCCACTTCCCCTTGTAGACTGTTCCAAAGGAGCCAGATCCTATCCGCTGACCCAGGGTGATCTGACCTTCTGGGATCTCCCAATCATCACTTGAGTCCCGTCGACCCAGAGTTTTCTACAGAGCATTTGACAAATAGATTAAAAATGACCTTTGGCCTGGACTAAATGTGCCAAGTTAGGTAAAAAAAAAAAAAACTTTACCATTTTATTGCGGTCCTCAGATGAAGACGATGGCTTCCGCTCCCTTGGTTGGCACGGCGATTTCGCCACCTTCACATTGGGCAGGGAACCAGGCAGGGAGGCAGGAGGTGTGGCCGACAGACCTGTTGTGGAGCCTGGCATTGCGAGAGGTCGAGAAACAAAGTTACTTCAACAGGAAAAGTGAGAGCCAGAAAACAGAATAAGAGGGGAAGGAGACAGAAGGAAAGCAATAAAATCTTGTGTAGAGTCACATGGGGGAGAGAAAGAGAGGAAAGGGGCACATCACAGCCCATGCAGTGTGAAACGGGGCTGTGAGCGATTTATGCCTCAAATTTAAGTATACTATCAAATCCTGTGCCACATTCAGTCTCTTTCTGAAAAAACTAAATCTAAAAGTATCCCCAAAAATATCTCCCACATATGTATGGAAAAGTATTGTAAGTAGGGATGCACTGATATAATAATTCTGTCAAATACCAGTGTTGTTATTGTTAACTGAATCTAGTAAAAAAATTATTTGTTAATTGAAATAAAATATAAATATTAGATTAATTTAACAACTAAGTAAATAAGTTGAAGTACTAAATATAGTAAAACTGTTAATTAAAAAAGCTAAATTGAAACATAAAAAAATAATAATAAAACGCTAACAAAAATGACAAAAGCAAATTCTTAAACTTTCATTAAAATGAAAACATATATGAAATTATATATATATATATATCTCAAAATATTAATAAATACTAGAATAGATAATATATAAATAATTCTAAAATGACAGTGACCAATACAATAAGCTGATAATTGTTTTAAAGTATGGTCAATAACTAATAGAAGGCTCATATTAAAATCCTAAATGAAAAAAATAAAATACCAAATGCTAAATAAATGTTTTTAAAAAATCTTTAAAAAATATATATAATATACAGTATGAAATGCACATTTTGTGATCTGCCAAAGATTAAATTTAATAGTGTAATTAAATAATTTTTTGATTAATTATACTGAAATGTCTAAATGTGATACATGTACTCACTACAAGTGAGTTTGTAGTGTCGA
Source organism: Romanogobio albipinnatus (assembly GCA_023566225.1). Taxonomy (NCBI): domain Eukaryota; kingdom Metazoa; phylum Chordata; class Actinopteri; order Cypriniformes; family Gobionidae; genus Romanogobio; species Romanogobio albipinnatus. The sequence goes on along the minus strand of CM042245.1, from coordinate 46,267,229 downwards.
GTTAAGGAAAAGTGAGTGAAGCCCTTCAAATGTCAGTGAAAGCATGCGTGTCAGACAGAGTATTCAACAAACGAAGAGGAGTGAAATACATCAACAAAACACACAAGTGGAAGACAGACAGACAGACAAGCAAAGGACGAGACAAGGTGTGGGACACGGCCACGCACAAAGGCCTATCTACCTCTGAACACTGGCTCAGGCTCAAAATCAAAGACAATGTCATTGGGGTGGGAGGACAGAAGGGGGCTTGAGGTCCGTGTTCGGTTCTTCCTCAAGCAGCGGGCTGGGTGTTGCGAGGGGGCTGCAGGGGGGAGAGAGACAGACACGGGATCACTGGCCCCTGAAGCTCAGGTGCACTTCCTGTCACCAACTACAAAAATCCTGTGTCTACTCTCAGAGCTTGTTCAGAGATGATCAAGTGAATTACAGAGCCAGTTCTTATTTATTCCTGTATACAGTCTGTCCTTAAAGGGATAGTTCACTCAGAAATTATAATGATGTTATCATTTATTCGCCTTGTGCCATTCCAAACATCTTTGATTTTCTTTTATGCTTTTAAATTTACATTTGTTTGATGGAAAAGAGCAATTTGGACATTCTTCTAAACATCTTTTTTTATGTTCCACAGAAAAAAAGAACGTCTCACAGGTTTGGAACAACATGAAGGTGAGTAAATGATGATGTTTACTTATAATGTTCTGGGACATGTTTTGAAACAGAAAGGACGGGGTAGGTTTTGAGAACACTGATTAAGAATTAGTAGTTTACAGCAGGCCGTTATTGATAAAGAAAAGGGCAGAAGCAATTCACAAAGCGGGCAGGGGACAGAAAGGCCTGTTTGTCAGCTTTACTACCAGGCAGGGTGAAATGGATCAGCTATCCCAATCTTCTAAGGCCAATGACACAGAGAGAGCACAAAGACATGGGATGACGGAAAGCCATTTGAATTCAGTGTCTTAGTGTATGTTTTCGGTTTCGGACAGCCCTTACCTCCATCTGACCTCGGTAAGCCATGATCACGGATCAAATCCTGAACAGGAATAACACAGATTAGCAGGGACTAGGGGAGTCCGGGGCAATTATAACTTTTTACACTTTGTGGTATAAGAAACATTTATATTAACAAGAGACTTATAATAAACAAGATTAAAAAATTCCCATTATGGAGGAGTGGATGCAGTGGTTTAGGGCAACTGTAACACTTAATATAAATACATTTATTAAAAATAATATTAGTTTAAAGAAATAATAGTGATAGAGTGCATCTAAAATAAAAGCACACATCAGATATTATCTTATTACTAAATAGTTTACCTTTATATGATACTAATTTTGTTCTTTGATTCAGAAAGTGGGACCTACATTATAATTATTTAAAATGCATTAAATCTTTTTGGCTAAAATATATTTATCAGCCATTCTCACATCAATGTTGACCGGCTCGATGGTGTTGATATGGACGTTAGGGGCCGAGGAAGAGCGATCCCGCTGTCCAAACTGGTTGCGGTGGTCCTCCTCTCCAGGTCTGAAGGACTGTGGGATAGGGATGGATTTGGATGGGGACACAGTAGGATGGCACAGAGACCTATAGATAAAAGACAGGAGAACATAATTAAATTTTGCATAGTGCATGATTAAAGTCACTAATAGGCATGTGCCGGTATCAAGTTTTCATGTTGCGGTTAATTGCTGAAACTTTTATCGCGGTATACAGTATTATCACGATATTGAAATTTGTTGCAAAAAAAGTGTTGTCATACTATAAAAGGTTTAATAACTTTCTTATAACAAAAAGAACCAAACATTTAAATACAATAAAGCAATACACACAAATGTATAAAGTAAACAAATATTTTAAACAGATTAAAGTACTAAAGAATTATAAAGAACAATAGGTAACACTTTACAATAAGGTCTCACTAATTAATGCATTAACATTAACAAAGAGCGAAGCTACATTTTTCCAGAAGTTATTCTTCTTTGATAATGTTAGTTAAAAAAAGCAACTGTTAGTATCAAGCTTAAATACAGTTACAACTTTTGATTTTAATAATGTGTTATTCATTTGCTGAAATTTACATTTAACTAAGATTAATAAATGCTTTAGAAGTATTTTTCATTGTCAGTTTGTTAATGAATGAACTAATGTTAAATAATGGAGCCTTATTGTAAAGTGTGCGAGCTAAAAGGTTAGTTCCCCCAAATTAAAAATTGTCACTAATTATTCGCCCTCATGTCATTCCAAACCTGCAAGACATCCTTCGGATGAGATGTTAAACCGAGGTCCTGACTCTCTGTGGTCATTAAAAATCCCATGTCCTTCTATAAAGAGTAGGGGTGTAACCCCGGCATCCTGGCCAAATTTGCCCATTGGCCCCTGTCCATCATGGCCTCCTAATCATCCCTATATATATATATATATATATATATATATATATATATATATATATATATATATATATATATATATATATATATATATATATTTTTTTTTTTTTTTATATTTTATGTCTCCTCTCCACCAATCAGCTGGTGTGGTGGGCGTTCTGGCGCAATATGGCTGCCGTCGCATCATCATCCAGGTGGATGCTGCACATTGGTGGTGGATGAGGAGATTTCCCCCTTCTATGTAAAGCGATTTGAGTGCCTAGAAAAGTGCTATATAAATGTAACAAATTATTATTATTATTATTATTATTATTAAGACCTTTGTTAATCTTCGATTAAGATATTTTTGGGTGAACTAACTACACTGTTCAGCAAACTTGCAATTTAAATATTAAACATATTATATAAAAAATTATATACACTACCATACAGAAGTTTGGGGCAAGTAAGTAAAAACTTTTTTTTTTTTTAAGATTTCTATCTCTATCAAATAAATTATATATATTTTTAAACTTTCTAATTGTATAAATAAAACAAAAAAAATCCTGAAAAAATGTCTGTTTCCACAAAAATATTAATCAGCACAATTTTTTTCAAGATTGATTAGAGGCGTAACGGTGACGTTTTCGTACCGAACTGTTTCAGTACAGGGCTTTCGGTACGGTGCACGTGTGTACCGAATGGTTCCGAATGCAATCTTTAAAGGAACACTCCAACCTTTTTGAAAATAGTCCCCTAGACAGTTGAGTTTTACTGTTTTCGAATCCATTCAGCCGATCTCCGGATCTGGCGTTTAACATAGCTTAGCATAGATCATTGAATCTGATTAGACCGTTAGCATCTCGCTCAAAAATAACCAAAGATTTTCGATATTTTTCCTATTTAAAACATGACTCTTCTGTAGTTACATCGTGTACTAAGACCGACGGAAAATGAAACGTTTCTTGAGCAACAAATCAGCATATCAAAATGATTTCTGAAACATCATGTGACTGAAGAAGACTGGAGTAATGGCTCATGTGTATATATAGTCAATATAGTGCAGATGTGGACTAAATTCTTACCCAGTGGACTCGGATGGAGGGATGGAGGGGCACATCTCTGAAATGGGTGTCGTGCCCTCTGATGACGCCTCCTCCTGGGTAATGGGGTGGTGCACCAGAAATTTTGACGCCAGCAGTAAACTGAACAAAAACATAAATAATAAGAAGAGCAGTACAGATATCTTATGTATAATGAATTACCCACAGCACAAAACTATACATAAGATGCAAAATATTCCAAATACAGTGAAAGTTAATATAGGAGAAATAAACTTAAGCAAAAACTGTTTTAATATTTAATTTAAATATTATTTACATGCTTTGTTTCACTGCGCATTATATGTGGAGCAAATTTCACCCTTTAATGGATAATGCAGAAGTGAAAAAAATTCCCAAGAGGACTCACTCCAGCTGATCGTAGTTGACACACATGAGCGGGACCTCTGTGCTGCAGCGCTGGTGGAACTTGTAGCCGCACGTCTGGCAGCGGAAGCCCTGAAACAGCAGCTTCCGGCAAAAGTCACAGAAGGCCAGCGTGAAGAAGGTCTTTCGCACCTGTTTAGTCACCGAAATAACCCTCAGAGTTATTACGAAGAATCTGGATGTTTCCAAAGCACAATATATTACAGTACAGGTGGATGAGAAAGAGGTCAACGTGTCTTTAAGATACTCTTTAAGAAGAGTAAAATCAAAAATAGAAATGACCTGTTGGCTGTTGACTCTCAACTGTTGGCTCTAACTTCCTCTTTGTCGTTTCAGATTTATTTTAAACGGGACCTATTATGCAAAATTCACTTTTACATGGTGTTTGAACACTGATGCGTGTCCACAGTGTGTGTAAACAACCAACCTATAGAAATCCACCCACTTTTTATAATCCCAATAAATTAGAAGCAGTCTCTGAAAATACACTGTTCCAGATATCCAAGCCCCACCCATGACTGGTGATGATCTGCCCTATTAGCATAGATCCCGCCCTGAGTGACTTGCACATAGTCCGCCATGTTTATATCTTCGTTATAGCACCTATTGATATGATGTCTTCACCACATATACCTGTTCTATCTCCATGCAGCATATAATCTCTGGCTCTGTAGGCATTCTACTACAGTTCCCACATGAGCGCCTGTACAACAATTTATAGATGATCATGATGGAACGTGTCAATCGATAAGTTGAATAGAGTTAATTCTGCAACAGCTACATAAATTCATCTAACCATTCAGAAACGTCCTGTTGCATTCTAAAACTGGTAACTCCTGTCTCTCCATCTGTCCGACTCTGCTGAATACTGCGACTAACAATTTCTGACATTTTGGCTGCGTGAGATTCTCCAGTTTTGTTGTTGCCTGAGTATCCGAAGCACGAGCTGTAAAGGCTCCACACTCTTCTGGAAAGGGGGCGGGGAGCAGCAGCTCATTTGCATTTAAAGGTACACACAGAAACTGTGTTTTTGCTCACACCCAAATAGGGGCACCATACTGTAATAAATGATCTGTGAGGTTTTTTGAGCTGAAACTTCACACACATTCTGGGGACACGAGATACTTAGATTACATCTTGTAAAAAGGGGCGTAATAGGTCCCCTTTAAGTCACAGCTTGTGGTCAGTTTCATCATACTCACAAAATTATGGGTCGTCAGTGGCACATTCTCTAAAACCTCAACATGGAGCTCCTCCCCCGTCAACCAGGAAATGTCTGTGTCCCAGCCAATAGGCTTCTTCTCCCTAATGTGGGCGGGACAGACATTAAATGTGAAGTACGGCTGGCAGTGTGACATAACCTTGGTAACCTTAACCTTATTTGTTTTTTTTTGCACAAGTAATGGTTAGAACAGTTATTACCCATCCTGAACCCTGTAGACCGCACAGCATTCTGGGATCAGGCCTCGCATCATCAGAGCCTTCTTTAAGGAGTCTCTCAGAGTCATCCCACAACGAGCTGGAACCTGAAACGCACACATAAACCACTTACTCAAGTAACTTTCATCTCCTTACAGTGAGACTGTAGTTACGTCTGGGCGCGTTTGATTTATTGGCTGCTACTCATGGCCGCTTCTCTTTGCTAAACCAACAGAGACAAGCTGAGCAGATAATCAAAATAAAGGGGGTCACCTATATTTGCTCATTTCCCATGGACTCCCACTGCTCTACAATTTGGTTGGAGTGGAAATTCTTTTTAAAGCCCTGCCTGAAACCTTACTGTAAAGCAGGGGTGGGGAACGTTGATCCTGGAGGGCCACTCTCTTGCAGAGGATGCACCGATTGTTCGGCAAACAAAATTATTTGGCCATAAAAAGCATAATTGCACTTTCGGTGTTCGGCTAAATAAGTGCAAAGACAGAATAAATTTAACCGAACAATGACTTTTTTGATGACACGATCAAATATAGCAACCAGAGCATGTGAGAAAGAGGCGTGCACGCTTCTAAATGCAGTAAACATCTCGGAAGTGTGGAAGCATTAAAGTGTCCGAGATAGGCGTAAAAATGGCCGTTTGCAGACAATGTCTAAGCACCCTCAAATGCAAGCAAGAGCACCCCCAGTTGAAACTGTAATAATATATTGGCAAATGCTCCAGTGTGTCTGTAGAACGTCAAATGTATCCATTTACAATGAGTTTCTGCAGCGGTGACAGGCTCGCAAAACCTCTCATGAACAAACAAAGTGTAGACACGAATCGGCGCAAGTAAGATATTTATTGTGCATTGTTAGCAGCTTCACTGAACTTTGTACTTTGTGAGATCGCGATGAACTGACATAGCGACAGGCAGCGTTTAGTGATGGAGCGGTCTTGGCTCGCTTTCGAGTCTGCAGTTTATATACCGGTAATCCATTTAAATAAAACTAGTGTTTTTCATGTTGCAAAAAGGAGTAATGGCCAATTGCACGCTGCAAGGTTTGTAAGTGCCATAGTGAAATAGTAACGCATTAAAGCAATGTAAAGGCAGACTAATAGAAAAAGATAATTTTGATTTTTTTTTTATTTATTCTAAATAATGTTAAATCGGTCACTGTACACTCACTGCTGTGGTGGAGCCATTGCTTAGCCTACATCTGCACTTTAATAGAGCACCCTCAGTGATTTCAGAAGCACCCTCAGTGATTTGATATATATATTTATTTATTTATTTATTTATTTGTTATATTGTGCTTTGTTTGTATAATGTCTGCTGGAATGCAAAAAAATGTTCAGTGTTATATATTTTTAAATTGTAGTTGTAATTTATTTTTCTTTAAAAAAAAATTAAAAAAAAGGAAGAAAAAAAATAGTAAATTGCTAATTTTTACTATTTAATTTATGCAATGGTGAAAAAATTGGCAAAAGAAATGGGGGGGGGAACGTTCGGTATTTGGCTTCGGCCAAGTGTTTTATTATTAATTGCTTCGGCCAAGATTTTCATTTTGGTCCATCCCTACTAATCAAACACACCGGAAGCTAATCAAGGTCTTCATGATTACTAAAGTTACAGCCAGGTGAGTGTTGTTTTTTCAGGTGTGGAGCCAACTCTGCCAGAGAGTGGCCCTCAAGGATCAACGTTCTTCACCCCTGCTGTAAAGTATTGTCAAAATACCATCTCCGTTCGAACTTCTCAAATCCAACTGTGGGCAAAACATTACAGACATACCCCACTTTTCAGATCTCTTACCTGATATTCTGTCATAAGTATTATATTAGTATTATTTACATACTATTATGGTATTTATATAGTTGTACGGACTATTTTTATGGTACTTTTTCAGTTTTGTATGGAAGAGAATTTTAGACAAGCTTTAATCCTTATAGGTTTTTACTGGGGCTGTGAATCAATTAACATGTTATAATAAAATAATTACATCATGGCTATTAATGCCTATTATATTATATATAATTAAATTGTACAAACTTTTTACAAATAAAATCTGAACAGTATTCAGCAACAAACAATATCCAGCAACAACTCACCACTGTCCTCTGTTTGTTGGGCAGGAAAACCCTTACGATGGGTTTCTGGGGCGAGCGGGGATTCCCTCGTGTTGCGTCAGTCGGGGTCTGCAGGACCGCCAAGGTGTTTGGGGCGATGGGGGCACTCTGGGCTCCCGGTCCTGTCACATCCAGCTGGGTGGGTGTCGGTGAGGAGCAGAACTCTGTTCCATTTCCAATGGCCTCCAAAAGCTGCTGTTCCCGTTGCTGTAATGCATCCAGCTTACTAGTGTACTCCTCATAGGCCTGTGGCGTGGAGGAAATATATCATTAAGACTTTATGAACGTTTCGCATAAACGCTCATGTTTTGAACCTATTAGAGGATAAAGATCTGAGGTTATGCATTAGCTGTTATTGCATACACAAGAGGGGTAATTTCACTCCTTACTTCAGTTCTTTTCTAGGGCAGGGCAAACATTTTTTTTCCCCGATTAATCGTTTATTAAAATGTGGTCGATTCAAAATCGATTCTCAAAGGCCAAGAATCGATTTTTTCCCATATTTATTTCGCAAACATTGAACATAAAATTAACGTAAATCTAATTACTAGTCTTCTCCACTAGATGTCATCCTCTTATTGGCCTTGCGCGATGTTACAAAGGAGCGCGCCTGTCATTCATATATTCAGTGCTTAAATGGTGGCTTCCGTTGCGCTGACGTTTGTAATGCTGAGGTGAAATGCTACAAATCTGCAGAACTATTTGATGAGACATCACCCAGATGTTGCAACACCAGAGCAGCCGAGCACACAACCGCTAAAAATATATCACATACATGCGAACGCTTGCCTTGCATTATGATCATTGTATTAAACTTGAGCGTTCACTTAAGCACGTATGTTGATAGCCATTATAGACATATTCAAATCAACCTTCAATAGAGTCAATAGACAGCGCAGGACCAATAATTCAAACCTAATAGCTTAGCTTGTATTATAAACAGATTTCCTCAAATAAAAGTTAGTCCACATAAGTCAGCATGTTAAGGTATTGTTAATTACCACGGCAACTAAGTTACTTGTGTCCAGGTATGAACGCTTTCTCGTGTATGAAAAGTAACGAGCGGTGCAGAGGGAGGCTCGGTAAAAGGCACGCAAATAACAGGAATCAAAGCTCAGACGCCCTGGAGGAAAAAGCCTCAATAAAAACGGACAGAGTCTGAATGACTGTCCGCTAAATCGCAAGAAATGCTTGTCCTTTGCTGAAAATCATCCAATATCCTTTTTATGTTTTAGAATAAGTGTATCAAAACATCCATAAAAACACAATTTTATTGTATTTAACATAACTGTATGCATTTGAAATATAGAGATGGGTTCTGTTTTAATGTAGGCCTACCCAAGTGTACCTAAAATAAAAAGAGTTTAATATACAGGTTTGTGGCTCTTAATTTCTTTTTAAATACCCACTTGTAAACTTGTTCACTGTTCTTTTTTATAAATGTAGTATTTGTATTAAATCTATATTCATTGAGTTGAATCGAAAATTGAATTGAGAATCGAAATCGAATCGATTTGAGAGCTTGCGAATCGAAATCGAATCGAAACATCTGAATCGATACCCAGCCCTATTCTTTTCCTCCTTTGAATTCATTTAGTATTTTTAAACATTAGAGAAATTAAGAGAATAAATACCTAGATAGGAAGCTACCCATCTAAGCAGCATCTTAACTGTCATGGAGTGACAATGTTCAATGTAGGCAACAACTGTCGTTTTATAGAAACAGAGTTTTCCACTAGCACGTTGCTAAGCTAACAACAATACTCTAGTAAGCATAAAAAGGAAATATTAGGGAAAGTGATTTTTATTTGACTATTGGTTTCTTTTAAATAATTTATCCCACTTTGTCCACCAACTTGCATAGATTTCTGCACTAGGCTTGTTGCAGAGCATTATGGTGTGGATACTTTAGATGCTGCCTTAGAATTTAACCAAACAAGACATCTTGAAGATGCCTAACTTTTAGAACAGCCTTTGCATTGGGAGTGTGCCTATGATGCCTTAAAATGCTGGCTATTTAGGCAGCTCAATAGAGTTTGGGACAAAGCTCAAAGCCCAAGTTAAATCTAACTGTAGATGGAATCAAAGCCTTTCACATCACGCCCATGACCGCAACTCTTTGTCGCCCCAACTCACCTCCAGGTATATAGATGGCGGATTGTGTTCTCCTCCAAACTTATCTAAAAGGGCTTCTAGGTGCTCCTGGGTTAACTTAATCATCTGTTTGATGTTCCATATCTGCAAAGAAAATGAGAGTTAGCAAACCAAAATTTCCCAGCTTGCTTTTTATGAGAAGATTCCACTGATTGGGCAAGTGTTTGAGCAGATGCCTTTGAACTTCACCATAGAGGAGCTCATGACTGTGCTAAATCTAATAAACACAGAATCACTTGCTTGTCTCCACTAAGCTGTAAAAACTGACACTGGACGACTGTCTCTGGCCCTGCCCACAGAAAATGTGAAATATTAATTAAGTCTGAGGTGTGAAGTAAGTGAAATATAGACAGTGCGCTCTAGCACAGAAACTTCACTGCACAACATGGCTCTACCAAAAGGCCCCAAAGAACGATAGCTATATTAGGGTCCACATTAACACACAATATTCCTTTATGATAAACGTTGTCTTCTACTGCTTTACATGCTCCAGCTCTTTAAAGCAGGATCAATTTTGATTAGCAATTCTGACGTTTTTAACGTTCATCAGCTAGAAAACAGCAGTTTCTCTGTGCTGTTATCATTATAGTTATGGTGTGGACTGTTTTCCTTTTACATTTAGAATGATTTTTAAAACTATATTTTTATCATTATCCTTGGTGTGAACTGAACAGGCCTTTACTATGTTTGTGTGAGCATCACAAACAACACTGGCTCAACCAATGGTATGCATTTGGGGGCGGGACTATCCTTGTGTCCAACCAATGGAAACAGGGGAGGAGATCTCCAGGAAACCTGTTTCATGTCCTTTAAAGGGATAGTTCACCAAAAAATGAAAATTCTGTCATCATTTACTCACCCTCAAATTGTTTCAAACCTGTATGAGTTTCTTTGTTCTGCTGAACACAAAAGATGATATTTAGAAGAATGTTTGTAACCAAGCAGATATACCCCTTTTCCACCAAGGCAGTGCTAGAGCTAGTTCAGAGCCAGTGCTAGTCCCAGTTCATAATTGGTTCGACTGAGGAGCCTTCTAAGAACCGTTTGCTTTTCCACATGCTCAGAGCCACAACAGAGCCATGTCTTACGTCACTGTATACGTCTCATCTTTCTCAGCAACGCTAGCGAGGCAGTGTTGCCAAGTCCTGTTGCCGCGTGCTGTTTTTCATGTCCGCGGGTTGAAGCGACCCCAATTATGTGATATTTAGCCCCGGGAATGCGAATTTTAGTAGGCAACCATGCCAAAAAAAACACATATTTTACCCCCAAATGTGATTTTTACCGGGGAAGCCCCCCTGAAACGCGATTGGGCTTGTTTTGAGTAGCAATTGGGCGGGTTTTGTTGTGAAAACCTGGCAACCCTGGGCAGCGGGAAACACAAAACACACCAGACTTGTTCGAGATGCATCGGCGCTGCACAGACCGATCCACGTATGATATTTAAAAAATGCACGAGTGAATCAAAAGCAGGAGTCGTGTGCTCTCGCTGGAGTCGTTATCATACGGCGATCGGTCTCTGCACAACACCGCTGCCAACAAGCCTTCCATCAACAATGCAAACGTTGCGTTACTATTGATTCAAATGGCTTTACGATCCTACATCGGCATCAAAACTCAACGAATCCAACACATACAACACATTCGTGCAGTTTGCTGTAATTTGTATAGACGGAGATAACAAACGAGCAGCAGCTGTTAGCTCCATTAGCTGCTATTTCAACAATGGCGGATCTCAAATTTGTGTTGGTCTTGTTGACCCCGCCCCCAGCGCCTGATGTAATCGGTTCTTACTTCTAGCCCTGTTCTAGCCCAGCAATGTTTTGGTGCTACTTAAGAACCACTTTTCCTGGCTCGGAGCTGGGGCTTTGGGTGTGGAAACACGAAGAACCGATTTGAAACTAGGCTCTGGCTCCGATCTAGCTCTAGCACTGCCTTGGTGGAAAAGGGGTAATAGAGCAACCATTGACTACCACAGTATTGTTTTCCCTATAACGATGACAGAATTTTCATTTTTGGGTATAAGGCATAAAAATCACCTTTAACAGCCGGATCTGATACTGTAAATACACTATATATGCAAAATCTTCTGACGTTCACAATCCTAATGTTAATTTAAACATCTGAGACTTTGTCAGGAGATGATTCGTCAACAAATTTTTGCTTCTGAAGATGCATTTGCAATTGGCGTGAATAATGTCATGTTAAGCTAGGTTTCCATCCACCTATTTCTATGTACATTTTGGGATATTGCAGGAAAAAAAAGCACAGGATGGCAATGCCAAGAAGGTCATAAAATTCTAAAAATGTACACGTGTGCTCAATTGAAGCTGTTTTTTTTTTTTCATCCAATAACTACGATGGAAACACATTTACCGAATAAATCCTCTAAAAACTCATGTGACTTTGCCTGAACAGAGGATGTGATTGGATAACTGGACTAACCAGCGGATCAATCTCATTGCACAGCATCTCAAATGTTGGTTTGGTCATAAAAATGGTTGGGTGTAATGACCTCCCAGAACTGTCTCGCATGATTGCGTTCCCAAACACCAGGCATTTGCCTCAGAATGCAAGATAACATAATAGTGTTTATTGCCTTTCGTCTGTGCACTCTGAAGCGCAAGTAACTTAAGATGTTGGGAAAAAAGCCACAGTGGCTTCCTGGATTGCAGATACTGTATTTTGCGGCAATTTCCCAGGAATTAACGATTTTGTTCTCTTGAACACATTGGGTGGAAACGGTACCTTTTTCGCATATGTTTCAACTTTGTGCACAAGTTCAATGCACAACTTTGGTTGGAATAATATTCAGTGTTGGCAACTGCAATTCGAAATAAAAAAAGTACTACTATATCCAATATTATAAACGTTTCACTCACAATTCATATTATATGAATTGTGAGAGAGACAAACATTCGCACAAGGAAACATCCAAGCAAAGTGCATGTCAAAAAAGCCAATAAACATTTTTCTATTTTGCCAAGCAATACAATCAGCATCAGCATCATAAAATACTCCAAGTTCACTGGAAAATGTCTCAGCCGAGTGAACAATCCAGTGCTACAAAGATTTACAAGTAAACTTTATTATGATCACCATTTAGAGACAATTTTCCAGCAGAATGTCAAGAAACTTGGAATGCCACTACACCCCCTTGAAATAGCACATTTAAGTGCATCTAACTTAAAAATCCAGCATTCCGAGAGTCAAGCTGCCACTTGATTCCTAATCAACTGTGCAGATAAACTGGCTCTACTAGTCAAATTAGTGCAAGAAATAGCTAAAGGCACCTGTGACAAGGGACTTTCTCAGTCTAAACTCCTGACATGCAAATATTGCTGACAGTTTCTTAAACAGACATTTGTTACAAGGCTTTCTTTTAAACCAAACCCCATGTGGTAATATACTATGATGCAACATAACCAAGACAGTTCAAAATAGCTCAATACATAAAATACTTATAGGCATCCACAGCTATTCTCCAAAAGGGGGAGTTCACCCAAAAATGACAATTCTATCAGTATTTACTCATCAAATGTCATTTGAAACCTGTAATAACAAGAAGCAGAAATTTTGAAGACTGTAGCCAATGAAATTGGTTATTTTTAGGTTAATGATTCCTTCAACATTCATGTCAGCAATGTGAAAGCTCGCTGACAACAAATATGTAGCCCAACATACAAGATTCTAGGTCAATGTAAAAGTTGGAGAAACTGACACTGCATAACCCATGTTTATTGGGAAGACATATGGCGTATCCTTCGTGGTTATGGCCCTGACCATCAATAAAACTTGTAACTAGGTTTATGGACTGTTCAATCAAATTAAATCAAGCTCCACTCTTTTACTTAAGAGCAAATTCATTGCTCAAAACAAAGCATGAGTAAAAAAAAAAAAAAGTAAATATATAGTTACTATTATAAAAGAGCAAGACACGTCCCCTGTATAATCAGACCGTATAACCTTGTTACAGCAGCCAGCAGTAAAATTAATCTAATTATCATTAAGCACTCCAATAATGATGACTTACACAAGCTGCTCTTTAATCCAACTAATCTGCCAGCAAAATAGGTAAGCGGTTTCCTGAATAACCATGTTTGTGACCTGTTCCATGACGGTGTAAACTTCTCTTTTTTTTAACTTTCCGAATTAAACAGAATGAATGGATGCCCTGCTGGAAAATCCCTCTTAAGTCGGTAGCAGTGTTTTGAAATCTTGAGAAGACAGAAACCAGCTAAAATGTTATACCAAAAAATAAAAAAGCAGTTAGTCAAACTGTTTTTGGGAACATTCTAGTTGGTTTCTAGATTGTAGACAGCCAACAAACCAACTACCAGCTTAAGGTGGTTTCTGGAACATTGTAGATGGTCAACTAGTACATAATAACCAGCACGTTCCTAAACACAAGTTAAGCTGGATTTTGCAGCAAGGTGCAGAATGTACCCACGAATACCCCAGTGTGCACATCTAACAGCAAAGGCCCCTTATATCAGCAGCAGCATAGGTGATTTGTGCAGACAGACAGTTGACAGCTTAGACGAAAGCAGCATAATGCAATACATTTGCACGGGATGACTGAATACAGAGCGTTCGCAGGGCTCAATGCATGAGCACAATGACATCACTGCAGATTTAAATGTAAATGTAAATGCATTCGAACGCAGACTCGCGCCAGCTGGTGAGACAAAGGAGATAAAACAATGCACGCGAGCAGTTCATTTATTCCCCGTTGCATCTGTAGTTTCCCATTAATATGATGCATCGCAAGGTGAGATACGTAGCATGCATGCATGCATTGCAGCGGGGTCGGGGGGGTGGTTGGGGGGAGCCAATGAAACACGAACAGGCCTTCTGATAAACATTGGCTCAGAGAACTGCAATGAGAGAATTATAAATGGCGTCATTCGGAAATGCACCTTGCGAAAATGCACAAGCGCACGATATAAGATTTGGTCGATTTATATATTGGTGCATCATCCCGCTCCCCTGCAATGCATAGCATCCCCCCCCCCCACGATCCGTATTACAGCCGGTGTTTCCTGAGCATCTCCATCCAGCCCAGCTCCGCTCAACAGCCAAGCTCTCCTTCAACCCTGACTCCCCCATTGTACCTCCTCGGGAATGTCCTGTTGACATTCGGGGATCGCCGCTCCTCCGGGACAGGCGGGTTCGAGTCCCGCGCCCAGCTCGTCCAGTCCCGGGTCCCGCTCCGGATCGCGGTTCATGCTGTCTCCGTTGAAGACGGGCGGTGGGGACTCGGCGCTGCTCAACGCCGCCATTTTAAACCACGAGAAACTGAGTGGAAAATAGAGGAAAGAAACAGAGAACGAGACAGGAGGGGGAGACAGATTCACCAAATGTAAACCCGTGGAGGGGTAAATGGGGATACTGGACGTCGACCAGTGCACTAATATTAAAGTGTATAAGTCACAATTTTGTTTCTGCCATGTCTTTCATTCTACTTGAATTATGCTATCTTATATATAGTTTATCTGGTTGATTAAAAAAAGTAAAACAGTCATCATTTAAAAACAGCTGTTTCATCTAGAACCCGATTTTAACCAAAAAGCTCTGCATATAAACTTTAATATTTATGTGTATTACCTATATAAAGACTAAACAGAGTGCATCTAACATGACTATCATTTGGCCAGATGTGTACAAAATATTAAGAAACATACTGTATCATATTTGATACACACATTTCTAAGACCTCTAAATATCATCATCAAATCTGGTAGTCCATACTTTTTTTTATAGGTATTTTAATATATTTTTTATATATTCTTACAAAGTAAACATAACTTTAGCAATAATTTCAAGATGAACATTTACTGAACAGAAGCAACTTAGGTTTGCTTGGTTGTCTATTTATAATTTTTTTAAAGGGAAACAAGTATTTTATTTGTCTCATATATTACTGGGAGATAGAGAGTGACAACTGATATTAATATGCATATTATGTAAGTAGTCTAGTTGAATTATCTTACTAGCTGTCAAAATTTTATATAAAGAATTACCATAAATAACAACTGGTTCCAATAAATTGCATGTTTTTGTTCAGTTTGGACCTCAGAATAAAATGTATGAGTTTTTTCTCTTTGAGTGTTAGCTCCATATATCATGGTTTATAAATGCATGATGCGTCAAATATAGAAAACTAAGCACTTATGCATATATTTTAACCTTTAGACAAAATATTAAATAAACTGACCCATTTCAAAAATTTGATTTTTCTGAATATAATTTTATATGTCAGGCTTTTCAGGGTTAAGAATAGGTACTTTGTCAAAATTTTACATAATTATCTAACCAAAAACATACTTGAAAATAATAATAATATATTATATATATATGAATGAATGTTATTGGCTGAAAAGTCAGCCAAGAGAGTGATTGATTAGGAAAATGGATAAAAGGATGTAAGTCATGACGACCTGCAAAAATGTACTTTGGAGGTCTGTACAGAATAAGAAGTATATTCAATTTCAATATTGCATGAACATTTTTTCGATTTTTATTACAATTCAAGTATTATTACAAAACTAATACTTAGTAATGAAGTACTGTTTTCTCACTGTTATTTGTGATGTATGTAGTCGTTCTCAAATCTTGTAGTTGTAGTATTTGTATTTTATTTATTTTTTTGCAGTATCATCTTTTTGTGTATGCCTACAGCCATCCATTGTGTATATAGTACTAATGTAAAGTGTCCTTGAGCTTTAGAAAGCCTCAATATAAATTTAACTCATTCACACGTTTGACAGATTAGACCAAAAAATAGGAACTCAATCTTATGAACAAGAATATTTTAGTGATTAAGGAACTAATGACACTCTTATGTCTGTGATTCTTGGAGAAAGATTTTTTTAAGGAAAAAAATTATATTATCATATTGAACATCATATTCCATATTTATCATATTCCTGCTAAATTTCCATTATGTGTTAATTACAATATGTGGTGAATTGATTTGTGGGCACAAATCTAACAATTGCATAGGAATTAATGTATGTATCTAGGTCTAGGAATAGTCTTTTCTTTCTTTATAACAGTCCATAATCTGCATACATATGGACTAAATGTAAATGTATTTTTATGCTGCTACGCAATGGCGTTTTAACGTGCATCTATGTGTAAAAAAAAGGGGGAATAAATCCCTTAATGCTTGTACACTAATGTTATTCTATTCTTTCAGTTTATTCTTAGAAAAAACAACCTAAAAGATGTTGGTGAGGTAATTTGATGATGTTCCAAGATGGAAAACTGGCAACACTCCATATAAGGCTAAATGAAGATGCAATTTTTACAAAAAGAAATCATATTTAATTTACACCACAAACAATGTTTCTGTTTAGGATCTTTTTTTCCCCCCTCACAATCATCTCTGCTAATATGATGTTGCCACTGTCATAAACAATGTCCTGTTGTCCATACAGATATTTAGCACAGTTTCTTCATCAGATTCCAGTGTTCGTTCATAAATAGCGGAAATGTGTTGGTCTACTTCTTCTTTGTGGCTCTCTTCCCTTCTCCCTTCTTAGGTTTTCCTTTCCCCCGTAGTTTCCTCAAGCGTCTCATTTCCTCCTTGAAGTCTTGGTGCTCATCCCTACCAGAATGCCAGAAAAAAAGTAATCAACAAAAACAGAAGAATTTAAAGATAAAATGTTCATAAGTGCACTATAATCTTGTGCCAGAGTCTACCTGAAAAGACCCAAATATCTGAGCTTCTGGGTCATTGAATAGTAAATCTTGTGTGGGGGGTACCAGTCATACACTTCTTTTCTCTGGGCCGGAGGGGGTTCTTTAAACAGATCTACTACTCTCATAGACTTGGTGTCTGTATGACGGGACACATCTCCAAATATTCGGGCGCTCAGACGGGCCATGCGCAGGGCATAGCTAGAAAGACCAGCCATCTTCACCTGACCGAATACACAGATAAATGCATTAGTTAAAAGACTCGTGCATGCATTAATGGACAAGATAGATAAACAGACAGACAGGTTTCATTCACTAGCTTTAAACAAGTGAGTGTATTTTATTAACGAGTCTGCAGTTGTTTTATAGATACCGGGCAGATAATTGATCCAAATGTTGTCTGCTTACCCTGTATTAAAATCCCGAACGAAGCAGGTGAGGTCCAAAAATATAGACTTTAATATAAAGGCATGTGGACATTAGGTACTGAACAACACAGACTATTCAGTAATAAGTTTGAATACCCGTGTATGGTTAGTTGACAGTTCAACCTTCATACGCTCAAACACACATTGTGGAATATGGAAGATGCGCATGCGCGGAACAGGTCAAGCGCTTCCTCTTATCCTACGCTCGCGCAGGTCCTTAAAACAGTAATATGTGACATGCTATTTAATATATAAGGCAACATTCATTTTATTCACTTATAATTTCCCCGGGTGAAATATTATAAAAACTAATGAGAAGACCTTTATGTAATAATTCGACTTATTGGTGCAACAGATTTCTTTGTTTATTTGTAAAAACTACACGGCTTAAAGGACCTGGCCATTGACGACACTTCATTACAAAATAAATGAGATTTCGTGTAGTTAGTCAGTGATTCGTGACTTAATCTTAACAGAGCTAAATTTTACATTTAATAGAGTCGAAATACCATTTTTAGCGTTTTTTTTTTGTAACCTCTTTACTGTGGAAAGGGTCTTTTACGTCACAGGAAGTCGTACGCCTGCGTAATCATTCCGTAAGCGAATATTTTACAAGATAAAGTTCTGTCTTGGTAACTGCTTTACACAATCACCACACGTTTATGATTATGTAATCATTTAATACTTTAAAATATATTTTCTTTATATTTATTTACATTTAACATGAAGGTATACACCGTTTCTTTATAGCTAACGTGTAAACAAGTTAATCTAGCCTACCTAAAACCATTATCATTATGTGAATGGGGTTATTATTATTTTATTCAAATGTATCTTAAATAATTTAAAATGAGTATTATTACACCAGCCAAGGGATGTGTGGCGTACACTATTTGCTGTGATATCTTAGTCCACTAGATGGCGATATAGCTATGCATTAAAGACGTTCAAAAAAAAGAAAGAAAGCACTGAAGCTGACATACATAGGCCCTATATAAATAAATTAATTGATGGACAGCTCTCTGGATTAGCATGACAATCACGTTTTTCTTTTCCTTCCAGAGGATGTATCTATTAACACAATTCTGGGGACAAAAAAGGAACAAGATAACACCTCAAATATAGCACAAGACAAATTGCCTTGTGTATCGGCTGCATTTTTTAGATTACATTGTTCAGTTTTCACTGTTAGCAAATAAGTTCCAAACAAACTTTGCCTCCCTTAAAATGTAATTAAAATTTAGCCGTCAAGCTGTCATTCATACTGTTCCAGAGACAATTGCAGTCCGACAGAATTCAATAAAGAAAATACATTTGAATTGGAATATGTAATAATAGTCATCCAACGCATAGCAATAATATGCAGTTTCAGACCCATTTTGCCAATTATGTTACATTCAATATCTGTCAATAGTAGCTATCGCCTAGAACGATAAAGATCCACTTAAATAGTTTTCCTCAGCTCTGTTCACTTCTAGATTAGAAGGATAATACCTGACATTATGTTCACTGAGACTTTTAAACGCTTTTCATATATATTTTGTAATGCAAATAATGTTCTCTTTAGTTCACTTTATTGCATTCTGTTTTAGTGAGAAAACAGGTAACACTTTACAAATAAGGTCCCATTAGTTAAAGCCAGGGTAGGCGATTTGTTCCAGAAACATTTTTGTTATGCTGGTTGAAAGTCTCTCCGCATCCTAATAGCAATCACTGTCGTCTGTGGAAGGCGTATGACCATAAAATGTTTGGCCAATCAGTGCATTCGGTCCGAATGCAATGATACAATGTCCTACCTGCCTGTCAACGTATGTGTTTTCATACCTCTGCGAAATAGACGTCAGTCACCGAGCCGGGCGAGCCCTTTTACAGTTCCTCCTGAACCAAAACAACAAGTTTATGCTGCGGTCATATACTGTCATTCGGAAGAGATGGAAACCTGTGACGTTATACTCGGAGCGGTTCGTGACTCGAATTTATGCGCTTCAATGGCAACGCTTAACGTTGAAAAAGAAGTCAGGTGGTACAGGTCAGTGCTCTTTAAGATGTTTATGTTCATTATTATTGCAATTTTGTGCTTTGAGACACGAATGCCATGTCTTGTGACGCTTTGCAAACTCAGCTGTGTGCGTTCATGTGTTTTGAAGGAGGCGTGGGTTTGGAGACGCTCTGAAGGGTGGGTGGGATCTCATACTTTCAAAGCTAGCTTGCTATTGCTACTCCAAAAATTGCCTACCCTACCTTTAACATTAGTGTAGTATGAAGATCTATAAACCTAAATGCAATATAATATACATAACTATGTTTTCAGTGGTGTATATACCTTACATAATGAACCGTTATGTTTTTATTACCTTAGAATGAGCCATTTCTACATTCTACATCTACATACACCGCAGGTCCCCTTACAGTGAAATCGCCATTTTGCACCGCCATGTTTCTACAGTAGCCCCAAACGGACAAACTGCTCTATAGAGCGCTAGCTACTCTGTATTGTCTCTGACGACGACATTTTTGTCCTGTGTCATCCACCGTAGCTTCTCAATGTGCTTCGAAAGTGAGGGGGGACCAGTGACTGGTGACCGGTTACAATTGGCAACCTCACCACTATGCGGCTAAAATTTACACAGTGCACCTTTAATGCATGAATCAACATTAACAATGACAAATACATTTGTTCAGTATTTATTGATGTTTGTTAACATGCAGTTTTTCATTGTTAGTTAATGTCCATTAACAGATACAACAATTGCTTTGAATAATTTATTAGTAGCCTATACACTGTAAAAAAAAATTGTTGGGTTAACTTAAAAAAGTAAGTTACCTGGTTGCCTTAATTTTGAGGTAATTGTATTAATTAGGAGTTAAAACAATGAATGATATTGGTTTAATAACTAGAAACTCACAATATTATGTTATCTGAACCACATTATTTAAGTTGATTTCACAAAAGATACAATTTTTTGATAAATCATGAAAATATTTTTTTTACAGTGTAAATGTTGAGATCAATGTTAGCCTAACTAAAATTAAGAAATGCTTTAGAACTTTTTTAATTGCTAGTTTTCTTTAATTAACGTAAGGGAGAACAAATTGAACCTATTGTGTTACCAAACATTTACACTCTAAAAAATGCTGGGTTAAAAACAACCCAAGTTGGGTTGAAAATGGACAAACCCAGCAATTGGGTTGTTTTAACCCAGTGAATGGGTTGTTTTAAACCAGGAATGGGTTGTTTTAACCCAGCAGTTGGGTTAAATGTTTGCTTAAAACAACCCAATCGCTGGGTTTGTCCATTTTCAACCCAATTTGGTTTGTTTTTAACCCAGCATTTTTTAGAGTGTACTAACCAAGACATTGCAACGTGAACAGTGTAAACATTTAGGCCTGTGCATACATTTAATAAATGGCCTAACCGTTGGTGTTCCATTATAACAGCTTCTTATGTATACACTCTAAAAAATGCTGGGTTAAAAATAACCCAAGTTGGGTTGAAAATGGACAAACCCAGCGATTGGGTTGTTTTAAGCAAACATTTAACCCAACTGCTGGGTTAAAACAACCCAATTGCTGGGTAAAAACAACCCAGTTGCTGGGTTAGTCCGTTTTCAACCCAACTTGGGTTATTTTTAATCCAGCATTTTTTAGAGTGTAGCCTCATATCAATCTCGTTCATATACATACACCTACACACAAAAATGTAAAGTAGCCTACACAAAAGACCCAACATTATCTGAACCTTGTGTGGGCAACCCAATAAAACAGAAAATGTGTACAAGGGCTTCACCGACTATGCTCACACAGATGCCACCACTCTCATTCATTATTCAGCAATATACCTGACTGCTGTTGGTTCTGGACAGTGCATAGTGGTTTCAAATAACAAACCTTTATGGAAGGCTTTTGGTCTGGTGTATCGTTTTATAGCTCTGAGAATGCAGAATGACAAAATGAAAGATTCTGCAACCTTTGATTATTTATTCATGAAAGACACTAGTTTACTTCAGTAGGCTATGTGTAAATCTAAGAGAGAATGCCAGCCAAGCAACCCCAGTTACAGTTCGACACGGAACCGAGAGCAGTAGTGCGACTCCTTTAAGAAGCCGCTTTAATAAACAATGAACATCTCATATTGACAGCATGACATCACCGCTGTTTTTCCCAGACAGAGGCAACATGCACGGAGGATGTTGGGACCATATTGTCCGAGGAGGAAGATGCACCATCTGCCAAATGTTCTAATATCGATAGACTCATTTAAACGTGAAGATTTTGAGACGCGGCGTCGTTGAACGGTTTTATATTTCCGGCGCACGGTATTTTTTAAACGCGTGTCGCTGTTGAATGGGATTATTTGGCAGTGCATATCCTGTATAGCGTATCATACAGTCACTGCAAACGCAAAATGGGCTGGAGATGCATTATTGGAGTGGAGTGAACCCGTTTGGTCAGTTTTAATTGGGGTGAGTGCATCAATTTAGCTACTTTATCAGTCAAAGGGGCCCGTGCATTGGATGATAAGAGCATAGTACTATATTCTTAAACATTCCTTTACAGGAATTATCTACTATTGTGATCATAATTAGCCTAGTATTTAAATAACACGTAGTTAATTGATTTAATGTCGAGTCATCTTAATGCATTTTCTCTTTAACAGCCAGCAATGTGATAAATGGTTTGTTCAATGCATCCTATGATCCTACATATTCCAGAGAGAATTATGAGAAAATAAATCTGAATGCGATGGTGTAGGCTATTTCTATGAAATAGATATGTAAACCGGAAAGCAAAAAAAAAAATCTATAGTCTGTCAGCGCCTAAATGGGAAGGGTTGGGAACCGAAACGCTGTTCTTATTCAGACCGGTTTGATTGAACCTATTTAATACCGAAACCGAACCGTTTCCATCCATTTCTGTTATTTTAACGACCCTTCAGCAATGAACTTAGAATTGACGTCGTTATTAGGCTATTCTTCGGAACTAAAATACTCTGACAGACAGTTTCCGCATTAATATTCGCTGAATTTACCGAATCTGCGCTCGACCAGCGCAGTCAGAGACACAGGAGCCGGTTATTTTTAGTGAATTAAAAACATTAAGTAGCATACCAAAAGCGTAGTAGCATACCAACTCCCGAACTAATGATTCTTTATGAGTTGAACTGAATTGAAAATACACAGCGTGATCATTCTAGTCCGATTCCCAAACGAAACGAGAACCGAGTCGGTTCTTTTTAAATGAATCAAAAGCACTTGGTGGTCATTGGTCAACTTCTTAAAGGCATTTTTATAGGTAGAGCAAGTTGCAATGCATATTGTCATTTGACCACTAACGTTATAGCACATTAACAAATCGAAACAAATATCTAAGAAAAAGACTAGGCTTTCTGTTTGCCTGTAGCCTAAGTGGGATGTAAATTTATAATGACGACAAAAAGCCTACTATCCTGGTTATATTTGTCATTTTTAGACGATTGCAATATAAAACAAATAACTTGTTGCTATGGTTACCGCGATTTCTCTAGCGTCGGCCACAGATGAAATCACAATGACAAACTTGTAATGTAACTTTTGTGGTAACTAAAACGTTTGCAAACACAACTGAAACGTATAGGCTACTTGAAATGGTTAAAAATCTTCCTCTGCCTTTTTTTAAAGGCTTGGTTCGCGTGAACGAGGACTGGACTTTAATCGTCTCGTCTGGTTTCATTCACTGGTATTGGATGGGAAGGGCTACGGATGAACGTTAAATAAGGCTTATATTTTCGGTCGGGCTTCAGCTCGAGGTCTACAATACAAACAAATTCCACTGCACCGACTGATATCAGTTCTCTCTCTGTCCGCGTGCCCGGCGGGATGCGGGTGCACGTCAAGGAGCTCTCCAAGCTGTTGTGGTGCTGACGCGGCTCTGAGCGAACGCGAGCATGGCTGCTGGGAAGTTGCTGCTCTACGCCGGTCTGTCTCTGTCCCTCTGCGCGCTCGGTATGCTGGCCGTGGCTATCTGCTCCGACCACTGGTACGAGACGGACGCCCGGAGGTACCGAGAGAGGTGCCGAAGTTTCTCCAGCCGCCGGAAGGACCCGGGCTTTATTTACATCCCCAACAACAGCCTCCCTCTGCGGGCGAGCCGCTCGCGCCTGGACCGCTGGGAGGAAAAGCTGCTGCTGGCGCGGAACAGACGGCAGCTGTTCGCCATGAGCGCCGCCGATGAGTGCAGCAGGCAGTATAACTCCACCAACATGGGGCTGTGGAGCAAATGCCATCGGCTTGGATTTGATCAAGATATCGAGGACCTCATTCGAAAAGGTAGGACAGTGGTGTTTTGTGACTATCAATGTGCAATGCAGACGTGATATCAATCTTATATTTCTATTAGAGTGTTTGCAAGGCAGTATTATACCGATATTCCTTAAAATTCTGGATAAGGTTTATTCTGAAACGCTAACCCAAAACTTAAGCAATCAATTCAGCCG
Source organism: Romanogobio albipinnatus (assembly GCA_023566225.1). Classification (NCBI taxonomy): domain Eukaryota; kingdom Metazoa; phylum Chordata; class Actinopteri; order Cypriniformes; family Gobionidae; genus Romanogobio; species Romanogobio albipinnatus. Next base: position 46,243,079 of record CM042245.1, on the reverse strand, counting down.
GAATAGCTTAAAAGACTATTTGAACTTACCGAGTTATCTATGTCCAATTTATAAACAGTATATCTAGATAAACCAATAGGTTGTTTCACCAATATTTTTAGCATATATTCACAATTTTAATAATTCAGCAATGGGGTCAACCGATAATGTATCTATCAATCAACATTTTACATACAGCCATTCAAACCTTAATACAACAACAATAATAATATTATAAATTATTATTATTAACAACAACTTAATCATGAACGCCTGAATTTGTTTTATTAATTAATTATCAGTTGACCCAACTTTATTATTGTTATTATTATGATTATATTGGTTAATATATGTATATTCTACTAAATTATTTAAAAAATAATTATTTTGCGTATTGTTATCGTTTACTGGATAACAAAAAACATTACAAAAAAATTGGCCATAAAAAAAAACAATATCAGCTGATCTCTCTTTTTTAAACAAATTTGAGACTAAAGTTTTATAATTTGCCATTGATGTACACCGAGTTAATCAAATATATTTGTGACCCTGGACCACAAAACCAGTCATAAGTCGCACGGGTATATTTGTGGCAATAGCCAACAAAACATTGTATGGGTCAAAATTATTGATTTTTCTTTTATGCCAAAAATCTAGGGCTGTCAAAAGATTAATCACGATTAATCACATCCAAAATAAAAGTTTGTGTTTACATATGTGTGTGAACTGTGTATAATTATTATTTATAAATAAAAACACACACAAGCATGTATATATTTAAGAAAAATTTATTATATTTATATATACAATATTTATATTTATATATAATATAAATTATATAAATGTATACAGTATACACATGCAAATATTTCTTAAATATATACATGAATATTTATATAAACATAATAATTATACAGAGTACACACAAATATATTATGTAAACACAAACTTTTATTTTGGATGTGATTAATTGTGATTCATCTTTTGACAGCCCTACAAAAATCATTAGGATATTGAGTAAAGATCATGTTCCATGAAGATATTTTGTAAATTTCCTTATGTAAATATATAAATAATGTATTATTAGTAATAATATGCATTGTTAAGGACTTCATTTCACTTAACTTCACCCTCAGATTCCAGATAGTTGTATCTCAGCCAAATGTCCTATCCTAACAAACCATATATCGGTGGAAGGATTTATTCAGCTTTCATATGATATACAAATCTCAAAAAAAATTTACCCTTATGACTGGTTTTGTGGTCCAGGGTCACATTTGAATATTCAGCATTCAAAATGCGATAGCTGTGATGGTGTCATTGTAATATTTGTATTCTGAATTGTGGTTGGTTTAGAAATTCTTGCATTTATTAAAAAAAATAAAGAAAAGACAGTTTGAACCTTTAGTAGTATTACTCTTTGCTACCCTGCAAGCACTTGGACTACTTTCAGGAACAGCATATCTAGTGCATATCTCTTTGCAGTGCAAGATTTACTAAAACACTGAAACGTTGTCATCCATATACACAAATTGATGTCAGCTTTCTTAATTTGGAGGCCCACATCATAGACAAAACTGCCCCATTCATGTGCACAGACACGAATAATGTGCAACAAACAGAGATGGTGAAAAAAAATGGAGAGTTCACCACTCATGAATTAGCTGATGAGTCCTTTGCACATGAAGGTGCAAAGCCCAATGGCTAGTCTCACATTCTGGGACTTATTATCTCCCACCAAACTAAGTTAATTTACTCCTCAATGGTTAGAGGCATAATGAATATATTAATAGCTACACACACACACACACACACACACACACAAGGATGTCTATAAATATATCCCGAGCCTCAAACTATGTCAGCCCAAACACCGTAGGCTGTGCTTCAGTCAAGTTACACCAAAACAACAGGCCCAGAGTTGCTGAGACTCGCGTACTCTCCGGTTACACGCTAACCTCTTGTCTGCAAATGAGCGCATGTTCTGGGAAAGTAACAGCACAAAATGCCCTCTACAATAAAACAAGCTCAATTCTGCTTATTTGAGTCGTGTCACCACCGCTGGTACCTGTGCCTAATGTGTGTGTGTGTGTGTGCGATTACGTAAGAGGGATTTTGTGGTGAAGAGGTGCCCCTGTAGTGCTGTGTGTTATGGCTGTGTGCAGCACCAGCCGATTGTGTATTGCACCATCAGCAAAAGCTCATTTAACTCTCACATACTGCGTGTTGATTCGGGGTGGGGGTTGCATTGATAGAATAATGCAGTGTTATTCTACACCATCTCTGCCATTCACCTTGGGCGATGGGTGATGATGCAAGTAGCAGTTTGCCTGTGTGTCTGAGATATAATGAGGAGTGAAGAACAATTTGTCATTAGCTGACGGCTGTTTTTTTTTGTTTTTGTTTTTTCGTTGAAAACATGTATTGCACAGATAAAGCACAGCTGTTTCTTTATCTGTGCATGCTTTGTTTGGTAAATATTAGTTAATAGCCACGCGTCTTTATAAATAAATGTGAATGCTACCGTTACGTTTAGTTTTTTATGATTATTCATATCATTATCTAGGTTGCAAGCACATCGTTTTATGAAATGTGCTGACTGTGCTCATAATGGCATTGCCCATCTCTCAGAGGAAGCTTATTCTCTGTCTCTACCCAGGATCCTCTCTTGGGAGAGAGAAGGAGGAATAGAATGATGTATGAGAGAGAAAAACAGTAGTGCACAGATAAGGGATCAGAACCTAAAGGCTTAAAAGAGGGGAACAGTCATTCATTGGGAATGAAAAATGCTCCATTTAATCTTGCTATTGAATGTTTTTTGTGGGAATTTAAATTGAATTATTTTTTGACAGACTCCAGCTTAATTATTAGCAAAGATAACAAAAAGTAAGCCATTCGAAGGATGATTCCTGTTGATTTGTTTAAAAAAGGCTGATTGATGAACACATCAACAATAACAAAGACAAGATGAAAAATGCACATCTAGATTTTAATTATACTGTTTCTGAAAATATGACAAGAAAAAAAATTGTGCTGTCAAATTTATTAATCGTGATTAATCGCACCCAAAACTGTATATAACTGTATATGTGTACTGTATATAATTATGTATAAATACACACACACACACACACACACACACACACACACACACACACACATGTATATATTTAAGAAAAATTTGTTATATTTATATTTATGTATAATATAAATTATATAAATATATATACATGCATATATTTCTTAAATATATACATGGATGTGTGTGTGTATGTGTGTGTGTGTGTATTTATATATATATATATATATATATATATATATATATATATATATATATATATATATATATATATATATATATATATATATATACACACACATAAACATATATATAAAATTATATTAATATAAAATATAAGTCACATTGTGAATCTTATAACAATGCACTAAAATACAATGAAAAACTGTTTTCATATGTCGTTGGTGAAATGCATATACAAAATATTTTGTATCATTTTGCACTTTCTTGTCAACTAAAATACAATTTTTGGCAACTGAAATGACTTTTAGTCAGTATAAAACTTTTATTAAATTTGTTTTAATTAATATACAAAATGTTTGAATATTTCGTATGTACTAAAATGTCATTTTTTTGTTGAAAAATTCTTAAATTACTATAGCATTCTTATTCTCACAATAGCAGTTGTTTGCAGTTGATTTGTGTAGAAATTACAGTTAACTTTTAAGAATTTATTAGCACCATGCTAGTATGTTACTTTTTATCACCGGTATTATTGAACATTTCACATTGTAGCAACATATTGCAGCACAGAGGAAATTATTTATGTTAGTAGTTTGTAGAAAGACAAACCTGCGCAATGGAAAGGATGACCAGAAATAGGAAATGATGCGAAAGATGGCGGCATCTGGATTTTGTGGAAAATTGAGAAAGGCTGTCTGAGTGAGAGTGTGAGAGGAGAGTGAGATCATGCAGAAACAGCCAACCCATCTCATTGTCCACCATCTGTCCTTGCTTCCCAGAGGGACACCCATCAGGGATGATGAAGACATTTTAGACCTAGAACACAATCACAACGACAGGAGAGCAAGATCCAACCTCCCACCATTAATACAGGCGGTAGGGAGAGGAAGAGAGAGAGTAGAGATGGGAGAAACCACAACACATATGCAGTTAGAAGCAAAAACGTATTACGGACAGGGCCAGTGTGTCTTTTAGATCTCAAATGAGACTTTATTTTGCGCATTTGGACATTAAATCTCACCTGTAAGAAGGGCCCTCCAAATCCATTCTTGGTTAGGCTAGAGCGAAGACAAGGATTGTATTATACGCAAGTTCTCAAAGGATCTGGCTTCCTTGTTTTCAGTGTTTAAATTGGATGCCATGGGAGGAAGACGCCACACCTTCACGGTTTAAACAGTAAGCCGCACTGGGACACGGGCGCTGACACTAATCAAATATACAGGTGTTGGTGTGGGATGCTGGGTACATCTCCTGGGAACAAGGAATACACTGTGCAATGGAGTTTTTATTGCTTTGAATTTCCTCTTACAATGATTTTATTCCAATGCATATTATATAACAGGAATTGGGTGTGACTTTCAATAAAGTGTAGAGAAAAGGGAAAAGTGTTCAGTAATTTTAAGGCCAGGAGGCATTCAAGATATTTGGAGGAGCTACGCTGAAATAAATGAGGTATCCAATAACCTCCCTTTTCATTTTCTGTTACGGCTTTCATTTCCAACAAATATCCGTATAGTAAAATACGACTTGACAGAGTGCCTGGACTCAGCCCACGACCAGCAGATTATGATTTGGCCTCAAAGTGTGTAAAGCACCCTCATTAGTGAGGGGAGAATATTTCTCGCTTAGTTCGAATAAGACGTACAATTGCATTTAAGATATGACAGACTTGAAATTAGCACCCTGCTTGATAACAGCTTGAGTTATATCACTTTTCCCCTCCTATTTGAAATTATGCTAATGTGATCATGGCTACTACATCGGCAGATATCGACATTTTCATCACACCATGAAAGCTCTCCGACCGGGGAGATGTCTCATGGTTCTTCAATGATTTAGCATGTGATTTGAGTGTGAGTGTGTGCACTAATCAGAGACATTTTGAGGTCGGGGGGTTATCACTGGGTTTCTGCTAAAGGACTAGCCTAAATTTGCTTTAAAAATGCTCCTTTTTCTATTCAAGGCTATTTTTTAACATCCCAAAATGCAACATTCAGGGTTATGCAACATGAAATACACATCTATTGATTGATATATGTTATGATGACAACAAAATTATGAATTTGTTGAAAAAACATCAGAAAAATTTGAATATTAAGAATTACTTGATGGACGTCAGTGCATCGAGAAAATAATTTAAGGGTTTACACTAGCCTGGATGCCAGCCGAACTTAGCCCCACCCACAACATTTGAGGTTGTGAAGTTCGGTCTGAACCAGAGCTGTTCGGACCAATCAAATTGTCAGGGCGGGCTTTATACGATGATGGACAGATGATCAACAGTTAACGTAATCATTCACGTCACCAAAGAGCGCTTGGGTTGAATTTGTTCTAATCCTAAACGGAGAACTTGTTCGTATATGCATTCACTATTTCTCTTAAAAATGATGATTGTGTTGGTTAGTGCTCCGTGTATCCTTAAATTCTTTTTTACAACACCGGCAAAGATAATTTACGTTTACACTCATCTTCCTATTCTACTTCTTCCAGCGTGTGTGCAGTTGAGTTCTGTTGACAACTATGTGTCGCTCCGTTGTTTTGATTGGTTGTAGGTCTATCCAATTGAGTGCAGAGGCATTTTCTTTCCTGGTTAGGTTGAAACACGCCTCATAATCACAGCCCAATGGAGCAGTATCAGACTCATATTCTGACTAGAATTGAGTATGACGATGTCAGGCTACGTTTACATGACAATGATGTGCTAAAACGGAAAGGTTTTGCATTTTTAAGAAGTTTTGCGTACAGACGTAAAATGCCATGCCACTAACTGACTATGCTACTTTGTAAAGGAAAACGACACACCTATAGACTGAACACGTAATATGCGTGTTTTTACACAGAGACAATAACTTGTTGTTTTTAAAAACTTGCACTTTTAAACCCATTTTCAGAAGTTTGCATCTTCAGTCCTCCAAAAAAAGTGTTGTTGTGTAAATGAGTACGAATACAAACTTCTGTTTTTAGTTGAAAACGGTGTCATGTAAATGCCCCTAAGTTATTTTTTTTAAATGTTTTTATTACTTAATGTTTTTTTATTAGGTTAATTTTCAAAAATAACTAAGTAAGCCATTTGAAAGATACTTTAATTTTGTTTAAAGTATGATTAGTGCACTCCATGCAAAAAGTCTCTAGCTGTGTCTCATTTCGAAGGCTGTGTCCTCTGGAGGTCAAATTTGTTGACCGCATACGTTGTCAAATATGAATAATTTCATAAAAATAACCATTATAAAATAGTTTTTTTTAACTTTTGAATGTATCTAAACATTAAGGGCCCTATCATATATCCGGTGCAATGCGACGCCAGGCGCGACACAATTGTTTTTAGATAGTTTCAGCCCGACACAGTTATCATTTTCATGTCCAGCGCCACATTGTTTAAATAGCAAATGCACTCGCGCCCATTTGTTCGCCCATGGACGTGCTGGTCTGAAAATGAGGTGTGTTCAGGCGCATTGTTGGTGCGTTGCTATTTTGAGAAACTGAAAATGACTGTGCCATTGCCCAACAAAAAACCTGGTCTAAAGTTTTGTGTTATTTAAAGGGCGCATTAGTAGCATGCACCTATAGGCGTGTGCACAGCACGCGTACACTCTGCTTATTACACACATATGCAGCAGCACACAAACATGCCAAATATAAAACATAAAAAATAAAAGGATTCTTCTCTGGAGAAGCGTTCAGTCTTTCTGCTTGCAAATTCCGCCATATAAATAGCGAATCCGCCATGGTGCAAGTGCAACTGGCTTTTAAAGGGAATGAGAGATGAGACTCTGATTGGTTTATTGCACATTACACCCAAAACACACCCATGACTCATTAAGAGACAAGAGACAAGGGACAACCCTTTTGAACCATGCGCCTGGCACACCGACCGTTTTTTTTCCATTGTTAAACTAGCAAAAGTGGATTCGGACACTCCCTAATCGCTCCTATCATTAAAACAGGGCCACATCACATGGTTTGAAACCATTTAAGATGCCAATAAAGTCAGCATGAAATAAAAATGTACCCTTTTTTAGTCTAATTATCCACATTCCTTATTATGCAATTCATCGGAGCACATTATTCAACATAAAAAATGTTTGTCTTTCACCAAAACTTCTGAAATGACTTTCCTCTTCAGGTGATGTCACCAAGTCCTTTTGTTTTTATTTTGAAACCCTCTATCCTCCAAACATACGTCAATATTCTGCTTTATAATAACTACTCAATCCTCATTTTCTGATTAAAAAAACTACAAATTCACCCGATAATGTCACCTTATGGAAGTAAAAAGATTTGCGAATGTCATTTTAGGCTGACTTTAAAACAATTCCTCGATAAATCTGTAATTTCACAACCGTGCCTGGAAATCACTCTGGAAATAAGCCACCAGAATACTTCTTCCTAATTAAAACGTATAATTATTTTCCTGTCACATTGCTGTAGGGCTGTTATAATTTGTCCCTGAATGCTAGAAAGCACAAGCCCTGCTGCTAATATACAGCTGACAGCAGTCTGTGTTTCCACGGGACTGATAAATGTGGCCGTTTCATGTGGCGCCACACCGCAGAATTGATATCGGCGAATGTTGCGCGACCTCAAGTCATTGTGAGCCCTGTTGTTTGTCTTTCTGTTTTCCCTGATGAAGCCTGGCACAGGTCTCCTTTTCACAATCAGCCCTGCGAGGTGAACAAAGCGGAGGCGGGGGGTTGCCGCGCAGGGAAGTGGAGGAGGATGGTTGGAGGCAGTTGAGACGCTGAAGAAATACCAGTAGTAAGGCTACACCTGAAAGACAGAGAACAGATGTGAGAATTGCAGTGGAACTGTTGGTAAAACGTCCAGTCAGATGAATGCGACTGCTTTGTGCAATTACAAGCAGAAGTGGAGGGATAAAGAATAGACGGCGAGGGCTGTTAGTCAAGAGGAAATGACACTCTGTCTTCCCTCGCCCCTCCCCCCTCGTTTCGATTCGTCTCCCTCCTTCTTGCAGCCCAATTTATATTCTGGCACGGAGATTAGTCTCCTGAAAATGGAGTGCTGATGATTTCACCACCAAAGGATTGTACACTGCAGTGAACTGAAGGATGGAAAGAGGTAAAAGAAAGACCAAAAAGATGCGTTTTACTTCCTCCTCATTCACGTCCACCACCGTATTTGGAGTTTCCTTTTACAGAAATCATCAAGAGCGTTGCTATTTCACCCCCGAATCATGGCAACTCTGTGGTGTTTAGTTGCTAGTCTTGGATTTGCTGTCTGTGGGAAATGTTCTTTTGGAGCAGATCAATCATAGGGAATCTTTGTAAGCTGAGCCATAAGACAAGTAATGCATTTGAAATGGTGAGACAGACATTGATCCATTCAGTTGCTCATTAGTTTGTCATTGAATTTGGGAGAGTGTGATAAACACCGGATGATCTTCACTCAATATGAGAGGGTCAATGCCAAAGTGAAGAGCCTTGGTGCTGTTTAAAACTTGAAAAAGTCTAGGCCAATCTCATGCATTTAGACGTATAATATGAAAATTAAAATGCAAATAATACTTTTTGCCTATTAGGCGATTCAAAGTGAATGAAACCATACCGGGGCAATGCAAAATAGGTCATTTGAATATGATCAACAAAGCTGGTAACCGATGTTGATTTCAAATCACCAAAACAAACACGTCCCTATTTTGATAGCTCTGCCCCACACATGTGTAACCCAGGCAATGTGTGTTACTATGGTAGTCCAGGTCCTATTTGGCGATTAAAAATGAATGAAACCCTATTTTTTGCAATGCAAAATAGGCCATTTGAATATGATTAACAAAGCTGTGGTAACCTACCCCCTAACTTACCTAGAAGATGAGTTGTCAAGAGACCATTTTAGTTGTTGAATACTATTTGTATCATTCTATCATTTATCATTAAAACCACAGCAAAAACGTCTCGGTTACGTATGTAACCCTCGTTCCCTGAAGGAGGGAATGGAGACGCCACGTCGGAGTACTGACGAATAGGAATCTCGCTCGCGAGAGCCAATCTACTTCGAGTGAAACTAAACGAGCCAATGCACATTGGCATGCAATGATTGCACCAGGTGTTCATGTCACGCAGCGCGGGCACATGTGCTTGCATCAAATCAGCCTTTTGCTGAGGAGCTGAGTAGGTAGCCGGCACCCCAGCAGGGTACAGAGGACATGGCGACGGGACGTGGCGTCTCTGTTCCCTCCTTCAGGGAACGAGGGTTACATACGTAACCGAGATGTTCCCATTCAGTCAGTCACTCTCGACGCCACGTCGGAGTACTGACGAATAGGAATCCCTACCAAAGCGCCATTGCCTCTGCCCCCTTCCAGTGCCCGGGAAGACCATCACTGCTGTTCCGCATGACCCGCTCAGTGATTATTGGATAACACTAAGAAAGCGTGCCCTACTGAAGGGGAACGCTGCGGAGCCCACATCGTACCCCGAAGGAGTTATGTAGGAGTACAGGCTGAGCCGTAGCCCGCGACAGAGAGAGGGGGCTCAATCCCATTGATGGGAAGGCTCTCCCAAGGGAAAGACACAGGCTTTCTGCCATGGGTCTGACCATGGGCTGAATGATTGGCGGCAGGCCGGTGTGATGCTCACCCGGTGAGTGCCGCGTTGTCACGCCCATCTCGGGACTCGGCCGTGTAGCCAATGCTGAAGCGTCTCATATGAAGCAGGCCGAGCGGAGTTACTGCCGCAGCGGCTGCCATATGCCCCAGGAGCCTCTGAAAATGTTTCAGTGGAACCGCCGTCCTGCCCTGAAATGTGTTCAGGCAGTTCAGCATCGACTGGACGCGCTCCTCTATGAGGCGCGCAGTCCGTTCGACTGAATCCAACTCCATACCGAGGAAAAGAGATCCTCTGCACGGGGGCGAGTTTGCTCTTCTCCCAGTTGACCCGAAGACCCAACTGGCTGTGGTGTCTGAGCACCAGGTCCCTGTGTCTGCACAACTGATCCCTGGACTGTGCTAGAATGAGCCAGTCGTCGAGATAGTTGAGGATGCGAACGCCCTGTCCTCTCATGGGCACAAGGGCCCCCTCCGTGACCTTCGTGAAGACACGGGGGGACAGGGTCAGCCCGAAGGAATCGCATAGCCGAGCCTGACGGTCCGAATGAGCCAACGAGACGGACTGCGGAGCTCTAGCCACCGCGCAAGCGGGACCATAGGGACCACTGGCGTACCCACCATGGGGCAGCGAGGTGAAATGCAGGTACCAGGCTGGGGCGGCTGTCTCGGGCAGGAGGGACGTAAGGAGGACGTCCACTGCTGCCTGCTGGCGAGGGGGGTGGATGAGTGTGGTCCAGCGTTTGACCGGCCATCACTCTCCGCGCCCCCTTGGGACCGAGAGACGGAGGAAATTGCTCTTCTATTGAAAATTTGGGTACCGCTGGTGCTGGGACCAGCGGCGGAACAGAAATAAAATGGAACACAAGATTCTCCACTCGGCCCTCCTCCGGGGGATGGAGCGGTGCGGTCACCGTCTCCAGAAGAGCAATCCTCCCCATCTCCGGGTCGCCCGTCTCAGGGCCGCTTGCCCTTACCCTTGCCACCCCTCTTCTTGGCAGGGGCCTGGATGGGCGAGGCGGCCTGCTTGCGTCCGGCTCCACGGCGTCGCTTGGGTGGAGGCTGCTGCTGCGAAGCGGGAGCGGGAGCGGAGGCAGACGCAGGCGGCCGCTCTCGGCGATGAGCAGGTTGAGGCGCTGCCGGCGGCAGGGTGGAGACAGCAGCTGACCGCCGAGGCAGGATGTGACTGATCGCCTCAGTCTGCTTCTGTGCGGCCATGCACTGTTGGGCGAAGTTCTGGACCCCGTCGCAGAAGAGGCCGGTCTGGGACATGGGGGAATTAAGGAACCTGATCTTGTCGGTTTCCCGCATGTCAGCCAGACACAGCCAGAGATGGCACTCCTGGACCACCATAGTGGACATCGCACGACCCACTGCCCGCGCCGTAACCTTCGTCGCACGAAGCGTGAGGTCCGTTGCGGTTCTCAGTTCTTGGAGAACTGCGAGATCGTGACCACCCTCGTGCAAGGTCTTCAGTGCCTGGGCCTGATGGACCTGCAACAACGCCATAGCGTGTAAGGCGCAGCCTGCCTCTCCACAAGCCTGGTAGGCCTTCCCGATCAGATCGGAAGAGTACCTACAAGCCCGGGAGGGGAGACACAGGTTCCCCCTGGAAGTGGAGTTAGGGCACAGTTGCATAGCAACGGCCCGTTCCACGGGAGGAACCTGCGTGTATACCTTTGCAGGTCTGCCATCGAGGGTGGTGAGGGAGGAGGATCCACTAGGCCGGTTTCGGGCAGTAAAAGGTGCCGTCCACGATCTAGTGAGCTCCTCGTGCACCTCCGGGAAAAAAGGGACCGGGGTGGGGCGCTGAGAACCAGCACGGGCCACCCCGAGATACCAATCATCCAGCCTTGAGGGTTCGGGACACGGTGGAGGGTTCCACACAAGCCGACTCTCTCGGCGGCCCGGGAAAGCATGGCCATCATTTCCGGATCGGTATCGGGCACAGCGAATCTTCCTGAAGGAGCCCCCTGCGCCGACGCGTCATCTCCAGAGAATTCTGACCCTCCCTCCGATGCAGCGATGGACATCTGATCATCAGGGGGAGCCCCGATGGTGGATACGGTTGGTGCACATCTCGTGGATGGCCCAGCACGTTCCAACGGAAGCTCTACTGGCTGCAGAGTGCGAGAGGAGTGAGGGTTCCCCGGGGGTTGGTTCCCTGGGGGAAGCACGCTCACCGTCACCCTCAAATCACCCGTGCTACTGCCTGAAGTAACCCTTTGTGGGGGGTTAGATCGAGGCAGAGGCACGAGGACTCCACCCCTTGCGAGATGGAGTCTAGACCGCAACTCTGAGATGGTCATGTTTCCGCAGTGAGAACATGAGTCATCCACCAGCCCTGACTCAGCGTGCTGAACGCCCAAACACGAGATTCAGCGCTGGTGACCATCCCTCGATGACAGGCAACCACCACACCCAGAAACACACAGAAAGAATGTCATCTTGAAAAAGATGCAAGCTCTTTCTGTGTTGCTCTTTTAGAGGATCGCTCTCCTTGGTGCTGAAGCACGCAGGGGGAAGGGTCGCGGCGACACAGTCAGGGAAATAGTGCAGCCTGACGTGCGCGCCCTCTCTCACCAGACGCTCTCTACCAGCCATAAGAACGGCTTTTTAGCGCTCTCCACCAGGCGCACCGAACCAGCTGTGAGAACAGCCCTTGTGTTTGCTCTCACGAGCAAAAAAGAGAGATGATCGTAAGACCACACGACCCGCTGCTGTGCTGTCACACCAACACAGACTGAAGAACGCTTCCAAAAGGGCAGGCTTCCAGTCAGGACTGCGAAGTAGGTGAGTGATGTCTAGCATAACCAGATACCACTCGGCTCCGAAGCAAAAGGCTGATTTGATGCAAGCACCTGTGTCTCATTTATACCCGTGCTGCGTGTCATGAACACCTGGTGCAATTATTGCATGCCAATGTGCATTGGCTCGTTTAGTTTCACTCGAAGTAGATTGGCTCTCGCGAGCGAGATTCCTATTCGACGGTACTCCGACGTGGCGTCGAGAGTGACCAACTGAATGGGAACTAATATGCTATGGAATGTACCCTCTATTTCTCTTTTTAAAAAGTAAAAATTAAAGCAAATGTTGCCTTCGAGTATTATTGCTTCAAGTGTTTCAAGTAATAACTCAAGTAACCAGTGAGTAATAAAAAAAAAAATTAGAGGAGTGATACCAGCCCCCCTTAATATATTAATTTGATAATAAAATTAAAGACATAATAGACATCTACAGGTACTACAGATGCTGTAGGAAAAATGTTAGCATCGACTTGATATTGAAGTACTGTTAACATCGCTACCAAACGACAGCAAACACTAGTACGGTTACACTAATAAGTCAGTAAAAGCTTAATTGTGTATTATTTTCTAACTTAATATGCAGAGACAACTATAATTAATCTCTAATCTCTATGTGCACACAATTTATCATCATCTTCATTTTCTTAAGTATTTTATTTACCAGTAAAAATGTCCCTCAAAACATCATTAAAACAAGACAAATTCGCTTGAGAAGCAAAACTCTTTAAAATAATAGGATTATTAAAAAGATTTGTTGTTTGTTTTCACAAAATCTTGATTGAATCTTGATTGATATTTCATACCACACTGGCAAAGTATTTTAAGCACAAACTTCAGTAAATCTTGTCGAATTTATGCTAAAACAATATAAAACCATAACAGCCGCATATAAACTGCAAACAAACAAAACACTAATTCTCTAAATTTACATATTAATGTGCATTTAAATAAGGTTTTAATATCTTTTGCAGTTCTCCAGTAATTCTCCATTTAATGTATCTTGTTTTACAGACGTGCAGATAAAATACCAATTAAGAAGTTTTTTTTTGCCCTGCTCAGTCTTTACTTCCTGTTATTGGCTATGAGTCTAAATAGGGTTGATTGAGCGAAAGCTGGAATCCAGACCTGATCTCTGATGTATAAGCTCTCCCTCCTCCTGGTGGACGCCCTTCCTCTTTCTCACCCTTTCTTCCTCACATCCTCTCGTTTGATCAATGGTTCATCAGAAGGGCTGGACTTCAGTTGGGTTCAGCTCATGGTGCAATGACACCAATCAGCGATCCATTCAGGCCCGAGAAAGACAAGACGCTTGTTAAAAGCACTGTGGGAGAGAGCAGGCCGATTCTAATGAGAACCACGTCCACCGCAGCTGCCGGGTTGAATGAGAGCTTTCAGAAAGCCAACAAAGCAAGAATTATGGCACACGGAGGAACCGCACAGCTGCTCTGCCTCTTGGGCCGAGCGTGTGAAGGGCGTGCGAGGTGTCTCAGCTCGCCCCGTGGACCACGTGAGCCATGTTAAGGTGTTTTACACTGTGAGTGACGGATGGAGGCAGTTTGTTTTTCTTTCCTCACTGAGGCCGACAGATAAGGCACAAGCAGAAGGTTGAGTGACGTCATCTGTCAAGATGTGTGGAATAATTATCTTGCTTCTGTTGTCGTGGCAACGTGAAGACACCTGACAAATGCTATTCTGCTCTCTGATGCAAGCGTTTGCGTTTTTTTCTTTCTTTCTAATTGCTTTGGTATTTGCAGAATGGGCCTGGAGAGACAGGAAAAGATGTGTGTGAGTGTGTGTTTACTTTTCCCTATGAAAGGCCAAACATCTACCTGAATGCATGAGTTTGATTGTTGCACTATCAGTGCATACCGCCATACCGCCAACTACTGTCAAATGTTTTTTTTTTTAAGATGATACACATCGCCTACTATGTTTTTACTGTGTGGGTGAATCTTATGAAACCTGTCAAGAACATGTCTGGGTCATGTTTCACCTCAAAATCACAAGACACTAGAAATAATTTTTTGCTTAAAAGAAAATGAAGCCTATTTTAAGCCAAGTATGATTTGTTTGTGTATCGTGCCATTATTCTTTATGACATATATATATAAATATACACTCACCTAAAGGATTATTAGGAACACCTGTTCAATTTCTCATTAATGCAATTATCTAATCAACCAATCAAATGGCAGTTGCTTCAATGCATTTAGGGGTGTGGTCCTGGTCAAGAAAATCTCCTGAACTCCAAACTGAATGTCAGAATGGGAAAGAAAGGTGATTTAAGCAATTTTGAACGTGGCATGGTTGTTGGTGCCAGACGGGCCGGTCTTACTATTTCACAATCTGCTCAGTTACTTTGATTTTCACGCACAACCATTTCTAGGGTTTACAAAGAATGGTGGGAAAAGGGAAAAACATCCAGTATGCGGCAGTCCTGTGGGCTAAAATGCCTTGTTGATGCTAGAGGTCAGAGGAGAATGGGCCGACTGATTCAAGCTGATACAAGAGCAACTTTGACTGAAATAACCACTTGTTACAACCGAGGTATGCAGAAAAGTATTTGTGAAGCCACAACATGCACAAACTTGAGGCGGATGGGCTACAACAGCAGAAGACCCCACCGGGTACCACTCATCTCCACTACAAATAGGAAAAAGAGGCTACAATTTGCACAAGCTCACCAAAATTGGACAGTTGAAGACTGGAAAAATGTTGCCTGGTCTCGATTTCTGTTGAGACATTCAGATGGTAGAGTCAGAATTTGGCGTAAACAGAATAAGAACATGGATCTATCATGGCTTGTTACCACTGTGCAGGCTGGTGGTGGTGGTGTAATGGTGTGGGGGATGTTTTCTTGGCACACTTTAGGCCCCTTAGTGCCAATTGGGCATCGTTTAAATGCCACGGCCTACCTGAGCATTGTTTCTGACTATGTCCATCCGTTTATGACCACCATGTACCCATCATCTGATGGCTACTTCCAGCAGGACAATGCACCATGTCACAAAGCTCGAATCATTTCAAATTGGTTTCTTGAACATGACAATGAGTTCACTGTACTAAAATGGCCCCCACAGTCACTAGATCTCAACCCAATAGAGCATCTTTGGGATGTGGTGGAATGGGAGCTTCGTGCCCTGGAGGTGCATCCCACAAATCCCCATCAACTGCAAGATGCTATCCTATCAATATGGGTCAACATTTCTAAAGAATGCTTTCAGCACCTTGTTGAATCAATGCCACGTAGAATTAAGGCAGTTCTGAAGGCGAAAGGGGGTCAAACACAGTATTAGTATGGTGTTCCTAATAATCCTTTAGGTGAGTGTATATATATATGTATGTACAAATAGTATGTATATTCACACACAATTGCATAAATAACATACTATATTTGTTTTGTTGGGGGTTAGTTCACCCAAAAATTTAAATAATGTAATTTATTACTCACCCTTATGCCGTTCCACACCCGTAAGACCTCCGTTCATCTTCGGAACTCAAATGAAGATTTTTTTGTTGAAATCTGATGACCTCTCTCAAGATCCATTAACGTATTAAAAACATATTTAAAGCTACACTGTGTGATATTTTCCCCCATCTAGCGTTGAAAAGGTATATGACCATCCAGTAAATATTAGTTTCTGTTCCTTCCAATTCCGATTTCGTTTTAATTCCTACGGTGGCCGATTTAGTCCAAAATTAACATGGCTTCCAGTTCAATCCAGCAATCCCCCTCTTCACATTCGACACGGTGCCATCGAGTGTTAAAACGCGAAAGGCGAAGCTTGAATTTACGGGTATGTCCCTCTTTGGCTAATGTACTTTCAAGATGGAGGGGCAACATGGCGACCCCCATTCGAACCCCTTACCGGTATGTATTTTCAATGGCATATTATAAACTTACGAGAATACTTTATTACTTGAAAGAAGTAAATATACATTAATGAGCACATATATTTTTGAAAGAACTAAGCGTTTTTAGCTAAAAATAAACTAAAAAAGTTACACAGTGTAGCTTTAAATCAGTTAGTGTGAGTACAGTGGTTCAATATTAATATTATAAAGCGACGAGAATATTTTTGGTGCGCCAAAAAAACCCGAAATAAGGACTTATATAGTTATGGCCGATTTCAAAACACTGCTTCATGAAGCTTCGGAGCGCCAAAGTCACGTGATTTCAGCAGTTTGAACATGCTGATTCATAACGTTCCGAATCTTCATGAAGCAGTGTTTTGAAATCGGCCATCACTATATAAGCCATTGTTTAGGTTTTTTTTGGCGTCCCAAAAAAATTGTCGTCACTTTATAATATTAAACCACTGTACTCACATGAACTGATTTAAATAGTTTTTAGTACATTAATGGATCTTGAGAGAGGAAATGTCATTGCTGGCTATGCAGGCCTGAGGCATGAAGGTGAGTTATAAATTACATTATTTTCATTTTTGGGTGAACTAACCCTTTAATGCTTGTTTAAAAGGTGGGGTAAGTGCTTTCTGGTAACCGATGTTGATCTCAAATCACCAAAACAAACACAAACCTATTTTGATAGCTCCGCCCCACACATACGTAACCCAGGCAACGACTATGGCGGAATCAGCTGTGCCAGCCGGCAGAGGGTATGTTGCCATCAATGAGTGAAAGCAATGTGTGTTGCTATTGTAATCCAGGTTGAATGTTCAGTGAAAAAGTCATCCCTTACATCCCAAAAACACAAACACAGTTCTCATGAATATAATACAATTATGACAAGATTAGAGGGTTATATCGATCACGAAAAGAGAAAACAAAGACAACAAACATATATTAGGAGTATATTATATTACTTTTCGGACACACTTTAGTAGCTGACGCTTGAAACAGACAGTCCAGGTGTTAAGGAGATTTAACCAATCAGCAGCAAACTTATGGTGGCGAGCTAGAAACTTCCCGAACAGTCAGCAAGCGGAGTTAAGAGAAGAACGCACATCACATCTTCCTGTATCTAACCTTCAAAGTTTACCTTCTGTATGTGCGTTCATGATAAAATACCACACTCATACTAATACAAAGTAAAGATGAGAATATTCTGAATTATGTGATGTGTTTTGATTGACACCCTGGGGCGAGCACAATCTCCTGAGTACAAACTTCTTAGTACAAACTCCTTTACACCAGGCTTATACGGTGTGGAAATGAATGGGTCTTTATCATCGCTGAAGTGAACGACAATACGATTGCAAATGGACAAGCAAGCGAACATGACACATGAGCATATTTAAGCAAAAGCCAGCATATATTAGTTCTGTGAAACAAAACACAACCAATGTTACTCGCCTATCAAGAAGAAATAAAGCAACCTCGGTCTTCGCTCCTTGAGTTCTCTCCAGCGCTGGACGGCTGATACTTCTTGCCTGATCGTAAGCCTTCTTTTGTTCCACAGACATCTTCCACATTTGTTTTTCATCTGCCATCTCTCTTTTTCTGTCGTCGCTCGGCTAATGTCCGTCCTGTGTTGTGTCTTTTGAATAATGACGTGCACTGAGCGCTCTCTTCTCCCTGTCATTAGTAGACACGCCCCTTACTGCTGATTGGCTATAAGTTTGTTTTGGTCCTCGGCCCGAGACACTTTTCTAAAGCATTTTTGAAATACCACTTACCCCACCTTTAAATGGAAAAAAAAAACAATGTATTATAGCACTTTTTGATGTGATGCAATTTCTATTTTATTAAATGCAATGCAATGTCATGTTACAATAAATATAATCATCAAGAACATCAAGAATTATAACAAACATGAAATGCAAAAAAATATTAGACATTACGTTAATGAGAATTTGTAGAGAGAATGTGTGCAATTATCATGACAATCATTCATTTTGCTTATGCAAAATATAATTTAAAAAAATATATAATGATGAAATGTGATCAAGACATGTTTTTGTGAGTTTCACCCATGCACTACTGTGAATACACATTGACATTAAAAAGTCACAACACAGCAGTATGAATTTTGATCAACATCTCTGAGAAGATTTTACTTAAAGCACAACATGCTGCTTAAATAATCGATAGTTGACTAGTTGTCCAAGAATGAATGACCTATCCTTACTAAGCATTCATAAAAACACCCTCCATCCACGACTGCTTCTTTATAGTTATTGTATCACCGCATACTCAAAAGGTGTTTGAATGAAGTGAGGTGGGAAATCACCCCAGACAAATTAATATGCTGTGTTGACAAAATCGAGCTCAAACCTTTTTCACCCGTGTCACTGTTTAAACGCTCCTTTATACTTCATTTACTTTCATTTTGACTTTGTAAGCACATTTTCATGCTCTTTCCGCCACTGCAGCATCTGGTGCTGTTGTAAGGCACTTGATAAATGCATCCATACAACTTTGAGTTTTCTAATTATCAGCTCTCACTTTGAAGTCAACAGGAAATCAGAATTTACCCTATTTACTTTCTCAACTCATGTTCCTGGTCTAATAGTGCAGTATTCATAATTTCACATTATTCAAAAGAACATTTTTTTTTGCCTTTGTAATCTTTAATCAAAATCTAATAACTTGCTCTGCCTCTCAAACAACGTTCTATTTTTGCTGAAGTCACTTTGGCTGTGTGGTTAATGTTAACCAATATCCGAATAGCTATATAGATGTTGTTTTATGCAGCTTTTTCAAAATCTTACTCATAGTTAGCACAATCATTTCATATGGGTTATTATTAACGCAGTAAAGTGAATGGCAGTAATATGCATTATTTTGATAAGTGGAACTTGACCTTTTACCTTCACATCCCAATCCCAAACACAATCTCGATTCCCAACAGATAGGGAGTAAGGCCGTAACCATATCTTAGACATCAGGGAGAACCAAAGTTTGGTTTTGTGTTTGCTTGGGGAGGGGGTATTGGTCTTGATTTAAAGGAACACGCCGGCTTTTTGGGACTTTAGCTTATTCACCGTATCCCCCAGAGTTAGATAAATCCATACATACCGTTCTCATCTCCATGCGTGCATTAACTCTGTCTGACGCACCCACCGCTAGCCTAGCTTAGCACAAAGACTGGAGGTAAACAGCTCCAGCTAGCCTACTGCTCAGTAAGTGACAAAATAACGCCAACATTTTCCTATTTACTTGTTGTGATGTTTATAGTTACATTGTGTGCCAAGATCAGCGGAAAATAGGCGAACTTCCGTCAACATAACCAACGTGACAACCTACTTGCACAGAGAGTTCCTTGATTATTATGCAGGAATGAGAGTATAGTTCCTAGCAATATCGGTCTAGAAAATCGCAACTTTTCATTTTCCGTCGGTCTTAGTACACAATGTAACTATACACATCACAACATATAAATAGGAAAATGTTGGCGTTATTGTGTGACTTATTGAGCAGTAGGCTAGCTGGAGCCATTTACCTCCAGTCTTTGTGCTAAGCTAGGCTAGCAGTGGGTGCGTCAGACAGAGTTATGGCACGCACGGAGATGAGAATGGTATGTATGGACTTATCTAACTCTGGGGGATATGGTGAATATCCCAAAGTCCCAAAAAGTCAGCGTATTCCTTTAAAGGAATTAAATTATTAAAGGATTAAAAGGAATTCAAGGAAATAAAGAAAACTAAATAAGAATGGTAAAAGTTCCAGTTCTATTGTAGCTATGAAGTAAACTGTTTGCAAATAATATATTTTTAAAATATGCACACATTCACTCTTATTGTCGTCTGCCTAATATGTAAAAATGTTAAACATTTCTTGTCACGTCAAATTCAGTTATGATTTACATAAATAATGTCATATTTTGAATTCAAAATGGTGAATGTAGCTACTCGTTGGTTATTCAACAGTCCACGCTTCTGAAGTCCATACGTTTTTATTTATTGATCTGAGACGCCGTGAAAACTAGACATAAACAGAAACAACAAAACACAGTTTTACACACAACCCCACTAAAGACACAAAATCAAATAAAGAAATACATAAAATATTAACTCTTTTACCGTTTGCCTGGTAACCAACAGAAAATAGTCAGGAGCTCATGTATATCTGAATTCATGTTCGCCATTCTGTTGGCGCTAACACTTCCGGGTTAAATAAGACAATCGATTTAAACAAACTAGGTAACAACAAAATCCAAAACCACCAAAAATAGAGAAATTGGCACACATGCACATAAATACACATTTTAATCATAAAGAAACAAAAAAATGTAATAAACATGAACCCCTGAAAACCACCAAAATAATCATACATAACCCACAGCTGACCTACCAGTGTCAGCTACAGTGAAATTTCATTAAAAAAAATGTCAAGTAGTTTGCATCACTTGATATTACTGTTGGCCGCTGAACGTTTTTTATAGTAAAACAGTTGTAAAATGTTTAGCTACTTACGACCCACTCTTTCACTGCTATAACTAAAGTATCGCGTTGGAAATCGAACTAACAGTAAGCCCTGCCTTCTTTGATTTGATTGGCCATCTCACTCATTCCGACAGTGACGAGCGCTGTTAGACCACTGAGGCAGACCAACCTAAAAAAATTTAGCGACAAACAAAGCAGTATAATGGAGTAAGTTACAGCAGAGCAGCATCAACAATATCAAATATTGGGGGGGACAATTTGGCCATTTCTAACTTTTCAGTGTGACTGTGGTGGTGGCCCTGATAGAGAGTCAGAAAAGTATAACCCGATTCCTGCGACCAAATTCCGTTTTCTCTACAACTGACTGCAAACTTCCATTCAGCACTTAATTCTGATATGGAATGGCCACTTTTCATGATCCAATTATTTCCCAACGGAAAAACCCTACCTTACAATTTTTCTTTTTTACTTGAAAATATCACATTACAGAAGTAAAATTCCGGATGCAGTTTCAGGTTGAAACAATGTTAGCCAGTTCAGTTGTTTTTCCTACAATATAGATGACATCCCGCATTCCATATTAAGTCTGGAATTTGCAATAGACCTTTTAGGTCCATGTCAAAGCATAAAAGAATCAACAGAGGGCAAGCTCGCCAACAAACCCGTCTTTACTATTCACTTGGGTGCATTTAAGCTTCTCTCCTCACTGTCTGAAAAGGCCCATGTAATCAACACCAGGAAGCCGGATAAGTAAAGCCAGCTTTCTTCCGTTTCTTTTTGATGCATTAGCGATAGCAGCATTAGCATTTCAAGCTTCCTTATAGAAGAATGTGGCCAAGAGCACGCCACGTACCCCCTTTAAATGCGAGCAAGCGCCTGATAGCTACCTATTAAGGATCAGAGGGACTTTGATCTTCTAAGCAAAGCACAGAGAATCCGGTCTCCAACCCTCTTTGCTACTGTAACTCAAATAAGCCTTAAAATTCAGGTCGTCAGCCTCTGATATCCACCCTCCAAGGCCAAAAGTGACTGTCATGTATTAGACATTATCAACATTATCAAGTGGAAATGTGTGAGAAATTATATTGTTTGACTGCAGTAGTGGCGTAATCACTAGAATCTAGTATCTATCTTCTCCAGTGCTGTCTGAAATCAAGACGTGTGAATTTAAAGAGCAGTGAATTTAGTTAAACCTTTTATACAGGGTCAAAGTTTAGCTAGATTGCTAGATTACATAAAAACACCATTTGGGTAGCTAGGACTTCTGAAATAGAATTTAACTTAAAATTAATTAAAAGTAATTCATATAATATAATATAATATAATATAATATAATATAATATAGTAAGTATAATATAATACCAAAAAACATATTATTATCATTATCATTATAAGCCATTTTGGCAATATGTTTTTATTTTATTTTATACTTCTTAAAAAAGAGAATAGCCTGTTTTGAAATATTTCTATTAAGAAAGATTGAAAGATTATTATATGATATGATAGATATGATATGATATATGATATATGATTGATATGATATGATATGATATGATATATGATATATGATGATATGATATGATGTAAAACCCTTTATTTAATTTATTAATTTAAAAATAATCAAACAATATCAAAATGCAGTAAACTGTAAAACGCTTTGCTACAAACCAGCGTGTTTATAATTAAGACAATACATTAAAATAATATGTAAAGAAATAGCAGTTTGCAATATCAAGCAGAATAACGAGCTGTTTTGTACAATAACTGTTAGCGAATGACACCGGAAGCCAGACGCATTAAAATTACAAATGGCCATGACCACTCTTACCTGAAAAATAATGTGGATAGTGGGCAAGTTTTAGGAGGACTCACATGATAATTTCTTGGTTCTGTAAAAATGTCTGCGTCCAGACAGAGGGTAGCAACAAATATGTGATGAAAATTCTAAAACAGGAGACAGTCAGTGGGGAGTTGATGTCTCGGCACACCTTTATCAGACGGAAAGCCTCAGGCGATGAGCAGACCACTCAGATGAGCAGACGACTTACGGATGTGAAACTCTGAACATCCACCTTTTTTTCACATTCCCAAAGGTCTGCTGTCCAGAGGGCAAACTGACAAGCAGAGAACAAGAAAACAGTAGAGGATCGATATTGCACGACAAATTACACCACAACGCATGCGGCAAAGGGATATGTGTCTGTGCAGAGTTTGAGGATCGTAGGTGTGGACTAAATAAAAATCAAGAGCACAGCATTATGTTTCCATTTTTACCTGGAGAGACAGAGGAGGAAAACAACGAGAGTACTTGGAGAAGGGAGATGGAATTCTCTCTCGCCTCAGGGAACTGCCATTAACTCGCTGGGCTGTAGGCAGGCGGTCATGCTGCTGTTGCTAGGTGCTCGCTTCTCCTCCGCTTGTGAGAGCAAACCTCCTGCTCCATCTGTCCACTATACACTGAAATCCATCTTTGTGGTGCTTGCTCATACTTAAGGATAGTGATTTTATAAAAACCCCTAATTTTAACTATAAGAGTATCTTCTTTTGTGGACTTGGAGGTTTGATCTTTTGTCAAGCTAGAACATCCTAGTAACCACCTAGCAACAAAGAACCGTCTAGAACACACCAGAAACCAAATAGCAACATCCTAAAACCGCTTAGAACACCTGCATAGAAACACCCTGACAACCAGCTATAACACATTCAGATTGTGGTTGAGAGTTTGCACGGGCAAGCACCACAAATATAATATAGAAAATATAGAATCATAAAATATATTTTTTTAAAGTTTAAATATACACTGTAAAATAAAAAGTTGCTACCTTAAATTTTTAAGTACTATCAACTTACATTACATAAAAATTACATTAAACTAACTTAAAAAAATTAATTGAATTGTATAAAAAATTCAACATTTGAAAATTGCTTGCTTGCTTTGATGAGTTAAAGCAATGTAAAAACATGTTGTCTTAACTTATTGATCATATCATTTTTTACAGTGTAGTTTAAAAATATAGATCAAATAAAATACTACACTGAGCAACACATTGTCTGAAAAAGCTTTAAACCATCTTTGCACAATCTATTATTGCAGAAAAAATAACACCTTTCAAAATGTATTGTTTACCTCATTGTCTTTTGCCATGGTAACTGTAATGCAAAGTGATGCTTTTCCATAGATTGGCCAAAATATTGCTCAAATGTTTGCACACATACACAGTACACACATGCCTTCCTATTGCCTCATTATGAGGGAAAATGGTGCCCTCACTCTCTTTCTCATTTGCTCTGCGGGTCCCCAGCTGATACATAATTGAATATACGATGACGAAGTTCGTGAGAAGGGCAACGAGTGACATCCACACACCCAAAACTGAAGTCTCAGGAGGCCAACAGTCTCCTCATCACTGCTTATTTAAAGGCTGTCAGTCAACCTGCAGTGAACACCTTAGGGATATTACTGCTGTTTGCACATCACATAAACCAAATGATCTCTTTTTACTTTTTAACAACAAATACCAGACATGCAATTCACAATAGGATATGAAAATATAGTTTAAGATGGGGGAATGGTTTAATTACTAAAGCTGAGAGCCAATGACACAAGTAGACTTTCAGACTAGAGCCTCTCAAATAGTACCGGTCCAAAGTAAGTAAACATTACTATTTTTTAATGTTTTTAAAGAAGTCTCTTAAGCTTATCAAGCCTGCATTTATTTGATGAAAAAAAACCTAATATTTTTAAACATTATTACAATTTAATATGTTTTATTTTATGTGAATATACTTTAAAATATAATGTATTTCTGATGCAAAGCTGAATTTTCAGCATCATAACTCCAGTCTTCAGTGTTGCATGATACTTCAGAAATCATTCTAATATGCTGATTTATTATCAATGTGGGAACAGTTGTGCTGCTTAATATATTTTTTTGGAACTGTGATACTTTTTTTTTTTTTACATTGTGATACATTGATGAATAAGAAGTTGAAAACAGCATTTATTCAAAATAGAAATATTTTATAGCAATATTTACTATCACATTTTATAAATTTAACACATCCTTGCTGAATAAAAGTATTAAAGGGGTCATGAATTGAGAAATAAACTTTCCCTTGAGCTTTTGATTTATAAAAGGTCATGGTAATATAAGAATATCATGTAAGTTTCAGAGCTGAAAACTTCCTTGTTAGTCAAAGAAAAGCTTTTATTGACAGCTGGCTCAGGAAACGATCAATCTACGAATGTGTGTACAAATTCTGTAGCCCCGCCCACCATGTTATAGATAAATAACATAGGCCTACGTGGAGCGAAACTGGATCGAACCTCCAAGCAATAAAACTTATGGCATGTTTCATACAGCTTCCTTCGGATTCCAATATTAGGAATGCATGGTTGAGTTTTATTTTTACTGAAGATTCAGCTCACGTGGGGAAGACATTGCATTTGTTCGCTTCATTTCACTGTGGATTCGTTTGTAAACGAGACTGGATTTGCAGACAGGATGAGATAAAAAAACTATGCTGTGCCTTCTGGGAGCTGACAGGAATGATGCAACACAATTATGGGATTAAATATATTTTTTATATGTGATAGTATTGCATTGTTACGTTTGATATCTACTGATCATGTACGTGTCTAACTAAACATAACTTACCATGCTGTCACAGGCTGGAGTATCCTTTGTATTTGAGGTGTTGTTGGTTCATTGTGCTGCGATTCAAAAAATACAAAATACAATCGCGGAAGTTTTGTGATTTGTCTGAGGTGAAGTTTTGCTAATGCACGTAGTACTTGGCTTGTGTGTGTGTGTTAGTTATGCACGGTTCGCGGTTATATCCACCGATTGGGCCGGCCAAGTAATAAAAAATAACATTCCAATTAATTGTGGGTGGATGAGAGATAAATCATTGTGTTTGTTTTATAAAGACATTCACCCTGTGGGCGAATCATTCTGGTTGCCGTTTCTCCACATTTCCACAATTGGAAGTTTTCAAAACAATTCCTCATGTGTAAGGGAGCCATAGCTCATTATAATATGCAAACTGTTATCCAATCATAGCAGTGGGCATTTACTTACAAATCTTCAATGCGGCACGCAAAACTGAGTGCTTAAAGAGCATTTACTTACAAATCTTCAATGCGGCACGCAAAACTGAGTGCTTAAAGAGCTAGGCTCAAAATCAGGGTAGAAAATAGCCTATTACTTATTCATTATGATGTTTTTGAATGTAAAAACCATGCAAATGTTATAAGTTGACCTCAGACAACAGTATAAAAAAAATGTAAAAAGCCAGTTCATGACTCCTTTAATTCCTTTGTGTGTCTACTTTCCGAACAATGCTAGAAAGACTGTTCCAGAGTTTAGGTGGTAAATAGGAAAAGGATCGACCACCTGCAGTTGATTTTGATATTCTAGGTATTATCAACTGGCCAGAATTTTGAGACCGCAATAAACGTGAAGGACTATAATGCGTTAACAGCTCTCTCAAGTACTGGGGAGCTAAACTGTTTAATGCTTTGTAAGTAATTAGCAAGATTTTAAAATGTATACAATGTATACCAATTCAGTGTTGACAGAACCGGGCTAATATGGTCATACTTACTGGCTCTAGTAAGAACTCTAGCTGCTGCGTTTTGGACCAGCTGGAGTTTGTTTATTAAGCGTGCAGGGCAACCACCCAGTAGATTTTTACAATAATCTAGCCTTGAGGTCATGAACGCATGAACTAACTGTTCTGCATTTGTCTTTGACAGCATATGTTGTAATTTAGATTTATTTTTAAGATGGAAGAAAGCGGTTTCGCAGGTGCTAGAAATGTGGATTTCAAATGAAAGACTGGTATGAAAGAGCACACCTAGGTTTCTAACTTATTTGTAATTTTGGTCTGAATGTGCCAAGTCTACTAGTGTCATTGACTTTCAGCTTTAGTATTTAAACCATTCCCCCATTGCCATCTCCAAAATCTCAGCACTACACCGAAAACCAGCAGCTATACTCTGTTATTACACCGGCATCAAGATCAACTGGGAGCGTCAGATATAGAAACTGATTTTTATGTTGTTTCTGTTTGACCTCTGCTGTGACAGCTATAAATCTACCTGTGAAATCAGGGAGAAAAAAGGAGAGATTCATGCGAGAGAATTCAGGAGAGGGTGGAGAAGTTTTGCAGGCTGCCACAGTAGCGGTTCTCTCTTCGCTGGTGTGATGAGGGGAGAAGCTGATAACTGTCTGGCGGCTTGTATCGCTCAGAGACTGGCTGCAGCAGGGTGCCCTCTGGGTAATTGCCTTTCCCCTGGGCTCTCTATAATGCCTCTGCTGCTCTCCATGCATGAACATGAGCGCAAAAACACACTTACATAAACACTGACACACAACCACTTGTGACGGCAGCAATATATTCAGAGTTTTAATATAATACAGAGAGGTTCAAGGACACGTAACAAAAACTAACAAGGGCAGATTGTGATAGGCACAATGTTAATGAGGTTCACAGCAAGAATTACAGCTTACAAAATGCTCTCGGAAACTCGAAAAATCTGACAATTTAATCAAGAGGTAGCGTAGGCGGAAACTCAGAAAAAAAAAAATCAAAGCACAGATGAAACCGGAAAGCAGCCCAATGACTGTTTTCAATGGGATGGATTTGGATCCAATCTGCAAAAATTCACAGGCTCGGCTCGGTCTAAGGTGGAGCCCAACGGAAACGACAGACTGCCAGTGCTCGGCTAATTTGGTCTGATTGTGTGTTTTGCTGTCATCAAGTGCATTTTGCAAAGGCACTCAAAACACAAACACATTAGGAAACCTCTCGCGTATTGTGAGCAAACTCTCCCTATGAGTGCCAAGTCCATAATTATCAACAATCAAAGATTACAATTGCCTATCTAATCTGGAGATTATTTATGGACGGCCATTAAGAGTTTTGTGGCATAAATTTGGCATGTAATATGCAATTGTTGATGGCAATTTTGTTCATTTTTGTTCAATCAATCAGCAATTGGGCTTTAAACCAGACAAGGTCCCTCACTCCACTAACGATACATTACAAACCCGATCAACGCTATTAAAGTCACATTGGTTCAGACTAAAGAATCAGGGGACACAATTAGGAGGAGGACAGACTTGAAAGTTGATGATTTTGATGATGGTCCCTGATGGACACAGTCCATTGATTTTGTTTAACTCATTTCACTTTTGCCAGGAGGAGCTGTACGTGATCTGAATGGCCACCTGATGCACATAAATCTGGCCCCCGGCACTGGGGAAGTGACTTTCAAAGTGTCCTAATTTAACAGTAGAACTATAGTCAAGGTACCCTTAATTAGCTACACGCAAAGTTAGTAACAAAAACTAGTTAACTACATTGAAGCTATTAAGGGAGGATATATTTTAAGAGAGAGAGAGAGAGAGAATATTAAATAAAGCAAAGTAAAATTAGTCATCTGATTTATATTAAATAAGCTGTATTAGTAAAATCTAAAAAGACTAATAAAAAAAACTGAAGAATAAATATATACACTTTACACACTTTGAATTAGGGTCCAATTCTCATTATTAACCAGAGCCATCACAAGGGCTGTGCCAAAAGTGAGTTAAAAGACATAAGTGAGACTGTGTGTATTGTGATGCGGTATTATTCTGTTTGTTATGTATTATGCAGTAACTTACAATATTGCTCTGAACATTTGCGTGTGACTGATTCATGCTCATACATGTCAGTCAGCACAGCGTTGCACGTCAAGTTCATCGAGAAAGGGCACCTATTATGCCCCTTTTTACAAGATTTAAAATAAGTCTCTGATGGTCCCAGAGTGTGTATGTGAAGTTTTGCTCAAAATACTCCATAAATAATTTTTGTATAGCATGTTAAAATTGCCACTTTTGGGGGTTGAGCAGAAACGTGCCATTTTTGTGTGTTTTTGTGTGTGTGTGAGGGCGGAGCTTCAAGAGCTCATTCTTCGATGTCAGGACACACTATAATGTCAGAAACTGCAAATATATGCTGCATGGAGATAGAACATGTATATTTTAATTTAATTAAGGTTATAACTTATGTTGTCTTCTTGCTTTTATCCACTATATTAGTACAAGCCTGTTGTACCGGACCCCATCCGAATGATGGCCAAAACTTTACCAATTTGCCATTTATTGTACTTCACAAAAAATATGAAGCGTCCGTTTTCACTCCAGAAAATCACTGAAAAAAAATCACATAAAAGTCGCACAGGGCCTCGCACCCATCCTTGCCTCACTAAACTCCTAGTGACTGCTTATAAATAGTTAGTAAGGTTGTTAAGTTTAGGTATTGGGTAGGATTAAGGGAAGTAGAATATGGTCTTGCAGAATAAAGCGTTAATATGTTCTTTATAAGTACAAATAAACTGCCAATATCTTAGTGATATGCGTGCTAATAGGTAACTAGTTAATAGCGAGAATTGGACCCTAAACGAAAGTTTTATAAATAGTCTTAAATTTGTTTAGTCTTTTTAGATTTTACTAATTTGTCTTAAAAATTAAACAAATGACGGCTACAGCCAAACAGTACCTCGATTACATTTAAAGACATTTAATTGAAATGTAAATGCAACTATTATGAGTTATTATTATTATTATATAAATTATACAAAATCATAGTGGCGAAGAGCAGCATTTAGATCATAGTTTTAATACTTAGAATGTGTGCAATTTTATGTTGGATAATTTTGTAAACAAACCAATTCGCTAAAATATTCACTTAAAGGTGCTATAAGCAATGTCACACATTTTTTAGGCTGCTAGCTGCCTGTCCCCTGAACACACTTTAAAAAACGCGGTCTCTGTAGTCAGCACAAGCTCCACAAATGGCAACAAAAACAAACTTGGGCAGTCTGCACAACGAAACATAATAAACAGTGCTCCAGCCAATAACCGACACGAATGATTTGGGGGTGGAGGTTAGCGGTTAGTGCACGTGCACATGAAGGGGGGTGTGTAGAAGAGAGAAGCATAAAGAGGGAAGTTCGAATTATATGATTTTGATATGGCCGACACACGACCAAAGAGATGACGTTCTGATGAACAACTTGCAACGAAAAGGGAAAAGGAGAAGGAACGCGCAAAGTCCCGAATTTACATCGGAAAAGCTTTCCAAAGGTGGCGAGAACTCCGACGACAGAAGGGCTTCCAATCCGGAAGCACAGAGGGGAGGGGGAGGAGGAGGAGGAGGAGGAGGAGGAGGGAGGGGTCTAGCTAGCCTCTGTTTTGTTTGACAACACTTCGAACGTCAACAAGAGGTTACTCCACCCAGGATCGCTTAGAGCACCTTTAAGTTAGCAGTGACTTGTGACCTGCTTTCTGGGAAAAGTACCTTGTTACTAATTATACTCAACTTCTTTGTGTGACATGATCAGCAGACAACCTTGTCTGTCAGACAACTTAGAAAGCTGAAGCCTTCTGAATCTCCCATAACCAGCATTTTCAAGTCACCCGGTCAAGCAGCCTATACATTCCTTGTTTAATTTCCTTTTTCCAACCTCGGTCTCTGATGTTAATGACCTACGCTAGAAGCAAAACAGACTTGATAGATTTTAGGTTACTTGAGCCTGGCATAGTTTCCAACAGCAACTGAAACAGAATCCACATTCGGCATCCTGTCGGCAGCCACCGGCGACACTACAGTCATTAGGAGCTGCATACTTTCCCGATCTTGTTGAAAAAGTTGAGTGTTTAATGCTTCTTTCCACCTCTTGAGTTTCCCCAGGAATGAGATTCATTAATTTGAGCCCAGTATGAAGTGATCGAGAGAGTCTCAGTCAGCCGGTCGCAGCTTTTTCTCCATCTCCACATCGGGTCTGTAATTGAATTCCTGCTCCTAACAGCGGGTACAGGGGTGTGTTAATGTGGTGTGTGCTGTGAGCTGAAGTACACTGGAGTGTGTAAGATGTGTTATGGAAGAGCACAGAACTGACACTGCATGACGGATACAGAGGAGCAGAGAATATGGTCTCTATTTTCAGTGGGATACAAATTCATAGATCTTGTACAGAATGATTGCGGATAATTAACTTCACAGGGGGACGGCTTGTTTTTTTTTTTGTCATGTTTTTTTTTTATGGAAAAGCACCTAAAGTAGGAAAGAATTGTTCCTCCATCTTATTCTCCATATTTTTGAGACCATCCTTCTGGGTTTCATGAGCACTGTACCTTAGTTTCCAACTGTCGTCATCCATTGACAGCTCAGTCACTCTCTGGGCCAGTCATTAGAGGTTTCTGTCTTCCTCTAGAGTTTTCAACCAGGGCTCTGTGGAAAAGATTTATAAAATCATATGAATTTTCAGTTACACTTACAATAGAGTTTAAACATTTTAAGAAGCCATATTATGCCCTTTTACAAAGTCTTGGTTTTATTTTTGGGGTCTACTAGAATAGGTTTTCATGCTTGAATGTTAAATTTTTCACATATTTTACATTATCTCTGAACTTCTATTCCCAGTCTGTCAGTAACACTCACAGTAACAGTATCTATAGGGCTTTTCTCACTGCGCTTAACCCCCCCCGGGTTATCGTCGTTCTAAACACCGTTTTTAACCCGTGTAAAGGAACATTTCACACTTATAATTTAGGGTGTGTTCACACTTGTAGCTTGATTAGTTAGCTTGCGACCAGAAACCCCCCCCAAAAACATTTACTCCTGGTCCACTTAACATTCACATTGGCATTTTTAACACTGAAACCTAAAGATACCGAACCTAAAGGCATAGGGATATGTTCACAACCTGATTAGTAGGCTTTTATTATGTATATTTCGCGACAGAACTTACCGAACATCCAAACCAATGCTGCGTGCTGGGCTAAATGCGCTCGTTGCTTAGAGCGCATGTGCTTAGCCTACGTATGATGATATTTTGACCAGCAGAGAACTTGTGAAGATCTTATAAAATGTGAATGTGAAGAATTGGCAGGAATCCAAAAATTAATACCTGATGCCTGTCCCTAACTGTGATGGAAAACATCATGACTATAGCCCTATTCGGACGGTAATTGTTTCTCGTGGGGTCATAAGGTATTTTCATCAGTTACAGGCTCTAGTCAGTGATTTTATTGCCGTCCGAATCCAGAATGTCAGTGTTTTTCTCACCACCACCACCCGCGTAAAAATCCCATGCTGAATGTTTTTAGACAAACACCAAGGTCATGTGGTAATTTAACTGCCGTCCGAATCCACATCTCTGAGTTTTCAAGACTATATCACATCAAAATTCACTGTTTATATCCTTTTTGACCACTGCAGAGCACCGTACGGTTGCGCTTCACTGTAATTTGGATGCATTTTAAAAGATCTAGACTTTTATTACTGAAATGCTGGCAAGTATTTACAAGAGCAATATATTTCATCACTGCTCAAAATAAAAATAAAAAAGCACGTAAAGATTTGAAATTGGCCGTTAGTAAGGCAGCAATTATAAACTCACCTAAAGGATTATTAGGAACACTATACTGTGTTTGACCCCCTTTCGCCTTCAGAACTGCCTTAATTCTACGTGGCATTGATTCAACAAGGTGCTGAAAGCATTCTTTAGAAATGTTGGCCCATATTGATAGGATAGCATCTTTCCAGGGCACGAAGCTCCCCTTCCACCACATCCCAAAGATGCTCTATTGGGTTGAGATCTGGTGACTGTGGGGGCCATTTTAGTACAGTGAACTCATTGTCATGTTCAAGAAACCAATTTAAAATGATTCGAGCTTTGAGACATGGTGCATTGTCCTGCTGGAAGTAGCCATGAGAGGATGGGTACATGGTGGTCATAAAGGGATGGACATGGTCAGAAACAATGCTCAGGTAGGCCGTGGCATTTAAACGATGCCCAATTGGCACTAAGGGACCTAAAGTGTGCCAAGAAAACATCCCCCACACCATTACACCACCACCACCAGCCTGCACAGTGGTAACAAGGCATGATGGATCCATGTTCTTATTCTGTTTACGCCAAATTCTGACTCTACCATCTGAATGTCTCAACAGAAATCGAGACTCATCAGACCAGGCAACATTTTTCCAGTCTTCAACGGTCCAATTTTGGTGAGCTTGAGCAAATTGTAGCCTCTTTTTCCTATTTGTAGTGGAGATGAGTGGTACCCGGTGGGGTCTTCTGCTGTTGTAGCCCATCCGCCTCAAGGTTGTGCGTGTTGTGGCTTCACAAATGCTTTGCTGCATTCCTCGGTTGTAACGAGTGGTTATTTCAGTCAAAGTTGCTTTTCTATCAGCTTGAATTCTCCTCTGACCTCTAGCATCAACAAGGTATTTTCGCCCACAGGACTGCTGCATACTGGATGTTTTTCCCTTTTTACACCATTCTTTGTAAACCCTAGAAATGGTTGTGCATGAAAATCCCAGTAACTGAGCAGATTGTGAAATACTCAGACCGGCCCGTCTGGCACCAACAACCATGCCACGCTCAAAATCGCTTAAATCACCTTTCTTTTCCATTCTGACATTCAGTTTGGAGTTCAGGAGATTCGCTGCATCCCAACTCGCATACTATACGTGCTAAATAGTAATCGAAAAAATAATTAGTATGTCCCAAATCGTAGTATGTTGAAAAGAGTATTCCAAAGATTCCCGGACGGTCTACTATTTCCAGTCATAATACGAAGTGCAGATCGATGCACACTCTAACGGCTGATATTGCCCACAACCCATTGCGAGATGGACAAGGATTCGATTAGAATTACAAACGCGGATAAAAAGAGGTAGGAACAGGTGCCCCTAATAATCCTTTAGGTGAGTGTATGTTAAAATAACCAGGCAACATTATGTTTACCTCATGTAAATAAGAGGCTGTTATTTCAGCTCATTTCCTTTATTTTGAGATAAAATACAAGGCAGAAAACTATTTTAACTATAATGTGCGTTTATATATCTTCCTATTTTTAAACAGATTTAAATAATTAAATCATAATTAGGATATTATTTCCCCATTATTAAATTAAATATGCATTCATTCATATTATACCAAGAATATGACATTTTATTTACAGCATACAATCATGTTATTGACCATGTGAGCGGCGCGTTCCCATGTGCGCAGGATCACAAAACTCGCTTCTCCACCGTGAATAAATCACCATCCAAATGCACGAGTTTTATCACTGAGGTGATATGCAAGTTTATTTTTAGGGACGTCCACATGAGAAACAATTACCGTCCAAATAGGGCTTACGATGAGAAAAAACAGGTATGCGTGAGCATTCTGTCTTTTTTAGGGTCGCATCTTGTGACGTCATGTCCCATTTACGGTTTGTTTACATGTCTTTGGTTCATGTTGCGTTCATATTTAATTCAAACCGCACCAGAGTTTGTTCAGAAGTGGACCAAAACCCACCTTCTCGGTCCGGGGTTCATTTTAATCTAACCAAGCATGCAAAGTGCGAACACACCTTTAGAAGCGGATTAGGTTGAAACGATGCAGTGTTAGAATGTTGCAGCTAGATGCTTAGCAACAGACAACCAATCGCATACTCATATTTGTGTGCTTTGTACAGTCACGGAAACACACTGTATATAAACAGTAAATTCAGTGTTTGAGAGGGAAAATGTCAAATGCTGGCAGAAGTCGTGACAATATGACATTCTTACCTTTGAACTCACCCTGCCAACATTTTCACTGGCCTCACCATAAAATATAAATGTTTATTTTCAACACATTCTTACAGATGCTTTCCTCATCCATATTAGCCAGATAGATGATGAACATAATGTAGAATACGTCACAGAAGACTTAACATTTAAGTTTGCAAGGCCTAAAAATGAATGTAATGCAAACTTGGAAACACACCTTTACACAAAATCCTGCAGTATTTGCTACCTATAGCTAGTGAGAGCAAATATTTCTGGTCACACAGCCAAATATATGTTCATTTGACAAGCAGGCAGCTTTTGCCTTCAGTGAGATGGTAATCCGTGAAGTAGTTACAGTGTACAAATGGACTGACAGCACCGTAGTAATTGCCCATCTGTGAGGTGACATACAGGAAGGAAGCAGTCATACCAGATTGTGGATAAAGATGGTACACACCATGGTGCCAGCCTACAAAGTCACTGTGTTTATGGATAATTTTTTCTTTCCTCTATTCCTACACCTTCCTGCTCAGAAAGCCCAAGACCAAGTAAAAAAACATGAACATATTGCTGCATGTGTAACAACTATGGCGGTCAATAGATTAAAATATCTAATCTCCATAAATCGCTTGACTTTCTTCGCATTCACACGTTTCATCTCAAATCGTGAAGTTTGCAAATATGCATGCTGATGTGTCCCCTCAACATTATTACGGTCCTCTAACCTCACCACAAATAAAATAGGAATTATGAATGTAATGCATGCATATGACATGTTAGTTGTATTTTCAAATTCTGAATTAAAAGAAATTGTCATTATAATTATAATGAGACCAGTGATGCAAAAATCATCCATTTTACATATAATTTACATTTTTAGCGATTAATTCGGTTTAAAGGACACATAATCAGCTGTGCAGAAGCAGACAAATATATTCAACTTTGGTGTTTTCCATCATTAGGTTTAAATATAAATGCGTCTATATAAAATACAGCAATGACGTAGGTAAGAAAATGTTTTTAGAATGTGGGACATTCTAAAATATTATCAGAGCCCAAGAAATACCCATTTAATTTACCACAGAGATAATATTAACTTCAGCAACTAATAAATTCATCCAAGTAAATAGTGAGAAAATAAGCCAAAACGTTGGATATTTTCCCATTTTATCCATTTGATTTGATATCCACTCTGCAAAGCTTTCAGTTTATTCTCTTCAATAAATCTTCTGGCATTTCATCATGTTTAAAGATGCTAATAACCGAGATTAAATGAGTGTTTCTTGTCTAATGAGTGAATTGTAGTGAAACGCACCAGCAGCATCTGCCATACCTGTTTAGAGACTGGTGCGAGGCTATTCCTCTCAGGCAGTCAGCAGGGACGCCGAGACTGAAATAACTTGATTAATGTATGGCACTGCTGTCCGCCAAAGCCTCCCGGCAATGACGTATTTAAAACAAACAGCATTTCTTCTTGTTTCCCCCTTTTAGCTTCCAAGACTTGGCTTTGTGGAGAGACAGACTGGCATTGGATTTTACTCATCTTGTTTGCACATGCATCGATTGATGATTTTCACAGTTATTGAGTTGTTTTATGCTCAGGGCCTGCTTAGCTTGTTATAAACCCAAATTAGTTCAGCCAGAAAACTGATATCAGTGGCATCACCACGTCGCATGATATTCAGCACAGTGTGTGCTTTAATTGCAAGCTTTAATTGCTATCGGACACCATTTTTTGCTGCTGCCGCTCACTCAGAAATGAGTCAAAAGATAATCTATGGGGCGTTTTGCCCTACCGCCATTTTAAAGCTGTTATTTTACATTACAGCGACTAACACACACACTCTGATAGAGATGGATGTGCCGAGGATCTATTCGTCCTCTTCAGGGGGAAAGGCGCACGGCTGTAGTTCCCAGAAAGGCTTCATTTCAAATGGCTGCACCCGCACCGTAAAAAGGACTTGGCAGCTTTTAATTAACAACGAGGTTTGCTCTGGGAAAGTGGAAGATAACGTACCACTCAAAGTCGGCGCGAAGCATGCAGAGAAAGACGGATGGAGAGAGTAACGTTCTGTTCACATTAATTAAACGGCTGGCCGACCCGACTTCACTAAAATAGTGAGAAAGGAGCAGATCAAAAAGGAGGGAACACACGCTTTCAAGCTCTAGGAAGTGGGGCAAAAAGGCTCGGGCGGGTTTATGCATACTTATTGACTCTCAAACAGCTTTTAGCTTTGCATAATTCAGCCTGTATGTGTAACACGTTGCAGTATTAAAGGTGTATGCAACCTTAAACACTCATGGGGTTTTTAGTGGCATTGAACAATAAAATGTAGAGATTAATATTAAATGTATGTATTTTTGAAAGGCTCAATTCCCCTGCATTTGCATGCCAAACTACTTGGTGTAATCCTTGCTCATCCTTGCAAACTTATGGGATTTTTGGAGGCTAAATGCTCTAATTAAACCAAACAGCACTGATAAACCCACTGGACAAACTGTTGGACAAGTAAACTAGTTATCCAGGGGGTTGCTTAGTGCCACTCATGCACACACTGGTGACATAGTTTGGTCTGCCATTTTGTTGCTTTTTGCGATCACTTTTTTCATTATACAGAAAGTTCTATTTTTGCTGTGGACAAGTGATTATTTAGCATGCAATGACAGTTATACAACAAAAAAAGGGTGTTCCCTGACTTTTTAATGTGCATAAGTGTATTTACACAGGGATCAAAATAGTGGAAAATTATATATTACAATAATTTTATTAAATACCATTTTAATTTTCATGAATATTTAAGAATACTCATTGCTTGAAAAAGTAATTAGACCCTAAAAAAATTTGAGACAGATCCTCCCAGGAGACAAGCTTGGCCATCAAGTCTTGTAGTAACGTGACTCTCAGCAGAGTAATTGATCGAGTGGCCTCCACGAGTCTCTTGCCCTGGAAATTTGCAAGCCAGTCAATCAATTAAAGATCTCAGTGGGTTGACGGACCTCGATCGGAAAATGTGTATATGCATGCTTTGCTTAGCACATTAGGCTTAAAGTTCTTTTCAACATGGCTGGAAAAGATTTATAAGAGATAGCTTAATTTCTCTCTGGCTACCAAATTCAAAGGACTCTAAATTGGCCTTGTAAGTGCCTAGCAGATGTAAACAGCCGTTGCATGCTTTCTGGAAATATGAGATTTAAGCTCAGTTTCTAAATCTAAGAGTTTCCTCTGTAAAGAGCATTTTTAGGCAATTCTCCTGATGGAAGGAAGTTCATAGTTCTAAAATTTCATTGTCATTTGGACAAAACTACTTTTTAATGAAACTTATGCAAAAGAGTTTTATGGGTGGTAAAAATGCATTTATAGGTGGTACATTTTCTTAATTCATCCGACATTTAGCAGTTAATTTTGGACCCTGCTGCTACTCTCTTTTAATGGCATGATGGCATTTTTGCAATTATATTGGCATGACAGCATGGCACACTGTGCAGAGGCAGCCCATGTTGTTAGGCATGTATTAGTACTTAGGAAGGACGCCAAGAAACTGTCTGTGGGACTAAGGAGCAAATATGCCGTGCTAAGAGAACACATGTTGACAAGACTTGACCCAATGCTGCTCCTTATTTCCACTTAATCAATTCATGTGTAACAGTGCAGCGCTTCCAGAATGCCGGCTTACCATTGGCCGACGCTGTTCACGTGAGCACCACGACGCTTGTGTATGCGCCGCTCTGCCGTAGAACTAGGAAGCGCTGCACTGTTTACACTACGTCAACAGCATAAGAGTCTGACAGACTAGAAGAAATTGTTGAATAAAGTACTTATTTTAGTTTGTTTTTTGCGCACAAAAAGTATTCTCGTCGCTTCAAAAAATTAAGGTTGAACAACTGTAGTCACATGGAGGATTTTAACAATCTCTTTACTATTTTTCTGGACCTTAATACTGGGACCAAAAACTAGAGGAAGGAGACGTTGCAAGTGATTGCCTGGAGCAGAGAGTGGACTTTCGGGATATACAAGACACATTCTTCTAGATGGCTAGTGAAATGGAAGTGTAGGGTGAGCAACTGAGATGTGTTTCTGTCTTTGCGGCGTCCATAGTAAGCAGATGGAACAGTAAAGCACTGGATCCTGAGGCTTTTGATTTTCCCTGACCCAGATTTTCATCTCACTGCCTGATTTAGGTGTGCTGCACTAATGTTGGAGTCATAATGTGTCAGCTCTCTTATATGTCAACCTTTTGTGTAGGTTTTACACTTCAATGATCCCAGTAATGTTTATTTTTTCCAAAATTGGCTTAGCTTTACAATGCCACAGATCAAGTGTGGCTTCTAGAGACATCACTTTAGCAATGGTGTAACTTCAAATCTGACGTGGTCAAAGTAAAATGCTCTGGCAGGATCACAGCTCAGCAACCCTGCGTATCTATCGTGAATACATCCACCCCCACCTTTCCAGCTGCTCTACATGCACCTACAGCTCTCTTCCTGCTTCAGATGACATCTGTGTGTGCCTAGTGAATGGAATATATTTGTTTATCCTCTCCGCAGCCTCATAACCCTCTTGGATCAGAGCCAGTGCAAAAATCCAGAAAGACCAAGCTAATGTCTGCCTTCTCTCGATCTCTCTCAAAGCAAAGCAAAGTAAATTGCATATTTATGGACACAATAGGAAAAATGTGGGTGTTTGGAAAAACAGGAACGAAAGTTAGGGGAGGTAAATTGCCTCAGGTTGATGTGACTCTTGAACTACACCTCACCAAAGGTCAAAAGTGCAGTCCCTTGCCTATTTCCATAGACTTCATTCAGGCAAATCCCACGTCTATCTGGAGTTGAGATTCAAAAGGTTGCGTCTACCTAAGGGCCAGGTTTGACATTTTCATCCCCAAAAAACAGGAAATATCCCACTTCAGTCTGCTCAATGCATTTGGAAGTGTGGCTAGTTCTGCAATCCTGGAGTCTATTATGACCAGCTGAGATGAAAGGTTTTGCCTGGAATTAGATTTGACTTCCTGTGAGCCTGCTTTATCTATACACTGCCAAGTACGGGACTGCTCCCGGTCTAAAAATTTGCGGACAATCAAATGTTCACAGGGATTTTCAGCTGTTTCTAAGCTGAAATTCAAGAGTACTGTCTTATGAAAAACAGACAGGCAGAACATTACCAGTAGTCTCAGGCTTAGTCCCGCCTTAGACCTTCCCATGCACAGGAAAATGGAAAGCACTTTTTAAATCTGGCAAACTCAAATCTTACTGACTGACTTTTTGCAACAAAGTCGTGCTTGCAAAGTCGTGCTTGTCAAATAATGACTGGATACGCAAAGTTGTCGGTTACTGGCATCAAACCCTTAAAAGATGCACTATATTGCCAAAAGTATTGGGACACCCCTCCAAATCATTGAATTCAGGTGTTCTAATCACTTCCATGGCTAAAGGTGTATACAATCAAACACCTAGGCATGCAGACTGCTTCTACAAACATTTGTGAAAGAATGGGTCGCTCTCAAGTGAAGTCAAGCATAGTACCGTGACTTATTGCCACCTGTACAATAAGTCAATTTGTGAAATGTCCTCACTACTAAATATTCCACGGTCAACTTTTAGTAGTATTATAATGTTAGTGGAAGCAATTGGGAACAACAGCAATCACAGAGCGGGGTCATGCGCATGCTGAGGCACACAGAAGTCGGCAACTTTGAAAAGTCAATAGCTACAGACCTCCAAACTTTGTGTGGCCTTCAGATTAGCTCAAGAACAGTGCGTAGTGAGCTTCATGGAATGGGTTTCCATGACCAAGCAGCTGCATTTAAGCCTTACATCACCAAGTGCAATGCAAAGCGTGGGATGCAGTGGTGTAAAGTACGCTGCCACTGGACTCTAGAGCAGTGGAGACGTGTTCTCTAAAGTGATGAATCACGCTTCTCTGTCTGGCAATCCGATGGACGAGTCTGGTCTGCCAGGAGAACTGTACTTGCCTGACTGCATTGTGCCAAGTGTAAAGTTTGGTGGAGGGGGATTATGGTATGGGGGTTGTTTTTCAGGGGTTGGGCTTGGCCCCTTAGTTCCAGTGAAATTAACTCTTAATGCTTCAGCATACCAAGACATTTTGGACAATTTCATGCTCCCAACTTTGTGGGAACAGTTTAGGGATGGCTCCTTCCTGTTCCAACATGACCAGGGTCCATAAAGACATGGATGAATGAGTTTGGTGTGGAGGAACTTGACTGGCCTGCATAGAGTCCTGACCTCAATCCGATAGAATACCTTTGGGATGAATTAGAGCGGAGACTGCGAGCCAGGCCTTCTTGTCCAACATCAGTGCCTGACCTCACAAATGA
The DNA here is from genome assembly GCA_023566225.1 of Romanogobio albipinnatus. NCBI lineage: Eukaryota > Metazoa > Chordata > Actinopteri > Cypriniformes > Gobionidae > Romanogobio > Romanogobio albipinnatus. Next base: position 46,202,187 of record CM042245.1, on the reverse strand, counting down.
GCTTCTAGAAGAATGGTCAAAAATTCCCATAAACACACTCCTAAACCTTGTGGAAAGCCTTCCCAGAAGAGTTGAAGCTGTTATAGCTGCAAAGGGTGGGCCAGTTCCATATTAAACCCTACAGATTAAGAATGGGATGTCATTAAAGTTCATGTGCATGTAAAGGCAGACGTCCCAAAACCTTTGGCAATATAGTGTATCTAGAGTTAAGTTTAGATAGAGTTAAGTTAACTAATTCAATATTATAAAAAACTGTGTTATAAAGGCTACATGTGACTACATTACTATGTACCACAGATCAAATTCATATGTCTAACAACACCACACAACACAAACTACCTTTTGCATGCAAAAACACTCATGTCAAGGATCCATGAAACTGAGCGACTAAAGGAGTGACGCCACAAAAACAACCTGTACACTCCAACCATGAACACCACAAACATTCAGTTCATTCAAAAGACCATTAAGATCTCCACAAGATGAGTCCCACAGGAAAAACCATCTGCTCGTTTAACAAGTAGATAGCAACAAAAAGAAAACACTGCCCTCCTGACCTCTTGATTCTTAACACAAAGCTCAGCAATCCCAAAAGTGGCTTTATCATTAGATCCCATGTAAAGTGCTTCATCAATAGACTACTTAACATATAGATTCTAAGGCCGGTGGCAGATCATGCCCCGTCTGATTGGCAGAAATCCAGGTTGCTTTCTGATATAAACTTTCACCACCACTTCATTTAGGCCAATGCCAATCTTGAACTGCAGTGTACATTCTCATTTATTATTTACAGGCAATATGCAGCTTTTCTATTTGCTGCTCTGTAAGAAAAACACAATCTTCTGTCCAAACAATCCATTTTTGGACCTCTTAATTGTACTCTTTCAACAATAATAAAGGGTTTCCAGCCAATTGCTTTCTTTATTTCTTCAAGAATTTCTCCAGAATGTATATGCTCCACAGTTTTATCTTTTCATAACGTGTAAACAGGACTCAAAATTAACACTCATCAAGCACCTCCAGAGAGATAAATTTAGCTTTGGTGAGTAAATACAATCTGGCCAGTTGGCTGGTACATTTATTGGGAATTACTACATGGTTCAAATCTTAAAGATGAACGCAGTAATTACTTTATACTGACACCTAGGGGTGTAGATATGGCATCACACAAAACAAAAATGTTCAATTAAAATCTTTGATGACATTATAATCTTTTTTTTTTATTTATTTCACAAACAAAAATGTTCAATAACAAACGGTTACCAGGATAAAGCAATTAGAAATCCAATGGTCATGTGATCTCAAAATGGCTGCCACCATGAGGAGACCCACTCTATGTAAAAAAAAGAAGAAGCTACTTTTAGCTTTTTAATTTTTATTAGGCTACTAATAATGCTGGAGTCTTAATCTCGTGTACATAATTATAAACATAAACGAATGAGTCGGAATGCGTGCGGGATCACTTCGTGCTACAGGCAAAACAAGTGAAAAATTTTGATTTTGGTCTGCCAAAGCTCCAAATAGCAATTAAACATTTCAGGAGTACCTCTGAAATGAATATATGGACAGATATACACATATACACAGAATTACAATATTTCAAAATATCTGTCTTGGTGAGTATTCACTCAAATATTATCTGTTATGTCTTAAGTGAACGTTTGGTTAACTGTTTGGGAAAAACATCTGATGTGTAACATTATTTTAGATCCGTGCGGTACAGTAGGTCTTAATATATAGGCTGTCTGTTTCGTTAATATTAATCAAACAATCTTGATATGGAAAAAAAGTTGAATTTATATTTTTCCTATAGATATTTGGTGTCATTACCAGGGATTTTAAGGCATGGTTGCTAGGTGATTTTGTTTTGGAACCTTCAGAAAACTTTAACTCGATTTTTCTCAAAATTGACTGCTGACTCTGTCAACTTCAAACAGGTGTAGCTCAGTAATTTTTTGTCCGATTCAAACAAATCATACATAATTTTGAAAGTTTTTTTTTTATTTTTTACATAGAATGAAAATAACAAGAACTCATTTTTGAAAATTAGCTCATTGCGAGGTCACATATTTAAAGGGTTAGTTCACCCAAAAATGAAAATTATGTCATTAATTACTCACCCTCATGTCGTTCGACACCCGTAAGACCTTCGGAACACAAATTAAGATATTTTAGTTGAAAGCTGATGGCTGAGAAAGGCCTCCATTGACATTCAGTACATTTACTCTCACAAGACCCATAAAAGGCACTAAAAATGTCATTACAAAGTCCATCTCACTACAGTGGCTCTACAATAATTTTATGAAGCGATGACAATAGTTTTTGTGCGGGAAAAAAAATCAAAATAATGACTTTATTCCACAAGTTCTTGTCTTCTGTGTAGGCCTCGGCCGTGAACTCACGAAGCACCACGACGCAAGTTTTTGCCCAATGAACATAAGAAAATTAATTAAACAATGTAAAATACAAGTTACATTAACCTTTTTCCACACCAGGTGAAGATTATCAGCCACACTGTAAAAAATCTAACTCACAAACATTTTGACTAATGATAATGTTTTAGTTAACTGGACAATTAAATGCAAAAAAGTTGGCTTAACTGGTCAAAATAAGTTGGTTCACAATTGTTGGACCAACCTAGTATTAATTGTAAATTCGATTTGTAAATGCAAGTTAACACGCATACAAGTTGCAACAAGTTAACAATGCATTCTGGGTGCATCATGCAAAACTCATCCATGGCTCCCAGAATGCATTGCGGTATGAAGCATGTCACCATTGTTGAGATTTATCGGCTGATTCTTGATGTCTGTGTGAGAAAATCTCATAGGAGGTCAAAGTGCTTAATGTACAATCGGTTTTAAACCTTAGTCAACTATTTTGATTAAAACCATATTTGATCTTTTCTAGAATCACAATTAAAAAAAGCTAATAGTATATTGCTCATATTAAACTCAGTCATAAAATCTGTGAATTAAGCCACTACACAATGATTATATTCTTATCATCGAGCAACTGACAGCATTTGATGATTTTTTCTTGCCAAACATTAAAAAGTCGTCAAACTGCCCAACTAAAGAAAACACTCATCACCACGTTGGTGACATAAAAAAAAAAACTTAATCAGCTGAACAAAAGATCTTAAATTGGGAGACATGTGACCTTACTCAGTTAATTGAGTTAAGTGAACTACTTTGTTTAAAATTTCAGTAAACTCAAAAAAGCTGTGCAGCAAGTTGCCTTACAATTTTAAGTTATGCCAACTTTTCTTTTTTTACAGTGCTGATAATCTTCACCTGGTGTGGAAAAAGGTTAATGTAACTTGTGCTATTGTCTGTTAGCATCCCCTATTCTTCACTTTTTTGACTATCTGGATCCCCCCCAACATCATTAGATTTCCTCCGGTGTATATGCAACTCTAAAAAGGACATGTAGAAAAGAGATGTGACAACTTTTCAACCTCCAGACAAAGGCTCCTCAAACTAAATGCATCTCACGGGAGCCTCGAGTTAGCATTGCGAGTACCATTATATATTTGCTGCGCACGTCAGCAAAAATATTTAATGGCAGTGCGAGGTTTTCTCCTACAGAAGTGAAGGACAATGTGTTGGCAGCCATTTTCAGACCTTTAATTAAGCAGCTCTGCGACAGTGTCCAGATACTATCAGTCGGTAACGTCTGCCTATACTTCCATCTCCTGCTCACAACAGATAATGATAATGCTTCTTTTTAATCGTCTCGTTCTTAATTACATGCAAACTGACCAAGACCAACACAGCGACTTGCATTCGCAACACTCTCTAAAAGCTTGTCAAAGACTGAAAATTGACTTTAAAAGAGTGACAATTAACTCGATAAACAAAGTTATAGCCTAGTTATAAAATTAATACCATTATGAAGAGAATGCTGCTCTAGCATATTGTTTACGACTGATTAGAGCTATTGCACGCCCACAGACTTTGAAGAGTGATTATATTGGCTATTTATTTATTTTTCCACTGGATCATGAGTTCTGCCATCCTCTTTTAGGTTGAGCTGAACAGCCGGCCAGCGTAGACCACACACCAGCCCGGATTCATCCATCTTCATTCTCTAACGCAGTGGCTTGAGGGCTTCTGCCATACTGATTCTGGTGAATTACAAGAGACAAGCCACTCCTGAGGGAAGCCTTCATGGCCCTTCAAAGACAGCATGATGCTGCAGAGTTTAAAACTCTCAACATGATCCATAGCAAACCAGGCTCAGTGTTCCCTATCATTACCTCCTGAAGGCATGCCGCACTGTTTTCCGATGGATCTTCAATCGCAAAAGCTGAATATTTAGAGTACAGTTGTGTATAGGAGGAGGTTAATGTGTACTTAATATGGATATTGACTTAACATTAACACTGTTTCAGTACAACCACTAATCTATTCAATTGAGTCATTCTTATGAACCGATTCTTATTGATGATTTGTTCTTATCATTTCACTTCATTGTAGAACTTTGGAAATAAAACGGTGGGGCATGCAAAAATGTACCATATCAAAAGTTGCAACTATAGTTATAAAACAATAGTTATTGATGATGGACAATAATATTCTCACAATGTTCTCACAAGAACAATTATTTATTCATTATGATGGTACTTTGGCAGATATATAGCCTGACGTCGTCATACTCAATTCTAGTCAGAATTTGAGTCTGATACTGCTCCGTTGGGCTGTGATTATGGGGCGTGTTTCAACCGAACCAGGAAAGACCTCAATTGGATAGACCTACAACCAATCAGAGCAACGGAGCGACGCATAACGTTAGTTGTCAACTGTCAACAGAACTCAACTGCACTGTGTTGCCAAGTCCGCGGGTTGAAGCGACCCCAATTATGTGATATACAGACCCAGGAATGCGAAATTTAGCAGCCGTGCCAAAATAACACATATTTTACCCCCCCACCCGGAAAGCTTTTGGGCTTGTTTTTGGCTAGTTTTGAGTAGCAGTTGGGAGTTTTGCTGTAAAAACTGGGCAACCCTGTCCGCACGCAAGCTGGAATAAGTCACGTTAGAAGAAGAAGATGAGTGTAAACGATCTTTGCCGGTGTTGTAAAAAAGAATTTAAGGATACACAGAGTACTTACCAACACGATCATCATTTCTGAGAGAAATAGTAAAGGTGAATGCATATACGAACAAGTTGTCCGTTTAGGATTAGAACAAATTTAACCCAAGCGCCTTTGATGACGTGGATGATTATGTTACGGTTTATCATCTGTCCATCATCGTCTAAAGCCCGCCCTGACAATTTCATTGGTCCGAACAGTTTCTGTTCAGGCATAATTACTTCTCTATGGATCAAGTCCAGACCGAACTGCCCGTGCAAAATTGTTTGTGGGCGGGGCTAAGTTCGTCTGGCATCCAGGCTAGCAGATATATAAACTATGGTTCAAAATCTGGGGTTTGGAAAGAAGTCTATATGCTCACCAAGGCTGAATTTGTGTGATCAAACATACAGTAAAAACAGTAATATTGTAATACAATTTTAATATATTTAAAAATGCAAGTTATTCCTGTGATGGCAAAGCTGAATTTTCAGTCTTTAGTGTCACATGATCCTTCAGAAATCATTATAATATGTTGATTTGATGCTCAAGAAATATTTATTAATGAATATATTAATTCATTTTTTTAAAAAACCTTACTGACTCCAAACTTTTGAACAGTAGTGTATCTGTGAAAATGTAATTTACAATAAAAATGAAACACAAAAGGACAAAAAGATTTGTAAAGGTATTTACACTGTTTGAAGAATGACAGAAACATGACTAATAGTTTACTCCAAAAATCATAAACATAAAATGCAGTCATTCTTGCAGCAATTCGTGTGGCACTTGATGACTCAAAGGAATGATTGAAATGAACAGAATCAAATCAACTAATTCACCTAAAAAAAATAAAAAAAACAGCACAGAAATGTATCACAATCACAGGAAACTGGCTCTGATGCCTTTCGCTTTTAGTCTGCAGTGTGGGTCAGTTATAATGTATAACTTTGGAGGTTCATTTTATTTCAATTGGCTAATTTATTAGACTCTTTTATCCAACTCTACTTGATAATAACACAAACAGGTTAGTTACTTGGTCAGTCCCTCGCGGATGACAAAACAGCTTTATCTTCCAGCCATAAAACAATCAGCTATATTCAAGCTTACTGTAAGTTTAAAGGACATTGCTGTTCTCCAGCATCCACTGTTACCTGTAAACAAGATTGTCCTCAATGACATCTGCGCACTGGCAAAATTAACTGCACATTACATACATCATCATGTCGTGCTCAGCCGCTGCATGAAGCATCTCTAAATTAATTTCACTTCACTTGTAAAGCAGAGACAATCTATCTGTCACGTTCCCTGCAGCGACTGAACTACCTGCACAAAGCTTCCGCTGATGTGCTGTGTTGTAATTATGGAGACAATGAAACATCAGCTGGGTCAGTGAATACATGACCGTTATAACATCCCCCCACCCCCCTTACAACCAACCAATGCACTTAACTGGTGTATCTCGCTGTTAATCCAGCCTGGTTTGGGTTTGGGAGGGATGGACCTCAATCTGGGTCACCAAATAATGAGGTCAGGGCGCGTACTGCACCGCAGCGTCCATCTGGCAGCCCCACGTGCCCGTCTCTGCCAGCGATATACAGGTCTGGAGGAATAAACAGAGTGGGCACAAAGCGACATGTTACTCTGCTCTGGAATCAAGTGTGTGAGAACATTTTTGCCTTTGGAAGCATACAATATATATATACACACACTGATCAGGCATAACATTATGACCTAATATTGTGTTGGTCCCCCTTTTGCTGCCAAAACAGCCCTGACCCGTCAAGGCATTGACTCCACTAGACCCCTGAAGGTGTGCTGTGATGACACCTTTCTATACGAACCATGCATTAACTTGCTTTAACAATTTAGCTTGTCTGTTTGATCGGACCACACGGGCCAGCCTTCGCGCGCCACGTGCATCAATGAGCCTTGGCCGCCCATGACCCTGTCGCCGGTTCACCACTGTTCCTTCCTTGGACCACTTTTGATAGATACTGACCACTGCAGACCGGGAACAACCCACAAGAGCTGCAGTTTTGGAGATGCTCTCACCCAGTCATCTAACCATCACAATTTGACCCTTGTCAAACTCACTCAAATCCTTACACTTGTCCATTTTTCCTGCTTCTAACACATCAACTTTGAGGACAAAATGTTCACTTGCTGCCTAATATATCCCACCCACTAACAGGTGCCATGATGAAGAGATAATCAGTGTTATTCACTTCACTTCAGTGGTCAAAATGTTATGCCTGATCGGGGTATATAGAGGGTTAAAATATATTATTTTTGATATATATTTTGATAATAAAATTAGCAATTTAATAATACATACAGTATGTAAAACTTCAATACTACATTTCAGGAGTAAACCAGGGCAGATAGATTATTTAAACAACAAAAAATATATTTATTAAATACATATATAAAATATTTAAGTGGTGGGCCGTTATCGGCGTTAACGTGCTGCGTTAACGCGAGACACTTATCGGGCGATAAAAAAAAATATCGCCGTTAATCTATTCTCAAAGTTGGGTTGGGAGCTGGGTCTATACTAGGCAAGCTATGATGACTTTCACCTTGATATTTTAGCGCGGATGTACACCTAGCCGAATTGCACTGTAGGGGGCGAGAGAATGAGTCTTCGAACCTGTGTGTATGCCTACTAGTGTATGCCTACAAAAATATCGATATTTCGCTATGTATCGATACTGAAATATCTGAAACTATACAATACTCATTTTCTACAGTATCGATATCAGCTGCGCTCTCCTCTCCTCTCCGACCGACAGCGAGTGACACGCACCCGCCTCCTCTCATTCAATCCGTTTAATCCTCTGAACATTGCGAACGGGTGTTCTGCTGAACTTTTGTTAGTTTTGGTGTGACAGGTCTGAATTTCGCGCGGGGTTGCACACAACGTTAATTCTACAAATTCCCGCAGATTTCCCACTCGCATCTGAAGCGCACACACACACATACCGTAATAAAGCCGCCTCTGACATACAAGTGCAAAAATGAGCTCCTTTTTCCAGCTTATTAATGGTCAAATACACTCAAAAATGTCTCAATGCCCATCTTGGTAAGTTTTAACGCAAACACAGTCGTAACCAGCTCACAGGAACAGTGTTTGGATATGCGTGCGTCAGGTCTTAAAGGGACAGAAGTTATTTATTATTCAAACTACAAAAAGACAAACGATCACTTACGAGCACACATATTCAGAATGCCTTCGGCAGAATTCAAATGAGCCATTTTAATCTAGATTAATATATATATATATATATATTTTTTTTTTTTATTTTTTTTTTTTTATAATACATTTATGTAATATTTAAGCAATTTAATAATAAAATCCTCTAAACTATTTCAAAAGTAAACCAGTACAGTAGAGGTTTTATATAGTAACAGTAATTTGTTCATATTATATTCGTTTTAGATTAACTTATGACAAACAGACAACAACAGATGTATTTGCCGCTTGGTTAATCCATTCAATTTACATAATTTATTGTATAATACATTCTATAAAGTTCTATTTTTTCCATATTTCTTTTTATAAACTTTTATAATTTAAGTTAAGTAGACGGTGCACTGAAAGTGCCACTTAGCTTGCACAGAAATTGCAATAAAAACAAAAAAAATCAAAGGGAAATGAACTCTGTGCTTCTCTGTGCACTGTGCTTTTCCAGCTATGCTCCAAACTGAAAAATAATAAAGCCACACATGCATTATGTCAGCCATTACACCGTGGGGGCAAAGAGAAAGAAAAAAAAAAAAACAGATTGTATGATGACAGGAATCTTTGAAGTCCATATGCACGTGGGTGAAGCAAAATCTTGACTCATAGACAGAGTTATGCCAAAAGCCTCTCTCAGTCTTTATCAACAGCCGTTATCTTGATCATAAGGACAGAGACCACCATGAGGCACATTTATAATTAGATTGTGGAGTGTCGGGTCAAACACTATGAGTCAGCTAGATGATAATGCGGCTCTGGGACTGTTAGTGTCAAGCAAAGCTTACTCCAGCTTTGATAAAGCGCTCATATCATTCCTTCTGTTGATCTTTTGCTACAGTATGTTACAAAGGTCTGTTAGTGCACAATGTCTTATGAATTGCAACACTCATTCTATGCTTTTTATAAGACAGCAATTAGAGGAAAGAAAACATAACTACTAAATGTGGAAATAGTGACAAAATTTTTTTTTACATGATTGACTATAATTATTTTTCTAAACACTGGTTGGACATGAGATCACAATTATTTATTAAAGAATATGATCTTGCTCACTACAGTTTATAAGTCAATATTCTCTGTAAAACTCAATGTGAAAAGCGCTTTACAAATTATTTTTAAAATAAATCTAACAATTGTTTTTTGTATAGTGACCGCTAAAATGAACTATGTCCCTTTTTTCTCTTTTTTGGTATGAAGCTGGTCATTATCACTAAACTATAAATAAAATAATTTAATTAATTATGTTTATACATTTAATGTTAAGCAAGGAACACACCAAACTGACGCCGACCAACTATCGGCGTGGCAACAAAAGCAGACTGCTGAGTTGGCTCACGTTGGGTCCAAAGTTGCCCTGACACACCAAGCCAACGCTTGACATCCGACGGCCAAGTAGCACGTCCGTTCTACGCCTGCGTAAGAGTAAATAGCTTTCTGTACCGGCTGGTGACAGTAGTCTGTTTTCATTATTCAAAGCGGGAAACCGGAAGAGCTATAGGGATATAAACAAAACAGCTCAGAATCTCGCTCACCACAGGCGGTCACTTCTCGTACACTGGTTCGCTAGCTGAACAGCCAATCAGAATGATCAGATGGCCCGACTGACCAACAAGTGCAGACACCGATTCAACATGTCGAATCGGCTGAAAAATAGCCGACGAGGACCAACGTCAGCCGACGGTGCTTGTTCCGGGCTTTACTTCAGTAGAGTGCTGAAAAAAGACTTAACTTAATCCGAAGTTTCCTGATAATATTTTATTTCTTTTAGCTTTAGTACATTAGCTATTTTTCCATCCAAAGTTGCGAATGTAACTCATTGTAATATCGCATAAAACATTTGCGAATAAAGCACCGTTTCCAGGTGAAGAGAACATAATCGTCACTTTCTGATAAACTACCACTAAAAATCACTAAGAAACATAGGAGAAGCCACCATATATAATAATCTTTGTATATAATAAATGAGTTGCGAAACTCGTGCGTCTCAATAAACTTGCTTTCAGTGGCAGATGCTGCTGTTTAGGAACGCAGTCGTGTAAGACAGTTCTAGGAGGGAAATATACAGAGCATCTTTGACAACAGACTTCTGAATGACCAAAACAGCATTTTAGATGCTTTGCAAACAAGATTTTTCCACTGGTTAGTACAGTTATGCTGTTACATCGTGAAAGTCACATGATTTTTTTTTTTTATGCGCATTGAGGAATTTATGCATTTCCATGTTTTCGTATCGGATAGAACATTTATCCGACGCAAATGAGTGCATACATTTTTTATGCGCAATTTTTGAATTTATGCGCATCTTGCCGTTTCCATTCAGCATTTTTTGATGCGATATCCCAAAATGCACATAAAAATAGGTGGATGGAAACATAGCTACTGACAGTACAAACGCCAATTAATTAATATTTTGCATTGGCCTCACCCGCTATAAATTGACTTGTACATGAAAATAAATAGCTGCCTTTATATTTTGGGAAGGGGTTCCTAAAACCATCACTTTCGGCGATCCTTAGCATCATGAAGTTTGTTTAGTGTATATCCAGAAAAGGGAAGATTACATGGACCATAATTAGAAACAAACACCAAATCTATCTGTCATTCTTCTGAGAAACAGCTTTGGCAGTGTATTTGACTCGAACACTAAGGCAACAGGAACAGCGTAATGATGACTAATGCTTGCCACTGAACAAAGGGAATTGCAGCACATGGCAGCAGCACGGCTACAGGCCTGTAGCAGAGGGGGAGTTTATGATTAATGGAAATAAATATGAAAAGCATCACATCAGCCCCAGCACCTGATCACTCTCGCCTCCACAACTGCGTTACTGCTTAGCAAACAACTACATCACTAGAACGGATAAAGCCCTCAGTTCAGTGTGCACACTACACTCCTGTAGTGTCAGCGGCAATGACGCAGAATATCTCCTGACAGAGAGGTCAAGATTCAAGATTAATCCACTGCTATAATTTTACATGCCTTTTTTGACTCTCTGAAGGCCTAACCTATAATAAAGCGGCATATATTCAATGTACAATTACATGTCAGATGTTTATATTCATTTATTACACAGGTCTTTGAAATACTTGATGTCAAATGTGGCTTTCTGTGGGGGAAAAAAATGTATCACCAAAATGAAATTTAAAAATATTTAGCTTAGATTAGCTTGATGTACTACAATAACTACAACTGAAATAAAAGACAATATAGACATATTTTAAAAATAAAAACTATTTTATTTTAACAAAATTACTAAAACTTTAACTAAAATGAAAATGCAAACTATAAAAAAACTATTTCAAAATATTAATGAAAACTATAATAGTAGCTCAATGACAATTTCTTCCCCATTGATTTACTTATTTGTTAAGTAGCCAGTCGTTATTGCTAAAATGAAATCAAATAAATCATTGAATAGGCCTATATGTGAACAATTTGATTAATTTTATAGCCTAGTACAAGTTATTAAATATATAAACAGTTGTGCTAATTGTGGCACACGGTTTTGTTATCTACTGTTTTATAATGACATGTTAGAGCATATTAACTTCTGTTCTTATATTACATAAAAATTAATGTGTTACATAAATCTCTCTGTGCCACTTTCAAAGAGGAGATAACGTTAATCCCTTTTGCAATATTAAAGCTGCAACACTGGTGACTTTGCATATACCTCAGTGATATTATGGTATACCACACAACATTGATCCAGTTTACATGTAATGCGGACACTGGACACATCATTGATCCCAGGCCAAGTCAGAATTCAGGCTATTGTATTTGTAATCTGTTACCTTATTGACATGCAGTTCTTCCTCAAGTTGAACAGACCTATCTTACTGAGTTGTCAATATTGTGTATCGGAGGTTTTTCTTAGAAAGGTTTTGCTCATTAGCAGGCATGTATCAGCCAGAGGGTGTGAAAAAGGGAGGTGAAGGGCTCATGAATTATTGACAAAGACATTGGAAAAAAAAATCGGAGAGTGACATTCCAAAGGATCCAGAGGAAATTCAAAGATGAGGTTCAAGGGTGACTCATTTTGTGCTGGTGCCTCCGCACTTCAGTTGGCAATGTGCGAAACGTGTCGCAAATGGATTATTTTAAATGAATTTATTTATTTATTTATTTTGAAATCTGGCTGAGCAGACACATTAGTTGTGGATAATGGCAGTGATTAATCCTGAAGTAAACACCTGAAAATGCCCTTGCAGGGACAAAAAAAAAAAAACCTATCAGGGAAAAAAGAAAATAAAATATAAATGTCCTTTTTCACTCTATGATAGTTAAAGCAAAGTGAGGCAGGCTGGAGATTCATAAATAAGTAAGAGACTCATCTAGTCTCCCAAAGCCCTGCATGTCTGCAGACTTTAGATTAGTAAAATGAGTAGAAAAGCAGACAGCACAGGAGAGTTTGCCAAAGAAATAGTAGTCTATACTTGCTGAGTCTCTCTTATACTGTATATAAAATTTTACAAAATTAGGCTGCCCTTGTAGAAATATACACACATACTAGCCTATTTAACAATTGATTGGTACAAAACATGGTAATAAGCATATATACTTTATATAAAAACATGTATTTTATATATATTTTTAATTATGAATTGTAATTCAGGCAGTACTGAAGACAAAAGAGGGGGGGGGGGGGGGGGGTTCCAAATTACTATAGCAAGATATACCTAATAAAGTGACTGGTTAGTGTACAATAGAAGATTGGAAAAAAGTTGTCTGGTCTGATGGGTCTTGATTTTTGCTGCGCCATTCAGTTGGTAGGGCATCAACAACATGAAAGCATGGATCCATCCTGCCTTGTATCAATGGTTCAGGATACTGGTAGTGTAATGGTGTGGGGGACATTTTCTTGTCACACTTTGGGCCTCTTAGTACCAATTGAGCATTGTTTAAATGCCACAGCCTTCCTAGGTATTGTTGCTGACCATGTCCATCCCTTTATGACTACACTGTGCCCATCTTTTGATGGCTACTTCCAGCAGGATAACGCTCTCTGTTACAAAGATCTGGTTTCTTGAACATGACTTGAGTTCACTAAACTCAAATGGCCTCCACAGTCACCAGATCTCAATCCAGTGGAGCACCTCTGGGATGTGGTGGAACGGGAGATTCGGATCATGGATGTGCAGCCGACAAATCTGCAGAAACTGCGTGACACTATCATGTCAATTTGGACCAAAATCTCTGAAGAATGTTTCTAGCACCTTGTTGAATCTTTGCCATGAATAATTAAGGCAGTTCTGAAGGCAAAAGGGGTCGAAACCGGTACATACAGTATATAGGCTATCTAAATTAATGAAATAGTGTATTATGTCATTTAAATGTATGTAATTAAAAAAAAAAAAATTGATTGACATAATATACAAAAGACAGACAGAAACTGCTCTTTGATGCCCAAGGAAGAAAAACTTAAATCCGCCAGGCTGCCAAAGACCTAAAAAACATAAATAAAAAATAACTCTCTCAAAAAAGATCAAAAACAGCCCTGGTGCTAACATCGAAAGGCATCAAGTGACCTTTCATTGACTGGCTCATAGCAGGACCGCAGAGAATGCTGGGGGTGTAACTTAGAGTGTAGCTTAACATTAACGTAGATTGTTCTGTAATTTTTTTACTTGACAAAACACAAACACTCTATTAGGTTTCCACTACCATTTATGCAATGTTAAAGGTGTCATGAACTGGCTTTTTTAATTTTTTTATACTGTTGTCTGAGGTAAACTTATGTCGTTCGCTTGGTTTTTACATTCAAAATCATCATAATGAATAAGTAATAGGCTATTTTCTGCCATGGTTTTGAGGCTCTCTGAAAAATGCTTGGTTTTGATGGGCGTGCTGCACTAAAGACTTGGAAATAAACGCCCACGGCTAGGATTGGATAAGATTTGCATATTTAATGAGCTTCAGCTCCCCTCAGTACATGTGGAGATTGTTTTGAAAGTGTCTGGGAAATTGCTTACAGGGCTCGCAAAATGCCTTCATCAAACAAACACAATGATTCATCTCTCATCCACCTGCGATTGATTGGAATGTTATTTTTGTATTACTTGGCCGGCCCGATTAGTGAATATAATCGTGAACCGTACACACACGCATGCACGCAAGACTCAATCAATACAATCAATTCTGCTGTGAAATAAAACGAACAAACGCGCAATGTCTTACGCACGTGAGCTGGAACCGGCATGTTTATTGCTCGTTAGCGACCCGTTTAGCTCCACGAGTCGGTGGGTGGGCTTGAGGCGGTGCTTCTGCATTCTATGACGTTAGTGGTTGACATACTGTATTCTGCAATCTCTCGTTTTCTGGGCCTGGTGTCAATAAAAGCTTTTCTTTGGCTAACAAGGACGTTTTCAGCTCTGAAACTTACAGGATATTCTTATATCACGATTAACTTTTATATATCAAAGGCTCAAGGGAAAGTTGATTTCTCAATTCATCACCCCTTTAAAGGTGTAAAAAGGATGGAAGCTCGCAAGTCAACAAACCTAATTGAATTGAGCAACTCTGTATTTGAGTCACACATCCAAATTAAAGTAAGTACTGTGCTCCCAGTGACACTGCCATTGTGCTATGCCTTTAGATTTCTGGAGTGTTTAAAATCTATTCAACTCTCCCAGGCTTTGGCCATCCAAAAATCTATACCTAGGAACACTGCTGTCTGGTCAGCCTGGAAGAAAGATTGTTTTGGTTTACACTCGGTCGCTGACCCGATCAGCTTCTGCTCCACAGGGATGCATAGGGACAAGAATAATCTGTCTTACAAGCCTGCATAATGGGAGATGTTCGTGGAGTTGCTCATTAAACCTAGTGTAAGCCGTGTTTAATGATGAAATTTGTGATTTTATTTTGATGTTTAAAAACCCTTTTCTATCCCACATAATATGCAAAGACAGCCTGTAAGCAAGCCATTGTAGATATATTTTCCTACAAGGTGTAAATACTGTGGCACTACACATAGTAAGTAAGGAATAATTGATGACGGACAGTTGAATTATTAGAAATAATAATGCACACCCGAGGTGGTAATGTGGTCACGTTGCGAAGCAGAGTGGCTGTTACACCTCAGTGGGCATTATTTTTCAATAAATCAACAGCCCGGAGTCAATTATTCTGCTTATACGACGGTTACCACACCTCAAAACATTATTCAGATGATTTATTTCAAGACATTTGTCAGGTTTTGTCTAATTTCTTACACATCTAAACCCAAGCCTCCGTTGCTAATTCTGAGATGTCATTTTAGAGCTAGTAACGGAGGCTTGAGCCATTGATAGCAGAGTAGAGTAGAGTTATTAGAGAGAGTGCGTTACCTCAGTCTGCGTCTCTCTCAACTGTGTTCGGCAGCAGCGTCTACTTATACGAAACTGTAAGAACAGCGCCGTTAATACCTCGCTAGTGAGAAAGGTCATGCAGCGCTGACAACACGTTTCTGTGCAAGTGTGTTGATACTGTATGTGTGTGGGTTTGAGTGGGAGAGCGAGAGAAAGAGTATGTGCTTTCCGTACATAATAAAACGTAATTTTGTGGCAAAAAACATTTAAATAATGTGTCGTTTTTATCCTATTGTTTACTATATTTATTTGCTTGGTCAGTGTTGTTGTGGGTTTTTCTGTTGTTGGCTGTAAAGACATATAACCAAGCCTGCAGCACTCCTCTCAGAAACTGAAGCCTATGTGCCTCGATCGCCCCCCTGGGGGTTGGTCCCAGTATAGCTCATAAACCCCACCTCTCCATGTATTACAATTGACACGAGACAAACTAAACAATTAAATTCCACTTCAAATAACTGTTTCCTAAAGATGGTTTCTGTCATTTTAGGCAGTTTTTAATCACGATTTCATTTCAAGTGTTCGTTTTTTAAATACGTTTAGTTTTAGTTAGTTATTTGATACTATAAAAACGGGGGGTGTGACGTCATTATTGACAGCTGAGATTGACGGCTTCTCTGAGTGAAGTTGTCACTGAGGCACTAACAGACTTTTTTCGGGAGGAGATTGGAGCTTTAGCTTTCATTTCTACTTTTCCATAACTGTTTATTTCACACCAACATAATGAATTGTTCTGCATCTGTGAGAGTGTGGGCAGGCTTTTGATAATTGCGCCTCTACTTCCTGCTCTCTACTGCGCAACTCCGGTCCTGAGATCACTACTGCGCAGACTCTGTCCCAAATCTGCGCAAGATGCCAGCGTCATGTGCGGGCCTCCGAAAGCTTCAACTCTCGTCAGCGGAAGTCAATGAAGTCGCGTCATCCATATTTTTTTACGATCTATGGAAATAACTGAAATCTTTTTGTGAAGTGATAAGGAACTGTAATGTGGTCAAGACCTGCCTGGATCTACTTCAGTGTGTTTCCCTCCAAATAATTGCACACCTTAGAACATTCGTCAACCAATCACATTCAAGCATTCAACAGCCTCGTAGTATAACAACAAATATGATATTAGAAAATATAATAGTAAATAACAAATAATATATTAGTAGAATATATATATATATATAAATATATATATATATATATATATATATATATATATATATATATATATATATATATATATATATATATATATATATATATATATATATATATATATATATATATATATATATATATATATATATATATATATATATATATATATATATATATATATATATACACACACACACATACATACATACATACATACATACATACACACACTCACCTAAAGGATTATTAGGGACACCTGTTCAATTTCTCATGAATGCAATTATCTAATCAACCAATCACATGGCAGTTGCTTCAATGCATTTAGGGGTGTGGTCCTGGTCAAGACAATCTCCTGAACTCCAAACTGAATGTCAGAATGGCATGGTTGTTGGTGCCAGACGGCGGTCTGAGTATTTCACAATCTGCTCAGTTACTGGGATTTTCATGCACAACCATTTCTAGGGTTTACAAAGAATGGTGTGAAAAGGGAAAAACATCCAGTATGCGGCAGTCCTGTGGGCGAAAATGCCTTGTTGATGCTAGAGGTCAGAGGAGAATGGGCCGACTGATTCAAGCTGATAGAAGAGCAACTTTGACTGAAATAATCACTCGTTACAACCGAGGTATGCAGCAAAACATTTGTGAAGCCACAACACGCACAAGGCGCACAGGCGGATGGGCTAGAACAGCAGAAGACCCCACCGGGTACCATTCATCTCCACTACAAATAGGAAAAAGAGGCTACAATTTGCACAAGCTCACCAAAATTGGACAGTTGAAGACTGGAAAAATGTTGCCTGGTCTGATGAGTCTTGATTTCTGTTGAGACATTTAGATGGTAGAGTCAGAATTTGGCGTAAACAGAATGAGAACATGGATCCATCATGCCTTGTTACCACTGTGCAGGCTGGTGGTAGTGGTGTAATGGTGTGGGGGATGTTTTCTTGGCACACTTTAGGCCCCTTAGTGCCAATTGGGCATCGTTTAAATGCCACGGCCTACCTGAGCATTGTTTCTGACCATGTCCATCCCTTTATGACCACCATGTACCCATCCTCTGATGGCTACTTCCAGCAGGATAATGCACCATGTCACAAAGCTCGAATCATTTCAAATTGGTTTCTTGAACATGACAATGAGTTCGCTGTACTAAAATGGCCCCCACAGTCACCAGATCTCAACCCAATAGAGCATCTTTGGGATGTGGTGGAACGGGAGCTTCGTGCCCTGGATGTGCATCCCACAAATCTCCATCAACTGCAAGATTCTATCCTATCAATATGGGCCAACATTTCTAAAGAATGCTTTCAGCACCTTGTTGAATCAATGCCATGTAGAATTAAAAACATTTAAGCAGTTCTGAAGGTGAAAGGGGGTCAAACACAGTATTAGTATGGTGTTCCTAATAATCCTTTAGGTGAGTGTATATATATATATATTAGTAAATAACAAATATTATATTAGTAGAATTATATATATATACATAAACATACATACTTGCACTATGCGCGCCCCGCTGGTCGAACATAATGACGCCACCGTTGAAAGTGAACAGAAAACATGGCAGTATGCTACTTTAAGTCAAAAGAAGGCGATTCAAGTCGAGCTACATGTTCAATTTGCAACATAAATAAACAACAGCCGCTGTTAAAACATTTGCGTATGAAACATCCGAGAGAATACGAGTTGTGCATGAAGGAATCTACAGACAAATATTTTTCACTTAAATAATTACCAATTTAAGATGACAAAACGAAAATACACTGAATCCGTAAGCTTTGAAGAACCGGAATGTTTTTTTTTGTTTGTTTTTTTGTCAAATAAAAATAGAAGGCATAGGCTACCTCAATCCACACCTTGTATGTTTTTTGTTTGTTTGTTTTTTAAGTAACATGTCTAAGTGATGTGGGTTAGTCTGGAGCACAGCCTGTTGACAGTTAAACCCGCGGCAGAAAACAACCGCGCGAGCCTTGGCTGACAGCGCACGCCTCCTGCGCTCTCCGTTGTGTTGTTCTTTGAAACGGCAGAGGACAACTCGGGGTAATTTTTCTATAAACCATCAGGAAACAGCAGCGAGAAGAAAATACGCGACAATGTTCACTTTTGTAAACCTGACCAAAACCACACTATTAAAAGCCTTAAACAAGGCTTCAGATGGCACTGATGTCCTGGGAATACAGAGATAACACCTCACTAGAGTGGCCAGCCTCTGGAAGCGCCGTTCATTTGCTTTCCACCAGTCAGGAGCTTGTACTACTGCTGTATTTTTCTGTTGGAATGGTCCCGCACAGTAAGCTTTTCCATTGCTTCATTTTGCGAGATAAATCTGGTTTGTGGTTGCGCATGTCGACGCGCTCCGTGAGTGATTTTTCTTAACTATGCATCAAAAAACAAACAAACAAAAAAACGTTAAAAACATTTAAACCGTTTAACTGGTAGTATTAATCGGTCAAAGTTCTTACTTTCGGTTAACGGTTTTAATGGTCAATAGCATCCCTACACTGCTGTGGACGTTGTTTACTTAATTAATGTGTTTACTGTGATAATGGACTGAGGATGGGAGAAGGATTCGGTATTCGGTTTCGGATCAAAAATCTGGATTCGGTGCATCCCTAATACAAATGTGGTTACGTGTTGGCTTGCCACTTTATGACCAATGAGACTAGTAGAGCTCCACTGCAAGCGTATCCATTCTCAACTTGTGACACTAATGATTTGTTAATCAATGTGACACTAGAACTTCCCCCGGTAACACAACATAGATTTTAGCTGGTCTAGTGGTTCCTGGAAGAAGGAGATAATGGATGACAGAGTAGAGCATTGGGACTATAATTCTCTTTTCTGGATGATACAGGCTGCATTTTCTATCTGCAGAGTTTCATAATCAACAGGAAATGATATCCTGGACAATAGTGCAAGCTGGAATGATTGCTGGCGTGTACCGTTATGGCACAGAAATATGTATCATTATCTTTGTCAGCCCTTTTTCACTGCTGATCAGTGCATGTGCGTGAGCTCTGAAGACACATGAGCACATCATCTTCCTGTCTAAAGGGAAGGATGTGTGCCGGCCTCATTTTAAAGGCCATATCATTCTCAAACGCGATTCAGAGTGCTCCCAAATGAAATAATTTCAGACAACGCCGCATAACTCATTCCTTAAAGCTTGAGAGATATGCTGTCGATCAAAAAGCCTCAAAATACACAGAAGAAAAACGAAGGAATTCAAATGTGACAAGCTACAGGAAACCACTGTTTGATTAGAAACAAAGAAAAACACAATCGCACAACTTTGTAAATGTTGAAAAAGCTCCCCGGGATGCTAAAAAATGGGATCTGTACTTTCTCAAAGAGAAGGAGAAAATGGGGGAAAAAAATTTGTGTGAAGGTGTGAAGATTTGTATTCTGATCGTGCTAAATACAGTGGAATGAAATGAAAATCTCTAGCAGGAGTGTGTGGGATGTATATCTGGGAAATCTCCATGGAAATCAATACATCCTCTACTGTTGTTCTCTTTGTCAATGCAATAAGTTGACTGATGGTTTCTTGTTATATTTGTCAGCAGTGTTGGGGTAATGCTTTACAAGTAACATGCATTATGTAATCAGATTACTTTTTTGATGTAACGAGTATAAGTTTACCCTCTAATACTTGAGCTACTTTAATTATTATTATTATTTTTTTTACTTTTTACTTCAATTCAATTGCACATTTTTTTTTTAAACTTATCAATTAAAATTCTCTCTGTTCTCCATAACACAGTCACTAACTAGCAGCCAAATCACCCTGTAACCCAAGTCTGGTTTCCCACTGAAGCTAAGCAGGGTTGAGCCTGGTCAGTACCTGGATGGGAGACCACCTGGGAAAAAGGTAGGTAGCTGGTAGCCTAGGTAGCTGCTGGAAGAGGTGTTAGTGAGGCCAGCAGGGGCTACTAAACTTGTGGTCTGTGTGGGTTCTAACGCCCCAGTATAGTGGAACACTATACTGTAACCAGCACCGTCCTTCGGATGAGACGTTAAACCAAGGTCCTAACTCTTTGCAGTCATTAAAAATCCCAGGATGTCCTTCGGAAAACAGTAGGGGTGTAACCCGGCATCCTGGTCATATTTGTCCATTGGCCTCTGTCCATCATGGCCTTCTAATCATCCCCCTATCCTGATTGGCTTCATCACTCCACCAATGTCTCCCTCTCCATGTCTCCTCTCCACCAATAAGCTGGTGTGTGGTGGGCGTTCTGGCCCAATATGGCTGCCGTCGCATCATCCAGGTGGATGCTGTAAATTGGTGGTGGTTCCCCCCTTATGTGTAAAGCGCTTTGAGTACCTAGAAAAGTGCTATATAAATGTAACAAATCACTTAGGCATGCACACTCATGTGTGCGCGGTAGAAGACAAAAAGGTTGAAAAGTACCAAAAACGTGTTACTTTAAACTTTCAATAAATAGAGTGGTACAGTATAATATAACCTGTAATGTTATGAGATCTTTTGTATACATAGCTCAGGAATTATTTGAAGTGGTCAGAATATAATAATATCTGATTTTAAAAGAAAATTAAGGTACATGTTATGTAGCATATGTTGTTTAAGTAATTGAGTTAAACACCTGCAAGGCCTGGAAGAAAGCGAGACTCGCCACGTGAGAAAAAGAAAAAGTAACACAGCACATTACTTTCCATAAAAAGTACCTAGATAATGTAATTAGGCAGTAACACAATATTGTAATGCATTACTTTTAAAAGTAACTTTCCCCAACACTGTTTGTCAGCATTATTAGACATGATTTATGATTTCAGCATAAACACGATTCATTTCTGCTTTGTCTGTTCATCCATGAAGAAAACTGAATTTACTAGTACTCAAACACATTTCTTCTACTTCTCTTCTTGCAGGGTCCATTGCAAGATGCTCCTATATCAAGTACCACTACTCCTCAGCAACAATACCCAAGAATCTCTCTTACAACATCACCAAGACCATACGTCAAGATGAATGGCACTCTCTGCGTGAGTACATGGCTTTACCTTTACAGTTGAAGATGCATTTAAATGTCACTTCTCGGATTAGAGGGAGAGGGACTATAAGTTACATTCATAGTACAAATCGGTGTCTATTTTAATCATTACTGCTGAGACAAGCACTTTGCAAACAGTACAAACAGTAATCATCCCCAGCCTAGTGATCTCATTTGCTCAGACCCTACTTGCTAAGGTCAAGTCAAAGCCAGATATGGAAGTTGTAACACAACACATTGTAATTTCATTCATTTATTTCGGGCAGGCTCTCAGTAGACCTAAAGATAGGGATGAGGGGATTTGTTGTTGCTTTGTGGAAGGAGAAAGTAGGGTACATATCTCAAAGTCAGTTGTACCTTGTTGGCCCACTTTTGCCCTGCTTCCACCCTCCCCAAAATGGAAATTAAGAGAGAAGTGGTGGGAAAATGCTCTAATACAGAGAGTGGGCCCACTTTCTGTATTAGAGCATTTTCCCACCACTTCTCTCTATTAGTATCTATTAGTATACAATCTGATCCACAGGAAGCTCAGCAAATGCTGTAAAAACTTTGATTATTAAAGATATATTTACTATTCATAAATAAAATTTAGCTGTCAAATAAAATATAACAAATATTACACATAAATAGTTAACAATATTAATGGTTATGTATAAACAGTGTGCTTAGAAAATGAATTATTATTCAAATATATTAAATTATAATATAAAATAATTATTGCACATCAAGTTTATTACTGTTTAAATATAAAAGTGAGTATGTAAAATTAATTAAATATTATTAAACATATTAAATTCATATTACACATTAATAGTTAACTTAAAATTACTTTTATTTATAAGCAGTGTATATAAAATGTAATATAATTTCCACTTGAGACATAGATCAAAAATTACATTTTTGAGTTTTAAGAGCATATTTTAACTTCCAAAGTAATTTTATTCACAAGATGTATTTAATGCAAATGCCAGAAAATAGAATGAAATAAATCCATAGTAATCATTTTATTTTAGGCATTTATTTTAGTTTTGTTTTGCATTCATCTTGCCAGATTTAGCTTTAGGAACACATTTTCATTAGTTCAACAAGAATTATAGTTTGAGAAAGCCTACAGTAAAACAAGCTCTTCTGCTCTTTCCATTTTGGCTGACAGCCATAGTTGTGACACATGGTTTTCACTACAGTTTACAAAATTTACACTGAGTGGGGACTGTGTAAATCTGCACAAAAGGCCCTCTCCTTGGAGAGTATTGGCTTGCTTGAAACCCTCTTAAGAGGGTTTGGGATTGTAGTTTAAAGCTGCCATGTATCACGGACAGAAGAACGAGTGGGATACAGCATGCCCTCAAACTGTCATGTGGTCACACTCCACTGCGCTGCAGAGATCAGCCTCTGTCAGGTAACTGGAGAGACACCTTTCTTTTAACTCCAAAACCCACCAGTATCTACACCTCCATCTCTCTCGCTTTCCTCATTTTCCAAAGCTCTAACATGGAGGGCTATGAAAGCAGAGATGCATAAATGACACTGCAGGAAAGATACAGAGCTCTCAGTGCAGTCAAGTGCAACAGATGAAAGATCTCTGTGGCGCCAAACATTTCTCACGGTTTCAATTTTGCTCAGTATCTGGTTTACGTGAACCCATGATTCGGTTCACATTTTGATATCAGAAATGTACCCTAGACCTGCAAGGCTCATTTTAAACCATAGCGTTAGAGTTTATGTTAAACGTTTATGTTAAAATATGGGCTGATACAATATAAAAACAGCCATGACATAACCGTAACCAATAAATGGATGATATTAAAATTCTATACTAAAATTCGTTTTTTAGTTTTACATTTCAGTTTTAGTTATGAATGTATGAATGTACTGTACCATTCAAAAGTTTGGGGTCTGTATGATTATTATAATTTTTTTACATAATTTATTATGCTCACCAAGGCTTCATTAGTTTGATCAAAAATAAATTGAAATATGGTGAGATATTAATACAATTTAAAAAGAGCTGTTTTCTATTTTAAATATTTTAAAATGTAAGTTATTCATGTAAACTGAATTTTCAACATCATTACTCCAGTCTTCAGTTACATGAACCTTCTGAAATCATACTAATATGCTGATTTGGTGCTCAAGAAGCATTTATTATTATTTTCAATGTTAAAATAATTGTGCTGCTTAATATTTTTGTGGAAAACAACATTACATTTTTTCTGAATTCTTATATATAATATTAGCCTGGATGCCAGACGAACATAGCCCCGCCCACACATTTTTTTTGCACGTTCAAATTCTGACTAGAATTGAGTATGATGACGTCAGGCTAATATAATATAAAACAGAAATAGAAATCTTCTGCAACAATTATAAATGTCCTTAATGTCACTTCTGATCAATTGAATGCATCCTTGCTGAATAAAAGCTTAAATTTCCCACCTGGAAAAAAAAAACTTACTGACCCCAAACATTTTTAAATTGGTTTTAAAGGGATAGTTCACTCAAAAATGAAATTTATCCCATCATTTACTCACCCTCAAGGCAGGTGTATATGACATTCTCCTTTCAGATGAATACAATTGGAGTTGTGTCCTGGCTAATCCAAGCATTGTAATGGCAGTGAATGGCCGCCCAAAATTTGAAGCCCAAAAAAGTGCATCCATCCATTATAAAAGAAATCCACAAGGCTCCGGGGGGTTAATAAAGGCCTTCTGAAGCGAATCGATGGGTTTGTGTAAGAAAAATATCCATATTTAAAACTTTATAAAGTAAAATATCTAGCTATTGGCGGACTGCCTTTGCAGTTCAAAACGCTTACGTCTGACGTCATCGTTACGCTTTTTTCGTAAGTTGTATATGGAAGGTGATCTGAAAGCTAGATATTTTACTTTATAATGTGTTATATGGATATTTTTCTTACACAAACCCATCGATTCGCTTCAGAAGGCATTTATTAACCCCCCGGACCCATATGGATTACTTTTATAATGGATGGATGCACTTTTTCACATTTTGGGCTGCCATTTACTGCCATTATAATGCTTGGATTAGCCAGGACATTTTTGAATATATCTCCGATTGTATTCGTCTGAAAGAAGAATGTCATAAACACCTCGGATGGCTTGAGTATGGGGTAATCTTCACTTTTGGGTGAACTATCCCTTTAAGATTATATTTAATTTTAAGTTATTATTGTTTTATAGATTAACTTTAAGTGAGGGTTTAAGGACTGCAAAGTTAATCTAAATGTTAAAAATGGAGGAAATAAGCATGCAATATATCCAATATATCAACAGACATCAATAAAGAAAATAAAGAAAAAACTAAAATATCGGCTGATAATCAATATGGTACCGATATATTGGGCATATCTAGTTCACACATTTCTCATACACACTTAAGCTTTGACTGGAACATGTTCACATGGTATTTAGAGTCTCCCAGGGCGCATTCAACGAGTCATTTGATTCAAGCTTTCTGACCTATACTGTAAAGAAAGATGTGGAACAGTCAATCTCTTGGTTAAGGTCAGGCTGAGATGTGTAATGTTCTTATTACAGCTTACACAGCTGTTCCAACAAATCAAACAGTATAGATGAAGTCATTTCCTGTGGTGAGGGAAACCTAAATGGTAAAAAGAAAAAAGAATTAACAGAAGACATGGCCTTTATGGCTTTGACTCCATTGAGTGCCATATTGATTTGGGGGCCAAGAGAGGTCAGGAGATCAAGAACTCTCCATTAGTGGGCATTGAGAAGTAAATTACTCTAGTACTGTCTGGGAAATGTGTCTGAACCAACACTGCCAAAAAAAGGGCCCAACAAGATCACAAGATGTCTGACCCGGCCAGTGTTGAAGGTATTAGATAAAAGCTTGTGTTTTGTTGTGATGCCTAGAATAAACAGAACAGGTAAAGCTCGTATTTGAGTTGTTTTTGCTCGTGTTTCGCTCAGATGGGAAGCCAGACCTGACATTTCATAAAGTGTGTGTAATTGAACAAAGGGAGGTAGAACATTTTCTGCGCTCTCATAATGCTCTGCTCGTGAGTGACATCAGCAAAACTTCACAAGGCTGTGGGATATACACAGCACTCATTTGTACCCGTCAGTCAACACGCCAGGAAACCGACTATACCAGCAAGAAAGTCACAAAAAAGACGCTACTTCTATTATGCAGAATATGAAAGCGAAGCCAAAAAAATCTCTTGTTTTTAGCGATGGACAGTATTCAGTATTCAGCTCAACACAGCAAATGCTTTTGGACATTTCGTCTTTGGATGAAGACAGCCTGGTTCAGTAACTTCAGAAGCTTAGGGGTTTTGTAAGATCAAAAGGAAGCACCAAAAGTGAGCAGCAGGAAGCTGTCAATGAACATGACAGGAAATAATCTGCCGTGATGCGTAAAGGTGCCCAAAGAGGCGAATTATGATCTTGGTTTTCCAAATCCTCCAGATCTCAATGCACTCAACTTAGAAACTGCTTATAGTGCTGGTTAAAGACCAAAGAGAGGCAACCATTGGATACATTTAAAAAAAAAAAGATGCTATTCTACTACTATTATTATTATTAGGTTCAATCAATAAAAATGTGTATTTAGGTAATCAAATTAATTACATGATATGCTGAATATGACCATATTATTTGCAAATATCATGCGGTTAATCACATGAATCAATATTTTTTTTTAATTAAACAGATTTTAATTAGATGAATAAATTACAAATGTGTTCATGTAATCAAATTACATATGCAAATTAATCACAATTAATCACATACATATATGCAATTAATCATTATCAATTCTTTTAAATTATTAAAATAATCTATTTATTATTATTGTAATTAAATAAATGACATTACATGCTGATTAATTCAATTAAATCACTCAAATAAATCACACTTAAAACTTGCAAATAAAATCACATACAGTATATTAGTAAATTATTAGCCGAGAAAAGCCCCTAATGAAGTAGGCCTGTCGCGATTGGTTGATACAATCGACTGCGTCGACGCTGTTAATTAGTCGACGTCAATATTTTTAGTCGACTGGGCAAGTTGGGTACGATATGAAATTTTATTTTAAAATGACAGCACTCTAATAAGAGCAGTATTCCTTAATTTGTGTGACAGCAGGAGTGAGGACGTGTGTGAGAGCTCTGCTTCCACCGTTCACTAAACAATGGAAACAGAACAGTCAAATTTAATGCAGCTCAGGAAAATGAACGCAACAGAAAAGTGCGGAGTGGCCGGGACGTGGACGCACACGCCTTTCACGTAGACAGATTGCGACGCCAGTTTCGCAGATTATTGGGTTTGAATGGTAAAAAATATGTAAAAATGCATGTCCTGGCAAGTATTCGGGTAAACGCAGTCGGCAGGGCAGGAACATGCCGGCCAAGTGAGTTTTTAAGGTTTTTTAACCCTAAAACAATGAATAGTAAGTTCTGTAATATTATTCAATTACTTTTACAGTTGTTTGCCATGGTATCGATTCAGTATCAGTATTGAGGTATTTTAGTCTGGTATCGTATCAAAGTCATAATTTTGGTATCGTGACAACACTATTCTATATAAAAAGTATTTGCTTGCTAATATTCTCTTTTTTTTGTTATGTTGGTTTACAAATTTGTTACTTTTTACTCTTTTAGTTTTACATTTTGTCAAGGGCTTGTTTATACTTTTTTTATAGTACACTACTGAAGGCCAACGTTGCAAGTTAAATTAAATGTTTTTGAGTAAAATTGTTGAAAATTATTGTGATAAATTAGTCGATAGATTAATCGATATAAAAATAGTCGTTAGTGGCAGCCCTAAAATGAAGATTATATAATGGCACTATAAATGGCAGACAAAGGTATTTTAAGAGATTTCATGGAAAGCGACTCTGTTCTAAATGAACACATTAAATAGCTCTTATTATTGTATACTTTAAAGCTACTGTATAACCTTCACTGAAGCCGTTTCTTACACAAAGCATTAGTTTGATAGCTTGATGATTGTTGTCTTGGGACGCTGCTAAAAACAGGACCTGTAATGACATACTAACATCCTAAGCTGTAATTTAGTCTTTACCCCAGAGTGGGATACGAATTGCACTTAATTGTCACTGCTGTAATCAGACACTATTAAGATGGGATTGAGCAATTTGCATAATCTCTGTACTTACATTTAGAATACTTAAACATTAACCACCTATGTATTTATTGTACTATGAATGTGACCACAGTATTCACAACTGATTTAATCTCCCCTACATATGACATTTCCATGTGCTCAGGCATTAATAAATGGAAGTTGGAAATAGTGTCATCATGCAAACTCATGATGGGCCTGACATTAACAAGGACACCATTACAGCGCACACCAGAGGAACGGAGGAGGCTGTCGAGAAATCTCTCAACTGCGATTTGGCATTTTGACATCCATGATCATTATATTTTCTTTCAAAGCTGAGAGACCTTTTCCTCCGTGCTAGGTGAGCCGTCAATAGCCATTCTGACAGTTAGAGACTCTGATCTTCTGTTGACCTCTTTCATTCAACAGTCAAGGAGCAGAGATGCACAAAAGAACAGTATATGTAATTTCATGTTGACAGAGCAGAGGGTGAAGTCAACATGAAATGGTATTTGCGACATATTTCCCTTTTGTAATGTGATGTAAGCAAAGTGGTTAGGGCAGGACGTGGCAGGACGTGGGTGGAGCTAAAGTGCCTGGTTTGCTGAACCCACGCCCACCTAGCTTGACCATACACTCTAAAAAAAAAAAAAAGGTTCTATATGGCACCAAAAATGGTTGTTGGCTCGTAATCATAGGGGAACCTTTTTAAGTGCTATATAGCACCAATTTTGGTGCTTCAGTGGTTCTTCAGTGGTTCTTCAGAGGTTCTTCACCGGTTCTTTGACTAAGGTGCTATATAGCACCGCTAACTATGGTGCTATATAGCACCGCTACCATATACAGAACATGCTAAGATATGGTGCTATATAGCACCAAAAGTGGTTCCCCTATGATTACGACAAATAACCATTTTTGGTGCCACATAGAACCTTTTTTTTTTTAGAGTGTAGTGGTAATCCACAGTTGTCATGGAGATTTGCTGTATAGACCAAAACCACTTTTTGTACCAGGCTGTAAACATATTTTTTTCTGCTGTAAAGTTGGCCATTTTATCATGGGGGAGATACACATTTGATTCCCTTTTGGAGCCTGTCTTTACACTCTAAAAAAAAAGGTTCTATATGGCACCAAAAATGGTTCTTGGCTCGTAATCATAGGGGAACCTTTTTAAGTGCTATATAGCACCAATTTTGGTGCTTCAGTGGTTCTTCAGCGGTTCTTCACTGGTTCTTTGACTAAGGTGCTATATAGCACCGCTAACTATGGTGCTATATAGCACCGCTACCATATAAAGAACATGTTAAGATATGGTGCTATATAGCACCAAAAGTGGTTCCTCTATGATTACAACGAAGAACCATTTTTGGTGCCATATAGAACCTTTTTTTTTTTAGAGTGTAGGGGCCAGTCGAATTGCAGTTGAAGTCACTTCCGTGTTGGCTTCAAGAGAGACTGCAGGAGGTTGCCGCTTGGGCAGGACTTAATTCTGTCCAACAGGAACAGGAAGTGCTTTTTATATGACAGTAGGGCTTGATCTCTTTTTTTGTTTTGTAAGACCATGGAACATGTACACAAAAACAAATATGGTACATTTTGTTTTCATGTTGAGTAAAAAGATTATTTCATTTTGGTACATGACAGAAACATTTGAAAGGTTTTAGGATGAGAAGGGTGATTAGATGAACCACACTGGAAATTTGTTCCATGTTTTTCGAGAAACAACTTCCACCTGAATCAAAATAATGACTAAATCCTTGGCTAATGAGAATAAAAAGTCTATTAATATTGCAAAAGTGACCTTGGAGGGATGTTGTATGGATGAAAACCACCTCGACGTGAGAAAGCGGTAAATAAATGTGCCATTATCAGGTGCCAAACAGCCTGCCGTAATATTCACATTATTCAAATCCTTATTTACAACCGTAATCCTCTCTGTACCAGATAACCTTGTCTGCATAAACATGTAGTAAAAACCTTGGTCATTTTGGAGTTTTTTATAGAAACTTAAACAATGCAGTTTATTTTAATTACAAGCAAGACAAAACTCTTGAAAAATAGTCTCTTAAAAATGAGTATTTCGGCAGAGAAATCCTCAAGCCTCTTTGTTGCATGCATTCGATAATCCCTTTGCTATTAATTACAAACTGCGAGTTCTTTGTCCTGGCAGTTTTAGGGACTGCATCATTTTGACTCACAATTATCCACACTCTTTCACCACATCTTCAAACGACAATTGAACGGCAGACTGCGCCGCCTCGACACCCCCCTGAATGATTGATGGGTAATACAATCAACAGACTGTAAATGAACAGGAAAAAATGGAATAAAACGAGCAAAGCTTAGAGCTTTAGATCGATTGACTTTACACATATGCTCACAGGGCATTTCAGATTAACCAGAGTTCCCTGTGGGTTTGGTTGTGACTGCTACGTCCAGAAGGGCTGTAATCTGTCAGACGGCCGCCTAGTGATTAGTCTGTGGATGGCCGAGCGGAAGTTGCCCGGTGGCCACGAATCTGCAGCTTACTTTGATCTCTGAGCTCGGATGGAAAGAAAACTGCCATATTATTGCATGTGCTGTTTACACTTGTAGTGCCAAAAGATGGGGACTAAGTTTAAAACCAGAGAATAATCTCCATACTAAAATTTAGGCAATATTCTTGCACTGCCTAAAAATGCAATTAAATTACATATACACAGAACTGAATTTCTAACAATGGTAAACCATTAAAAAAAAATCTGCACTTCACCATTAAACTCTCTATGCATAACCTCTATAATGGTGCCATTTTACAGACACAAAAAGCTGTTGTCTATATTTCAGTGAAAAAATGTTGGCCAGATTATAGTGTTTTCAAATAAATTGAGCTCTTTTTTCCCTCTCTCAGTCAAATAGAGGACACTGACTCATTCTTTGGCCCCTCTAAGCTTTAGTGTTTAGTATTTGCAGATTAAATTAGGTCTTGAATTCAATGCGACGAGATAAAACATGGTGACACTGCAGGCTGCACTGTAAAAAAAAAAAAAAAAAAAAAAAAATCCCCGTAAAATTTACGGTAAAAAAACAGCAACTGTGGTTGCCAGAACTTCACCGAAAAAAATACGGTAGCAACATTTTAGGTTTAACAGATTTAAGTTACATTTACAGTAAATAACCGTATTTCATTAACTGAAATGTTAAATTACAAACCTATTGAAATACTAATATCTGTTATGTGCCTTTGATATACAGTATACTGACAATCACAGAGGGAATGAGATTCACACAAACACTAAACACCATCATGGTAACACACGATAAAAATGCAATAAACATTAATTTATCAACATTAAATGTAACATAAAAACCTAATGTACATAACTGATTAGAAAAAACTAAGAAGAAACATTCAACGAAAATACATCAAATGTGAAGTGTCACAAGGGAATTCTGGGAATGTCAATTTATGTTTTTTCACTGTAAATTACACAATGACTTGTTCTTTTTCCCTTCCAAAAACTGTACATTTTATGGTATTTTACTGTTAAATGTAAGGTTAGATATATTACAGTTATTCACCGTAAATAGTACAGAAACTTTCTGTTCACCAGTTAATTGTTTTTAACTGTAGCATTTTTACAGTCTTTTATCATTAAAATCACAATCATTTTTCCTTCTGTAGAGTAGAAGTATACAGTAGGAGCCATCAAGGTCAAGCATTTGAACCCATGGTGCCTTTTTGGCCATGTGCTTCTTCTGCTTTCCAATTCAAATGCAAACAAATGCTGTATCCTTGAGATTCTCTTCCATCATTAATACATCTAGGGTTACAGTACTTGTCTTCATAAAGACATTTTTAACAATAACATTTAAACCTTAATAGACCCATCATGAGATCTGAGATATATGTTAGGTGATGATGTATGCTTCTGTATAAGTCAGTGATTTCAACTTTATAAAAAAAAAAATAGTTTCAAGTCGCCATGAAATCAGCTTAATATATATTTCCGACTGAAGCAGGAAGTTTGGGAGCGACATATAGTTTATATAAATGGCTTGTCTCTTAAAAAAAAAAAAAAAAAAAAAAAAAAAAAACAATACACTCTAGGTATATTACAGACATAAAGAAAGAAAATCCTGTGAGCATTTGATTGGACAAAAATCTGGTTCAGGATGAGTCATCAATATTTGTAGTCCGTTTTTCCAGAAAAATTTAATCGAGGCGGATTTTAAAAGTGGCTCCATTTGACAAAGCTCACATTTTGATTTCATGGGGGCTAAAATATAAAAATTATGAAAATCTCCTATAACAATAATCAATCACAACAAAGCAACCACCTGATGATAATCGAATCAGTTTACGACACTCTCATAAGTTATACATTTCAATATTTTGCTAGAAATGTCAAATATATTGTATTATATTGTATAAATGACTCTAAGTTCGTAGTTTTATATCATACTATTTTGATGTTGTTCGCAATGGGATGCGCAATTCATTAGCTCATAAAAGCATTTTCTCAGATTTTCAAATACCTTTTGGCTTTAAATGAAATGTAAAACTGTGATTCATCCCACAGCTGGTTTGTTTGGTTATGACTTACTGTGCGTTCACACTGCCGCCGGCGAGAGCGTCAAACTTCGCTCTGGCCGCCCTGCCATCGACGCTGTGAAAGATCTGTGGACGCGCTGCCGCTCTGACGTAGATCGAATGCTTGGTCTTTTTTAAAACTGCATTTAAAGGGGCCGCAAAGCAAACAATCATGTTCGCATTTTTAAAATCGGCATTTGTGCAGACTGACCACAGTAGGGAAGATAACATCATGAAATAATTTAAATGTGAAAGTTAACTTATTTATAGTTGCATGTTTGCTAATGAAATAAACCATTTAAAAGCCATTTGTGTGGTGTGGCTTTTGTGTTCTTGGAAGTGCTAGTCTAATTTCAACAAGTTTATAGGTGCTAGCCTTGGTCTTTAACATTAACATTAATTTGTGTGCAACCTACTTTACAATAACTGTCCTGGTTTAAGTGCAGCATTCATGCAATTGGTCAAATCGGTGTTGTTTTGAGCAAATTAATTGCATTCCCGTTGAAAAAAAAAAAGGCTTTCTAGCGCGAAAATGTTGTATATAAAAGGCGTTGCGCAGAATATATATATATATATATTTTATAGGGAAACCCGCTACCGCAATGATCAACCTCTCCTCTATTTTGCTGGGGAACTAATGTGGTCGGAACCAAAGTTTCCAGCACTGCGTTCTCTGGAATCCTCTCAAGCGGAGCACTTCTACATTCCCATTGGTTGCCGCCGGTTGCCGCCGAACCGCGTCATAGCTCATTACCATAAAGTTGACCTGATTCCAACTCTCCTCGACGCCCAAATCGTCCAAGACGCGCCGCGCCGCTCTCGCCGGAGCTCGCCGCCGGGCTCCCATTGGAAATGAATGACTTCCGGCCACTTGAACGCACCATAAGAACTCTTTTTTTAATCCTAGTGGAAAGAAAAAATGAATGGGAAATATACATACGGATGTAATGTTTAAGTCCACTGAGAGGCGAATTGAACAAACCCAAGCCTTTATTAACATAAACAGACTTGCAACTGACTTGAGCATGAGGAGACATGACAAAACTCACCAACAGATACTGAAAACAATACACGGCAAACAAACATGGCTAATGTGAGGGCTAAATACAAAACTATGGGGAACACATGACCTAAACAACCAATGACAAGCTAGAACTAATGAGTATGAACCAATGAAACAACAAGAATGTGAACAAGATATCAGGACAATGAACCAATCAGAACATGACACATTAACAGGGGAAGCAGAGATCACATGACAAACACATGAACTTCTAAATAAAGGACATGACATGATAAACAAACTAAGTACATGAAAACATGAACAAAACCTAAACAGACATGACACCACACCACACATGCTGCTGAAAAGTGGGTGGTCACTGTTGCTTGCCCCTATAGGTGATGTCCTTTACTGATCCAGGAACTGTCCCTAAATCCCTCTTGTTCCACCGGGAGAACTTCCTGTCCTCTAGATTAGCACACACAAGAGAACAGAGGACTGTAGCCAATTAAAAAAAAGGTAGGCATGGGTGAGGACATAATATCTGAGCATGATTATGCCTACTAGAGAAAAGCCTCTGGTTTTGTTGCTGTAGGTGATGGCATCCATAGAGACTCTCCTGGATTAGTTGAACTGCTGGACTGGAGCTGCGGCTCTCAGTTCATTAAGCGCTTCACTGGGAGAAGTTTAATGACAAACGCTCTAATGGTCCTTCCACGACTGACGTGGTGGAAAGTAAGGGATGTATCGAGCACTTCAAAGGGCCTAAGAGAATATTTTCTCCCCTGGAGTCTGACCTAAAAATAGGTGTGCACGTATACACCTCATTCATGGCTTGGATTAAAATCCATTCACGTCTTATATAGTGGTGTATGGTTGCACTTTGAATATGCAATCTTGTGAAAACATGTCCAGGTCATATTTCACACCAAAATCTAAAGAATTTTGTATTTTCAGCATTTAAAAAAAATGGCTTTTCCTTTTGACTTTGGGGTGAAATATGTAATATCCTTCTGCTCATTTTTGTAACCATTTGTATTAAAAGTATTCAAAGGACCAAATGCATGCAAGTCCACAAACAAAGTGGAGGACTAAAAGAGAACTGCTTGTTAAACAGAAAGTTCAATGATTGAAAACCGTGTTACATCAAATCAGCGTGCTTGGCAGCGCGTTTTGAGCATAATCACTATCGTTAATCCACCTGATACATCTCTATATTTGTCTGTATGGATAATCTGTCTTTTTGCTATGCATGAGTGTTTCCTCTCTGCCTCAAAAAATAGCTTCATTCTCTTCAGCTTTGCCTCAGAGGGGCTGAGCAAGAAACCAACTACATTCCTCCAAGCATGTAGTGACAATGATGACTAACTAGCCCGAGATTTAAAATCTCTACAGATCCCAGTACTTGGAAAGCCAAGCAGTACTTTGCATTTCGACATCAGATTTACCCTCTTTGCAAGGCCATCTCACAAAGGCTTACAGCGTTGCATTAAAGTAAAAGCTGCTCTCCCCGAGGCAATGCTGTCTGTCACAATCAACTTATTAGTAAGCATGAGTAAGTTACTATGGGGTGCCCAGTCACCTAAATTAATAATTTAGGACTGAGCACGCAATAGAAGGGTCAAAATGTCTTAGAGCACTGTAATGAAAGACTTTTCTATTGCTAATATGGAATTACAAAACTGGATAAGAAAAATGAAATGTGAACGTTATAATTTTTTAGTGTTTGGTAAATCCAACTTTTGCATTAATGACAGCCACACTGAAGCTGAAATATTAAATTTCTGGAAATCCTAAAAAATCTCTAGGTTTAAATTTGTTTTCAGTATGGTCTCAGACTTTTACACCACGCTCTACAGTATGTATGACTTAAAAAGTAAATAAAAATAAATGAAATAATTATATTTATAGTATATTTAAAAATACAAGTGTATTTAAAAAAAAAACACTTACTAAATAAATAGTCATGTATGGAAAAAAAGGAAATAAATAAAATGTATAAATAATTACATTTTGAGTAGAGTACATTTAAAATAAGAGTGTAATTAAATAAAAAAAACAAATGGCCAAATTATTTCATAAACTACACTATGTATGCATCAGAAGGTTATTTAAAATAACATAAATAATGACATAGTATATTTAAAATAAGTGTAAATAAATAAATAACACCACAAACCCAGTCATAAGGGTCAATATTTTGAAATTGAGATTTATACATCATCTGAAAGCTGAATAAATAAGCTTGATGTATGGTTTGTTAGGATAGGACAATATTTGGCCGAGATACAACTATTTAAAAATCTGGAATCTGAGGGTGGAAAAAAATCGAAATATTGAGAAAATCAACCTTTAAAACTGTCCAAATGAAGTCCTTGGCAATGCATATTACTAATAATAATACACGTTTGATATATTTACGCTAGGAATTTACAAAATATCTTTATGGAACATGATCTTAACTTAATATCCTAATGATTTTTGGCATAAAAGAAAAATCGATAATTTTGACCCATACAATCTATTGTTGGCTATTGCCACAAATATACCTGTGCGACTTATGACTGTTATGACTGTAGTCCATGGTCACAAATGGTCTTCAAATTATTTCATAATAAATTACTCTGTATATTATGTATTAAAAAAACAAAGAAATTATTATATTTATAGAATATTTAAAGTAAGAGTTTAAATAAATAAATGGTCATCAAATTATTTTGTATTATATTTGATGTGCTGTATTTACATAGCTCACGATTTTAAAATTAGTGTAACAGTACTATCCTCAATATCATGTCTGCTGGGTTTTGGAGTATAAACAGCATATTTAATGGAAACAAATTGAGGCTTTAAATGGTTTATAGCATCATGTCCTTTGTCACCTTGGAGCCGGGCATTGATCAAGTGTAGGTCTGACACATGGAAGGTTGTGTTAAGGCAGGATAAATCAAGATCCATTACATGTGACACATAATTGAGCCCTCTGCCCTCCTGAGAGGACCAGACTGCTAAATACATGAAAAAAAAAAATCCATCAGGCATGTTCCTGTTTGTTTTGACATGCCTCAGTTCAGCTGTAATATTCAGTCTAAGAAAGAAGCGCACAGATTTGAATGTTCCTGGTATAGGCAGGGTGAGAAACCGAGTATGTGTGTAGACCGCCTGAAACTGTCTGAGTAAAAGAAGGAAGTTGGAGGTGTGCCATGTGTTGGCTCAGCAACGAGAGAGAGAGAGAGAGAGAGAGAGAGAGAGAGAGAGAGAGAGAGAGAGAGAGAGAGAGAGAGAGAGAGAGAGAGAGAGAGAGAGAGAGAGAGAGAGAGAGAGAGAGAGAGAGAGAGAGAGAGAGAGAGAGAGAGAGAGAGAGAGAGACGTTTAAAGCTTTATTTTAAAACTGTATCTTCTTGCATGAATTATGTTGCTAATAGACACAATATGTAAAGTTATATTAAATATTATTATCAATTATCAACTTTATAATAACTTTCATTCGTATAAGACTTTTGTTGGCCAAAACTGTTTTTTTACACTCAAAACAAAGACTAAAAAATAAATGAATAAAAAAAAAAAATTCTAGTAAATTTTACAAATAAGTACAACGAATTGGCAAGAAAGACTGAAATAGTATTTTCTTGTAAAATTCCAATGATCTGTTTTATTTTTAACTTCGAAAAATCACTTCGGTTACACTTTATTCCACTTCGGTCCACATTCTACTAATTATAAGTCACTTGTCAACTAACTCTCATTAGAGTATTAGTAGACTGTAAGGCTATGTGTCCAACAAAGAGTTTTTTCACGCGGCTGGCTGGCGTATTCAATTGTTTTCAATGGGAGCGCCGCATTTTTAGTACCCCATGAGTGCAATGAGCGCTCAGCGTTTTTTACTGGTCGCCGAGAGTTGAAGAATGTTCAACTTGAGCAAAACGCAGCGCTCATCACTGTCACTTTTCACCCAGCCGTCCAATCACAGTGGAGGTGGGGCGGGACAAATACAACACAGACCAACCGCCACATTCTGCTTGTACAATGTCAACTGATGAAAACAAGCAGTATAATAACAGAACAAAATAATTTAAAACAAGAGCCAAAGCAAATACTTTACATTGTATCTGCATTTTATATAATCAATACAGCAGGGATGGGCAACTCCAGTCCTCGAGGGCCACTGTCCTGCAGAGTTTAGCTCCAACCCTAATCAAACACACCTGAACCAGCTAATCAATGTCTTCAGGATTACTAGAAGGCTACAGGCAGGTGAGTTTTATCAGGGTTGGAGCTAAACTTTGCAGGACAGTGGCCCTCGAGGACTGGAGTTGCCCATCCCTGCAATACAGAAACAAACTATCTGTGAAATGAGATGCTAGTACACATTCGCGGATATTCCATATCATAAGCAAAAAACCGCTGCCCTGCCAAAACGCTCAAGCGCCCACAATGAGGCGTTTTCAGCAGAGTGCCTACACTGTAAAAAATGTAAGGCCTCTCCAATTCAAAATTTTCTAGTGAACGATCACATCTAAATTTTTCAATTGGCCAAATTGAATTTCTGTGATTTGAATTTTATCCATTGTGGCAACAGTCTGTTAACATGGGCTCATTACATTAGAAATAATATGTTGAGCCAATGGAAAAATGTAATTTACCAACACTGTAAAAAATGTCAGGCCTCTCCAATTTAAAATTTTCTAGTGACCGATCACATCAAAATTTTTCAATTTGGCCAACTAAAAAATTTAAATGTGATCGGTCACTAGAAAATTTTGAATTGGAGAAATGTTTTACAGTGAAACTGTGAGGTTGGTCCAATTAAATATTTTAAATTGTAGTAACAATTGTTTATTTCTTACTGTCCCAAAAGACAAAATGACTAAAAACAAATATATTAAGCAAAATACAGAGCACAGACAACAGGGTTGACATTTTATCATGTTACTTTATTAACAAGTAAATTCCAACACAGGATATTTGGTGAAAATACCTTATTTTCAATAAGGAAAAACTCTGAATATTCAAGAAGTCTTCTGCATAACAGGATGTCTTAATGTGATGAAGAAAACGCGGCACTGCATAGGCTAAAAACCTGCAAATAAAAATAAAAACTAACATTAATGGCAAAGTTTCCCTGCATCACATCTGGCAAATGACAGAACAGAAGTTCTTCATTATATAATGAGGATGAGACGAATGAATGGAGGAATAAGAAAATCACGAGCTTGACGTGTTTGATATTAAAAGGCAATATCTTAAGCCCTGAAAGAGGCCGACGCCAAACGCAATCTAACAGCACCGTGTTCAACGGTCGCATGCCGCATATATCACACAAATGACTTAATTTACTTATTACCTATTATTTTAGACACATAGGCTAAGACATGAGGAAAATAAAACTAATGGCTACCATTAGACAATTAGCCTATGTAGTAAACGAGAACACACTCATGAAACCAATGAATGCATGAACTCATGATTATACAAAATGTCTTTTAAACTTCATACCGGGTCATGAAGCAAAACTCTGGAGAATAATTTCAGTGCTCAATACTCACCAACATCTTGTGAGATGAATATCTCTCTATTCTCTTGGGAATGTTTGTTTCGGTCTTCAGCCACGTTTGGCTCAGCAGTCTGCTCGCGCTCCGCATTTGAAATCTCCACACGAACGGTTTTCCTCAAGCGCATTTTGCGCATGCGTATACAGTTTTTCGGACGTAGGACTTGTTCACCCAACATGGATTTTTCACTTCGACTTCATAGATTGACTGAGCACAATTAAATATGTTCAGTGAATATACAATTTTAATTTTGAGTGAAGACCTTAAGCTATGATTTGTACAATGCATCTTTTTGCATGGGGATAATTATTTGGAAGTCCTTTATTGGGCAAATATGTAATGATCAATTTTTCCAATTTTTTTTTTTTTTTTACAGTGTAGCGTTTTCAACTGACTAAAACGCTTTGGTGGACGCGGCCTTAGGTTTTTTTTCTTTTTTACAGTGTAATTAAATAATTATATAATGGTTGTTATTTATTGATGAAAGGTATTTTAAGTGTTATCAAACATTACTATTACTTTTGCTTATGGTTTTGAGAATAAACCAACAAGCCTAAACATAAAACTTCAGCTCGTAACTCATCATGCACAATTAATGCTACAGACCTTTTGAGCTCATAAAATTACTTCTGTTCATATTTCAAAAGTTATACCTGGTAGGTCATAAAATGGCTGAAGAAAATGGATGTATAAAATATCTTAGATATCATAGATATGAGCTCTTGACTTGAGTTGGAACGTAATCACTCAAAACACTAGAAACTACATTCCAACATCCTAGCAACCATCAAAAAAACATCCTGGAAACCACCCACAACATCCTAGCATCATGGCAGTGACGTTTGCATGAGCAGTCACCATTGTTTTCTTCACAAAACATAAAAAGTTCTTGTCTTCAATTTCAGTTTAATCGTTTAGATTCACAGAATCAGACACTACTGCTATTTATATAGCACATTTCCCGTTATGTATTATAATACCATTTGGTCAG
This sequence comes from Romanogobio albipinnatus, assembly GCA_023566225.1. Lineage (NCBI taxonomy): Eukaryota > Metazoa > Chordata > Actinopteri > Cypriniformes > Gobionidae > Romanogobio > Romanogobio albipinnatus. The sequence goes on along the minus strand of CM042245.1, from coordinate 46,162,135 downwards.
TTGGGTCGGATTGCTTTCACAGCTCAAGCGAACCATCCCAGAGTTTGTTTGCAATCGGGCATGAGACCTCCTTGTTCAGGCGCGATTGCCGTGTTCATGTATGCCTAAACAAACCGAACCAATGGAGAAAATGCACCAGGTTCCGAAACAAACGCTCAGGTGTGAAAGCACCCTAAAAAGTAATCTCAAAATGGTCCTCTTGTTATTAGAAGCAAAAAAGAAAACACATTCAGAATGAACATGAGTAGCATTAATAAAAATGCTTTTTAGCGCCGTAGTTCATTGATGCTATGAATGTAAAATTATGTAAAGGTATGCTTGTGCATTACCTCTAATGGCATACCATGCACTCTCACAACTAACAGGAGCGTGTCCTTTCTATAAATTGAGATGTTTGTTTGCACAAGAGCACTATGGTGTACTATAAATTGGTTTTAATTGATAAATATCTTAATTTTTATTGTGACGGGGTCGTAATTCAGTTCTGCACTGAGAAGCTGTTGCTAAACCACCACAGAAATAGGTGCTAAGGATGCGCTTCAGCTCTGCGGCTAAGGCTGATTATAGCATATAGGAAATTATAATGAATTGAGCATAGATGAGGGCCATTACGCTGTCATAGTAATTATGAGAATCATCCCCAACTCTCAAAATGTGACCGTTTCAGTCGCTGAACTTCATGACTTTCATTCATGAGATGAATGTGGCTGGCAGCACACAATGTACAGTGCTGTGAAGGAGCCCTTTGGAGAAATTTGACACTGGATATGAGATATTTGATGGCAATTGTTGTGATCCTGCTGTGGCAATCTCCTCTTATTGATCATCTTCATCAATAAATGTGTCACGTCGGAAACGTCCTTTATATCAACGATGTACTTCCGCCTACGTCTAGCGTGACCTTTCCGACGTGATTACGCAATCTGTGGCGCTCCGCATGAGCAGCGCACATTGAGCAATTTAAGTCAAAAAGTATATCAAATGTATTGTTATTTTTTTAAAATGACAGATTGTTTCGCTAGATAAGACCCTATTCCTCGGGTGGGATCGCACAGAGCCTCTGAAGCCCTTTGAAACTGCATTGATTTGGACCTTAAACCTGTTGGTTGCCATTGAAGTCTAGCCTAGAAATCTAGACCCTCCCTAGCGGCAGCAAATCTAATTTGCAGCCAGGGTAGTCTAGCAACTCTCCGTTGGCTTGCGAAAAACCAAACTCTGGTCAGGCCAATCACATCGTGTTTAGAGCCGGTGGGTGGGCGTAACCTTGTAAACAAGCTACTTGTAAACAAAGAAGCTGTTGAACAGCAGCCTTTCGATTCGGCTTTGGCCGCAACTGCGGAAGACTTGGAGTTAAGCTTTTCTTTGAGAAAAGAACAAAGAACAGCACTGAAGTCATTCTTAAAAAAGGAAGATGTGTTTGGAGTTTTGCCGACCGGATATGGTGAAAGTTTAATCAACTAGCTCCGCTTCACCTTCTCCGTTGCTCTGGTTGGTTGTAGCGCTATCCTATTGCGTTGCGAGGGAATTTGAAAGACAACCGTTTATCCCGCCCCTCGGATTGAGCCCTGCCAATGGTGAGTTCCCAGACCCAACATCTTGATTAGGCTTGTCAGGCTAATTGAAGTCTATTATGTGGAGAAAAATCCTGGAATGTTTTCCTCAAAAAAAAAAAACGTAATTTATTTTCGACTGAAGAAAGAAAGGCACGAACACCTTGGATGAGATGGGGGTGAGTAAAATATCAGGATTTTTTTTTTTTTTAATTTTGAAGTGAACTAATCCTTTAAGTAAAGATCATGTTCCATGAAGATATTTTGTAAATGTCCTACTTTAAATATATCAAAAAGTTATTATTAGTTATTAGTAGTAATATGCATTGCTAAGGACTTCAATTGGACAACTTTAAAGGCGATTTTCTCAATATTTAGATTTTTTGCACCCTCAGATTACTGATTTTCAAATACTTGTATCTTGGCCAAATATTGTTCTATCCTAACAAATACAAATACATATCCTAAGTCCTATCCATACATCAATGGAAACATTATTTAGTCAGCTTTCAGATGATGTATAAATCTCTGTTATGACTGGTTTTGTGGTCCAGGGTCACAAATATCAAAATATACTTCTGCGGATTTCTACAGACTTTCATATGTATCGGTTAATAGAATATTAGTAAAATATGTAAAACTGGAAAACGACAACAAGATTCCAGTATGAATGACAGGGAACTTTTGTGTATTTTTCACAAATATGATCCTTGGCTTCAAGGATTCACTGACTGAGTTGACCAACAATGCAATGCCATAAGTGAAGATAAATTCCTCTACCCTGCCTCATTATGGCCCAACTCTTAAAACTGATACTCACTTTGTGCTTTCTCCAGCAATACCACCATCATACTCGTGGCTCCATCTTCCCCCATTAAGTGCAGCAGTAATCTGGTTAGTCACATTGCACAGTCTCTCTGTCCACTGCCTGGCAAATAACAAAGTAATTTAGACTTAAAAGAAGCGGAGGTGGTTTACGTTGCTGTGACTGGCTGCCACATAGAATTTCACACCACTGTGTTTTGTAATGCTTCGCTGTTGTCATTAGATCAAATCCCGACACTAGCTTTCGCCTGCCGGAGACCTGCCACGGTGTTGAAAGGTTTAAACAGGGTGCAAAACACCCACTTCAACACCCTACTTAATCTGACATTAATGCTCATTAAAATTCAACAACCTTTAGCCTAGGAGCAACAGCATAATCATGATGCAATGAATATATGGATGAAATACTGTTTTAAAAGTGAATACTCAAAAGAATTGGTTTCAAAAGATTCCAATGTGTTGTCACTAAACTGCATTGTTCACATTTCTACACTGACTTCATTCATTTGAGGAATATCTGCTGTGACGACTGAGGCAGTAGAGAGATTCTCTTATATTGTTTTCTCTCTCGTTGAAATTCAAGTGATCCTAAAGTGACTGAAATAAAAGATATTCACACAAAACTGACTCTATACCACTCACATAATCTGGTCTGGAAGGCTGCAAACACAGACAAATGATGCAAACATCCCAGACTTTTCTAAATATCAACATTCTTAGAATGCTGCCTGGCCAATCAAATTAGGAAACCGGAACAAATTAGATGAATAAACAAATTAAAGCTACACTGTGTAACTTTTTTAGTTTATTCTCAGCTAAAAACACTTAGTTCTTTCAAAAATATATGTGCTCATTCATGTATATTTACTTCTTTCAAGTAATAAAGTATTCTCGTAAGTTTATAATATGCCATTGAAAATACATACGGGTAAGGGGTTCGAATGGGGGTCGCCATGTTGCCCCTCCATCTTGAAAGTACATTAGCCAAAGAGGGACATACCCGTAAATTCAAGCTTCGCCTTTCGCGTTTTAACACTCGATGGTACCGTGTCGAATGTGACGAGGGGGATTGCTGGATTGAACTGGAAGCCATGTTAATCTTGGACTAAATCGGCCACCGTAGGAGTTAAAACGAAATCGGAATTGGGAGGAACAGAAACTAATATTTACTGGATGGTCATATACCTTTTCACCGCTAGATGGGGGAAAATATCACACAGTGTAGCTTTAAGAATGGTTGTTCTCTAACTAAACTAAATAATATAAAATAAATAAAACAAAAAATTAATAAATTAAATCTAAAAATCATAATAAAATAAATAAAACAATAAATAAATACATTAAAAAAATGAAATAAAAAGCATTTTAAAATAAAGTAGCAGGGAGCTTCAGCAAGCCTATTCAGCATAACATCAGTCACGGTCACCTTTTTTACCACCTCACTTGTCAAAGGTCATTTCGTGAGATCACCTTTTGGCCCGCTTCCACTAAATGCTTGTTACAGGAACTCGCATTAGCCACTGGGGTAAGACTGCAGCAGACTGGCTTAGTAAGGAGCTGAACAGAGAGAGGATTTTACCATGACAGTTATCCCAAAATGTTTTTTTTTTTATTCACACCCCTCCCCACATCATCTGCCTATTGAACAGCATTGAAACAGAAATGGGTCACTAAGCGAAATGGGTCACTAAGCATTTGTCAGACAAACCCAATTTGATGTGAGCTTGTGTCTGCAAATTTGCATGCAAACTTTTCCCCCAAGACAAAACATTTAGTAGACAAATATTATGATGCAAATTAAAAAATAACTATGTACCTAAATCCCAAGAGACAAGGAAACAAATAAATATGTTCTTCCAGGGCTGGAACTGAGCATCTAAGTTAAAACAAATGCAGTACAGACAAAACAATATATTCAGGCAAACCGAAACTAAATGAAAGGGTCGTTCACAAAGGACACATTGTTTGTGTTATTTTTTAAATTGTCGGTCGGTGTAAAAATGCAAGACTGATGTCTTTGATGATATTTTTTGATCGTCTTGCACGTTGTTTTTCAGACAGCAAAGACTTTTTTCTGTTTGAACAGCCCCTAACAGACAAAACATGTGCAAACAAAAACACAAACAAAAGACTGTTTCGGCTTTGAAGTGCTAAACGTGGTCTGTATTTGGTGTTTGTCCTCTGTGCCGCAAAAACCCTTGGACCACATGAGTCATCAAAAGCCCTTCCCTGTTCTGCTATTATGTATGAATGCATTGTTTGTCCATATATCTGGCATAAAGCGATCTCTGGATTAGAGATTATGACTGCTTGATTTAGGCCACAGAGTCTCGAGATTACCAACGTGAAACAAGGATGCTTCGTGTATATAGTAGATACAGACTTGTTTGATTTTAATCAGATTACATTTGGTAGATGATGGGGATTTCTGAGGCTATATAGGAGACAAGAATAAAGACATGTCTGCACCTCACAATAAATATACAGTCTTTGTAAGACTTCAGCTTGGAGAATAATACAAACAGAAACACAGATGCCACAGACGACAAAACCTGTAGAAAACCTGATGAATTCAACAGGGAACACATTTGGACAGTCGAAAAAAACATCCTTTCCTTCCCCCAACAAAAACAATGGAAAATCTAAATCACAGATATTATTGTATGTCCTTATCAAAGGGTTAAGGTTCAACTGGTTAGCATGGCCCAGTTTTCAGCATGGCCTTTCTCCATTCAGAAGTAATTGTATAGTCCTCGAAATTATTGATACACTTTATTTCGTAAACAACATTGAATACAAGCGGGAAAAAAATGCATCATGATTAGGGGTATAACAATACCCTCATATCATGATTTGATACATATAACGATATTGAACACACGATACGATATTATTGCGATACTCCAAGACATATGGTAAAATTTTAACAAAAAATGTACTATTATAGGTATTACATTGAGGGTGGAAATGAATAGGCTTGGACTTGGTCCACCATAATAAAAAAAAAATATTTTAGACGAATATGCTTGCACTCTCTCACTGACTAGATATATTCCCAATAATGTAGCCCACTTTTTACTTGTAACAAGACATGGCATTATCAGGACCCACAAATGTTTTTGCATTATTATAAAAATTGCATTATTATACATTAAACATTATATCTAGTAGTTTAATGTAGTAATGACACTAAGGGCCCTATCATACACCCGGTGCAATGTGACGGCAGGCGCGACAGCTTTTTTGCTAGTTTCAGCCCGATGCAGTTATCATTTTCATGTCCAGCGCCAAATTGTCTGAAAACAAGGTGTGTTCAGGCGCGTTGCTATTTTGAGCAACTGAAAACGACTGCTCCATTGACCAACAAAAACCTGTATAAAGTCAATAGTGCAATATTTTTTGTTATTCAAAGGGCACATTAGTAATATGCGCATATAGGCGGGTGCACAATGCGCATACACTCTGCTTATTACACTCACAGGGATGCGCAGCAGCAGACAAACAATCTTAAATATTAAAAATAAAAGGATTCCTCTCTGAAGAAGCGTTCAGTTAGCCTGACAAGCCAGACCCACATCAAGATGTTGGGTCTGGAAACTCACCATTGCCAGGGCTCAATCCGAGGGGCGGGATAAACGGTTGTCTTTCAAATTCCCTCTGCACGCAATTGGACAGCGCCATGAGTGCCACAACCAACCAAAGCAAAGAAGGTGAAACAGAGCTAACGTTAGTTGATAGACTTTCGCCGTATCCGGTTGGCAAAACTTCGAACATATCTTCTTTTCTTAAGAATGACTTCGGTGCCGTTCTTTGTTCTTTTCTCAAAGAAAAGCTTAACTCCAAGTCTTCCAGAGTCACGGCCAAAGCCGATTCAAAAGAATTCTTTGTTTACGAGTAGCACGCAGAATCTCTGTAACGTGCCGTCATTATGTTAAGCCTGCCCACCGACTCTACACACGCTGTGATTGGCCTGACCAGAGTTTGGTTTTTCCAGCTCTCAGGTCTACCGAAAGTTTCTAAACTACACTCGCAGCAAAATAAAATTTCTGCCGCTAGGGTGCGTCTAGATTTCTAGGCTAGCGTTCAGTCTTTCTGCTCACAAATTACAGCATGTAAATAGCGAATCCGCCATGGTGCAAGCGCAACTGGCTTTTAAAGGGAATGGGAGATGAGACTCTGATTGGTTTATTGCACGTTACGCCCAAAACACACCCATGACTCATTAAGAGACTAGGTACAACCCTTTTAGACCATGCACCGGGCGTGCCAAACGTTTTTCCAATCGTTAGCAAAGGTGGATTCGGACATGCCCTAAGTGCACCAGCATCATGCGCTTCAGACCATGTGCTCAGATCATTAAAATAGGGCCCTAAAACTCTTGACTTTTTTCCTCACACGGTCATATATGAACTAAACACAATACAGATTGTTACTATCTACGATACATATTCTTGCATTTTTCTATTGCGATATATTGTGAAACAATATATTGTTACACCCCTAATTATGATGATAATTTAAATTTTTTAATTAAAACATACCATTTGATGAAAATATGATTAAAAAAAACACCACAAACCATTAACAATTCACTAATGATGTTTGCTGAAGAATAAAAATCTAGAAAGAAGATTATTTCAAGTAATCCGATTATAGTCAATAAATGAATAAACAATATTTTTGTTGAAAAATTTGATGGACCGTTAGTGTAAAATTGACTAATATTAATGAAAATGACAAGAACTATTCACTTGATTTAAAGGATATTTATATTTATAAAGACTACCTATGAGAAAATGGGAGTAAACCGCTGTCAAACTTCTGGGGGGCTGCGCGCAAGCCAAAGAAACTGTAATTGAGATAAATGGAAAAGCTAACAGATCACTTTCTCCAGGTATTACAGACCTCCTTGATCCAGACAGAGGTTGTTTCAAACATAAAGTCACCCGTAGTGAGCTGAAGATAAGGACCAGTTTCCTAGTTAAAACAGCAAGACACCAAACAAAGTCATTTCGGTTGGACACAGCTGTCTGGCCTCCACTGGCATCTCGTTGAGAAGTCTCACAGCTTCATCATCTCTCTCTCACTTTTTCCCTCTGAGATGGAAATATCCTCACTCTGCCGGAGCTTGTGACTGGTGTTTGGAGGAACGAGCGTCAGCGGTTGGCGTCTTATCAGCTCAGTGCACGCAGTCGAGGGACAGTCTGGAACGCCCAAGGTCACCGCTGCCTCGCATCTTAGAAAGAACAGAAACAGCAGAAAAACAGCGTTTTGGATGCTTCCTTTCTTTGAATGATAGCGCCACCAACGCTAAGGGAATGCGTTTTAAGTTTCTGCTTAAAATTCAACCCAACTTCCTCTGGTATAGCTTGTTTATGGTGTTGCAGGCAAGATGAGGGCTGAATGCGTTAGTTTATGCATATCCTATTGGCAGCTAGTATTCCCTACACATATTTACTCCATAGGACATGCCACAAACCAACTGGTGTACCCGATACTTCAAAGTGCATGAATAAAAATCATAAATAAAAGAGAAAAGTGTTTAAGTGATGACTAAAACAGCCAAAAAAACATTACTGAAATCCTGTTCCAGTGCCTGATACAAATACTTAGTCATGGGCGTAGTCATGAGTATGTGCCCCGCCCCCAAAAGCATAATGTAATGCATCTTGTCTTTTGAGGAGTGCAGAGCTGTTCAGATACGGGGTTGAGGGACGTTTTGCCACATAGCTCTTGTCATGGGATGCTGGCGGGTTTTCACACCTGCACAGCCGGTGACAAATCATTCGCACCAGTGTCAGTGTCTCTCACTTCTGTTATGACATATGACAAGCTGAGTGACACTGCCCCGCTGCACTCTTCCCATAGTTCCTTTCTCAGCATCAGCTGCCAACATAATAGCAACCCACAGATCCTCAACACTGCTTATTGCTTGTGTGGTTTAGCCAATCAGGTGATGCGTGACATGTGACACGAGGCTAGGCAAACGTGGTTAGATAAAGCACAGTAAAGTTAAAATACGAATATAAGAGGTATAAGAAAATAAGATATAAGAATATAAGAGGCACATATGAGAATTAAACAATCTAATTTTAACAATAGTCTGTAAATTATACTAAAATAACACTCTTGTCCAGTTCCAAGTGTACACCTTTAAGATTATAAAGGGATAGTTCACTTAAAAATGAAAATTCTGTCATCATTTACTCACCCTCATGTTGTCCCATGTTGTTCTTTTGTGTTAAACAGAAGAAAGAAGATATTTTGAAGAATGTCCAGACAGTCTCAGGTCCCCATTGACTTTCATAGTATTTATTGTTCTCTACTATGGAAGTCAATGGGGTCCTTCGACTGTTTGGCTAACCATATTCTTCAAAATATCTTCTTTTGTGTTCAGCAGAAGAGATACATTCATACAGGTTTGGAACAACATGAGGGTGAGTAAATGATGACAATTTTCATTTTAGGTTGAACTATTCCTTTAAATGTAGGAAATTATATAACTGAACAATCAATATTGAGACAAGGACATGAGGTATCAATGCAATACTGTAAGAAATAGTGTCACAATATATTAAAATATGCAATCATATCAGCACATTGTAACATACTAGCTGTATACGGAGCGCTCGACGAAGGAGATGATTAGAAATACACAGTCTTTAATACAATGACAAACTCAGGAGAATAACACCACGTAAAACACAAACTATAACTGACAAAGGACTAAACTGAACAGGGAGCATTATCATGGATAATCAGGAACTAAATAAGACACAGCTGATGGAACAAACAGGAGCATAACCAAAACTAAACAGAGCAGGAAAACATCAACTAAAGGAAACAGAACAGAATATCAAAATAACCATAACCGTGGCACTTTGTCCCATGTTGTTGTTTAACCTAAATAAGTAAAGATTAATTTGTCAACAACATCATATTCCTTCCAGACCATTAAATAAAACCTCTTTCCAAAACGTCCCACATAAAATTACATTTGCGTTTAATGATGTTTATGAGCACTTGTAATTTATCATCAGGCATGTGGGAGGATGTTAGGATGTTAATCGTTTTCTTTTAACGACAATCAAAACCACCAACTCAAATGTAGTCTGCTGATCCTTTGTATATATCTAGACCGCAGTCGCATAGCAGTTCAATGCTAAAAGATGAATTCCTTGAACTGGTTCCATTAATCTTTTTTTATAAAACTTAAGATGTAATTAGTTTCTCTCCCCTCTCGCTCTCTCCCGCTCGCTCTCCCCTGACCTGAATTCATTTGCAAAGCCCAGTCAGCTAATAAAACCAAATCAAAATCAAAAACCTCAATGGACACTCAGGTCTTCTGAAGTCTGACTAAAGGTGAATAGTGTACTGCAAATCAAGTGGTCATCAGAGATGGTTCAGAGTAAGAGTTAAGAGGTGAGAGGGGTTCATGTAAGTGGCCGTCCATTAATCAAGCGGCCAACTTGTAATTTTTAATTTCAGTGATTTTAGTCCAAGAAAAACTATATCCTGAAAGGGACCATTAAGAAGCAACAAATACAGTAGTGAATAAAAAAAAATTAAATAAAAAAAATTAAAAGGCACAGTAGTAAATAAGAAATATTAATAATAATAATAATAATAATAATAATAATAATAATAATAATAATGAATAAATAAATTAATTAATTAATTAAAGGGTACATAACACACAGTTTCTGCCAATCTCATGTTAATCTTGATTGCCTATAGAGTAGTATTGCATCCTTCATATCACCGAAGAGTCTTTAGTTTTATCATATTTATAAAAGACATATGCTTTCCGAAACCAGACGAACTCGTGAAGGCGTGCAGTGGGTGGAGCCAAAGAGTCACAAGCACACACACACACGCACAAAATACATCATGGCACTATCCGTAGATAACTTTTGATTCACTATACGTTCGTGTTGTTTAAATTATATGCACTTACGCGCCAATTGACCGTTCGCAAAGGCCAGTCCCGTTTAGTTACTGTTGCTATGTCTGACAAGCCATGGCGCATTCACACCACACACGCTCTCACGAGAGAAAATACATCGCGGAGCAAAGAGGACACTGACAACACACCAACAGACAGGACAGAGCAAGTTACTTTTGATATGAAACAAAGTCTAAACTTTGAAATTGTCATTTTTTTAAAGAAATGTAAACAATAAATACCGTTTTGTGTCTTTTTAATGTATCGTGATCGCTGTAGCACCTCAGTTAAAGCTGCTCGTGAACCGATTACCTCTTCCTTGTAGTTCATTAATAAGCACAAAATCAACATGAATGAACACTAAAAGAAATGTTTCAGCCACGGAAAGACGTCAGTACACACCGTTTTTCCAAGTTCAAGTCCACCAACGTTAATCTACTAATTCTCCTGACTGCTTTGTCGGACAAACCGGCAGATTCGCCGCTGTGATTGGTCAGATCGCCTGTCAATCAAACTTGCGGCGAAGGGTGAATTGCCAACAAAACAGACATTAAATGCAGTTTCACTCACCACCTGCGGCTTTGACTCATGACCGGGAACAAACAAACACCCTTGCAGAACTCCGGAAAAACAAACTGCATCCCCTGTTTCCTTAACGCTGGATTCTTTGGGAAGTTGAACAAGGTTATCTTTCCCTCACAACCAAAAACACACTTCTTTAAGTCTTAGTGATTACGTGGTCTAAAAACAAAATGACTGTGCTGCCGAGTAACCCAAACGAAGCTTGTTGATGGGCGTGCTCTCGCTCTGGTTGATGTGCGCACGCGAGCATACTAAAAAAAAACTTGAATGTATTTGACACAGAAATACAGAAAAACAAACATGTTTAGCATGAGTAAATAAGTTTAACAGTGTAAATAAGTCAGAATGCATGAAATAGCTTTATACCCTCCCTTTAAAAAAATAAAATAATTCAAATAAAATAAAATTCTTCTTCTAAAAAAAAAACCAAAAATTGGTTTTCCCAAGCGACAGGAGTGTGACTTCTCATTTTTGGGTGAACTAATCTTTTAAGTCTCCTGAGCTATGAAAGAGCAATTTATGTTCAAAAACAAATGTTCCTCTGGGATTGCAGAATCAATTGACTTTCAGTTTTCTTTTTACAAGATCACACAAGAAAAGGAGACGAGCCACCTGACAGCTGTGAATGCATGCAACCGTACGGCTCTCGGTCCAAATTTCCTTGATTGGTCAACAGCCACACTGTGCTCACAGAAACCAAAGCGCCATGCTAATTTTTGCAAATGTAAAAGCTGCTCTGTCTCCCTGATTCTGCCTTCCTCCCCTCCCATCTCGCGCCCTACGTGTCTTTCGGTCCTGTGGGCTTTGGCCATCCTGCTTTAAAGCTGTGCTATGATGTGTATGGTGCCAGACTGCACTATGGGGGATGCCAACTGAGAGAAGAGGTGACAGTTTAGTACACAGACAGGAGAGAGACAAAGCCATTTAAACACACCGCAGGGCAGATCGTCCTTTGGGCTTTTAGCTCATCTATGGTGTGCGTGTGTGTGCGTTCATCTGCCATTTGCCTGAATGCCAGATAAAGCCTATCTAGTTTCAAAGCATGCCGTTGTTTGTATCTATAAATTGTTTTTTGCATGAGCTAGCTGCATTGATAGCTTGACACATTGTGTTAAAAGTCACAGTGTGCATTTGGATGACATCCACAGACATCTTAACCTAACAATTACTCTAAAACAGTTAGTAAACAGATGCACAGTCGGTTGCTTTAAATTTGCGCATTCGAATGCAGCAGAGCCTCAGTGCGCGCAAGACAAGATCTGCTCTCTAAACAGTACAGAAAATGCCTACAACAGGATTTAAATTGAAGCATGATGCTTAATCTCATTCATGTCTGAATAAGCAAGGAAACACCACAGATGGTGAAAGTCGACTGTCCTACATCATGTATTTAGACCCCACAGATCAGACTAGATGACCTGTAAAAGCTTGTCTTGATGTATATTTCTCTATAATACATAATATAATTATTATGTATCTATAAATACACACGTGCATGTATATATTTAACAAAAACAATATTTATATATAAAATATTTATTTTTATATATAATATAAATTATATAAATATATGTATACGCAAATATTTCTTAAATGTATACATGAATGAGTGTGTATTTATATATACATAATAATTATACACCATACACATATTATGCAAACACAAACTTTTATTTTGGATGCGATTAAATCGCAGTTAATCGATTTGACAGCACTAATTAATTGAATCTTTATTCCATTTTATTCTAAGGACCCAATTACTGCATTAAAAAACAGAAAAATAATATTGTGTAATATTTATAATAACTTTCCTAAATATCTTCCTTTGGGCTTTGCAAAATATCATACGGGTTTAGAGCATTACGAGTCAGCAAAAGATGACAATATTCATATTCAGGTGAAAAGATCCGTTAAATTGTTACATGAATATATATAAAAAATAAAAAATAAAGATATATTTGATCATATAAATACATAGAAAAACTGCATATAAATGCAATAATTTCTATAGTGGCTACATTCGTTGTATCCATTCCAGTAATATTGTGTTCAGGAAACATGTTTGAAACCAATAATATATGCAATTTCATTTGGTCTCTCTAGTGGCACAGAAATCACTTTACATTCAACTATTGTATTGCCATCATATATGCATCTTTTTTTTTTTTTTGCAGAGTAAAGAAATGGCTGTCAGGGGCGTCATTCCACACATCCAAAAGACAAAAAGTTCCACCATTACTGTCTACTAATTACTAATTTCACTGTTTTGGTGCCATATTATGTCATGTATTTAGCCTATGATTTGTGCAGGACACAGGAGCTTTGCATGCAGGTGGATGGAGGAATCAGTCAAAAAATTATTAATTTGCCAGCAAAACAAATCCAAAGAGTTTTAGTATTTAATGAGATATGTATTATATATTCAATTCAACCTCAGCCTTTTGTGAAAATGACAAGCGCTAGGAAATCTGTCACTGTTGCCACATGTTAAGGACTATAGAGAACAGCCTCGATTTTACAAAATGCTGTCAAACACAGAGATATGGTGCAGGTGTCCATTTCTGGTGGCTTAAATTCATTTGTTTATATAAGCTACAGTATATGCATAAGACTGAATTGATGCAGGACTTATAATATCCTTAATATTCACGAATAGTAACAGTTAAGGTATTAATAATGTATGTTCTCATTTCAGTTCAAAAGTATTTAATTGAGTCTGAAGACATTTCAACCCGGCCCCCATGCACTCTATAAAAGTACACTACTTGAGTATCATGACTCCCAGTCTTAGGAAGAAGTGCCAGAACGGTGTTACACCAAAGCAACTAGAGGGTTCCAACTAACATCCATTTTTATCCCCAGAAGCAGTGCAGATATTAGCAATCTCTCTGTCGTCAGAATTTTCTCCCTCCCATCATTTCTTTCAGCTTAGCTTGGTGCTCAGTATGCAAATCCACTGCCGTGTGCGAGCGATCACGCATCGGTCCAGTTGACAGCAGCATGCAAATGTGCCGTCCCATAATCCCAACATGAAACATAGAGCATACAGCTCCCTCACCCGTCATCACAGGAGACAAGCGGGAATGAGTGGCAGTAAAGAGGAGGAGAGGTGACTGACCAGGATGTATTTGCCTTTAAGCCCCTAGCGGCAAACACTTTTGCGAGCGCGTCACAGCACATAGCCTTGCTCACGCGAGCGCGGCAGAGCTTTCACATCTGCATAAACACTGTCAAACGGCTGTCACATCAAATAGCTCTGTGTTTGCCTGTTCTGTCCCCTGTTGTTGTTTTTGTGATGACTGTGTGGAAAAAGCACATGAGGGACGGATGCAGTGATTGACAGCTGGCAGAGGCTTCTCCGTTCCACTCAGCATTTTCCATAGCTGTGCCATTCTGTTGTCAGACTCTCCCATGACAGGGTTTGGTTGATTAAGCAATATACCACGAGCAAGAGTGCTGTTATTGTACTTAATATTAGCATGGCTGTGCTTTAGCCAATTTATAATAATGCTGATATTTAGAACATAATTGTGAGCAGACCAAACATTGTTAAATCCATTTCCATGCCACACACTCAAAGAGTTGTCATGACGGAAATATATTTTTTCTAAAACATCAGACATTGAATTTTACAAAGTAACACATAGAATGAAAGCTGGTCTGAAGCGGATTATGTTCCCTTTGCCTAATCATTCTGCTCCAGCTCCTGCTTACTTTTTACCATGAGAAACCCTGCTTCAGGAAAGAGAGAAATTATAGACTTGTAAAAACCTGCATCTCGTTCTGGACAAAATTTGGTTCCATTCCGTACCACTTACTTTGGTCTGGAACGCCGCAAATACAGACAAATGGATCGATACAAAATAATAATTAAAAAAATGAAAATATATACACACCGCATCAGGCATAACATTGATCATCTCTTCATCAGCAAGTGGACATTTTGTCCTCAAAGTTGATGTGTTAGAAGCGGGAAAAACGGGCAGAGGTAAGGATTTGAGTGAGTTTGACAAGGGCCAAATTGTGATGACTAGATGACTGAGTCAGAGCATCTCCAAAACTGCAGCTCTTGTGGGGTGTTCTGGTCTGCAGTGGTCAGTGTCTATCAAAAGTGGTCCAAGGAAGGAACAGTGGTGAACCGGTGACAGGGTCATGGGCATGGACAGGCCCCAAGGCTCATTGATGCACGTGGGGAGCGAAGGCTGGACCGTGGGGTCCGATCAAACAGACAAGCTACTGTAGCTCAAATTGCTTAAGAAGTTGATGCTGGTTCTGATAGAAAGGTGTCAGAATGCACAGTGCATCGCAGTTTGTTGCGTATGGGGCTGCATAGCCGCAGACCAGTCAGGTTGACCCCTGTCCACTGCCGAAAGGGCCAACAGTGGCCTGGTCTGATGGATCACATTTTCCTTTACATCACGTGGATGGCTGGGTGTGTGTGCGTCACTTACCTGGGGAACACATGGCACCAGGATGCACTATGGGAAGAAGGCAAGCCGGCGGAGGCAGTGTGATGCTTTGGGCAATGTTCTGCTGGGAAACCTTGGGTCATGCCATCCATATGGATGTTACTTTGACACGCCCCACCTACCTAAGCATTGTTGCAGACCATGTACACCCTTTCATGGAAACGGTATTCCCTGCTGGCTGTGTCCTCTTTCAGTAGGATAATGCGCTCTGCCACAAAGCAAAAATGGTTCAGGAATGGTTTGAGGAGCACAACAACGAGTTTGAGGTGTTGACCTAGCCTCCAAATTCCCCAGATCTCAATCCAATCGAGCATCTGTGGGATGTGCTGACAAACAAGTCTGATCCATGGGAGGTCCCACCTCGCAACTTACAGGACTTAAAGGATCTACTGCATCTTGGTGCCAGATACCACAGCACACCTTCAGGGGTCAGTGAAGTCCATGCCTCACGGCAGTTTTGGTAGCAAACATGTCCCAGTGCTGGTGCCCTTTTCATCAGCACTCTTGGAAATGGAACTGGAAATGGAAATCTGTTGTGTAATTAAAAATAAAGTGCTGTATGTTTGTGCATTGGGCTGTGAGCATCAAAATTCATGCTGTGTGACAGGAGTAAAAAGTTGATGCTCCAGATGTTGCTTTTAAAACCAGTCATGCACGATATATGAAGCGGCATAGTTAATCAGATCGAAATTCAAGCCATGTTGAAAGCAGTCAGTGCATTAAAAAAACCACAGCGAGTCTTTTCTTGAGTTGCATTGGAAATGAAATCAAAAGGTCTGCCGCAAAAGTGCTGAGTTACATGCCTCTCAGCACCCGTGATGCTTCGTCACCAGAGCCTTCATGCGGCATCACGCAAATCGACACTTTATTGATGTAATGCACAGGACTGCGGCGCAGTCTGAACGATAGCCTGTCAGAGCTCCCGCCATCAGCCCTGCTGCAGACACGCACGACTCCATAAAACTGCTCAACCTCGACACTTCATTAAAAAACATTTTTATTTTTTTCCATCTCTGCTAGTCTCCCTTTCAATTCTCTATTCTATGCGAATGGTGATTGGCGGGAGTTATTCACAGGGTCAGTTTCAATAGACGACTCATCTAATCATACATGCATGTCCTTTTTATCTGCGCTATAATGTATTTCCTGCATTATCACTTTCTTTTTAAGCAGCATAAAGTCCTGAGGTCAGAGAGGTTGTTTTATCCAAACTGTATTTTTAAGCTTCCTTATTCCAGTGGTGACCGTATATGCAAGCTCTATGATGGCGAGATATGGATTTAGATAGATCATTTTACTGCACTCCCAGGACGGCATGTTTGTGGTTGTTCAGTTTAACCTTCTGGTCTGTAAGATTTGACCCCTGATTTATCAAAGAACACAGCCAGCATGCATAAATTCAGATGCTGCTTTCTTCTCTGAAACAAGCAGATCTTATTTGCTGATACCACCTTATCTCTGAGCCTAACAGAAGGAGATTATAAAGCATAAACTTAACTAACCTTATTTCCTGGCCTGAATATTGATTCAAAACAAGGCCTCTAACCATATATATTTGTTTAATTTGGCAGATGTTTAACTAAAGTGATTTACAGCCTATGTATTTCTGTGTAAATTGTTAATTGAAAAAAAAAAAACAAGTGTAAAGTGCTGTATTCAACTGAATGCAACCATTTACCCAAGGATTGTTTTACAATTAACAATTTTGCACACAACAAAAACATTTCTTGTATCAATGAAAGATACTAGGAATGTTGCATTGCCAGACATATGTGTGTTACATTACCAAGCAGCTATTATCTACTTTGTCGAAATTACATTTCAATAACCTTTTTCAAAACAGAAATGAAGTCGGAATACAATGATAGCGTAAATTGTATACAACATTCTTAGACTGGTGCATCTAAATAGTGATTGGCTCCTTTGTAAGACAGGACTATGGATGGCATACTAAGGGAAACAGTTTCTCCCATTTATATAAGTGGCCTTGGAAACACTGAGGTAAAGCAGCAGGAATCATTAGCGTATCATTAAATGTAGAACTTGCCCTCAGCTGAAATTGATAATCTGTCATCATGGTGCACTGCTAATGGTTTCTACTTCAGGAAATACCCACATTATTAAAAACATTAAACATTAAATATGATTCCTTATACCTGAAAACTTACAAGTAGTGCTCACTGCAGAGCCAAATGACATCTGGACATAATGGGTGGAGCTTGACTTAATTATGTTTGGGGATAGGGTAAGGTTAGGGTGTGGCTGGACATTTAAGCTCCACCCATTACATATAGGAGAGGGGGAAGCTTGAGGTCAAGCTCCACCGATTGGCTCTGCAGTGAGCTGCCTCTCAAAACAAAGAACCTGAATTGTACATTTGCCTTCATTGTCAACAAACTGAACATCTTATTCGCCGTATCCTTTGCTTACTGACCAAAATACGCAGGCACAATCATTGTCCTCAAGGACATGTTGACTTCCGCTCGGCAACGCTGCTGATGGCCAGTCGATAGCGTCACGTCAGCGCAGTGCTTGACTGAAGTGCCAGCTGTCGGTCACTCAACAATTCCCACAGTGGGTCACTAAGTGAGTTCTTATTGACATTGCCATGTCCAGCTGCAACCTCCCTCAGCCTATAGCCTCAGTCCATCCCCTATCACTGACACTATCACTTTACACAGCCGGATTGGCAGATCCCACAGGATTGACAGCAACTCTGACCACTGGGGAGCAGAAAGACAATGTCAGTCAACAATTTGCCAGTGCAATTCTTTCACAAACAAGCAGTGCCTGCTGACCTATAAAATAAAAGTTTTAGGATAAAATTGTCTCAACTGTTGTGCACTCCAAACACGAATGATAATATAACTAGTCTTTAATAATGAAAATACTTCAGAGAATACAAACGTACACAACACATTAAACAATAATGATAACTGACAGTGAGCTGAACAACATGGGGAGTATAAATACACAGAGAACTAAACTAGACACAGGTGGGACTAATCAGTAACCAAGATAACAAACAGGGAGGAATTAGTAACTAAGGAGATGGAAACTGTCCTGAAAGGAAACAAGCACATGAACGAAAACACAATGGGTGCGTCTCATTCAGTTCCCTAGCTCCTGAGCTTGTGAATCAGTATATCATGTACACAACTTTGGGCACTGGTAAGAACAGAAAAGGATGCTAGCTCATTACACATTAGGACACTGATGACTATTTCCGGCTATGTGACAACGTCCTCATTGTACAACATCATTACTTTCTGACATTACTAATGTTATTTAAGGTACATTATGATAAAATACATTGCTTGTTACATATACGTGCAACATTGCAGCCTTAAACAAATTATAAATGTTAGCTAGATCGTGTGCATTACCTGTCTAACGAAGTATGTTTATGCTGAAATATAATCAAATAATGGTTTCTATTTTTAAAAACACATATCGCGTGTCGTTGTGTGTAGTGAGTTGGCTCACGTGGTTTAAGTTTCGTGCTGCGGAACTTCCGCTAAGGGAACATAGTGAGCATCAATGCACCCTGGGTTTTGCGGTGCATTTTGGGACTTTTTAGGGAGCCAACGTTTCAGTTTTGATTGAGACAGCCCTTAAAATGGCCGACTCCCTGATCAGTGCACTGACTACTGAACTAGGGAGCTGACTGAGATGCTCCCATATATAGGCTGCATCCGAAATCATATTCTCTCGAGAAGGTACTTATTTTGAATAAGTATTACTTCATGGCTGCTGAAAAAGTATGTTCTATATAGTATGAATGTGTGTAGTATGAATGTAATCTGGACGTACTACTGTTGCCATGTATTTGCCTCATGGGATAGTAAAGTGTCCATCGTATGCACACTTCAGAATCTCACCAGAAGTAGTTAGTCATCCTTGCAATTTTTGCTTACTCTTTCATGAGTAGCCTAGTGTGCAGTCGGACATGCTTCTTTTGTCGCATATTGTTTTTCGCCTACTATATAGCAGGGAAGTATACGATTTCGGATGCAGCCAATGAAAGTTAAATTAAAATCCAAATGAACAAATAACAAAACTTTTTTTTTTTAATCCAGCCATCTCAAATTAAATGTAGTATTTTCAAGACTTGTAAGTCGTGCTAACTACTTGCAGGTTTACATCCTCTTTACCTTGTAAACTGTTGCACTCATGCTCCTCTTGAGTATACGGCAAACAAGTATGATGTTCTTTTAGCTTCTCCCATTGTGTCTTCTGTAATCTAATTTTAGTTCGCAATTGTTTTCTCCCCAGTGGCGGTTGACAAGGGGTAATGAAATTAAGCTCTATTACCTTCAGGGGCCATTCCACACACAGAGAGAAAAAAATAGAAACATGGCAACAACAAAAAATGCAATCCCTTCCCAAAGCCAGGAGAGAAAAATGACCACATGCTGCAGTAAAACATGCCGACTCATTTCAATGAAGAACATAACATGCATTTTAGACTGAATCATTTTGACATATTGGATTCAGCGAAATACAACCACTTTTGAGGATAACAGAAGTGTATTTCCAATAAATACTGAAGGGGAACTACTGTCCAGAATAATGAAACAGAGAAAAACAAAGCAAAGAATGTGGCTGACGGCAAAACTTGACAACAATTTTTTTGTTATTGTAAAACTAAACAGTGTCTTGGTGCCATTCTGTGTAAAAATGGTAGTTTTGGCTGCTTCTAAGAGCTTCTGAAGAAGAAAAGAAAATCACGAAAACTGTGCCTTGGCTTAGCGGTTTGCGCAGAGCATTCATGTGAGAATCGCAGGTTTGATTTTGCATTATGTCGAGCGCCAATCCGTGCCTGTTCGTCAACTAAAACATGCTGAAGACAGAACAAATATTCTCCAAAACACACTTTCAGATATGACTTCAATGAGCAATGCAATTAAAATGAGTGTGCAATAGAAACAATTCAGGCTGATAACCACCAAATCCATATTTTCACTTTTACTTGATTCTCTAAATGAATAAACATCACCACTATCCACTCTGACTCACATCTCAATATTTGCGTTCTAGTAAAAAATGGCAACTGTCAAACCAGTGCAAATAAAGCTGATGCGCATTATTCCTCAAGCAATATCCCCGCTATCATTTCATTTGTTCCTTAGCAGTCAAATTTGCATGTGCTCTCTGTAACATCTCATCTCATTTCCAGACAAAAGCGTTCCTCTAACAATGATGCAACTCTCCGAAGCACCCTCCCCAAAAGGTCAGAGATGAAAAGAGGCTTGTGTTTCCCGCTCTGATTCGTTTGCCTGTAAACAATGTTGCCGTATGACTTGAGACACATTTTACATCATCTAAATGGGACGCCAACAAGGGCTCTCAGGGTCTGGTTTGGCTAAGACAGCACAGGGATTTAGCCCAAAAAAACGTGTTAATTTCCATCACCCTTTCCTCATGAGACCTCGAACAAGACACTTATAGATGGTTGGCATGCAAATCAGTTTCTCCTGAGCAGGTGCGACCATTAGTTTCCTGTCAGAAGGGAGCACATGGCCATTTTCTACTCGACCTCCTGTTCATAAAGTTGCCCTTCATTTACCATCATTCAGTTAGCATATGTTTTTAAGACCCCAGGTTTGTACATACTGGACTACAAGGCTTTGAGAGCTGCGTAATCCCAATTCGATTATGTCACAATTTGTTTCCCAATTCGATTACGGTGTCATTCACCATGAAGAGTCCAACATCAATCACATTTCCCATTAGCTTTCGATGGTACGCCCATTATGTGGTTAGATCATGCGGTTAGTCTATATTTACTTCTGTTAGAGGGATTGTAAAAATAAAAAAAATAAAAAAAGTAATGATTTATCACAGGATGTTTACAGACAGCACAGGGGTCTGATCTGGATGTCGGAGCGGATGTGCAATTATGCATGAGGTCTGTGGATTATTCAGGGAATTGTGTACAAATTTGAACAAGAATCTCTGCTGCTAACAGAACTCAAATTGGGAATAAGGAGGGGAAAGAAACTTAATTTTCAAGGTGATCCCAAGTGTAATATTTGGGTTGAAAATGAGTTTAGATAAGTCGACATTAAATCATATTTACTTGCTTTATATACCTTTTTGTGAAGTTTAAATAATCTTTTATCAAAATTGTATTACTTTGAAACAACTTTATTACTGGGTTCGTTGTGATATGAAACTTTTCTCAATCCTATAATTTACCAATGTATTCCACCTTTAATTGTTTAATATTCTGTTATTCAAATCTGTTTCACTCAAAAGTCCATCACATTATGGAAATAAATGTTGCGAAAGCCATTTCATAATGATATTTTGTTGACCTAAGGGGGAAACCCAAAAGTTACATAATTTACTCACCATTATGTCTCTCCAAACCAAAATGGGTCTCTTTCTGTGGAACACAAAAGATTTTTTTTTTTTGGTCAATACAAGAAAATCAATGGGTTTCAATGATTGGATCCCAACGTTCTACACATTGTGTTCCATAACAGAAAAAAAAGTCTGGTTTGGAAGATGAGAAAACAATCCTTTTAAGTATATACTTTTAGTATTCACCACTAAAACAGTGGGTAACAGTTTCAAACCCTGACTATTCATTTCATTTTGAGGAAGCATAATCTCATCAGGTCCAGCCCTAAGGTAGCAGTCCATCATTTTAGGTATTCATGGTATATTCCAGAGTAGAAAAACTGCATTCGAAAGATCTGACATTTCAGGTTGTGAATTCCGAGAAATCAAACTTCAGTACAGTCCATCCTCCCTATGCATTTCTCTCACTTTGATTAAAAAGTATCTAATTGGCAAAGATCCTGTGTAGCACATAATTATACACCCTTCCCCCTTAGAGATTTTGAAAGCACACATTTGCTTGCAGTACAGCGTTTACAGTCTGCCCTCTCGTTCAGCGCTCGAGAGTGAGCGGAACAAAGATCTGACAGAACCTGACACATCTGGAAGCCCAGCAGGTTAAGAAACACAGAGATATAAAAATGACAAGAATATCAAACAAAAGGAGAGGGCCAACTACAGAGACTTCTCCTGGCCTGTTTCCAGAAGAGCTGCCTGTCTAGTGTACTGTGCTCTTCTACTCTCAATGCCATCCGTTCTAGTTAACGAACATTTTGAACGATGCTGACAGTCTGGTTTAGCATCAGTCTGCAGATTGCATAAGAAGCTTTAAGAAACCCTTCCACAATATCCACGCATCCTCCCCTTCTTTCACATCTGCTACGTGCATGAATCATTTCTGAAAAAGCACAATGGAAAGTTACACTCGGTATACAAAACAGAGACCCAGCATTGCAAAACATGTTTAAAAGCAATTAAAAATAGCTCATATAGTAAATATGAGTTCAAACTACATATCATGGCACCTCACTCTCTTAAATATTTTAGCGACATGTTTAGAAAATATTTATGATCTAAATAACATGTCATAGTGACACAATATGTGACCCTGGACCACAAAACCAATCATATGGGGCCATTTTTTGAAATTGATATATTGATATTTACACATCATATGAAATCCCTCTATTGATGTACGGTTCATTAGGATAGGACAATATTTGGCCGAGATACAACTGTTTAAAAATCTGGAATCTGACGGTGCAAAAAAACTAAATATTGAGAAAATTGCCCAAAGTTCTGTTTATAGTAATAGCCATCTGTATATTTATTCATTGTACATATTCACCTGTAAATTCACCTGTAAATTCACCTGTAATAACCATCTCATATATATGCATATATTCAGTACATATCTATGTCCTGCACTTATTCATCCATTGTATATCATGCACTTATGCAACCGTTGTATATCCTGCACTTCTGGTTAGACCTAAACTGCATTTCGTTGCCTTGTACCTTTACTTGTGTAATGACAATAAAGTTGAATCTACTCTAATCTAATCTAAGTTGTCCAAATGAAGTACTTAGCAATGCATATTATTACTAATAATACATTTTTTGCTATATTGACGGTAGGAAACTTACAAAATATCTTCATGGAACATGATCTTTACTTAATATCCTAATGATTTTTGGCATAAAAGAAAATCAATAATTTTGACCCATACAATGTATTGTTGGCTATTGCCACAAATATACCTGTGCGACTTAAGACTGGTTATGTGGTCCAGGGTCACATATGGTCTCTGGTTACCAACTATTTCTGATTAATCTGGATCAAATGTAGCATTTTTTATTCTGTAATATTTTTTATATAAATATATATAAATATATAAATCTGCGTAAATATGACAATGAATATTACAGCAATGCAGCAATCAAAATTGTAAATGTTATTCATGCAACAGAGAAAAATTCAATAGAAACATTAAAATAAAAATTAAATAAAAAAAATAAGAAGGCTTTAATAAAGTCAGGGGTGAAATATTGCAAAACTTATGGCAAAACAAACAAAAATGCACAAACTTGATTTTTTTTGTAACCAGTGGCTCCCTAAAACATTTACTTTGCTCTCTGGGGCAAGAAATGCTTCTCTCAACATGAGAAATCAAAGCTGTCATTCAGATAGCAAACCCAACCAAGAAAAGCTCCTTAATTTATGTAAACCGGTTTCTCTCGCATTTCTCCAGAGAGATGAAGTCATTGTAGACCACAAAGCTAAAACGCTACATGTTGCCAAATATGGATATAACTTGTGTGTCATCTATAGCAATTCACATGACTACACATTAAACATAAGCACCTATTTTTCAGAACGCATGCTATTGGAGCCTATATTATGATGTAACAAATATTGTGTGGGCTCCAATGTAAAAAACTAAAATAAGGCTGTTCCCAAGGAATCTTTCCCTGCAGTGTTTGTAGCCTGACTCTTTTTTTAAACCACAGTGTGTTTGATAGTACATGACTTGACTACTGTATCTTATTTTTAAACTAATTTTCAATAAGAAAGGGGTCGATTTATAACATAAACCTTGCTCATTCAACCCAACTGTTCCAATGTTGTTAAGGCTCTGCTCTATTTTATTGTGGCAGTCTTGCAGTAAACCATATCTAAGGGTCATAACTGAGTTCTCTCAAAGGACTGCAAAGTAAAACAGTTTCAAGACACCTAATAAGTGAGAGAAATACAACCGAACATTAAAGTTGAGATGGCAAAGGTCTGTGAAACACTTCATGAAGCATTTGAGACACAAACGGCACTACTATGGTCATTTCAGTGACAAAAAAAAAAGTCGCATTGTGAAATATAAATTGTGAGAAATAAAAGTTGCAAATCCATGAAAGTCGCCGTTATGAGAAACAAAGTTTTAAATACAAGAAATAAAGTTGCATTGTGAAATATAAAGTTGCTGTTAATAGAAACAAAATAAAATCACTTTTACTAGAAACAAACTTGCAGTTGTAGAGTCACAGTTATGAGGAACAAAGTTGCAAATGTAAGAAATAGTCAAATTGTGAGAAATAAACTTGAAAATATGACAAATAGTCATAGATATGAGAAACAAAGTTGCAGTTCAAAGAAATAAAGTCACAATGTGATAATTAGTTTTACAAGGAACAAAGTTGCAATTGTAAGAAAAACTCACATTGTTGTGAAATAAAGTTGAACATTTGACAGATGGAGTCATTGTGAGATATGAAGTTGCAGCTAACAAACCAGTAGCAATTGCAAGAAATCCCATTCTGAGAAGTCACAATGTTGCAATTAACAGAGGAAACGCTCATGAAATCTGGCACTTTCAGTAAAAGTAATAACAAACAAGAATCTGCTGAATTTCCTGTCACAGAGATGTGGGAATGATGAATTGCTGTTTCATACATATCTGACATTCTAGATTTGATATTGCTTTGATGAAAAAAGAGAAGCTTTTAATACCTCATCTCTATTAGGAAGCATAAAAGCTCTCTTACAGCATGCTCATCTAGTGTCGCGTCTGCCCTGAGGTGAACTCTGTGACCCTTTCAAAGTTGGCTGGCATAAACCACCATGCCCGGCGTTTTGGGCCTGCCACCTTTCCTGTACTGTGAGAATTCAACTGTGAGATTTAAAAAAAAAAGCGCAAACCAACACAAATGCTGTGACTTACCCTCTAGCTAACAGAGTCAGCCCTGTCATACTCAGCGTGTGGCTGCACACTCATATACACTCGCAGTGGGGCAAGTGCAGTGTATTGTTGCATGATTTATAGACTTTGTGAACTATATTTGCATTTTTTTTATTATTCTGCTACAACAA
This sequence comes from Romanogobio albipinnatus, assembly GCA_023566225.1. Taxonomy (NCBI): domain Eukaryota; kingdom Metazoa; phylum Chordata; class Actinopteri; order Cypriniformes; family Gobionidae; genus Romanogobio; species Romanogobio albipinnatus. Next base: position 46,136,554 of record CM042245.1, on the reverse strand, counting down.
ACAACCTGTCAAAAGAGGATGAGTTGAAGCATATTGTCAAAGGAAACGAGCCCAACGTACATCGGAACTCCAATAGTGTTTAAAAAGCATCTCATGATTCAAGCTGGTTGAAAAAAAGAAGCTGTGACTAGATAAGAATATAACATAATAGTATAAAATATAATAAGGCTTACAGAATCCCTCAAGCGCTCATTAAAATGCGTCATCGTGTTCACGCCGTGCCCTCATCCGCTCTGAGTCATGTGTTTGACTTGCCTTATTTCTCGCCGTCCACAGATCTGCGGAGGATGACGGCAGGATTTATGGGAATGGCGGTGGCCATCATCCTCTTCGGCTGGATCATTGGGATGCTGGGATGCTGTTGGGACCGTGGCCTCATGCAGTATGTGGCAGGCCTGCTCTTCCTCATGGGCGGTAAGTCAACTAAAAAAAAACAGACAATATGTGGTTTAAAGTATGTACACGGCTGAGTCCGAGTTTTAAAAAGGTATTTAAACAAATATTTAGAAATGGCAGCCAGTTTAAGATATATAGCTTATTCTATATAATTATATTACAAAGGTGGGGATCGAAACATTTCCCTGACAAGAAAATGAATAATTAATTATTAAATGATGCAACGCTTCAAGAAATTCTAAATTTGGTCGAGATTCAACATAATTGCTCAGATTAATTTGGTACAATTTATAATAGCTAAATATATAATATAATAATTAATAAAATGTGAATACAATGATTTTCACCTTGAACACACTCGTATCTCCTGCTTCTGCTCCATCAAACTTGTCCAAGATGGAAATAGATTGGGAATCTAGGATTAGTGATTTATTACAGCACAAAAAAAAATTGGAAGACAAACTTTTGGATAAGAACTACATTTGGTATTATTATTACTATTATTATTATTAGAAATTATGTATTCATTCAAATTCATGTTTACACTGCTAGTTTCCCAACCCTGTTCCTGCAGGCACACATTTTGGATGTTTTACTTATCTGACCTGTTCATTTTAGATCTTGGAGTCTCTACTAATGAGCTGATGAGTTGAATCAGGTGTGTTTGATTAGGAAGAATTTGGAAAGAAAAATGTGTGCTGTTGATGTGCCTCCAGGAACATGGTTGGGATAACCTCTCAAATGTTTTTCCATTGAAATTAATCCATCCTAAAATCCATTAAATAAAATGTATTTTACTTAGAAGCAAATTATTTTAAATGTTTGTTGAAACCCTTCAAAGAAGAGTCAAATATATAAGCCACACACACAGAGATGAGCCAAAACATTATGACCAGTCACAGGTGACGCGAACATCATTGATCATCTCTAAGGCCACATATTAGGTCTGGGTAAATTAGATGGTAAGCAAACTATCAGTTATCGTAATCAACATGTTGGATGCATGAGTAACGGGCAGGAATAAAGATCTGAGTGAATTTGACAAGGGCCAAATTGTTATGGCAAGGCGACTGGGTCAGAATATCTTGTGGGTTGCTCCCGGTCAGCAGTGGTGAGAATTGACCAACAGTGGTCCGAGGAGGGACAACTCACAAACTGGCTACAGGGTGTTGGGAGCCAAAGCTCATTGAAGCACGAGGGCATCGAAGGCTATCCCATCTGGTCCGAGCCAACAGAAGGTTTACTTTGGCACAAGTCACACTAAATTGTAATGATGGTTATGGGAGGAATGTGCATCATACTCTGCTGTGTATGGGACTGCGTAGCTGCAGACCAATCAGAGTGCCTATGATGACCCCTGTCCACCGTCGGTAGTGCCAGACTTCGGAGCAGACCAGGTACACCCTGTCATGACAATGGTGTTCCCTGGTGATAGTGGCCTCTTTCAGAAAGATAAAGCATGTCACACTACACACATTGTTCAGGAATGGTTTGAGGAACATGATGAAGAGTTCAAAGTGTTGGCCAAGCATCTGTGGGATGTGCTGGACCAACAAGTTCGATTCACGGTGGCTCTACCTCACAACCTACTGGACTTAAAGGATCTGCTGCTAACATCTTGGTGCCAGATAGGGCACTTTCAGAGGTCTTGTTGAGTCCAAGCCTTGGTGAGTCAGCGCTGTTTTGGCAGCATGTGGAGGAACAACAGCATTTTATGGTCATAATGTTTTGGCTCATTGGTACACACACACACACACACACACACACACCCCTTGTCTGAATGCAAACGGTGCGTCCAGTAATATATGTGACCCTGGACCACAAAACCAATCATAAGTCGCACGGGTATATTTACGGCAATAGCCAACAATACATTGTATGGGTCAAAATGATAGATTTTTCTTTTATGCCAAAAATCATAAGGATATTAAGTAAAGATCATGTTCCATAAAGATATTTTGTAAATGTATCAAATTAATTATTAGTAGTAATATGCGTTGCTAAGGACTTCATTTGGACAACTTTAAAGGCGATTTTCTCAATATTTCCATTTTTTTGCTCCCTCAGATTCCAGACTTTCAAATAGTTGTATCTCGGCCAAATATTGTCCTATCCTAACAAACCATACATCAATTGAAAGCTTAATTCAGCTTTAAAAAATGTACATATGACTGGTTTTGTGGTCCAGGGTCACATATATAGTGTTCGTCTCGAATTCTCTTAGGACACTAAAGCAAGTGTAATAACATCCACTTTCAGCCATATAGCTCAATAATGACATCCATTGTCTTTTCAGAGCTGCTTTACGGCAGAATTAGATTTTTTTTTTTTTTTTACTTGTTTGATTTATTTATTCTTTACTCTTGTTTGATGAAATTTGCATCACTTACTTATTTTCCGGTTTATTACTGTGCAGCTGCTTTGAAACAATCTGTCCCATATAAAGCGCTATTCAAATAAATCTGACTTAACATGATATACTGCATAGTGCAGTAGTCAATAATTCCTACGCAAGTCACCCTAATTAGTGACTGACATCCAGGAAGCCAGCATTAAAGCAATTATGTAATATCAATTATCTCCTGATCTCTTATCTCACTTCACGGCAACCATTATCGAGGCTCTCGTCTTTTGAACGCACCCACAAGCTCATCACCTCACTACACAGATGCTCAGAGCGATCAACACAGCCTGTGGCCTCGTTACTGTGCATTTTGATATTCTGTTAACGCCCGTCGAGCACAGGAAGCGGCTGACTTGTTTTGCGTCACTCTCTCCGCTCCCATAAGTGCGGGAGCGGCACCATAGAGAGCGAAACGGAGACGCAATTAAGATGTGCGCTGGATTAATGTGATGCCCTGTGCCTGAATAATGAGATGGCAATTAAAAAGCCAATTAAGATGCTAAATTATAAAGGCAGAAGGAGCACTGAGGGTCAGATTATGGCAGGATGAATCACCTCTGAATGTTGGCTCGTTCACATGACGCAGGAAAATGAGTTTGTTAGAGCTCTTCATCGACTAGCATGTTACGACAGCGTTATCTATAGCCTACTTGTGTATACTTGTGTGTGCTCGACTTGTGTGAATAGAGCTTGTAAAATATGTAGCTTGTGGAAAAAAGGAGCATGATTAAATGTCAATGTTATGTAATAACATGTAACATAACACTAGATTTGTTCCAAAACCTAGTGAGTAAATATTGAGTATTTCTATGCAACATTTTAAGGTGCATTTCCAAAGAAATGACGATTACAAATAGTAGGCAGCGTAAAGATTATAGCATGACTGAAACTAAAATGTTAAAATAAAATTAAAATAATACTCCAATTGGAATCAATGACTTGCCTAATTCACTTACAAATACAGTACATAAGATTTTTTTAAAGAAGTCTCACCAAGGCTACATTTATTTAATCAAAAATACAGCAAAAAAACAGTCATATTTTGAAATATTATGACAGTTTAAAATAACTTTTTTGTTTGAATATATTTTAAGACGTAAAACTGTGAATTTTCAGCGTCATTACTCCAGTCTTCAGTGTCACATGATCCTTCAGAAATCATTCTAATATGCCGATTTGCTGCTCAAGACATTTGTATTATGATTATCAATGTTGAAAACAGTTGTGCTACTTAATTTTTTTTGTGGAAAGTAACCCTCCTGTTCGAACCACCCACTCCAAGCGGGACTCGAACCCTAGTCCGCCGGCATGAGAGTCGGACGCTCTAACAAGGAGGCTAAAGGCTGCAACCTCAAGCTTCAGTCGCTAGAGCGTCTCTTGAGATCAGAGGAGTGAGGTTTATTCACACAGCGACTACTAACTGGCCTCCGTTACACTCAACCCCCTAAACCTCACTCCTATCCGGGTCACGGCACCAATGTAACCCTCCTGTTCGAACCGACCGTTCCAAGCGGGACTCGAACCCAGGTCCGCCGGCATGAGAGTCGGACGCTCTAACAAGGAGGCTAAAGGCTGCAACCTCAAGTGTCAGTCGCCTCCGTTACAGAAACGGTGATAAAAGATTTTTTGATTAATAGAAAAAGGAAAAGAACGTTGTTTTGAAACATTAAAAATGTCTTGACTGTCACTTTTGATCAATTTAAGGCATCCTTGCTGAATTAAAATAGTAATTTCTTTAAAAGAAAACTTTTAAAAGGTAGTGTATTTGAATAACTTGTGATGTTTTTGTTCTCCAGTCTTCTAAATTTCATTCATATTTGTGTATGTGGTCATAGCAATTCTAAAATTATGACAATAATGATATAAGCAGCAAATGGAAGTCAATACAGATCCAAAATAAGGTGGGATGCATAGTTGTTCATAGACAGCGAGTCAACTGCATTCATAAAGTTGGATAAAAATGTACAGTTTTATTTTATGTAAACCTCTGCAGATTTCCACAGAACTGGAACTCAAAATGGAAAAAGGAAATGTATTAAATTCAAGCTGGAATGTTGCCTTAGAAAGCACACTGCAAAGAAACTCATTAGCTGCCGAAATAATCTGATGATTGTCTTTCTCTTTTTTTTCCCCCAGGCACATTTTGCATCATTTCCTTGTGTACCTGTGTAGCAGGCATCAACTTCGAGCTGTCCCGTTATCCTCGTTACATATACGGCCTCCCAGACGACATCAGTCACGGTTACGGCTGGTCGATGTTCTGCGCCTGGGGCGGTTTGGGCCTGTCCCTCATCGCCGGCTTCTTCTGCACACTGGCGCCCTCCGTACAGCCGATCCCTCGCTCCACGTGCCCCAAATCCCGCCAAGAAAACGGCACCGTGTGTTAAGAATCATCCTCTGAAAATCCCGAGCCCTACATGTGCAGCTGGACAATGGGGGGACAAAACGCATCAAAAAAGACCATAACTGAAGATTCAAATCATAAATTCATTTAGAATCATTTCTAATCTCACCGACCAGGCCACAAATGCCATTTTTTTTAACCACGTGTGTGAACTTACAACTGAGTGTCCTGATCATTTAAAAGAAATTAAAAATACCACAAATAATTGTAAAGATAATATATCGGTGGGCCTTTCCATCGTCAAGATCCTGCACAGAAAAAGTTTGTTCTGTCAATGTTGTGACTTCAGTGAGCACAAGAAAACAGTGATGAATGAAATAAACAAAACGGACAATATTGCTCATTCTGACGCTGAACAGATGGATATTGACATTGTAAACTGACGCCTAAAAACTGCCAAACCTGGAGACTATGGTATTTGTATCTGGACGGCACAATGTGCAAGTATGGAGGTCCAGTGCCAATGTTTCAAGCCCAGGAGCTCAGACAAATCAGAAGCATCAGGACCATGAGGCTCTTTCACATGAGAGGACCGTGAATTTAATGCTTTTAGGATTTGTCGTGGTGAAATCCGCTGATTTGTCTCGGGCCCTGGAGACTATCACAATGCCTCTCGGGATGTGGCGGAAGGATCTGCTCGTGTATAAATGAGCATCTCTGGAAGATTTCAGGAATTGGAGATGCCTGCTCGTGACGTTATATTGCTCTTGCTGTACAGCAAATTGTAAAGAGAAAAATAATACCTATAATACTCCAGAAGAGAAAAAAAATATCTGAATGGGAGGGACATTGGAGCATTTTCCATGTTTCATTTCTTATTCATGTCCAAATGGTATCAGTGGACATTTCTAACATGCTTTCAATTTTATCATGCTTTTTTTTTTTGTTGTAATTACAGTCATCATCGGTGTGAATGAGTGTGTAGGAAGCGAGTGCAAATTCTTTATGTACTGTTGATATGTGTGGGTGGGAGTGTTTTGTAGTCTCCATACAACCCACGAAAAAAAAAAAAAAACTTCTAACAGAAAAATAATAACGCATAAAATCAAAAACCTGCCTTGGGGGAAATCAGGTAGGCTCTTTTGTTGAACCAAGAATTACTGGAAAGGAAAGACGCTGAACACTGAACACAGTCCCTGTAGACACGACTGACGTAGTACACACGGAGACGGAAACACAACTCAACATTACGCTGTTACTGCCTTAAGCTTGTCTGCAAGGCGGCATTTATGCCATTTGATGGGAACGCATGCTGACTGCTCTTCAGAAAGCATCCATGCGCTGACAAAAGAAATCCTCATTTGAATCCAACTTCCTGCTCTGTTTAACCGCGCGTCTCTTCACTCAAAGGGAACTCCCAAAACAGGATGTGGTATGTAAGTGCCTCCTGATTACATGAGAGATGCACAAAAGAGGTGCATCTGTGACCTCGAAATGGAGGACGGGCGGCAAGCACAAGCTTGACACAATCTCTGAGCCAATATACGATTGGTTTCCCTCTAGCTGTTTGCATTATTTCTCTCCCTATGCATTCGTTCTTGCAATCAGAAACTTTTTAATATCCATATCAAAAACAACCACTTGAGCAGCCACAGCGTGTTATGACGGGACACGCGCGTCGAGGGTCATTGGCGAATCGGCACACATTCAACCATGCCAAAAACCTACGCTAGGACATTTAGCTTTGCCGCAAGACCATGTTTACAGATTTCTAGAAGGGAGATTTGCCAAAAACACCTGCCAGGTCTTGTTTAAAGACTTTCTCAGCTCTTTACATTAGCGTGATGGTCACGGCTCAACCAGCATTTAACCTGGTGTCCGTTTAAGTTTGTCATGTCACTGCGGTACTAAGAATGGATGCTTGCATATTTAAAGACCCCGTCAAATAACTGGAAGCCATCTATATTATATGGAAGCCTGTTTCCACCATAGAATAAAAAAAGGTAACTGCGAGAATCTCTCGCAATAAGAGTTTATATCTTGCAGTTTGGACTTTATAACTCACAATTCTCAGAAGAAAAAAAATCATAATTGTGATGTATAAACGTGCAATTCTGAGGAAAAAGTCCGCTCTAATAAAAAAGAAAAAAAAGTAACAATTATCTTTTTTTTAGTCCATGGTGGAAAAAGGCTTTTAAAATATGAACTCATAAACTCCTAAAACCAGGATTAAACCGATTTAACGTGTCATGGAAAGATTCTTATGGTCTAAAAAACCCTATGATTATCAGGGAATTGTGATTTCCAGCCCTGTAAAAGTCATGAAATCAATAAAAACTAAATCATAAAACACAGTACACACAATGACGCTCCACTCTTTAATCTCTAAATCACAAATTACCACAAAAAAAAAAAAAAACTGGACATTAAAATTAGTCAAAACTATTTAACTCTTTCCCCGCCATTGACGGAATTATCCGGCTTTCCATGTTTCACTGTTATATGATAGGGGGCGCTATGACTCATCTTCTATTACTAAATCTCCGGATCAAAAGACATGTGAAGAAGCAGAAACAAACGATAGCATGGCTGCGTCCGAAAACCTAGCCGCATGAAGGCACCTCACGAAACTAATTTCGGACAGACTTCTTAGGCAGTGTAACCGTTTAAAGATCTACAGCAAAATAGAGAGAGCTTTGGTGAGAACTAAACAAATATTGAATTACTACATTAGTAATTTCTCGCTAGAAATGACATCAGAAGTAGAAAATGTTGGTTAAAAAAACCCATACATTTACACACAAATTGACCAGCTCAACTGTCACAGAATGGAAAGCACAGGATTGTGGGATATCAAAGGCAGTGAAGGATACAAATATGCTGCCTTCAAAAATCGACCAGATGAAGGTCTCTCAGGAGACAGGAAGTGAAGCTAACATTAGATTCGGACGTGCCTTGATGCCTTCCTACCTTGAAATGTGTCCTCCGAAGGCTGCATTTTCCAGGATTCGGACGCATATGTAAAATAATGTGATCATCAACATTAAACAGCATATAAATCAAAACTAATGTTATGAAATGTCGACCCGTGCGAGCTACAGGACTGGGCACACTTCTCCATCTATTTTAATCATCGTTCTGAAACAAAAACACAGTTTTCTTTTCAATTCTGCTTTTTTAAATGAAACTTAACAACGGTATCTAACTAATTCGCACTTATTTGTACAAGGTGGCTAATTTGTACGACCTCACTCATATGAATTTGTACGATTTGTGTAAACCCCAATGACGGGTTAGCCTAGAAATCTAGACGCACCCTAGCGGCAGCAAATATAATTTGCAGCCAGGGCGTCTAGCAACTCTCCGTTGGCTTGCGAGCTGGAAAAACCAAACTCTAGTCAGGCCAATCACATCGTGTATAGAGTCGGTGGGCGGGCTTAACATAATGACGGCAGAGTTGCAGCGGTTCTGAAGCTGGCGAACAGCGGCCTTTCGATTCGGCTTTGGCCGCGACTCTGGAAGACGAAGCTTTTCTTTAAGAAAAGAACGGCACTGAAGACATTCTTAAGAAAGTTTAATCTATCAACTAGCTCCGCTTAACCTTCTTCATTGCTCTGGTTGGTTGTAGCGCTATCCTATTGCGTGCAGAGGGAATTTGAAAGACAACCGTTTATCCCACCCCTCGGATTGAGCCCTGCCAATGGTGTGTTCCCAGTCCCAACATCTTAATGTTGCTCTGGCTTGTCAGGCTAATGATGGGTATGTCATTTGTACGAAATCATAAGAATTGGGAAACTCGTCAGATACGAACGATTTAGCAAAAATTTTACAACTTTGTACAAATTAGCCACCTTGTAAAATACGTACGAATTGATTGGGAGAGTGCATAATGCTAGGATAAGGGTGTTTGTTTAAAAGCAGAGGGTCTGTCTTTTGATATACTCCATGTTCCTAGCAACGTTTTTCAAAAACGCTGGCGGCAAAAGAGTTAAAATGTATAATTTCTCTCTTCTGGCATAACAGACGGAAATATTGATGACTTTCATTTCACTCATGTATATTTCATGGTTATAAAGCTGGGGTGTCCAATCCTGCAGCGATTAGCTCTAAAATCCTGCCTGGAAGTTGCTAGTAATCCTGAAGACCTTGATTGGCTGCCTCAGGTGTGTTTAATTAGGATTGGAGCTAAACATGAACGTCGCTTCCCTCGAAATCTGAAATATAACCTGCGTCTAAACAGCAAGAAACAAAGCATCATGGTTGTTACTTGTACTTTAGCTCCTTTAACAACCATCAATTAGTTGCAAAAGAAACAGCAAGTCGTCATCCATTTTGAAAGTGCTTTCATTACATCGTTCACGACACAGGTTGCCATTTCAGAATTAAACATCCCAACAACTTCCAAACTGCGCATGTCAAACCAGTCTTTCAACACGAACACGGCAATGAACAACCACAGTTGACTGAAATTTCTCCTCCTCCACTGTGGATTGATGAAACATGATTTATGAGCGTTCAGAGGTTTCTGACATATATATGGGTGCTCTGGGTGATTTGTATCGCAGTATTAAAGTAAAAGGACATTGTTGCATGCTGACAATGCGGTTGGCCATGAAATGACAAACACCCAGCCACACTCAAAGAACTTCAGAAGACTTCTCCACACTTTCCAGAAGCAGAGCCCGAAGACAAACCGACGAAACAAACTCCACAGTGCTTGATTACAATGTGCATGCAACAGAAAACATGCATAAATACACAATAACAATCTGTTTTCAGAGGCATCTCGCAACAAGCCCATCTGGCCTTATATAAGATAGTGTTCCTTGACACACTTAGGAGGAAAATATTTATTTCAGTCCACGGATTACGCTCCCAGGCAAAGACATAAATGGGGTCAGCCGCTATTCTCTCAAATAAACCAAAACGCCATCCTTGCACGGTCCTACTTGAGAATTACATGTAATGATATTTCAAAACAGTTTTCCTTCTTTAACAAAGCAGAGAGGGGTGTTCAATCACGGAGTGTAAAGAAGGGCAGATGCTCGCAATCAGATGCCAAGAATAAAGACTCAATTACAGCTTCATTGACAGAAAGCAGGTAGTGAACATAAGCTTCCTATGGATCAATGTGATGCTTATAGGGACATATTTCAGTCGGTCTTATAAAGTGGGCATTTTAAGGACTCTCCTCAAAGAAAGATCGTAAAGCGTTGGGCATATAAGAGAGACGAATGGGCTCAGGATCACACATTCCCTTATTCGTGAACACACTCCAAACATTATATCCACACAAATGTGTTTACATCACAGCCAACAGTTGTCAGCCTTTATTTATTTATTTTATTTTATTTTTGAGTGGGGTGGGAAGGGAAACATGAGTGGGAATATTTTTGTCTTCAAAATGTAAAAATATAATTGAAAAAAAGTAGTAGAATCTGTGAAACTGCAACTTTTTTAACGGGACACTGAAGACTAAAGATTCATTGGGTCTTTTCCATCAGTAATGTGTCTGTTGAGTACCTGAAAAAAAACAACTGTAAAAAAAAATGTTTAAGAAAAAAAAAAGAGAGAAAATAAATCCTGGAAAATGTTAAAACTGTGGAATGTAATATCATTACAAAAATAAAATCTCATTGTTGTGTTTATTTGTATTGTATATTTCTACTTAGCTTTAAGAGTGTATATTTCCAGGAAATTAAAAGTCATTTTGCAAAAATAATTCAAATTAAAAAGGGGTAACACGACAATGTTCAATTATTTAATATTAGTTAATGCAGTAGCCATCATAAACTAGAAATAAGATTTTTTTTTTACAGCATTTAAAAATGGTTATTGGTACACTGTAAACAGAATTATATATATATATATATATGTATTTGTATCTCTCTGTGTCTGTGTGTGTGTGTGTGTGTGTGTGTGTGTGTGTGTGTGTGTGTGTGTGTGTGTGTGTGTGTGTGTGTGTGTGTGTGTGTATATATAGTGAGGAAAATAAGTATTTGAACACCCTGCTATTTTGTAAGTTCTCCCACTTAGAAATCATGGAGGGGTCTGAAATTGTCATCGTAGGTGCATGTCCACTGTGAGAGATCCAGAAATCCAAAAATCACAATGTATGATTTTAACTATTTATTTGTATGATACAGCTGCAAATAAGTATTTGAACACCTGAGAAAATCAATGTTAATATTTGGTACAGTAGCCTATGTTTGCAATTACAGAGGTCAAACGTTTCCTGTAGTTTTTCACCAGGTTTGCACACACTGCAGGAGGGATTTTGGCCCACTCCTCCACACAGATCTTCTCTAGATCAGTCAGGTTTCTGGCATGTCGCTGAGAAACACAGAGTTTGAGCTCCCTCCAAAGATTCTCTATTGGGTTCAGGTCTGGAGACTGGCTAGGCCACGCCAGAACCTTGATATGCTTCTTACAGAGCCACTCCTTGGTTATCCTGGCTGTGTGCTTCGGGTCATTGTCATGTTGGAAGACCCAGCCTCGACCCATCTTCAATGCTCTAACTGAGGGAAGGAGGTTGTTCCCCAAAATCTCGCAATACATGGCCCCGGTCATCCTCTCCTTAATACAGTGCAGTCGCCCTGTCCCATGTGCAGAAAAACACCCCCAAAGCATGATGCTACCACCCCCATGCTTCACAGTAGGGATGGTGTTCTTGGGATGGTACTCATCATTCTTCTTCCTCCAAACACGTTTAGTGGAATTATGACCAAAAAGTTCTATTTTGGTCTCATCTGACCACATGACTTTCTCCCATGACTCCTCTGGATCATCCAAATGGTCATTGGCAAACTTAAGACGGGCCTTGACATGTGCTGGTTTAAGCAGGGGAACCTTCCGTGCCATGCATGATTTCAAACCATGACGTCTTAGTGTATTACCAACAGTAACCTTGGAAACGGTGGTCCCAGCTCTTTTCAGGTCATTGACCAGCTCCTCCCGTGTAGTTCTGGGCTGATTTCTCACATTTCTTAGGATCATTGAGACCCCACGAGGTGAGATCTTGCATGGAGCCCCAGTCCGAGGGAGATTGACAGTCACGTTTAGCTTCTTCCATTTTCTAATGATTGAAATGGCTTGTTACGACTTTTACTTCCTCTAGATGGTCAAGTTTGATCGTCTTCTCGACGCTCCACCAGGGCCCGCGAGGAGCTCCGGCAGGGCCGATCCAAGGACCTCACTAAACCACCCAATCGGTAGTAGCGACGGGCGGTGTGTACAAAGGGCAGGGACTTAATCAACGCGAGCTTATGACCCGCGCTTACTGGGAATTCCTCGTTGATGGGAAACAGTTTCAATCCCCAGTCCCGATCACGAGCGGGGTTCAGCGGGTTGCCCGCGCCTCTCGGCGCAGGGTAGGCACACGCTGATCCGCCCATTGTGGCGCGCGTGCAGCCCCAGACATCTAAGGGCATCACAGACCTGTTATTGCTCCATCTCGCGTGGCTAAACGCCACTTGTCCCTCTAAGAAGTTGGACGCCGACCGCTCGGGGTCGCGTAACTATTTAGCATGCCGGAGTCTCGTTCGTTATCGGAATGAACCAGACAAATCGCTCCACCAACTAAGAACGGCCATGCACCACCACTCATAGTCCAACAGTGGACCTTTTTTCACCAAGCTGCTTGGCAATTTCCCCGTAGCCCTTTCCAGCCTTGTGGAGGTGTACAATTTTGTCTCTAGTGTCTTTGGACAGCTCTTTGGTCTTGGCCATGTTAGTAGTTGGATTCTTACTGATTGTATGGGGTGGACAGGTGTCTTTATGCAGCTAACGACCTCAAACAGGTGCATCTAATTTAGGATAATAAATGGAGTGGAGGTGGACATTTTTAAAGGCAGACAAACAGGTCTTTGAGGGTCAGAATTCTAGCTGATAGACAGGTGTTCAAATACTTATTTGCAGCTGTATCATACAAATAAATCATATATTGTGATTTCTGGATTTATTTTTAAAGATTATATCTCTCACAGTGGACATGCACCTATGATGACAATTTCAGACCCCTCCATGATTTCCAAGTGGGAGAACTTGCAAAATAGCAGGGTGTTCAAATACTTATTTTCCTCACTGTGTGTGCGTGTATGTATATATATATACATATATACACACAAAATAAATGTTTATTAAGTATATTTGAATTGAATACACACATACATACATACATACATACATGAAATATTTGCATGTGTGTATATTTATATAATTTATATTATATATAAATATAAAAAAAACGTAATATACATGCATGCGTGTGTATTTATACATAATTATACACAGTGTACACATATTATATAAACACAAACGTTTTATATTGGTTGCGATTAATCGTTTGTCAGCATGAACATTAACCTAGATTAATAAATGCTGTCATAGTATTGATTATTTTTAGTTGATGCATTAACTAATGTTAACAAATGTTCAATTTTGTAAAGTGTTACCAAAAAGAAAAAACGGTTTAACTAGAGAGAAGAAAAAAAAAAAGACAAGATGGCCGTCTAGCGAGACATAAAGATCAATAAAGTTCACATGCTGACATTTAAGGCAGCGAAGACCACCATGGCAACAAATATGAGGTTAGTATCTGATCAGCTGTGCAGACCGTTGAAATGAATCCGGAAAGTCGAGAGAGGAAAGTAACAGGATGAAAAACAGATGAAAGGTGATAGAGAGCCGAGAAGGCGGCAATAACAAGCCCTCGTGCTAGAAACGTTGGCTAAGAACGAACAAAACAAAAACAACTTACAGGCTCATTTAAAGAGATGAAAAGCCTGTGTTTGAGGATTGATGAATACTTCATGAATGCATTTAGAGCGAGTGCACTGCTATGAATAAGCACCTCTGATTAGGATGGGCCTGTGTGTTCTCCATCAGGTCCTTGAGACAATGAGTATCGACGGGCGACAAAAACACATTTTAACTAGAGAGCAATTCGATCACTGAGACGGCCAGAACAATGCTTCTCAACACAAAATGGGTCACAGTCCTAATCTGAAGGGGGTAAACAATGCAAAATGCTAATTATACAACGCAACTAACCACATAAAAATACAAAGGCAAATTCTAAATGTGAAGACAAAACACTTCTGATTCCAGTCAGACTGGACCCAATGTAAATATAGCTTCTGAAAGGGAATCAAACAGGGCTTCTGCTGGTTTAATGAAGGTGAATTTAGAAAATGTAAATATGTAAGGAATAAACTGAAGGGAAGACAATACTAAATATAAATTTCTCGGGGAAAACATTAAAATGTCTAGTTGTATGAGCAACACTTCAGAAAAGTAGTATGAATCGCTCTGCTCCCAACCACTAGAACATGGAAATATATTTTACTGTACCTTCTGATCACACTGCAAACAAAGTGCTGTTCTTCCTCTGTATTTTGGTCTTGTTTTCCAGTGCAAATGTCTAAAGATTCTTAAAGCAAGATGTGTTTACTGGAGATACAAAATGACAAAATATGAAGTCTTATTTTCTGTGAAAATGATAAAAATGAAGTGTTTATGGTTAAAACACTTTCCAAAAGGCTCATAAAAATCTACACAATTCACAGGGAAGTTTTCATAACTCTGACAGATGTTTGTTCTTGTTTAAAGCATAAATTTACAAAAAAACTATTTAAAGCATTCATTTTCTTCCGTTTTTCAAGACTTAATTTTACATTTGCAGCTCAAGTAAATGCATCTTGATTTAAAGATGTTTAGATATTTGTATTTGAAAGCAGGATTTTTTTTTTTTTAAATGCAAGCAATATTTCACTCCATAACTTTATAAATGTTAGACTTTCTTCTCTGATTTAAGGCCTTGAGTTGTGTAAGGGCATATTAAAACCTTTTTAAAAAAAAAAAAAAAAAAACCTTTTTAAGACCAGCAGAAACCAGGTCAAAAAATATGATGGTTCAGATCAACGTTATTTCAGTATTATTTGTATACAATTATACACTATATTGCCAAAAGTTGTGGGACGCCCACCTTTCCAAGCACATGAACTTTAATGACATCCCATTCTTAATCTGTAGGGTTTACTATGGAACTGGCCCACCCTTTGCAGCTATAATAGCTTCAACTCTTCTGGGAAGGCTTTCCACAAGGTTTAGGAGGGTGTTTATGGGAATTTTTGACCATTCTTTCATTTGTGAGGTCAGGCACTGATGTTGGACGAGAAGGCCTGGCTCGCAGTCTCCGCTCTAATTCATTCCAAAGGTGTTCTATCGGATTGAGGTCAGGACAGTCAAGTTCCTCCACACCAAACTCGCTCATCCATGTCTTTGTGGACCTTGCTTTGTGCACTAGTGCACTGTCATGTTGGAACAGGAAGGGACCATCCCCAAAGTTCCCACACAGTCGGGAGAATGAAATTGTCCAAAATGTCTTGGTATGCTGAAACATTAGGGGCCAAGCCCCACCCCTGAAAAACAACCCCACACCATAATCCCCCCTCCACCAAACTTTACACTTGCAGTCAGGCAAGTGCCGTTCTCCTGGCAACCGCCAAACCCAGACTCGTCCATTGGATTGCCAGACAGAGAAGCGTTATTGATCACTCCAGAGAACACGCCTCCACTGCTCTAGAGTGCATTGGCGGCGTGCTTTACACCACTGCATCCCACACTTTGCATTGCACTTGGTGATGTAAGGCTTGGATGCAGCTGCTCGGCCAAGGAAACCCATTCCATGAAGCTCACTACGCACTGTTCTTGAACTAATCTGAAGACAACATGAAGTTTGGAGGTCTATAGCTATTGGATACAGATGCGCTGACCCCACGCTGTGATTTTACGTGGCCTACCTTCGTGGCTGAGTTGCTGTTTTTCCCAATTGCTTCCACTAACATTATAATACCAATAACAGTTGACCGTGGAATATTTAGTAGTGAGGAAATTTCACAAATGGACTTATTGCACAGGTGGCAAAACTTTTTATATTTTTAGTTTTCATTAGGAGCCACCAAAGGTGCATAGACACCTATGTGTAATCGTTGGCGTTGTTCTTTCTTCTTCCTCTCTTTAAGTATATGGCAGCCCATTGTAACACTTGCAGGAAAGTTATGAAATTTGGCGCACAGTCTGAACTTTCACTATAGCAAATTTGGTGTCTCTAGCCATGGGCGTCGGAACCATTGTGTGTGGGTGGGACAAGACCCACCCACTTTTTACAATGATATTGGACCCACTCACTTTTATCATCTCTAATTCAGCACGTATGTTTACCTACCACTAACCGATAAACACTTATTATTACCACCATACCACCATTGTCAGTGTTACAACCCAGAAACAGATCACCACATACCCAAATCAGAAGCCTTGGATGAACAGGGAAGTGCGACTCCTGCTGAAGTTACGCAATACTGCCTTCAGATCAGGAGATGCAGCACATCCAGAGCAAACCTGAAGAGGGGCATCAAAAAGGCCAAGCACTGCTACAAGCTAAAGATAGAGGGACACTTTTCCAACTCTGACCCTCGACGCATGTGGCAGGGCATTCAGGCCATCAGTGATTACAAACCCACCCGGTCCACCCCCTCAGCCACTGATGTCAACTTCCTGAACGAGCTAAATTACTTTTATGCTCGTTTTGAAAGAGACAACAGAGAAACTGCAACCAAGCTCAAACCCTCAGATGACCACCCACCAATCACACGCTCCTCCACAGATGTCTGCAAGGCACTGAGCCGGATCAGTGCGCACAAGGCTGCTGGACCAGACAACATCCCTGGTCGTGTTCTCAGGGCATGTGCGGAGCAGCTCGCTGGGGTTTTTACAGACATTTTCAACCTGTCTCTTGCCCAAGCAGCTGTACCAACATGCTTTAAACGCACTTCCATTGTGCCAGTGCCGAAACACTCTAGCCCGAGGTGCCCTAATGACTACCGCCCTGTAGCACTCACACCCATCGTCATGAAGTGCTTTGAGCGGCTGGTCCTGGAACACCTAAAAGACTCTCTACCATCCACATTGGACTCACACCAATTTGCCTACTGCAGCAATAGGAGCACAGAGGATGCAGTTTCCATGGCACTGCACTCTGTGCTCACCCATCTGGACAATAAGAACACTTATGCACGCATGCTGTTTGTTGACTTCAGCTCAACATTCAACACTGTCATCCCATCCAAGTTAATAGCCAAACTTGGAGACCTGGGCATCAACACTTCAATGTGTAACTGGATTTTGGACTTCCTAACTGACAGACCCCAGAATGTTCGATCAGGATCCACCTGCTCCACGTCCATCACACTCAACACTGGTGTACCACAGGGCTGTGTGCTAAGCCCGTTTCTCTACTCCCTCTTCACCTCCGACTGCAAGCCTGTGTATGGATCTAATTCCATCGTCAAGTTTGCGGACGACACTACGGTGATTGGTCTCATCAGCAACAACGATGAGACTGCCTACAGGGAGGAGATCCAGCACCTGGCCACATGGTGCGCTGATAATAACCTGCTCCTCAACACCACTAAAACGAAGGAGCTCATCGTGGACTTCAGGAAAGAGTCAAGAGGCACACACGACACCATCCATATCAATGGAATGGCCGTTGAGCGTGTCTCCAGTTTCAAGTTCCTGGGGATCCACATCTCGGCGGACATGTCGTGGACGACCAACACCTCCAGCCTGGTCAAGAAGGCTCACCAGCGCCTCTTCTTCCTGAGGACACTGAGGAAGAATCAGCTCTCCTCGGCTATCCTGGTGAACTTCTATCGCTGCGCAATAGAAAGCATCCTGACCAACTGTGTGGCAGTATGGTATGGGAGCTGCTCTGTTGCGGAGCGCAAGGCACTGCAGCGGGTGGTGAAAACTGCCCAGCGCATCACAGGGACTCCACTACCTGCCATCGAGCACATCCAGAAGAAACGCTGTCTGCATCGAGCTCGCAGCATCCTCAAGGACTCCTCTCACCCAGCTCACAGACTGTTTTCTCTCCTGCCCTCCGGCAGGCGTTTCAGGATCCTCCGGACCAGAACCAGTAGACTTAAGAACAGTTTTTTCCCCAGAGCTGTCTCTTTACTGAACTCAAACCCCCGTTGATCCACTTCCCTCATAAACTGCTAACTCTCCTACCTCACATCTGCCTTCACTTTGTTATTTGCACTACCGACTGTTTATTACAGTAACAACTGTTTACTTATGCATTTTGCACCACCATATCTTAACTGGATTATGCTCATTTGCACTGCCGACTGTATTTATAGTACCAACTGTTTACATTTGCATTTTGCACCGTACTTCTAACTGTAATATGCAACCACTTTCCACTGCACTTTTACACTTTCTTTCGGATAGCTCTGTCCATAATTTATTGCACTACCTTAATCCACTGCTATATTCCTCATATTAGCCTAACATATTATTGTATACCTCTATCTGTAAAATTCTGTTTATAGTAATAGCCATCTGTATATTATATTCATAGTACATATTCACCTGTAAATTCTGTTTATAGTAATAACCATCTGTATATTTATTCACTACATATTCACCTGTAAATTCAGTTCTGTTTATAGTAATAACCGTCTCTCTATTTATACATATTTATATATATATTCAGTACATTTCCATGTCCTGCACTTACGCAACCACTGAATATATCCTGCACTTGCTGCTATTGCACTTCTGGTTAGACCTAAACTACATTTCGTTTCCTTGTACTTGTACTTGTGTAATGACAATAAAGTTGAATCTAATCTAATCTAATCTAATTATTACACACGTTAGATGCTTTATTTCCACTTTTTTAATATTTTCTTCATTTTTATTGAAAATAAATGGCTTTCCAATCTGATATGTGATGGAAAAAGGGAGTAGAGTGAGTTCGGCAAAAGGCGGATTCGAACCTCGGGTCGATTTTCACCAAAACTTGATGCCATGCGTCTTAACGCTACACTACTGCTGCTCTCAATAATATGGTGATTTCCGTAATTTTGTCTTGCCCAACCAGACGTTTAGCAAACAAGGCGGTATATTTTTACTTAATGTAAATGGCATCTACTGCAGTAAAAATGTTCTGTCCCTCTAGCGCACCAACATTTATGCTAAGAAACAAAAATAGTTTTTCCTGATTCCTTGGCTCAAGCCGATTCGATTGCACCCTATGACGTCACTTTTTTGCCATTTTGAATTTTTCAAACTCCTCTGACTTTCACGAAAATTTAACCAGATCATCTTCACACCAAGTTATGGAATTCAAGATGATTCGTCAAACCAGTCTCTAATAGCGCACAAATGTATTCCACGAAGAGCACGCCAAAATGGATGCAAGGCTGTATCGCCACAACCATAGACAGTAAAAGAAATGGACACAGCGACCCCATAGGCTTCGAGCCATGTAGAAGCACTCACTTCCTGATGGCTGATGTACTGCGCAGCCTTGGACTGAGCTTGACGACGTAGATGTGACGTGAGCAACCTGTCCGACAGTGGCAAGTCTTCTAATAGTTGTGCAAAGTGAAATCTGAATCACGACGCAATCGTTAGCTTATTTTTTACAAAAACGGCTTCTACGAGGCGATAGTGTAAGATACAAGGTAATGGAGCATTTTATACATTGTCGTGTTAGTTTAGAAATAAACAATGGACAAATGGAGTCTTTAAACGCCTCAGATGTAAAGATATTCACTGTCAAAGTGAGGCCAAAATGAATGGGAGTCAATGGGATGCTAACAGCAGGTGATGGCTTGGGTAGCAATGGCTTCCCCTATGGAAGGTACGCTTTCCGGGAGCTGGATGACCCCCTTGGCCACAACACGACCAAACTTGGTGTGTGTTATGACAACCTTGACCTGAGGGTGCAGTGCTCAGTACCTGCTTTCAGCTCAAGTGCCACCTAGTGGTTAGGAGATATGAAAAATGTATATTTACATTTACATTTATGCATTTAGCAGACGCTTTTATCCAAAGCGGCTTACAACTTGGGGGAACATGAAGCGATAGGTCATGAAGAGTCGAGAAGCGCAATAAGAGCCTGAGATCCTGAGACCGTGTACATTGCTCAGTGTAGTACAGGCTAGGGGAGGGAAGAAGAAAGAGAAAGAAGAAATAACTTTTTTTATAATTTTTTTTTTTTTTATGAGGTTAAGTGCTCACGGAAGAGCTGAGTTTTAAGGTGACTTTTGAATGATGTCAATGATTCTGCGTTTCGGATGGTGTTGGGAAGATCGTTCCACCAGCTGGGAACGTTGAATGAAAATGTTCTGGAAAGGGATTTTTTCCCCCTCTGTGATGGTACCACGAGCCGTCGTTCCTTTGCTGAGCGAAGGCTTCTGGTTGGGGTGTGGATTTGTAGAATGGGGTCAAAGTAAGTCGGAGCTGAGCGTGTGGTGGCTCTGTATGCAAGTGTCAGCGCCTTAAACTTGATGCGAGCAGCGAGTGGTAGCCAGTGCAGGGAGATGAAGAGAGGTGTGACGTGGGTCCTTTTGGGCTCGTTGAAGACAAGACGTGCTGCTGCATTCTGGATCATTCGAAGTGATTGGATCGCACAAGAGGGGAGTCCAACCAGAAGCACATTACAGTAGACAAGTCTAGAAATAACCAGGGCCTGGACTAGAAGCTGTGTTGCGTGCTCTGTTAGGAAAGGTCTAATCTTCCTGATGTTGTGGAGCGCAAACCGGCATGAGCGAGCTGTCTTAGAAATGTGTTCTCTGAAGGACAGCTGGTCATCAAATGTTACTCCAAGATTTCTGACTGACTTTGATGGGGAAATCAAGGATGTACCTAACTGGATGGTGAAGTCATGTTGTATGGTGGGACTGGCGGGGAAGATGAGAAACTCAGTCTTTGCCAGGTTAAGCTGCAGGTGATGTTTTCTCATCCATGCAGAGATGTCAGCCAGACAGCTGTATATCTTTGCTCATAGCTTCTGAATGGTCTCTAGATTCGGTGGAGCATGAGGAGCCAAACAATACCCAATTTTCTCATACTGGCCATTTTGAATGTGTCATAAAATGCAATACTTTATAAACACATTGGCATATTGTTACAAAACTCGACATGTCTTCGGCACCATGTCCTGAAGGCACTCAAAATTCTGGAAGCACCACCTTCAAAAAAATATGATGAAATTATTTATAATACACATTCATGTATATAAATAGATAGATTTGCACTTATATACTGTATATATTTTTATATAATTTATGTATTAACAATTTTTTATTAAAGCAGCACTAGGTAGTTTTTGCTCTCGGGGTCCCCCTGCAGTTGGGAAACAGTATTGTCCTCTTCGTAAACTCTGTCATCCTGCATCAGGGGATGCATCGCACGTGCATTTGTTGACATGACAACTATGATAGCCCTGAACACTGCAGGAGGAGCTCACATGCAGGTGTTCTGCTTGCGTCGCGTGTGAAATGTCTTCATCCCAGGTACAGTGGCATATGTTTCAGCAATATCATATGAATATAATTTCATGGGTTTTATTATAATTTTTTTTTCAAACGCCAAATGATCGCGATGCTCACGTTTACAAGCCAGCGTCATTATAGTAGTCTAGTCTATTGGTTACCGTTTTACAGAATCTATATGATACTTCAATTCAATGTTTGAGTGGTATGTAATAACCATATATCGTCAATATAATATATTGACCTCCTTCAGCTCACGCCAACGAGCAAACGCTGGCCCAATGTTGATCTTCGTCCTGCCTTTAATACGATCACTTTCTCATTTCCTCTTTTTGCATTCCTCCGACAAAACCTTTGCTTTCTTTTTTTTCTGTGCTGCCTCGGCCATGACTATAACATCCGGCAAACAAAGGATAGTTGGGCTCGCACGTCCGAATTTAAGGAAGTGGGGGTGATGGTGAAGTGACGTATATGCCGTAAAGCAGTCAAATTTTGTAGTTCTTTTTTTTTATCGGGTTACTACCCGAAACCCGAAGTGTAAAAGTACGATTGAAAACGATACAGACCCCGTCAGGCTATGACAGACGTGTCATTCAACCTATTGTAAGTCGATGTGTCATCACAACAGTTTTGAAAATATATTATGAAGGTTGAAAAGTTACCTAGTGCTGCTTTAAATATACGTATACATGCGTGTGTGTATTTATATATACATAATTATACACAGTACACACACACACATAAACAAACTTGGACACTATAATCGATTTGACAGCTATATATATTATATATTAGGGGTGTAACGGTACACAAAACTGACGGTTCGGTACGTACCTCGGTTTTGAAGTCCCGGTTCGGTATGGATTCGGTACAGCAGTTTTACAAAATTGTTTTTTATTAATTTTTATTCAACAGTGGTTTAATGAAAAAAAAATTGTGTCTGTCCTTAAATGAATTAAATTATAACTAAAAGTTTCTTAAAGATAATGCTGTAAACTATATAGGGAGCCCTTACTTACTATGTGCCCAAACTATTAACCTAAACACTCATAAGCGTCACATAAGGCAGTTTTTGCATTAACTTCTAAATCTAATTATTTTTATTCGTTGTTGAAATATAATCATTTAGTGGCTGTAATTTTCATGACAGGTTTATTTAAACATACATTAAATAAACAAGACATCACTAACAGGCCAAGTAGTATATAATGAATATATATAGGCTAATATAATGAATATAACGGCTAATATAGTGCATGTATTCAGTGAAAGAGTTGATTCTAAACGTGATTCTGCATGACATTGTTTACAAGCTGTTTTATTGTCTTTCCGCGGTTGAAACACAGATGGAGCGATTACACGACATGATACATTTCAGTAAGTTGTAATGTATCCTCAACATACTTTAAGATATTTTAATTTATGTTTATTCTTTAGGAATCGATGATCGCATTGACTCGCGCGCCACCGCTTTAAGTTGAACTGATACGTGTCTATCAGTCACGCCACATTAAAGAGCGTTAAAACGGCATTTATCGTTTGAATTTCGTGATAAAATGGTCTGAATACTTAATATGTTAATGTGGGAACTCGGACTGAAGTGTGTTCCGCGCTTACAACAAGCCGACTGTTAACTGTTAAAGATTAGGCTATATTCATAACCGTTCGGTACACGCGTGCACAGTAGTACCGAAAGCCCTGTACCGAAACGGTTCAATACGAATACGTGTACCGTTACACCCCTATTATATATATATATATCAATCAGGCATAACATTATGATAATATTGTGTTGGTCCCCTTTTGATGCCAAAACAGCCCTGACCCGTCAAGGCATGGACTCCACTAGACCCCTGAAGGCGTGCTGTGGTAAAGGTATAGCTTTGTTTCAACTAAAATTATTTTTAATACTTGTAGTTAAAAATATCAACACCGCTTCAGATTTCTTAACGGTTCTATCAATGATTCACTTAAAAACACCATTCAGTTTCCAAAGGATGAGATTCTAATGTCCTTTTGGAAGCAAAAATGTAACTCAAAAATTGGCCTTAATATATATAAATATATATATATATATATATATATATATATATATATATATATATATATATATATATATATATATATATATATATATAACATTTATGAAACCTTAACCTGTATTTAAAAATGTAGCCTAAGAATATTTCATTCATTAAAAAAATATTACTGGCCAAACATTGTGTTAATATGTAACTTTACTGTCATAACGTTAAACTAGTCAGTAATTTAAGTCTCAGCCAGCTGATCCAAGTCATTTAGTATTGCGCTGCTGAATAAGGAGTGCAGGAGTATTTTAGTACAGTTTTTAATCTGCATATTTCTGATCTGATTTAAAAAAGAAACCCAGTTGAGAACCACAGGCCTAGACTAGAGCGCTTTTCAGGTCCTGCCTCATTGAACTAATTACACCATTAAATAACGCTGTTATACATATGCAAATTATCTTAAGGTGATAGAACAGAAATGAGCCACTCAATCATTCAGTCTCTGTTATATATATATTGACTCAACCACGCTACGTATGAATGCATTACGTATCCGAGTCATTATAACGGAGGCCCTGGAGAAAACACATGCCCAGTCGCTGCAGATTCAGTATTGCATACTTGCTGGCAGCTTCCACTGCCAATTAGATCAGCACTGCAGTAATTTAGGCACGAGAGCATGACAGAGTGGCTCTGCTGAGCGTTTGAAAGCGGAGCGCTCGGTAAGCGCGCTGCAGACGCCTAATGCACTCTTGACATTATCTAGGAGCCGCCGCCTCTTTACCGAGATAAAGTTAATTGGGCCTCTCCGAATGTATTTGAAGGCTTGCGCACTGGAGGTTGGTATTGACACCCACTAAAGGGAACAAAAAAAATTAAGTGAAGTGCCACAAACCCTCTTCCGGACCTGATCTCTCAAAGGAGCAATCGGCGACAAGTGCTGACGCAAATGAGGAGGATGTGTCCGAGCACTTGCGGGGCAGAGCGAGAATGTGCGACAGAGCCTTTCATCACGTCTCAGATCGCTGGGAGGAAAGAAACCTAATGGTTGATGGACAAAAACTTTGACTCAAGCATGGCATTTCATCTTTTATTTAAGATTTAGTTTTTAATTTTCCTCCAGACCTGTAGAGAGGTACAATTTCCTTCAGCTCTTCGTTTCTCTTACATTTTAGCACTGTGTAAAACCCAAAGTTAAACTGTATTGGTTTTGTCGTCGTCGTCGAGATTTAATTTATCCATTCCTCTTGAATACTGTTGAATACCAAACGGTCGGCAAGCACCTACACAGCTGATACAGGATTAAGACCATTAAAAGAAAACGGATAAGGTAATTGGGTTGGGGGTGACAAACAGTGTTAACGGTCCAGAACCTCAGTTGCCCAGTAGAGCCGCTATCCCAGCTTTCCCTTTTATCGCTTTTGTGGGGGAGAGAAAAAAAAAACCGTGCAAAGTAACTGCTACAGACAAACGGTATAATCACAACAATATAAATCACCCTCATGAATTTCTCACCACGGCATAATTCGAAAAGCCCTTTAACCCTGATTATTTTCTCCACACACCCACCAAAATCGCAAGTTTCCCACTCTGGGAAGTTTCACGCTACGCATTCACACTTAAAAACGTCGTTTCACTCTGACTCTAGATCTATTTCCTAAAACTCCGTACACCTCGCACACCTTCAAGTTTCTTCAGGGAGCATAGTCGGAGAGAGTAAACACTGATTAGGCCACGTAGATCGAGGCAGCTATGAGAAACACCACACGGTGGCGTCCCATGTGCTACACGAGCCCTGCGCTTGAAAAGGGTCGGTGTTACCCAGCTCTCGATTCCTCTTCATTTCGCGACGTGCCGCCCTCTGATACAGAGGTTAACCGCGGCGTTGCGATCTGAAGCGGCCGACCCCCGGACCAACCCGGCAATTTGGCGGATGGGTCAAAGGCAAAGGCCTGCATCCATCCACAGCTAAATGCCGCATTGAGAGCGGGCACCACGTTTGTGACCCCTAAAATGCATCTCCCTTTTAACAAGGGCGCATAAAGGTAGAACAAAGTTAAAGGCCAAAGATCCTTGGTAAAAGTGCTTTTTGCTTCGCCATCATTATGCTTTTGATCCATCAGAATAATGCAAGTCAAGTACCCTTTTGATCAAATAAAAATTGAAGCCCTGTTGTGATTTTGGATATATCTACTTGATTGCTTAGCGGCATGGCTTTAAGGACTCTCACAGAAAGCTGCTCTGTTGTGCAGATGGATGAACAGGTGCTGTTCTTTTTGGTTTAGCTTTGAAGGCAGACTCTTATTTCTAAATCAAGACACTTCCCGTTTGATTCTTTCCATTTGGTTCCAATGGAATTTCTGGAAAACATCTCATTGATGATGCCTTTCTTTTGAGTACTGGCATGTAGAGTTCCAAAAATGATTACGTTACGCATTACTAAGGAGTTTGTTTAGGTCTCATATCGGTTGAAAACCTACTTGTTATGCTTTGCTGCGACGACTGGCTTGTTTGAATTGGGAAAGCTGGAACAGAGCACTAGGGCAACAAGGAAAAAGAAAGACTGAACCGAGGTAAGAACACTAATCCAGGAAAAGGGACAAAAATGAGACGAAGAGAGAAAACAATACATAATCTTGTTATTTTGTTAATAGCTTTGCACTGATTCATTTGCCGTGTTTGACGGTGGTTCTTCGGATAAGGGGAATAGGATTTCACAGTTCCTAATGGCGGTCCATGCCGGCACTCTGTAGCAGATCTGTGGAGGCCTGGGCTGAGGCTCTGAAGGCTGCCTGGAATCCTGGGGGAGGCGAGTGGAACTGGGTGGCGGGGTTGGCCGTGGCTGTGGTTGGATAAGGGGTCCAGCCGGCTCTGTGGGGGAACTGGGCTCCGAAGGGGCCACTGTGTGGGGGCTGAGGGAGCACTGTGGAGCCGGAAGGGACATCCATCTCTGTGAGCGCCTGCAAGGATTTGAGCCAATGGGGAGGATTGTCATCCTGCAGAGAGTCTAGACTGTTGACTGAGGATGCTGGGATACCTGAAAGGGACAAAGTGAAGTCAACATATTTAATGTGCCAGGATCCATATGGTTTTGCAAAACAATACATTTGAACTTGCTAAAAATGGTATTAGTGACAATGGATAATTCTTCCATCCTTTTAATGAAGCTTTTGTCTTTATTATGATATAAGAACACCCTTGACTTTTTTAATTTATGCCAAGGGTGAAAAAATATCAAAATTAATTTATCATCATGATCATCACAGTAGTGTATTCAAGTCATTATACATTGAATAAAAAGATTTGGACAAGCAAAATGAGCATCACTCCATTGAAACTAGGTCTGACGCTGTTAATTAGTCGACATCAATATTTTTAGTCGACTGGGTTAAGTTGGGTAAAATATGAAATTGTATTAGTACCGGTACTTTGACACAGCACTCTAATAAGAGCAGTATTTCTTAATTTGCGTTGATGTGTGACAGCAGGAGTGAGGATGTGTGTGTGAGCTCTGCTTACACCATTCACTAAACAATGGAAGCAGAACAGTCAAATATATTACGCGCAGCTCAGGAAAAAGAAAGCAACAGAAAAGTGCGGCGCGGCCAGGACGTGCTCGCTGCCGGACTCTGACCTGAAGCGCACGCAGCCACACACACGCCTTTCACTCAGACAGATCGCGACGCCAGTTTCGCAGATTATTGGGTTTGAATGGTAAAAAATATGTAAAAATGCACGTCCAGGCGAGTATTCGGGTAAACGCAGTCGGATATGTCTTTAGTGAACGTAATACACAGAGTTGAATGAGAAATCGGGTGTTACAATGAATTTGGTCTGTGCAGCTCTTAAAGGGCCGGACCCAATATTTTGTGTGAAGCAGGGCAGGAACATGCCGGCCAAGTGAGTTAAGGGTTTTTTTGATCCTAAAACAATGATAAAACAATGAATAGTAAGTTATGTCATATTATTCAATTACTTTTACAGTTTTTTGCGATGGTATCGATTTAGTAATTTATCGATATTGAGGTATTTTAGTCTGGTATCGTATTGAAGTCATAATTTTGGTATCATGACAACACTATTCTATATAAAAAGTATTTGCTGATATTCTCTTTTTTTGTTACGTTGGTTTACAAATTTGTACCTTTTCACATTTTTACTGTTTTAGTTTTACATTTTGTCAAGGGCTTGTTTACATTAATATTTTTATTAATATAGTACACTACTGAAGGCCAACGTTGCAAGCTAAATGAAATGTTTTTGAGTAAAATTGTTGAAATTAGTCGATAGATTAATCGATAAATTATTCAATAGATTAATTGGTATAAAAATAGTTGTTAGTGGCAGCCCTAATACAAACAAAGTTATGAAAACATAAAATCGTGAATATCCACTGATATAAATCCCTTTAAACAATTGCATACTATGCTAAACAGGACTGAGCAACAGTTTGCTTCATAGGAATCCATTCATCATGTAGGCAACATTGAGGACATTTTTAAATCATTCGCCATAATGGGATTAACTACATAAGGAAACGGTCCGTTTTTGGGTGCTTTTGCACCACTTAAAACAAGCCAGCCTGCTGTGAGCTATTCATTCTAAACCCCCTGTGGATGATGGATGCTATAGGCAGCCGCTGAAAGCACCCAGACAACATCCGTGACATCCATACAGATTGCAGCTTCGACCTTAGGGAGCAACAGATACGACGCTGCTATCTCCCTTCAACCCGGGAGAGAAAAATGGCAAAACTTTGCTTGAAGTATTGATTACTAAATAAGCTGCACAATTCAGCTTGTGTCAATCAAACAGCAGATGAAAATGTTGCTTGAAAAATAAGATAAAAGAAGAACACTATAAACGCACACTGCATATTTAAATCTCTTTGTATATTGATTGTTGGCGTTTGTGCAGTATTTTTATCTGTGTGATATCTGATTTAGTCCACATGGATGCTTTAGACTGCCTGAAAAGTGCAGGAGATCGAACTGATCTGAAACGTGTGCCCTCTTTTGTGGCCCTTAAAATGGCTTTACATCTCTGACATTTTTAGCGAAAAGGTTATAATATAAATGTTTAAAAGGGCCTAAATGGATTATTCATTTTAGCTCCCAAAAGGCACAATTTGAACAAGCCCAGTTTTTCCTGAGGTCATGGTAAATTTGTTTTCACAAACGTGCTTTGAATCGGTCAGAATGTAACACGTCCACGTAATTCTCACACAACATCAGTAAAGATTGAAAAAAGGCAATATTAAAATCACATTATAGATTTTGAATGAATGTGTAACTTTTCCTTTGTGAACAGAAAATGGTGAAAAAGGGAAGGAAATATCTGCATCCGAAATCGTGAACTATACGAGTAGGTACTACGTTTGAATTAGAATTTATTTCGCAACCATTAAACAAGTACATTCATACATCCGCCATGTTGTCGTTATTATGTGACCTACCAGCATCAGTTGCATCTCTTAAAGCTACACTGTGTAACTTTTTTAGTTTATTCTTAGCTAAAAACACTTAGTTCTTTCAAAAATATGTGCTCATTAATGTATATTTATTTCTTTCAAGTAATAAAGTATTCTCGTAAGTTTATAATATGCCATTGAAAATACATACGGGTAAGGGGTTCGAATGGGGGTCGCCATGTTTCCCCTCCATCTTGAAAGTACATTAGCAAAATGGGACATACCCGTAAATTCAAGCTTCGCAAATATTTGTTGTGAAGGTAATGCCGTCTGTACCTGTGATGATGGCAGGGTCCATCCAGCTGGCTGTGCCGTCCCAGCTAAGGCTGTGTGAGATGCCGCCCGTGTGGTTCACGCTAGAGGAGGAGGATGATGATGAAGATGAAGACGAGGAGGAGCTGGGCAGTCCACCAAAGTTGATGTTGATGTTGGGTAAAAGCGCTCTGAGCCCGTCCTGCCACTCCTTCACATTTAGACTTTCTACCGAGGTACTGTTTTCTGTTCGGGAGGGGGATGGTGGGGTATCCAAACGCCCATGCGCACGAATGCACCAGAAGAGAAGAGATGGGGGGACAACCGGACAGATGAACAGGAGATGGAGAAAGAGAAAGCAATTATCAGTTTCAACATTTTACTTTACAAGCAGCAATTGTTTTTGTGTTGTACGTGTTCATTTGGTGATTCATTTTAAAGCGAATTAAAAGCTGGACTGCGTATTAATAGCTGCTTCTCGAATAATGATTTATACTTGATTTAGCAAAAACAACAGGTGATCTTTGGCTCCCTTCTGAGTCTACTTGCCCTTTTTAATGGAGGAACAATCATTATAAAGCTATTTACAGTCCCGTTATTATTCAATTAGTTTCTCATTTATTTTTTTCTCTCTTTCACACGTAAGGAGAGACGTGCAGCTTCAATAACGCAGAGCTTCTTCTTTCGGCTGGACCCAGGCCAAAATAAACCTTTTCTTCCCTCATCAGGCCAGTATTCTCCTAAGGTTTGCTTTTGCCCACAGGGACGGAGAAACCAAGCAGCAAAGATGATGAAGGAGGGAATAGAGAGAAAGGGAGAGCGAGAGAGAGAGAGAGAGCGAGAGAGAGAGAGAGAGAGAGAGAGAGCGCGAGAGAGAGCGAGAGAGAGAGAGCGAGAGAGAGAGAGAGAAACAAACAAGGAAGAATCGCAAAGACAGGGGAATGGAGTGAGCGAGATAACAATCCTGGCAGGGGGAAAAACAAGCCT
This sequence comes from Romanogobio albipinnatus, assembly GCA_023566225.1. Lineage (NCBI taxonomy): Eukaryota > Metazoa > Chordata > Actinopteri > Cypriniformes > Gobionidae > Romanogobio > Romanogobio albipinnatus. The sequence goes on along the minus strand of CM042245.1, from coordinate 46,106,319 downwards.
TTAGCCTCTGAGCTTGACTTAAGACTCTGCAAACTTCTCTAGGCACCTTCCTTCTAAATACATATAAAGCACAACATATAAAGAGGTGAAAACTTGACCATTAAATGTCAACATGTGTGCTGGCTTAAATTTATTTATTTATATATATATATATATATATATATATAGTTGCGCAAAACGACATATTTAATAATTCATATTGAAAAAAAAGCAGAAAGTTGGGAAGTTCTTTCAATTATAATTTCAATTCTTTCAATTATTTTTTCAGTTCTTTCAAAATGATTTTCAATCATTTTGTTAAAACTCCTGATTCAACAATTTGTTTGCGTCACCCAAATATCTGCAATTAATTACAAAATGGCAATAATGTTTTAATAGAAATGCAGGTAAATATTACAAATATGCCATTTATTATTGTACTGATGTATTCATAAATTTAAACTAAAATATTCAAATGAAATCTAAATTTATCCATTTAGTAAATGCTATATATATACTAATTTTCAATAAATTTTTAACTGCATTATATTTCTTGTATTAAAATTTTTGAATAAACATGGGCTTGACTATTTGAATATTTTATTAAACAATTGGATTAAATAATTTGAGAAAGAAAATTGTTTTAGGAAAATTTCAAAGAAAATACATAAATACTATAGAGCTAAAAATATTCTATAATGTATATAAAATATATATTTATTTATATATTTTTTAGATTATTATAGAATATGTTTAGCTCTATAGTCAAGCCCTAAACCACACTACAAGTATACTACCGCTAGCTAGATGGAGTCTACTGGGACAGCCTGCTGTGAAAAGGTCTTGAGACAATAGAGGTGAACCCGGGCCAAGACCCCAGCAGCACTGATACTGTCAAACAGGTCATGCTTGTCATTTCATTATTTTACATCATGGGAATTTAAGGAGCAGAAGGAGCTCCCCCTCTGAGCGCGGGCAGGGGTCAAACTATCGATGCTGGAAAGTCAACTATGGGATTATTACTCCATTAGTCAGTTAAAACCAGACATAATGGGCCTCAACCAAGAGCTCAAGGTTTAGCTGGTTAGCATGGGCCAGTTATCCCCTGCTGGGAGCATAGACAGTAAAAGAAATGGACACAGCGACCCCATAGATTTCAACGGAGAAAACTGAAGTCAGATAGAAGCACTCACTTCCTGATGGCTGATGTACTGCGCAGCCTCGGACTGAGTTTGACGACGTAGATGTGACGTGAGCAACCTGTCTGACAGTAGCAAGTCTTCTAGTAGTTGTGCAAAGTGAAATCTGAATCACCGAATCTTGCAGAGACAGAGCGGGTGAGCAGGAGCAACTTTTGATGAATGAAGCAGGATCTGCAACATCTCTATCTGCGTTTATGCCTCCACGTCCCCCCGATTGCCTCACAGACAGTAAAAGATTGCCTGCGAGCTTCTCCTCGGGTCTTTACGGTAATTTGCTCAACAAAGCGACACAGTCGCGTGGTTATGACGCAATCGTTAGCCTATATTTTACAAAAACAGCTTCAACTATGAAGTGTAATAGGATATGAATAGAATATGATAGTGTAAGATACAAGGTAATGGAGCCTTTTATACATCGTCGTGTTTGTTTAGAAATAAACAATGGACGAATGGAGTCTTTAAACGCCTCAGATGTAAAGATATTCACTGTCAAAGTGAGGCCAAAATGAATGGGAGTCAATGGGATGTTAACAGCAGGTGATGGCTTGGTTAGCAATGGCCGCGCCTATGGAAGGTATGCTTTCCAGGGGCTGGATTACGCCCTTGGCTGGGAGATGTAGTTACTACATCATTTGAATGCAAAAAGGATGTTGCTCCATTGGCCTTTCGAGTTTATGCATTACGGCTAACACTACAAAACACTAATATTTAATTATATTACAGTCAGTGTTTTCCCAGTGACCGATTCCTTGTCTTAGGTACCAAATTAACGGTGATCGAGCCTCAAACACAAGTGACACTCACTTGGGAAACGCTGAATTGGTTCTGTAGTCGATACCGCCGAACCTAGTCACTAGACACTCAATATCAACACTTGAAGGGGACTGGGCTTTAATGAAACACCTCTGAAGCAGGAGATAAGATGAATGAGGTGTTGAATAAGGTGAATGAGGTGTTCTTTTAAAACCTCTCCACAGTTCTTATTTCTGATTGGAAAATACTCATCTAGCCAAGTGTGTCAGGCATTAACACAATCACCCATGTTTCCATTTGCATACTCAGATAAACAAGTGTCATCATGTTTTATTTATGTGGATGAGACAAAAGCTAAACTCAGAATCATAGCAGGAAAGTGAAGGAACCTAATTTCTCTTGAGGGGCAATAAAGGTTGTAGAGTAGAGTAGGCGTTTTTGCTTTATTCGGCTTTCAGTGAATGTTTGCTTTGCAACTCACTTAAGTGATGAACAATATATACACTAGGCTAGGGTATTGTAATAAAACATTAAAAATGCACAAATCACCACAGTAACATATTTTAGTTATTGTGGCTGGAAATTCAACTAAAATTTTTAAAAGTTATTCTAATACCTTTATTCCACAAGGATGCATTAATCAAAAAAGACATTTAAAAAAATATTAGATATATTTTAAACTCTCAAAGAATCCTAAAAAAAAAAAAAAAAATGTCATCACGGCAAAAGATGTCATCACGGTTTCCACAAAATTATGTATCGATCATAATTAACTGATTCCAACAATAATATTATTGAGAAACGTTCCTTTTGTAGCAAATCAGCATATTAGAATGATTTCTGATAATTAAATAAATGATATTCAAATAGAATATTTATTTGAAATTGTAATATTTCAGAATATTGCCGTTTTTACCGTATTTTTGATCAAATAAATGCATCCTAAATGCACTGAATTCTTGCAGCGTCAAACAGTTTCACATTATGAAACATGAGTTTGAAACAAAAGACAAAACACACACACACACACTCATGTATTACTACCATACTGTCCTGCTGTCCCAGTTGTTGGTCGAATGTCATTTTGTGCATTCGGACTTATTTACACTGTTAAAGAGTTGGATTCTCATGCTAAACATGGACAAAAGTATTTCCGTGCCAAATACACTCCTTCAGGATTCTAACAAGTTTCGGAAATGTTTTTTTTTCTCCCAAGTATGGCCCTGACGTCATTAAGGGCGGAATTCCTTGTATGGGCACTTCTCCCGGATGAGTGCGTGAGCACGTCAACCCGAGCGAGAGCAAAGAGCACGCCCATCAGCGAGCTTCGTTCAGATTACGGAAGCCGTAGGCTGCTCTGTCATTGTTGATTTCGTTGTCTAAAAACAAAATGTCGGCAATCGGCACATAAGTCCATATAATGTAAACAACACAAACGTATAGTGAATCGAAAGTTATCCAGGGATAGTGCCATGATGTATTGTGTGTGTGTGTCATAGGTGTGTGTTCTCGTGTCTTTAGCTCCACCCACTGCACGCCTTCACGAGTTCGGCTGGTTTCGGAAAGAATTGGTACAGCGTATCTGTCTTTTATAGATAAAAGTAAAGACTCTGGAGATATGAAGGATGGAATACTACTCTTTAGGTACTCAAGATTAACATGAGATGGGCAGAAACGGTGTGTGTTATGTACCCTTTAACAATCAGCTTAATTTGTAGTTCTCATTTGCTTACTTCAGTGATGCTCAAATTACATCTAAATCTACATTTTCCATGAAATCTCTCTCTCACTCAAACACACTTTTGACAAGTTATGAGTCTGCATGTGTTAGCCCTCCAGCCTATTTTGGTATCTCGACTTTTCTTCGTAAATAATGCAACGTTCCCCTCCCAGGTCCTGGGCAGCAGCATCCTCTGGAGGACACCATTTCAAACAGGGAAGATAATTTCTCTCACGGAGACTTGAAGAAACTTGAAGAAATAAACAAAACACACAGCACAGCACAACGGAGTAAGAAATGAAGCCAGTATTCAGCTAGCTCTTCATTGTTTCTACGGGTAATGAAACCCTGAGGTCACTTCCAATTTCCCATCTCTTCTTTTTGCACCAACTGAAATGCAAGTTAATCTAATCTTAAAAACTAGAGTCATGCTGAGAAACAAACAGCATGTTAACAAATGCTACACTTCCACAGCAGTGTCAGCAGATTAGATCGTTTCACATAAAAAGCCTTTAAGCTAGACCGCAAGGAAACTGTATTTAAATTAACTGAATTCCTGAAAGATCAATCCACGACGGGGTTGGGGAGTAACTAACCGACGCTACAGACTTAAATGCATTTTTCAGTTGCATGACAGTAGCTCAGCTGCTTTAGTGTAGCTTTTACAGCAATAAGCTACTTTTGTCAAACAGCCATGTAGTGCAAAGAAAACCCCATTATAAATCACTTGCAGTATTTTACGTTTGTAGTTAAATGCTGCTGTTCAACATTGAAATTAGAGAAGTTAGTTGTTCCAGTTTTACTAGCTACATCTGTTCACAATAATGCTGAAAATCAAACTGAGACGCATTATTATTTGTGCTGCTAATATAAATACTGATTTTTAAATGTCTTAAAATGCATCTTCAGTCCCAGCATTTACTTGCTCATGTTGTTATGGTATCGAACCGAATGAGATTTGATTTTTACAGCTTTGCTCCTAGCTGACAGGTTCAGGTAAGGGCTTGAATGAAATGTCAAACTGTAGCCTCTTTCCCCCTGTCTGAGTACTTGCTCCTCAGACAGATATTATAATACTGGTATTTGATATTTTCTTGAGTTACAGGCTGTTCTCAAAAATGAATGTGTTTTTGTTTCGGCACATAGTTCATGTTAGGACAATCATCTGTTTTTTCAAGTCAAACTGAATTAACCTGGCTAGACTGGCTACGTTAAATAAAAGCACTTATTGAAGTCAGAAGTCCAGCCCAAAATCCACAGAAACATACCTAAAATGATAAGGGTAAGAAAGAAAGTGGCCCATCGTATATTTCTTATATTACACTGCAGCTCTGTCATGAAGATGTCCTCAAGGGAAGATGACGACATGCTCTACAATTTGTATCAGCACTAAATGTGACACCGATCTCACTGCTATCCTTCAAATCATGAGGTTTCAATCCATAAGCGAGACCTTGGCAATCACCAGAATCTTCTATGATGGAGCTCTGATGATGTACAATCGCTGAATGATAGGAAAATGGTACCACACTGCCCACCAGTGGCTGAGTTTGCAATGACAGATACCCATAATGCAAACAAAGCAGTTTGCATGTATGCAATAATGTATGTTTGTTTATTTATTTATTAATTAAATATAAATAAATATAAAAATAAATACATAAATATATAAGTTAATTTAAGATAAAATATTTCCTTCATATTTATATTGTGGATCTTTCACAATATTTTCGATATTATTATAATATATATATGTATTAGGGTTGCACCAATACCACTGAATAGACTGACTGAGTCAGATACCGATAGTTTAATTTTTAGTACTTGTCCATAACTAGTAGTATTGATACCTGTATTTTCATTGAATGTTTTTATTTTATTTTTTATATTGGGCAGAGGAACCAAAAAAAATATGAATACAATTAGCTGGCTTAGCAAATAGATATTTTCTTCAGTTATTTTTACGCCTAATTATGCCTGTTAATGTATTATAGGAGCTACTTTTACTTTCACTGTTCATATTATTGCTCCATCATATTTTATCTTTAATTTAATAACAGCGAATATATGGAGCTGCTCCAGCAGGTCTCAACCAGTCAAGAGCAGTGACTGATTTTCTTTTCGACTTTTGTTGTTAGATTAACATTGAGGACAAAGACAGCAGTAAGTTTATGATGCTGCTGTCACTTTAAGAGCTGCACATATCCAACATACTGTTACATATGCGGTTTCTTTATGTTCGTAAGACATAACCGACTAGGTTTCATTTTGACAATTTTGTGTGGGCTTAATTGTGTGTAAATTCATCTGTTCAAGTGCAAGAAGACATGAAAGAGAACTCAATTCAATAGGCTATTCGAGCGCTGAGAGGCGGCTTTCTGGGCATGCGCTTCTGAAGTTTGCGCACAGAAAACTTCTTAAACGTTGTGGTTTTTGGTATCGGAGCATTTTAATCAGTAAGTTTAAAACACATATACACACAAAACATTTGTAACTGGTATGCACACTGATCCCAGCACCGGTTTAGACTAACCTGTCATACGGATACCTCCAAGCCCCGTACTGTGGTGATGATGATGCTGTTGTGGCGCCAAGTTCAAGTCCAAAAAGCTGCTATGCTGGGCAGCAGAAGGGCCCCCGGTGTGGTTCAAGTGTGAGAAGTTATTGCGCATGCCCATCCAACTGTGGCGAGAGGTCTGCGTCTGGCCGGGAAAGCTGAAGGAGTTGTAGACTGTGCGGTGTGGGAGCTGGGAGAAGCCCCGTGAGGGCAGGCTGGAGTTTGGGGAAAAGTGTGAGGACGTATGAGACTGAAGTGCGCTTTTCATGGAGGGTGTGTTGTGGAGCGGGCCGAGTAAAGGCCCGTGGGGGACGACTGGCGCTGAATTTGTGGCAGTCATGGGCAAGGAGGCTTTATCCTGCACTGAGAGCTCTTTCTCTATGAGGTCAGCCAGTGCCTTCCGGGTGACGTCAAAGGGGTCAAAGCCGAGGTCGTCATCCTGCTGCTTGGTGGAGGAGCCGAAACCGAAGGCCGCTTGCCAGTCCGTAGAGGACGACACTGGTATGGTATCTGTCAGAATGAAGACGCATACATTAAGTCACATTTTGCTCTTTCATGTGGAATGAGTAAGTCTAAACGGATCCAGGTACCTGACGTGAAGAGGCTTTGTGGTTCTGGAGCAGTGGGCCAATCGGAGTTGTTGTGAAGGGAATTGGAAAAGCTGGGCAGGCCACTGGGGATGGGATTGGGGTGCCGGAAGTTGCTGTTGTCTGAAAAGAGCGATTGTGACTCTGCTGCTGCGCCATCGAAAGGTGACCGTACTGTCAGCCCTGCTACACAAATAGGCACAACTAGAGAGGGCTTAGTCAGGCCAGGAGGAGGCGATGGGGAGTCGTTGCCAGAAATCTGAAGAGTTTAGTAAGGAGGAAAAAGATAATGGATAAGATAATATTATTTAGGTGTACAGCTTGCCATTCTGAAAGGTAAAGAACAAACATGCAATAATGAACTTACTTGTGATGTTTCTCCGTTACTTATACTGAAGCAGTCTGAAGGTTTGTTACTTGGGCTGCAGGAAAACAATAAAAACATGAGAATCGATTACATTCAAATACTACCAGCTAGGCCTGTCGCGATTGGTCAATACAATCGATTTTTTTAGTCCACTGGGTAAGTTGGGTACGACATGAAATTGTATTAGTACCGGTACTTTAAAAATGACAGCACTCTAATAAGAGCAGTATTTGCATGGATGTGTGACAGCAGGAGTGAGAACGTGTGTGTGAGCTCTGCTTCCACCATTCACTAAACAATGGGAGCAGAACAGTCAAATATATTACGCGCAGCTCAGGAAAAAGAAAGCAACAGAAAAGTGCGGCGCGGCCAGGACGTGACGTGCTCGCTGCCAGACTTTGACCTACTGCGCGCGCAGCCACGCACACGCCTTTCACTCAGACACATCGCAACGCCAGCTTCGCGGATTTTTGGGTTTGAATGGTAAAAAATATGTTAAAATGCACGTCCTGTCGAGTATTCGGGTAAACGCAGTCGGATATGTCTTTAGTGAACGGGAACTGAGATTAATAAGAAACCTAGCCTGGTTAAAACCAGACCATTCTCAGTAGTAACCGAGTTATGGTCTGGCAAAGCTTCATAGACAAATAATTTCCAAAGGGGCGTCACCAACGGGCGTCGCCCAAATACCTCTCGGCACAATTGGATAGACCTAAAACCAATCAGAGCGTTGAGGGAGATGACGTATGCAGAGCGACGGAGAAACATCGTATGCTGCGTTCCACTCCAGTTTTAGACACGCACTTGCAAACTTCCCTAAGCACTTCCCCTCGGGGGAATCCCCGCCGCCATTTAGTTAATAGTCCGCCTACTCTGCTAATGGACAAGCAGCGTTCTTGACAGTATCACTCAGTATATATTTGTATATTTTAGGCTACAATAAAACGAAATATATGATAAAACACCACTCTACCTCTTTTAATTTTCATTAAAAAAAATATTAAACATATTATAGCCACACAAATGTAGTGCAGGCAATGCATATTATCTTCGATGCATGTTTATAACAAAACGAAACATAAAAAACCCAGCCTCTTTTCGTTTACATAAAAAAATAAATAAAAAAAAAACACATTAATGTGTGCATAATATAGGCTATGATTATCACTGTAATAAATGAAATATGACATAAAACACAACCCAGTCTCTTTTTGTTAAATGTCAGTTTGTGTGTGATCAATAGCAATTATAAAAGTATAAGTAAAAGGTATAAGAAGCTGTACAATAAATAAAGCAATTCAGTCAAACAAAGTCAGCGCTAGGAGACTACAACGGTAAAGTTTAATAGCTTAAAAATATAAAGTTATGAAACTTCACTTTGCCCTCAGACAAAACGATCTGTCAGGGAACAAATTATAGATTAATGAGAGCAAAGATCAGCCGTTAGATCTACACAAGACGAGACGAATCATATCTTATGTTTAACCACTACAGAGACATCAGAGCCAGCGGCAGACGGCTGAAGGACTGGCCGAGGAAAGGGTGTTCTCGGTGGGGTTAATGTGCGATTGAGCGCCGCTGGTCCACTGGAGCTCAACTCAAAAAAACGGCAGATCAAATTTTCAAAAAGGTGCTCTCTTTATAAATAAACCACAGATTTGAGCTTTAAACAACTACATTCTCGCCTGAAAAGGACTTAAACTATATTTTGTGAAACATTAACACTACCAGAGGGCTCTTGCTAAGACCCATTCGTTTAGCCACCAAAGGGCCAAGCTGGTATCAGACTTTTGCCAAATCCAGTCGCGATAACATCTTTTTTAGATATGAAGGCTTCGAGTATTGTTCTTTGCTCGGGTTTTAACGAAAAGGAAAAGTTTAAATCGCTTAAAACAGACGCGATAGCTGATTCGAACGAGTGATGCTCCACGGTGGCAAATCTGCTTCAAGGTCGCTGCGCTGTCGTCCTCGTGTAAAGCTCACCCCAACGTTTCTGATTGGTGCCTCGGCATTAGAAATGGGCTTGAATGGGCTCTTTGCCAGACTACTTGCAGAGCAAATCTAAATTTGCCGGAAGTTGTCTGGGTTTTCCCAGGCTATAAGAAACCGGGTGTTACAATGAATTTGGTCCGTGTAGCTCTTAAAGGGCCGGACCCAATATTCTGTGTGAAGCAGGGCAGGAACATGCCGGCCAAGTGAGTTTTTAGGGGTTTTTTTTAACCCTAAAACAATGATAAAACAATGAATAGTAAGTTCTGTCATATTATTCAATTACTTTTGCAGTTTTTTGCCATGGTATCGATTCCGTATCGGTATTGAGGTATTTTAGTCTGGACTATTCTATATAAAAAGTATTTGCTGATGTTCTCTTTCTTTATGTTGGTTTACAAATTTTACCTTTTTACACTTTTAGTTTTACATTTTGTCAAGGGCTTGTTTACATGTATACTTTTTTTATAGTACACTACTGAAGGTCAACGTTGCAAGCTAAATTAAATGTTTTTAAGTAAAATTGTTGAAAATTATTGTGATAAATTAGTCGATAGATTAATCGATAAATTAGTCGATAGATTAATCGATATAAAAATAGTCGTTAGTGGCAGCCCTACTACCAGCATAACACCAATGTGATCATTTAGAAAGACGGAAACCTTTCATTAAAAATAAAATGTCCAAAAGCCTTAAAATATTAGCACACCCAAAAATGAAAATACTGCCATCATTTAAATCACCCTCATGTCATTCCAAACCTGTAAGACTTCCGTTCATCTTCAAAACACAAATGAAAATATTTTTAATAAATCAGATTTCTGTCCCTCAGTTGAGAGTCTACGCAACTACCACTTTGTTGCTTCAAAAGGTTCATAAAGAGATCGTAAAAAACTAATCCAATGAATTGAGCGGTTTAGTCCAAATGATAAACAGATTGAATTTAGGCTTTTATTCATATATAAATATTGATCAGAGAACCTAAACAAAAGCTCAAAGTGGTAGATGCTTAGACTGTCAATGAAGGGACAAATCTGCATCTAAATCAAATCTTCAAAGATTTCATAAAAAAGTATATTTGTGTTCCGAACGACATGAGGGTGAGTTAATGATGACAGTATTTTCAATTTTGGGTGGTTTGGGAGAAAACATTCTTATATGTCATTTAAATCTCAAAAAAGAAAAACACTTATTTTTTTCTTTTAATTTTAAACAGTGTAACCTTGGTGCCAATAAGTCTTTTAGAATGAGATGATGAAATGTTTTAGACAATTTGGCAAAGAAAAAGGATGACAGAAGAAGGCACAGTTCAGAAGTTCACAGGCTGGCTACCTGACAGGGTCACAGTTTGACGAGAAGGGGGGCAGACCAGCGACGGGGCCAAGACCCAGCTCTGTGTCCAGACCATCTAGAGTCATGTTTTCAGAGTCTGAGCTGCCATCAAGGGGTGGGGTCTTATGATGTTCTGGAAGCCCATTGGGCACCTTCCCTGTGGTTTGTAACGAAGGCCACGCCTCTTTGTTGTTACCATTGGAACTGTCATGATACAAATGCAAAATTAACAACAAAACTATGAGATGCTCCATCTACCTCATGCAATATAAAAACTTTAGTTGACCAGATTATAATGACTTTATATTATAATTAAATTATAATAGTTTGAACACACATACTAATTCTTTATAAAACTTTTCTACATTTTAGAATAATAAAGTAATGGAAAAATTTGATATATGGTAATTATTTCATTGCATGTCATTTCTGAATAAATAAATAAATATATATATAAAAAATTATTGGAGCTGTTGTGAAAGGTACAATTGAGCACAAACCACTGTGATGTGCCCGATTTGCCCTTTGTCTTCTCCCCTGCTGAGTTCTGCAGGAAGTTGGGGTTTGTTTTGTAGAGCTCCTGTAAGAGTTTCTGTTCATATTCCTGATGTTTTCCTGCCTGCAATGTCAAAATGTTAAGAGCTCAGATGCAAGACTGTCAACGTCAGTTAAGAAGTTGCAGGAGGCTGCAACGTTACCTGCATTTCTTCTTTTGTGAAACTAGCAGCTTCATCTCCTAGCTCGTGAAGATACATGCAGTCTGGTTTGGGACACTGCATGCTTTTTAGAAAATAACTGCAGTATTTTGTTGTACCTAATGAAGCCTGCGTGAAAAAACAAACAAACAGGTATATTTAGATATATTGTACAAGCAAAAAATAGACGTCTGGGTTAAAAATATATACATTTCTCGCTTTCAATCAATTATCGATTAAACCGATATCAATGCTTAATGGCAGCCACCACTAAAAAAAAAACACACAAAAAAAAAAAAACAGTAGAAATAATTATGTCATTAAAAATGTATTATAAAAGCTTCATTAAGTGTAATTTAAATGCAAGAAGCATAGAAATCAGATCACTTTAACCTTTAATATTATAGTGATGTACCAACTGGGGTTCCCTGCATAATTTACAGCATGAGTTGAGATTTTATTCCTTGAGGAAATTTGCCACATACTGGTACCTAATAGGCCCCAAATAATCAATATCGAATCGAACTGCAAGCAAATTTGTTTCAATGCCCAGCCCTAACTGAACAGTTCTACTTTATAATGAACTATTTTTGTCACAAAGTTTACCTTAAGTGTTCTGCCGTCTACAACAACATTGTTAACACATTGTATAGCTTTGAGGGCATCTTCTGACCGAATGTAAGTGACGTAGGCACTGGCGCTAGGACCCTAAAGACAAAAATAAAAAGCATATTAGATCAGACAAAACAGAAATGAAGATAAAATAATCAGCAAAAACAAAAAAAAGCAAACAAAAAGCAGGCTGTTCATGAAAATTATGCAAAATATTTGAGCAGGCAAGAAGAAAGCAAAGCTCACCTGTGAGCCAGCATAAGAAGTGCTGTTATTGATGACCACTTTGTGGATCTTTCCAAACTTCCCGAAGTACTCCGGCCTTTTTAAGACCTGCAATCAGACATAAATTATACATTTAAAAGACTTGATTGCTGTTTGGAGATCATCAACAGCAAAGCAAATGCAGTTTGTTTATTTGAGTCTGATTATCATGATTGATCGGAAGGATATGACTCATCACCATTTATTACATGAGAGAGCCATATGAAATCTACTCAATATACACCATCAGCACTGCGGCAAATATCCTTTAACAATTTAAACCACATTTGAACACCAAAGATCATTTATACTTCTTACATAAGTAAACCATTTTATGCAACAAGGCTTTTGAGGGCAATATAAAAACAGGATTTGCATGAATGACATATTGTATTGAGAACCGACCACCAAAACACTATGAACAGGATGTCCACAATGTTCAGCCAAATCAGCACTGAAAACGAAGTGTGGCACACAAGTAGGTCTCTAGCGAGTGAATGACATTTCATTGGCGGAGGGGTTCGACTAAACGGCATGGTGCTTTTGAGATTCTAGTCACTCTTGAACTGTGAAAGCAGTCCGGATGTTTCTTTGCGGTCTTTGTTCGAGAAAAAGCAGCTTCACTCGCTTTCTGTTTTTTTTACTTCTTTTTCACACCCTTATGTGTGAAATAAACAAAAGCCACAAAGACTGATATGTCAAGGGATGATTAGTACAGAAAGACAATTCAGATAAAATCGCATAAATCAAAAAGACCCCTCTGAAAAACAGTCACTAATATAAATGTGGTTTTTAAGCTTTGGGCTCCTAATATCTTTCCAACGGGAATTAGAAGACATGTTCTCACTCTCTCACACTGAATAACTTGTTCTCTGCTGAGAGCTATTCAGGGTACATGACGTCAGCTGTGATGGCAAATAGAGTGAGAGAAAGTGTCAGAGAGATAGGAGCGAAAAGAGAGTGAAAGCTGTTTTTCGTGGGCTGTTAATGCAGGCTAAGTGCAGCTAGTGGGCAGGTAGCTTCCTCCCATTTTCCCAGGAAACCATTTTTTTTTTTTCTTCCAGTTGATATGTGGCATAAAATCAAATATTCACATCTTCAAAGAATTTCTTGCAGCTAGATGGAAGAAATCCTGTACAACATGTCAAATGAACAGCCATATCAATGGGTAATAGTAGATTTAGTGAACATAGGTGCTTTCCCATGGCAAAGATGCTTTGAAAGCACCAATATATATAATTATTTTCATATCTGGCAAAGTATAAAGTGAGAGTGACGCCACAAGGCACATTTTAACTTGTTGACACCAGTAACCACTATCAGTCGGCAGATATACAGCTCTGAAAAAAAATTAAGGGACCACTTAATACTGAGAAATCAATGTTAAGTGGTCTCTTATTTTTTTCCAGAGCTGTATATTGCCATGGCTGAGATATCGGCCGATATTTGGCATTTTTATAATTATCAGCATCAGCCAATACATGACGTAGGCAGGGATTTTGTTTATTTAATGCAATATATTTTACCAGCGCTGGGAACCCAGTACCTGAGCTCCAATTCTCAATCTTCATTAGGTTACTGTCTTTGTTCTCTCAGTTCTCTCTAATAATAGGAAGGCAAATGCTTTTTAATATAATACACTGCATTTAAACATTATATACACTGTGTACTATATGAAAAATTAGTGCTGCCTTGTCTTTAATATGATTCCCACAGTGCACTAATTTACCAGATTTTTGAGTGCATTGTTGTTTGCTTTTTTTCATGTTTTTAACAATTTCTTTATTATTAGAAAAAGCAATAATAGGACTACAAAATACAATAATATTCTACTGATTTTATTTTTCAAAATACAGAAACTGTTGTGCTTGTGTTATTATCTTTAATTTGAATAGTGTGATGTGACAGTCAAACCTAAATTTATTCAGACACCTTCAACATTCTCACATTATTAGTTTAGAAAATGGTAATAAAATATGACAAGAAGTCAGAGTTGAACTCTTTCGGAACAAATTCATCTTGATAATGTCAGATAACTTTGATAGAAAAGTAATGTAATGGATTACAATCAACCAATCAGCTGTTAATTTAAGTACACAATTAGATAGTACCAATTTAGGTCAACCAATTATCAAGCAATGCTTCATTTTGTTCAGTCTGTGGTGTAAAAGGTCGCATTAGCAATTAAAGAAAAAACACGCAAACAAAACATGGTCAGGTCAAAGTGTCTGAATAATTTTGGTCCACTGTATGATGAAATTTTGGGTATATGTCGTAATTTACTTTATTTTGCAATCCTCACTTACATAAATTAACTATAGGTGTCCTGCAACAACTAGTAAAAAATTCTATCTGGTGTCTGAATAACTACTTGATTAGAGTCAGAAAATAAATCCTGTGACTCATATGGGTCTTTTTAAACAGAAGGCTGTGACTCAAAAAGTCCTTTATGTTCTTTTCATCAAGTCATGAACGTCTTGTTTCAGCAGCTAGCACAAATGATCACTAACCTTTTTCAACACAAACACATAAGACCATGATGGGGCATCCACAGAAGAAGAGAAAGTGCAAAAACGTGTACCTTTCTATATCTTGCTTGCAGTGAAACTTTTCTTAAAAATGGAAACCATATGTGGGTGAATTGAGCGCTTACTACCAAAAACCACCAAGATAAATATTAAGCTTTGGTGTTTGAATATGGACTTCTTGAGTTGTTTATATTGAATGTGAATGACATCAGTAACACAGAGGTCAGGAAAGCATTGAGTTTTGCTGAATCACCTCAGGGTCGGCGAGTCTCTGTGAAAGGCCCACCACAAACACCAAGTTTCTCTGGACGACTCGCACACTGGAGAGGTGCTTGCGGTTCTCTGTGATCTTCTGCTTCCGCTCATTCTGCTTCTGCTTCTTTTCGTTCTTTATCCTCTGAAGTTCCTCTTGAGAGAGAGGTTTGTACACCGCAGGGTCTTCTGGATAGGGCTGAACCAAACATAAGATGTAAGATGACTTAATTCTAGAAGATGTATCTTGTTTCACTAAATCAGATTATGACAGAATAACATAAAAAAAAGAAAGTTTGTTTATTTTATTGCCATATCAGAATTTAAGGCAATATTCATGGCATAACAAAATTAAATAAATGCAACACAATTAAATGCCAAAATCAAAATCTTTCAGTTTAAGATCTGAAAGAAATGCAAAATTTTTCCCAGGTGAATTATTTTTATATGTAACAATGCATATTAACAAACAGCAATATTAAACTGCATAAATGTGTTATTCAAGACTTCACAGCGTTTAATTTTTAAATGCAAATTTAAGATGTCTTAATACGCTGCTGATTAAGGATTAAGCACCCTGGAGTTATCTTTAAGATCATCCACTGGAATGATGATAATATTGCATGATATATGCTGCAATAAACATGGATATAATAATGTGCATTAAGCACATTAAGGTTAAGGAGCTGCAGTAAACTGGACCCTACAGGGGCTGGTTTTAGTGAGTGTCTGGGAGTGTTTATAAAACAAGCACTGGAGGCCTGTTGTTCAGCACATGTTCCCTCCACAGAGTCGTACAGCCCGATAAAATCAGGCAGAACCTGAGGCAACAGCAGGAGCGTGAATTATTCCAGCAAAGTTCCCTGGGATGCTGAATGCTAGCCATTAAAACGTCTCATCTCCTCGAGCTCCCCAATGGAGCAATTTCTTAGAAACAAATGAATGTGCCACAGGTTCCTCTGCTTATTTGTTACCTTTCTGCAGGCTGGGCAGAGGCCGTTCTCGTCTGTGCGTATGCGATGCCAGCAGAAGCGGCAGATCTGGTAGCCACAGGTGCAGGGGAAGAAATTGACGTCATCAATCTCCAATGGTTCCATGCACAGTGGGCACTCCATGGGATCCTCCTTCACCTCAGGGCTGTGGGACATCCTATGGCACGGCGCAGAGAAAAGAGCGGGGTGTTCTCACAGTTCAGGGGCAGAGCTGATGAGAAAAAAGAGAGATAATTTGAAAATTGTATTAACTTAATAGCAATTAATATTTTAAAAATATGTTAATAATAATTCATATTTATTAGGGATGCCACAATTCTCAATATAATATTGAACCGTTCGGTACAGCATTCACAGTTCAATACACGCTTGTGAATTACGTTTTTTTCGGTTTTGCATTTAATTAATTATTTTTCTACAAATTCTATCATTTGCCTCCATCCCAATATACTGAACAACGCAACATACATTCACATCACACGTTAGTGGTGGAGTTATACTCTATACACTATAGTTATTCACAATCACGAAAGTTCATTTTTTGCATGCGTTTTAAAACCTTGCCGGTCATACATTTAATTTGCGTGCTTTTGCACTGTGTTAACATGCGCTGAGCGTGTGCACTAAAAGCCTGTCAAACACGTGATTACTGGACTAAGTAGTCTTACTGCGCTAATACTGTCAAATACACACAAGGTTAACATAAACACAGTCGGTTATGTCTAAAGTGAAAGTAAAATCGGCATGTGTCTGTATATTAGATGCATGCAGGTCTTAAATTGACAGCAGCGCAGCCTATAGTGAACACGCTGTCCTTAAAGGGACAGTTCACATCTAAAATTATGTCATTATTTACTCACTCTAATATTGTTCCAAACCTGTATTAATTTCTCGATGACAGAATTTTCATTTTTGAGTGAACCATCCCTTTAATGTTAATACAACGACAAAAAAGACAGAAAATCACTAGCTGCTCTTGACTGAAAAACTTTAATACAGTAGCTTTAATAAGAATCAATGTATATTTTATAGTGAAGTCTATGTAGTGTTTTATTTTTAAATTTATTAATTTCATACTTAAATGCTGCTGTACAGCTCTGAGCTGCCAGTGTAAACCTTTATATATATTTATTTTATATTGTACAAAACACTAGGAATGTGTACAAGGTTTTTTTTTTAGAGGTGCACCGATCCGACTTTTTCAGTCCCGATACCGATACCGATGCCTGGGCTTTGTGTATCTGTCGATACCCGATACCGATCCGATACTATTGTTGAATTAATAATAAACTGTATATCTTCCACCTTATACCTTCCTTGAAGAGACTAAAGGCACCAGACTTTACTAACTAAACATAACGAAGACAAAATAACAGATGTATTTAAAGTGTTGAATTCTTTATTTAAAAAAACAATTGTGCATTCAAATCTAAAATAGAATGTAATCAAACTTCTTTAAATAAATAAAATGTAGCAGTGGAAACAAAAAACAGTGTATTGGTCAAACATACAATAGCAATCTGACAGTTACCAAACATTTTTTACACTACATATAATTGTTTTGGTATATAATCATATCAAATGTTAAAAAGTAGCATTACAAATTAACAAATAGTCTAATTTTCTGCCATATGCAATTTAATAAAAATTATCAGCTAGCTAATAACAACTTTGTTCTGGTTTCACCTCACTCCTGTCTAAATAGGCTAGGCCTATTTATTTTATTACACATTGTCAACAGAAATAAGCTGAAATACTGTTGATAATTAAAAATAATTCTTACTACCCACTCTTGCTTAATTGGATAAGCACACTTGTGTACTCATTTCAGATGCGTTCTGAGTAAATTAATAAACTGATTCATGAGTTCAGTGCTGGACAGATCAGTTGTTCTAATCAGTCGTTAAAATGATTCGGTTCAAAGGAGTCATTAGGTCACGAATTGGACATTAGCAGACGCTTTGTGTGCGAATCCCGTCTGTCATCGCGAAAGATGTCAACGCACAGAAAACACTTCATAACTGAATATAATTTGTCTCCCGTGTATTGAAAAGTATGCTTTATGTCAGCTGGTCAGAGAAGAGTCAACATTTTTTGAGCGCAATTCACAACCAGCGATAATTCAAGGACATAATTGTCCGAATGTGTCACGTGCAACATGGTTTCGGTCTTCCGACTTTTTGATTTGGATTAATATGTGAAATATAAGAGAGCTAACAGCTAACACTGATTATTTTGAAGACCCAGAGAGTGTGCGCGCGGGGGGGGGGGGGTAGGGGGGGGGCTCACTGATCGTTCTCTCTGTCACTCAGTCACAAGCGCAGCATCTATTCTACATCACTCGTAAAATCACAATAACTCATCAAATTAGGCTTTGGCGACCATCAAAAAACGTTCAATGCAGGAAAAACCCTGACTTTGCAGTAATACCACCTCCCCTCGAAACATTTAAGTTAATTTGCAGACATTGCAAACAGCCAACAAACTAGTTGGTGTGGCAAGCGTGAAATATCTCCTCGACACAGCCGACTCTCTGGCTCGCTCCATGTTGCTTCTAGCATGCGACACACGTGAAGCTGACGAATGACGTAGGTTCTGCTGCGACGCAAAAAAAAACACCTGGAACGGCTTGTGGATCTGTTCATTTTTCCCGATCCAGCTATTTTGTCAGTATAGCGGCCGATATCAGATCCTAATATCGGATCGGTGCACCCCTAGTTTTTTTAAAGTAAAGTTTTAAGTTTAAGTAAGGTTTTTCAAGTCTTTTAAGTAAAATAAAGAAAGAGTATTGCAATAAAAAAATAAATCTTTTTTCTCCTTAACCTCTTGCTGTTCCTGTCGTTTAAGAATAGAATAGTAAAAAACTGTTGTGACAGCCATCAGAACCGAACCGAAAACCGTGGTATGTATTGAACCGTGGACTAACTGTATTGTTGCATCCCTAATATTTATTTACATTTGAATTAAGTTTCAAACAAATAAAGCTTCTAGATTTAGAAATGCAGACAAAAGGGTGTATTTAAGCAAAACCAAAAGCAAACTAGAGGTTGCATCAGAGAGTCAATAATGAGTCTGCTACTAGGATGTGTTTGCGTGTGTGGGAGGAGTTTAAAACCCAAGTGATAAGAGGAATTGAAGGCGTAATTGGAATCGACAAGTACAAACACCCACACAAACAATTGCAACAGTTTCAATAATAAGCATATGTATCCTCTAGGGATCATCCAGTGAACTAGTTGTCTAAATGTGTAGGTGCAGATTCAGCAATTACTGAAAATTAGGTTTTGGACCCTCGTATGGAACACAGATCTGTGGGCTGATGACAAGGTTTGCTGAACGTAGGACGCATTGGTTGAAAACCAATCTAATGTCTCTGTGGTGTTATGTGTGGGAATGTGACGGCTAGCATCTTCATCTAGTGAAAACTAATGTCAGCGTCCTAGTTTGCTCATTTAAATAGGGGCTAATTTAAAGCTAATTTACCTCTTAGTGGCAATCAATGTTCTTTTGGCCATATTTGTGGTCACATTTTGGTTTAATGTCTTTGTTTCTGCTGTAGTACTTATTAGCTCTTCTGTATTAACAACATGGACAAGCACAAACACAGTGGTATGTCTGAGACACTTCCGTTCCCTGGAGGCACTTCCCTATGGGGTTAATTTATTAAACAATGGTCTGAACGAAGCTCCCAAATGGGAACAAATACAGGACAGCCTTGTGCTCAAACAAACCGGAATATAAAGCTTCTATGGAGAGACTCATCTATGCCATGTTAAACTATTGCCAAAAACATTATAGAAGTAGCAGTGCCTTAAAAACTATAGTCAGGGCTCCAGACATTGTGTGACAGTTTTGCCTGCCAATGTGACTAAATTTTGTTAGAGGTGACACTATTGTCACCACAACATTCCCCAACTGACAAGAGCTGCCATTTCTGTTGCATATGAGAAACATCAAATGGCAAAGGCAAACGAAAAGACACTACTCATTTGAGCTATGCAGCGAGGAATGTTCATCAGCTAGGACCAATGATAGTGCAGTGCGAGCTCAGAACAGGTTTACTCGCAGGCCAATCGTGATCATACAACACAGTTGCTAAACACTGGAGATCAAGTGAGAAGCATTCAAATTTGGCACAGAATTCTGCTATAATAAACCATAGATATCAAATGAAACAGCACTGACGTGGAAACCAGGAGAAAAATTGCGAAATGGGGGGGTGGGGAGACCCAGGTGGATCGGAGGAAGGTGTCTATGTCGGGAGGGTCTGTTGGTTGTGCTCACTGGCAGTTGTGGAGTGGCTCCCAGACCTAGAGAATTGTGTATATCTACAATAATTTTATAGACTGGTCTAAATGTACTACTACTACAACAATTATTATTATTACTACCATTACTATTATTAGAAATTACTAATGCTACCACTACTCCTACTATTATTATCATGAATATTATTGTAGTTACTAGTACCATTATTATTATTATTAGTAGTAGTAGTAGTAGTAGTAGTAGTAGTATGATTACTACTTCTACTACAACTCTTAGTTTGAGTAACAGTTACTACGATTGTCTTAAATTGACTCCATCTATTGCTTAAACTTACCAATGTACACTATATCGATATCTATATTATTTAACTGTTCTCTTTGTTTTGTTTTTCTCTTCTGTATGTGTATGTTTGTCATTAATCTATTACCTTGTATAAGCTACTGTTTTGTTAATTTGCAATTTCACAAAAAAAAACACCAACATTCACCATATATTTAATGTAGTAACGCAAACTGTAACAATGGTATTGTGGCAGAAATAGTCGAATGTGTTTATATTATTCATTTCAGGGTTCAGAAACTTTTTGAGAGTGAAATTCAAGCACTTTTCAAGGACTTTCAAGGGCTTCATACAACTTTTTCCAGCGCTTCAAAGTTCTAAATATGATCTAATTTAAATATTATTTTAACATGACTTAAAACATTATTAACACAAAGACTGTCCCCATTTGTAAAATTAAAAGATGCATGAAAGCTAACACTTGGTGGCTAACAAACCTTTATTAACAAAAAACTTTTAATCCTTATTGTCGAGCCCAGTACAGTAGCATTCATCATTCAGACATTTATAATATTACAAAACATTTCTAGTTAGATTTGGAATAAGCCTAAATTTTATTCTTCTGAACTTTCTATTCAAAGAATGTATCGCAGTTCCCACAAAATTATGAACCAACACAACTGTTTAACATTTAAGAAGAAATGTTTCTTGAGCACTAAATCAGCATATTAAGAGTATTAGTTCTGATGGATCATGTGACAGTAATGATGCTGAAAAATCAGCCCTCATATCACAAATTACATACAAATTAAAAATAGAAGGGAGTTATTTTAAAATTAATAATATTCCACAATATTTATATTTACTGTAAGTGATTAAATAAATACAGCCTTGGTGAGCATGAGAGAAAAAAAACATCTTAACCTGAGCAGTAAAGCCTCATAACTAACAGATACAGACTAAAAGCCATCAAAAGGTCCAATTTTGATTTCATGAATCTTTATGGTCACTCCGTCAGTAGCGGAAGCACCAGGGGTATGAAGAGGAGCCGGTCAGTATGAGTTGATGGGGGGTGGATGGGAAAGGGAGCATTCTAAAAATATCCATACTGGGCAGGCAGAGTACAGCAGGAGGAGTCAGTCCCTTGAATCTCCCTTTAAAAGGGAAATGCTGGGTCTGCACTACATGTAGGGTAATCAGCACTTCCGCAGATCGACAAGGTCTCACCCCACCATCTCCTTAACGTGCAGATATGGAATTAGAAACAGGGTGTGAGGGTTTTTTTGTCGTCCCCACAAACCGCATGGAGAAGGAATTCCCACTGTCAGTGAGGATGGAATTCCTTTCCAGTAGAGGCGTATATCAGCTGCGGGTAATGAAAGCTTTCCGCTGGCCCCTGCTGGGGATGATGCATAACAAATATTTAACCATCACTCTCGTAAAAAAGGGGGATTTGATTTCACCACAATGATTACAAACCACAAAGACACACTCAAGCTGTGCAGGGAATGATTCCTTCTGGCATCCAATATCACATGCACATGCTGTGAAAAAGATGCATAATAAGGAACGAAACTCTAATAAAAATTCACAATTGACCTTTGAACAGTAACAGAGAGCCAATTCGAATTGTAAAATGATTGTGAACGTAGTGCTGGACGGCATACCGGTTCATACCGGTATTTTTTTTTTATGATATGAATTTTGATGATACCGCAATACCGGTATATGTCACTTAAACAACGTTCGAAATGCCGCACAGCGGTTCATGCATTGTTTGAGAGGGGACCCATTTCATTGATGCACTGTAGTAAGAGCAGTCAGAGCACAGTTGAGATCGCATTACAGCCAACAGCCTATGGCTGAATCCTATACTCTCATTCACTATTCCCTACGTTATCACTTTATTTGAAGAAGTGAATGAAAACGTGCGTGAAGTTGGACAGTGTTGTGTGTACATCGGCTGTACATTCGTTATTACGGTGCAATGGGATAGAATGAGTGCACTAAATAACGTCCACTAGGGTATGGGACACCACTACAAAGCACTGTCCCCTCCAAATAATGCTCTATTTGAGGTTATAAGGGGTGATTTCGGATTCAGCCCTTGATTACAGTGGAGAATTCAAACTACACGCGGCGCACGAGAGAGAGCGGTTTCTGCGCGGAACGCCGCGATGGGTTTAACAACGCTCACCACATGGATCATATAGCACTGATACAGACCGGAGCGAGCACGTTTAAATTTTTTATGGACACATTTCATATACTCTAGTGCTCTAGACATGAAGCAGAAGTGTGTATGCGTGCATATTTCATCACGTCTTATTAAAATGAAATGTATGCACTGATTACAGTGATACAACCTGTCTGATCACGAACGCGCTGACACAATGGATTATTCTGCTACACAAAAGACAATGATGAAAGTTAATAAATAAACTGACAATTCAAAGAAGAATGGGCAAAAAAGTAACTTTTTATTCTTTTTGTGTTTAACTGGTGTGTGTCATTCATTCAGAGAGTGCTCTTAAATGTATTGCAAATATCCGTGTTTCTCCTCGTTTTGGCAGTTTGTTGTTATATAGGGTTAGATTTTTAAAATGCTTAAGGTGCCCTCAACTCAACTTTTAATATTCATGTGTCTGTAATGAGCATGTTGCATGTCTGTGTTTTATTGGTTGTCTCTCCACAGCATCATTTTGTGGGGCTTTGTAAACCTCTATTAACTCTAGTGTGGAATATTTCTACAATATTCACTCATCATGACAGTAAAATAGGACATTCTAGTGAATCTACTGCAGTATTTACTCTCTCAATCAGTAGAAAATGTGATTAACACCCTGTCATGCATGGGGGGGGGGGGGGGGGGGTACCGCCATATACAGTGAAAACACTGATATATATTTTTGGTCATACCGCCCAGCACTATGTGAACGCATACCAAACTGGATTAAACTTGTGGTTGTTGACCACTAAAGGGAACAGAATTACCCACAAATCTCTTACGAGCAGACAGACTAACAAACATGTTTGCAAGGTACTGGGAAAGCATAGGGACAAACAATGATCTAAGCCTACAGTGTTTGAGCTTTGGCGATGATAGACGTTTTCGTATATACATTAACCCAGTGTGCCGTGAGAGCGGAACACTGAAAGGACGTCCTGAAGGACACTCAATCCGGTGTGCAGGGGTCAATGTTGAATGACCTTTCTTCAAAACATACTGAATCCTTCAGAAAACGTTCAAACTGCTAATTGCAGGCCGATTGGGCTTTCTGTGTGTTTCTCCACACCTTACTGAGACCTTTTCAAACTGAATGAATTCAATTATTTGTTGCCTGAGACCCGAGAGATGAACTGATTGCTCACTTGTAGTACTAATAACTATGAACATGCATGTTTGATGGTCAAAATAATTCAGAAAACTTTTGCCAGAACCTTTAATAGAAGGCCAACACTGAGGCGTCTAGAAAGAAAATCGAAGGGTTTCACAACAGACATCATTAAAGCCATTTTACGACAGCGCGCTACTAGCCACACAAAGGATCAGACTGTACAAAACTGCAGCTTTCAACAAAAAACACAAAATAAAGCCGTGAAGACTGACTCAGAAAGTCTGTTGTACCCTTTTAAGCGCGTTTCTGCAATAGACAGTTCATTTTATGTGCCAGGCAAATCAATGACCTGAAAAGTGGTGAACATGCAATTACACCTATTAGTACACACTGATTTCAATGAAACATCCTTACGCGCAACAACAAACGAATTTAAGTCAACTACACAGTAATAACACTGCTATACATTACAGGGATAGTTCACCCAAAAATGAAATCAATTACTCACCCTTATGTCGTTCCAAACCCGTAAGACTTTCATTCAACACGAATAAAGATATTTTTGATGTAATCCGTGAGGTTTTTGAACCATCCATAGACAGCAACGTCACAGCAACTTTCAAGGTCCAGAAAGGTAGTAAAGACATCGTTAAAATAGTCCATAGCCCCGTTTCCACCAACATTACCTGGAACAATTTGTCCCAGGAACTTTTTTTCCCAGAAACTCTTTTTCCCCCAGGACCTGCTGCTGTCTGTGATCCCATCGTGGTCTAAAGCAGTGTTTCCCAACATTTTTTCAGTCATGGCACCCTTTGAAAATTTTCTTCATTTTTTGGCACCCCCTCGCATGCGTTACGCAAAGATAGGCCTACTAATAAAATAACCTGAAAAGCATAGTTTTTTCAGGTACGTCTAACATTAGTTTTCAGGTACAGAAATTGATAAAATGTAAAATAACATTGCATATTTGACTGTATAAATTAAAGATTAATCCTATTAAACTTACAAAAGATATTCAATCAAGAGCAGTGAGTGATGTCCTTGTCTTTTGTTGTTTGACATTAAGCAGTAAAGGCTACTGCCCCTTTAAGACCTAATGCATGGATATGCATCGTCTTTCTTGACTGTATAAAGTTTACTTAAAGCATATACAGACTATGTCTGCTAGAATACTCTTTAAGATGGACATGTTGACATACTTTTTGTGTGAGTTTGTCCATTAAAGAGCAAGACTTGAAAGAGTCTTGTGTGCGCGCTGTGAGACGTGTGCACGCTTTCGGATGAGGCACAGAGACACATTTTCTCACAGCGCACGCGACTTCTCATTCGCGTCTTCTGGCACTACTACACCCGGGTGATGACGGCGAAAATGACTGGTCATATTCGAACATACGGCAGCACTCGCATGCATTGAACAAAGTTTACAAAGAGAGAATTATTTGGGGAAAAAAAAGAAAATTATATGCATTTTTATTTTGGATTTTTGAATAGGTTTATATGTATATGTGTGTGAAGATTTGTCCCGTGACGTAGGACTGTGCACAACTTTCCAGTTCATACTAGATTTTGTCCTTTGCATATAAACGTGAAGCCTGAACCTAGTCGTCAGATATTCAGTCTTTTTTTTTTAAACTCCATTGTTGATTCGAATAGTAAACAACTCTTACTGCACGAACCGCAACAGACTTTTAGGTTGAAATAAAATGCTGCGTGAAATCAACCAATCAGCATGTTCAGCGCCCAAGTCCCATACCGGAAAGTTCCTGAACTTTGAAAAAGTACTACCTCGCTTTTTTGAGGGGGGACATTTTTATTTAGTCCCCGGTTCTTGGGGTCGAAACACACCAAGTACCACCACAAAGTCCCAAATTCCTGGGTTAAGTTCCCGCGGTAGAAACGTGGCTCATGTGACTAGTGTTTCAACCTTAAATGTTGTGAAGCGACAAGAATACTTTTTGTGCGTGAAAACAAAACAAAAATAACGTCTGCAGCGCTTCCGGGTTCTGCGTCAGAACGTCGCCTCATTATTGGTCAGCTCCTGCGTCACCATCAGACGAATGAGTTGTGGTGCGCACGTGAACAGCTTCGGCCAATGGTGAGCCGGCATTCTTCTGACATAGAACCTGGAACCTCTGCACTGTTTACTACATCAACAGCGTAGGAGACTGACATATAGACTAGAATTTGAAGAAATTGTTGAATATAGTCATTATTTTTATTTATTTTTTTGCACACAAAAAGTATTCTTGTCGCTTCACAACATTAAGGTTGTAGTCAAATGGACTATTTTAACAATGTCTTTACTACCTTTCTGGGCCTTGAATGTTGCAATGACGTTGCTGCCTATGGATGGTTCAGAAACCTCTCGGATTACATCAAAAATATCTTGATTTGTGTTCCGAAGATATACGAGAGTCTTACGGGTTTGGAACGACATGAGGGTGAGTAATTCATGACAAAACTAACTCTTTAAAACACCGTGAAGTTTAATTTGTAATAAAATAAAAGGCTCAAAAACATGCCTTTTGCGAGGTCAAATGCAGTACGCCAACACACTTAGTGAAGAGATAGACAGTTGCCTCAGCTGGCATCGTTCTGATGTCATAGAAGAGAGTAGCTGAAATTATCATCAGAGTGGGATTCGTGTCCATTTGTGGGCTGCTCTTCAAGAGCAGATGGAAGAGGCACCGCCGAGGAATGAAAGATATGTCTGTACCACAAAAAGCTATTCTGGGCTGACAGAATAAAAGCACAAAAAAAAACAATAAAATAACACTTTAGGAGACAAAGGGTGCATCCATTTTCGAACATATCTGCCACGGCCCACAGCTCAGGACACGGTATGGTGATCTGTCAACTAAAAAGCTTTAAAATTACAAAATGATCTCGTTTCAGATCTTACTAAAGCTGAAAGTAAAAGACTTTTTCCTGCACCAGGATTGTTCGGCCTGAAAGGTGCAACTTTTTCAACCAACTATAAAAGACAGAGTTTCTAAGCAAATGAACACTGAGGCAAGATGTCCATTCAGGATCACATAACAGCAGTGACCCTTGCCAGAAAAGTGTCTCACAAACATTGTGTCTGGCACAAACAATGCCTGACAGCACACTGGAACCGGGCCTAGACATCCTTGTCCACTTAAAACCTGCTCCCAAAGAAGCACAGCCCAAGCAATACTCTCCGTTAAGGTCCGTTCACACCAAGAACGATAAATAAAATGATAATATTAGCATCCACACAAGCAGACATGTAATTGTTTATTTATTGAATATTGTTCAGTTTATTCTAAGTGCATGCTGGAGTTATGTCTCCTGTCACTTTAAATGCTTGAGCTCTGAAAGCAGAATGTATTCTGATTGGCAATGTTTTTAGCATTCATCAGCTGGGGAAAAAAATTCTGAAAGTGATTCCAACAATATTTTTCCTCTGTGCCATTATCGTCAGTATTGTGGTGTAGAGTAGACTCTACTATTCTATTCTATTCTTTTTTTAAACTATATTGCCATCATTCTTGGTGTGAACGGGCCTTTACTCGCCTTGTTCTAAAACAACATCTGAAACTTAATATTTTAATAAAAGATAAATTAAATTTAATACAATGTGACTGGCGAGCCCACAGTGTCAAATCAAAGCATGCAAAAGCAAAGCACTTAAGAAAAAAAGTTCACCCAAAAATGGCAATTCTTAGCCTGGATGCCAGAAGAACTTAGCCCCGCCCACAAAAATATTTGCACGGGCAGTTCGGTCTGGACTTGATCCGTAGAGGAGTAATTATGCCCGAACAGAAACTGTTCGGACCAATGAAATTGTCAGGGCGGGCTTTAGACGATGATGGACAGATGATAAACAGTAACATAATCATCCACGTCATCAAAGGCGCTTGGGTTAAATTTGTTCTAATCCTAAACGGAGAACTTGTTCGTATATGCATTCACCTTTACTATTTCTCTCAGAAATGATGATCGTGTTGGTAAGTACTCTGTGTATCCTTACATTCTTTTTTTACAACACCGGCAAAGATCGTTTACACTCATCTTCTTCTTCTAACGTGACTTATTCTAGCGTGCGTGCAGACAGGGTTGCCAAGTTTTTACAGCAAAACTCGCCCAATTGCTACTCAAAACAAGCCCAATAGCTTTCCGGGTGGGGGGGTTCTCTGGGAAAAATGGCATTTGGGGGGTAAAATATGTGTTATTTTGGCTGGACTGCCTGCTAAATTTCACATTCCTGGGTCTGTATATCACATAATTGGGGTCGCTTCAACCAGCGGACTTGGCAACACAGTGCAGTTGAGTTCTGTTGACATTTGACAACTAACGTTATGCGTCGCTCCGTTGCTCTGATTGGTTGTAGGTCTATCCAATTGAGGTCTTTCCTGGTTCGGTTTAAACACGCCCCATAATCACAGCCCAACGGAGCAGTATCAGACTCAAATTCTGACTAGAATTGAGTATGACGACGTCAGGCTAGGCAATTCTACCATTATTTACAAATTCTCACGTTGATCCAAACCTGTATGACTTTCTGCTCTCAAACCAGACAGACAGTCTCAGCCACCATTCGCTTTGATTACATCTTTCTTTCCATTTCTTTCCAACCAAAGGTGCTGCTGTCATTCTGCTTAACATCTCATTTTGTGTTGCACAGTAGAAAGAAAATTAGTCATATGGGTCTGGAAAAACATGACTGAGTATTCATTTCTGGCTCTGTTTATTTCTTAAAATATGCTTGCATCTGAAAGACAAAAAGCACACAGTAAGCTCAAAAGGGCCACTGCTGACAAAACAGTATTAATAGTGCACACTCAACACAGTAACTAACTACAGAGTCCAAGAACATGATGCTGTCACCAAACACAAAAAAAACGCTCTTTTCAGAGACTTGATATGATTGCTTGAGGAAAGGACAAGATGCATTTGGTCAATAAAAACCAATGGCAATCACCTCCTGTCAGTGGTCTGAACGAGCACGCATCACACGCACACACAATAATGAAGGGTGCGGACAAAAAAGAAGAAATTCTCTTGCAGCAACAGAGCAACGTCAATGTCATAGAAATATTTGGCGTCACATCTGTCAAATTATGTTGTATAGAGAAGAAAAAGCAACTTCCTACTCAAACAACAAGGAAATTCCCTATGTAAAAGCACACAAGAATGTACAGAAATTGTTTCCTTGTTAATGCCTTTAGGTGAACCAGCTAAGCAAATACACACAGAAGTTATTCAAGAGGCGAAATATACACTAACATAAGTGTACGTATACTATATACACTGTCTCCAAGTCTGAACAACAAAAAATAAGTCAGTGTTTGGCGAAGCCACGATTCATTTTCGTGTATTTTACTAAAAGCCGGTCAAACGGTGCGGCTAGCGGCTACTCGGCTAACTGGACGACTAACGTTAGTCTGTCAAGACTGATAAAACACACAAAAATACAGGCATTTCCACAAGAAATGGAAGTTTGAGGGATGAGATATGTCATAAAGAGGTGAATTGAGAGAGGAAAGCAGCTGAATGTGGAGGCGGTGGACAAGAGAGGCCTTGGTGGGATACTCACCCTGTCTATATCTGTACAGACAGATTCACAGCAAATAAAATCTATCTGAACGGCCCAGGTCTAGCACAACAGGTCGCAATATAATTTCCCGGGTGGTTTGTCACTGCTCCTGTGTGATTTGATGCGAAAACACCAAGCCTGGTTTCTTACAGCCTCTCTGTTGAGCGGTAGTGCCTCCTAACCACCATCTTACATTGAAATAGGGAGGGGGGCGCGTCAAGTTGTGACTTTCCAGCGCATGCGCAGTTGATGATGGACTTTTGGCTTTTGTGGGTAATGTAGTGCCATACATACATTCCGAGGCAGTGGAAATGTTTAGAGAACCGTACCTTGTAGGTTTTATTTTGTAATTAGATATATGGATTTGATGTCAATATCCCTTTAGTTATTCATCCTTGTTATTTTGTTGCTTATTTGATTTATAAGTTTGAATTATTAGGATATTTTTCACTGATTTGTCTTGCTGTTATTTTTACTGTTATTTTGTATTTAATTGTTGTGTGATTTGTTACTAAACAAACCTAAACAACTCTATACTTTGAAGTTTGATCTCTGTTCTCATGGGTATTTTTTTCCTCAGAAATATCAGGTCACATTTTTACTGGAGCAAACTTAAATTGTATACATTTGCAAAATGTATTAATTGCAATGTTTGCAAGTAAATACAGGTAAAGTAAAATATAGTAATAAATGGCTTGATCTGTACATTATACCTATTATACTTTTACTGTTTTATGAATTGATGTTTCAATATTGTTTTACTTTTTAACTTTGCTGCTTTATTGGAGCAAGTTGTCCCTTGTTTTAATTTTACACATTTGCACAGTTTATTTATTGAAATATTTGTTTGCAAATAAAATGGCTTCATATTTGTGCATTACCTTTCACACCTTTCTTGTTTTATGAATTATGTTTCATAATTGTTTAACTGACTTTGCTGCTTTGTCACAGCAAAATCACACGTGTTTTAAATGGTATACATTTGCAACATTTATTAATTGCAATATTTGTTTGCAAATAAAATTGATTTTACACCTTTGCTGTTTTATGAATTATTGTTTCAAAGTTATGTGCATACACTGACAATACATAAACCTATTCAAAAATCCAAAATAAAAATGCATATAATAACAATAACAGTGAAGGTGTGCAAAAATGTGACAGCTAGCCTTAGGCTGTCAGTATTTTTCTATCTTATATTTTTTATTTTTTTATTCCTGGTGAAATATTTAGTTCAGTCCACAATTAAAGGATTAGTATTGAAACTTGAAAATCATTGTCCTTAAAAATAAGTCTGTCCCATTTCTGAAGTTCAACAGTAGGTGGAGACACAGGCCAAGACTTTTAGAGGAATACATTTTATGTACACATTATCTGGGTTGGCTATCTGAGTCAAAAATATCCAAATGATGAGTAGAATAATA
Source organism: Romanogobio albipinnatus (assembly GCA_023566225.1). Classification (NCBI taxonomy): domain Eukaryota; kingdom Metazoa; phylum Chordata; class Actinopteri; order Cypriniformes; family Gobionidae; genus Romanogobio; species Romanogobio albipinnatus. Next base: position 46,075,620 of record CM042245.1, on the reverse strand, counting down.
GAGATGTTTCATTAAAGACAGCGAATTAAGGTTCTTTTGAAAAAAAAAAAACATATTTATTCACACTATTATGACATTTTCAAATAGATATTCATTCTTTTCCAGGCAGCAGAGGACATATGTCAGAAATGTCTGTGGCCACTTCCTTCAAAATCTTGCTCTGGTCCACGGTCTGCAGAATAGCTCTAAGATTACACCAAAATACTCGCTGCTTGCGTTCATCTGCAGGCCACTCCAGGTATGTTTTCCGCCTTAGCAGCGTTCTTAACTTTAGAAACTTCTTGGGCAGAGAGTCTGTCGGTATTGGCTCCAAAAGAACGAAGACCAGGGAGTTGTCATTCACACTGATGGCCCTGTGCTGGGCGAAGAACAGCTCATAGTTGCACCATTCGCTTTGCACAAAGCTTTTGGACAGGATGAAGAGGGTCTTGTAGCTGTCCTCCACACAATGGATTATATTGTCCACAATCCACTTCCCAGGTTCAAAATCTCTCTCATGGACGCAAAGAGACAGGCCAGACCTTTCTAATTCAGGTACCAGCTGAGAGCCAACCCAGACTGAGTCATGCTGGCTGTAGGAAATGAAGGCATGGTAGTGGAAGGTAGCTTTGAGCAATCGTTCATCCCTCTTGTAGCCTCTCCTCTTCATTCGTATCCACACCCAAAGCATTTTGGTGTACCAAACAGCATCGCAAGCATAAACAGTGATGGCCAGAGCAGCTCCGGCCACAAATAACATCAGCAGAACCACAGCAGCCTGCAAGCCCGTTTGACAGGACAGCCACCCGCGCTTATACGTCTCCAAACGCCTTCCAGAGAACGATGGCGGGGAGCTGCAAATGTAATCCTGTGGCCAATCTAGGAGAAGTGACTTGTTAAACGACATGAACCAAAAGGAATCACAATCACAGCTAAATGGATTGTGGCCGGCTTTTAAAGTCCTCAGCTTGGGAAGACCTTCCATTGATTTCTGGCTGATAAAAGTAATTGCGTTCTGGTCAATGTGCAGACTTACTAACGCAGGAGCCCAAATATCCGGCGGGATGACCTGTATGCTGTTAAAACTCATATAGAGATATGTTAGTCTGGGAAGCAATGAAATAATATTTAAAGGAATAAAAGTTAAGCCTGTTTTCGAGAGGTCTATCTTCTGGAAGTGTGGTGATAAGTAGCGAAACACATCATTTCCTAGATAGTTGTTGCTGAGACTTAGTTCAGTCAGGTGGGACGGCCACAAACACGGCTTGTCTATGGAAATAGAGTTGAAACTCAAGTCAAGAGACTCTAAGAACTTCATATCATTGACGTTTTTGGCAATCTCAGCGAGGTCGTTGAAACGGTTATGGCTTAGTGAGAGTTTCCTCAGGGCTGGAAACACTTTGTGTGATGAACAGCCAATCCACCAGAAGCCGCTGTCATCCAAGAGGTTGTTTGACAGGTCCAAGACTTTTAGTGACTTTATGGCTGAAATTAGATTGCATGGTAGAATATCCATTGCGGTACCTGAGAATTTCAGGTAGGTTAGTTGGTTGATTAGTTCCACACTCATGTTAAAAGTAGTGTAGCGGTACTGATGGTGACGCACACCATCGAGTATGAATGCGCGTAGATTCAAGGTGTGATTCTGTAGTGGTAGCTGGAAGCCATCAGGAGTGTCCTCATTGTATGTAATGTTTAAAAACGCAATTTCCTCAAAAGATGAGTCCCAAACATTTTTGAACAGGTTGACCATCACAGAGCTGTTTATCCAGGTGTCTACGATGCTTAAGCTACTGAGGACACGCAAATCTTTCAAAGCCTCGAATGGGTCGGTCGTAATGCTACACTGGTCTGGAAACAAATTAATGAGCTGAATTTTTTTAGTTTGTGTTTGGTCAAAATCCATGATCATGTCTTTGAAAATGTCGAAACGTTGACAAAATGTCACTTTCAGTATGACTTCCTGTAATGATTTGAGATGCGAAAATATGCCCTTTTCATAGTTTTGCAATTCTGTTCCATCTCCAAATATGAATTTTTTCAAACTGATATTTTGAAGAGGAACAAAGTCATCCACTTTAACAGAAGTAGCGTCTGGACTACCAATCGCAAGAATGGAAAGGTAATTTAAGTTACCAAATGAGTCTGGAAGCCCATAGTTGGGATATGGATTTCTGGAAAGGTCTAGGACCCTTAGTTGGGGCAAATGCAAATTTGGAATGATGGTCAGATGGTTGTAGGAGATGTTCAGGACTTTGATTTCAGAGTTGCTGCTGAAGGCATCAGAGGAGATGTGTTGAAGTCCACAGTGTGTGATTTTAAGGAAGCAGAGATGGGTTAAACCAGACAGGTCACCATGAACAATGCTGGAAATGTTGTTGTGCGACACATTTAAGTAATCTATGTTATTTGACAAATGTGATGGTATTCTTGTTAGATTATGATTGGAAAGATCTTTTGTGTGTTCAGTGGAACAATATCCGAAATGTTCACCATGAGCTTTAAACGGAAGCACTAGGAGATATGAGATAACAACAGTCCAGATGGTGGAAGACATCCTGTGAAAATAAAAAGAATATGTGTTAAAAATAATATTCATTGATTAATGAAATATGCATTTTTTTTTTTTTTGCTAAATGTGTAACTGAATAGCTAATGAACACACACACACACACACACACACACACACACACACACACACACACACACACACACACACACACACACACACACACACACACACACACAATAAAATACTATAACAATAAAATATAATAATATAAAGTATAAAATAAAAAATAAATGTACATAAAATACAATAATATAATAAAATATTAGATTATATTCCTTGTTTTCAAAATGTACTTATTTTTAAATATACCACTACTAAAACACTAAATTACTATAATACATCTGCTTTGACAAGGAAAAAATAATAATAAATGCTCATTTACCTTTAATATGAAACATGAAAATGAGTTGATGTTCAATAAAGAATTTTTACGATTTTCCTCCAGTCCATTTACAGCTTGAGCTCTGCTGTGCACATTATTATATGACTTTATAAAGACACTCTTGCACATGGCATTAACCATACTTAAAACATTGCACAATGGCATTTCCCTCAGAATTTGATACTTCTCTAAATGCACAACACTGAACTTCCCTAAATGCCCAGAGGAGAAACCTTATTTGGGTAAAAGTGTGCAATTAGTACATACAGTTGAAAAAATTATGGAAAATGTAATGACGGGAGTAATGTTACGTAATGTAACATTAATGTTACGTAATGTTACTGCATTAGTTGTGCTCATTACTAAAAAGTGAAAGACAAACAGTACATATCTAAATGCAGCAGTTGATTTTATTAAACAAAAAAAGTTGCTGCCTTAAATTAAGTACAATCAACTTGGATGCTTAAGACGTTTCAAATTAAATTATATTAAACTGACTTAACAAAAATTAGTTAAATCTTGTATAACTTAAAAAAGTTGACAATTGTTTAACTTATTTTGATAAGTTAAAGCAATGTAAAAACATCATAACTTATAGATCATATATTTATTTTTACAGAACAAAACACTTGTAACACGCAGGGCCCTATCATACACAATGTGATGCCAAGCGTGTTTTTTGCTAGTTTCAGCCCGACACAGTTATCATTTTCATGTCCAGTGCGGCAGCGCCACATTGTTTAAATAGCAAATGCACTTGTGCCCATCTGTTCGCCCATTCGCTGGTCTGAAAACGAGGTGTGTTCAGGCGCAATGTTGGCAAGCTGCTATTTTGAGCTACTGCGACAAACGATTGCGCCATTGACCAACATAAACCTGCAAAGTCAATAGTGCAGTATTTTTTGTGTTATTTAAAGGTTAGTAATATGTGCCTATAGGCGGGTGCACAACGCGCGTACACTATGCTTATTACACACACAGGGACGCGCAGCAGCACACAAACATTTTTAAATATTAAAAATAAAAGGATTCCTCTCTGGAAAAGTGTTCAGCCTTTCTGCTCACAAATTCCGCCATGTAAATAGCGAATCCGCCATGCTGCAAGCACAACTGGCTTTTAAAGGGAATGGGAGATGAGACTCTGATTGGTTTATTGCACATTATTGCCCAAAACACACCCATGACTCATTAAGAGACTAGGTACAACCTTTTGAGACCATGCACCTGGTGCGCTGACCATTTATTCCGTCGTTAAACTAGCAAAAGTGGATTCGGACACGCCCTAAGTGCACCTGTGCCAAGTGCTTCAGACCATACGCTCACTCACTCAGATTGTTAAAATAGGACTCAAAAAACATGAACAGAATAATCAATATAAATGTACAAATACAGACCATGAACTGAAAGAAACAGAGGGCTTAAATATCCAAACAAACTAATCAACAAAAAGATCAACAGGTGTCCGAAATAATAATTACATTAAAAATTAAAAAAGTTTAATATTTTCCTTTGCGTTTTTTCACATATATATTTTTCCTTAGTGTTTTTTCATAGTTCACACAGAGACAATATCGATAAAGTTTTCAAGAACTTGCACATTAAAACCTGCTTTCAAAAGTTTGTGTTTTCAGGCTCCCAAAACGCCCTTGTCATGTAAATAAGCGTCCAATTTCTTTTTTTCAGTTTTTAGTTGAAAATGGTGTCGTGCAAATGGCCTCTAAATGTATTTCACACATTTGGTTAGTTTACTTTTATTATCATGTCTTACCTTATTACTGCACATTTCCATATACTTCACTTCCTCATGTTAATGCTTATCTCAATCTTAAAGCAGTTGCAACACTTTATGTCAGTCCTCTCTAATTTCTATTCTATTCTATTGTATCCTATTCATATGTGTATACACTCACCTAAAGGATTATTAAGAACACCTGTTCAATTTCTCATTTATGCAATTATCTAATCAACCAATCACATGGCAGTTGCTTCAATGCATTTAGGGGTGTGGTCCTGGTCAAGACAATCTCCTGAACTCCAAACTGAATGTCAGAATGGGAAAGAAAAGTGATTTAAGCAATTTTGAGCGTGACATGGTTGTTGGTGCCAGATGGGCCGAGTATTTCACAATCTGCTCAGTTACTGGGATTTTCACGCACAACCTTTTCTAGGGTTTACAAAGAATGGTGTGAAAAGGGAAAAACATCCAGTATGCGGCAGTCCTGTGGGCGAAAATGCCTTGTTGATGCTAGAGGTCAGAGGAGAATGGGTTGACTGATTCAAGCGATAGAAGAGCAACTTTGACTGAAATAGCCACTCGTTACAACCGAAGTATGCAGCAAAGCATTTGTGAAGCCACAACACGCACAACCTTGAGGTGGATGGGCTACAACAGCAGAAGACCCCACCGGGTACCACTCATCTCCACTACAAATAGGAAAAAGAGGCTACAATTTGCACAAGTTCACCAAAATTGGACAGTTGAAGATTGGAAAAATGTTGCCTGGTCTGATGAGTCTCGATTTCTGTTGAGACATTCAGATGGTAGAGTCAGAATTTGGCGTAAACAGAATGAGAACATGGATCCATCATGCCTTGTTACCACTGTGCAGGCTGGTGGTGGTGGTGTAATGGTGTGGGGGTTGTTTTCTTGGCACACTTTAGGCCCCTTAGAGCCAATTTGGGCATCATTTAAATGCAACGGCCTACCTGAGCATAGTTTCTGACCATGTCCATCCCTTTATGACCACCATGTACCCATCCTCTGATGGCTACTTCCAGCAGGATAATGCACCATGTCACAAAGCTCGAATCATTTCAAATTGGTTTCTTGAACATGACAATGAGTTCACTGTACTAAAATGGCCCCCACAGTCACCAGATCTCAACCCAATAGAGCATCTTTGGGATGTGGTGGAACGGGAGCTTCGTGCCCTGGATGTGCATCCCACAAATCTCCATCAACTGCAAGATGCTATCCTATCAATATGGGCCAACATTTCTAAAGAATGCTTTCAGCACCTTGTTAAATCAATGCCACGTAGAATTAAGGCAGTTCTGAAGGCCAAAGGGGGTCAAACACAGTATTAGTATGATGTTCCTAATAATCGTTTAGGTGAGTGTATATAGAGAGAAAGCACTACAACTGCTTGGCCAGTTTTATTGAAAGTGTTAACACACAATGCACACTACAGCAATTCCCATGAAGGAAATGTCAGAGATTAATAATGAGATTTTAAATATTTAACAGCAGTCACAATGACGTTGATTTCTGGAGAGAGAAAATTAAAATTAGGTGTAAAAGGGAAGGGTGGAGGGACTTTCCTCAACACTGTTTTACAAGAAACTGTCACTGGGTGTGGGTTTTGTTTCATGTTCATGTGTCCTGTTTGTCATTGATCATGTCATGTGATTCTTTTGTGCCCTCATGTGATCATGTCATGAGCTTCCCTATGCTGCGCTCCAGTTTATTTGTATTATTCCCTTCACTTGTTAACTTCCCTCCGTCTCATTCACTCGGATGTGCGTCATTGCTTACGTTGCATGAGTGCCCACTACTGGAGGAACATTTGCAATGGACTGAACTGGAACGTCCTAAGCCCTCGATCACTTCGAATCCACAATGGAGTTTGATTTATTTTAAAAAAATTTCCTTGACGCAGTTGTTTAAAGGTCCCATGGCATGAAATTTTCATTTTATGAGGTTTTTCAACATTAATATGAGTTCCCTTAGCCTGAATATTGTCCCCAAGTGGATAGAAATGTTGATCGGTGTAAACCCGAGTTCTGGCTGTCTCTCTCTGCCTTTGAGAAAATGACAGGCCAGACGAGCCAATCCTAAAGTCTCCTGTTTTGACGTCCAAGCAGGAACGGTTACCTCCCTTTCCTCCGCCCAGAGAATCTGGCACGCCCATGCAAACGCTCGAGAGATCATTCCTTGTGAACGAGTGAATGCTGGCAATTTCTCAGTGTTTGGATGTACAAATGAAAACAGAAGTCTTTCTTCAGTTCCTTCTGATCTGTGATCAGTGATCTCTTATGTGTAGCTAATTATTTATTATTCGTGCACACGCAGCGGCTTCTCCCTCTCCAGACAGAACAGTGTTTTCGTGTTTTCTATCTTGTGAGTCAGTGTTTTTGTACGTCCTCGTCGCGTCTATCGGTTCTAAAATGTGCATACAGTCTATTCTGTTTAACATCAGCAGTCACATCTTTAGAGATAAACTTCACACACGCCGAAGCTCGGCCTTCAATATCCCCGACCCCCAGTACTGCATCTGGCCCACAGCGGAGGCACCAAACGCGGCGTGAGATTAAGCAGAAGGGGGGTAAGTGTGAGCATATCTGGGCTAGGCTAGCCATCTTTCCCCACAATAAACTGGATTACATTCGATTACTGTTGTTGTGTCTTTGTTTGCGCTGTGTAACTTTACTCAATGCGCGTCACTGACGCTATTCATATGATTGGAACATATCTAGAAATAATGCTCAACACTTACTAACTCGTTCATCTCGCTGTAATGGTACATTGCATGTGTTACAAAGTTGGTAATAATGATGAAGACGGACTCGGCGTGACTGGGACTCGTGTTTATTCAGAACTCTCAGATACAAACACAATAAACTCGCGCTGACTGACAGCGCTCTCATAACTCAGAAGTTACTATAAATAACTCCGTCTCCATGATGTCCGGTTCGCGAACGAATCATTCTTTTGAATCGGTTCTTTTTAGTGAACCGAACCAGTTCACCAAATCGGACTGAATCGTTCTAAACGGTTCGCGTCTCGAGTCAGCGCTGATCCATAATTTACTAAAGTTACTAACTTTCTGACATGAGTGACAGTCCCTCCGACTAGAAATAAACTAATAACCTGAAGTATATGCTAGTAACTACAACAGTTCACTGAACTGAGACATGCTGAGAAAACTGATGAGAAGTGAACTCAGGTCCATCCGTCTCTAGCAGACTCGTGCCTGCTCGTGCCTCGTTAAACCACGCCCCCTCCTGTTACGCAGGGTCAACTCAAAACCAAGAGGGAGAGCTGAATCCAAATGCAAAATTGTTTAATAACAAAATAAACATAACAAAACCACAGCGATCAGAGAACCAAGGAACAGATAACAGAATGAGTCACACCAAACGTACATCCATGTAGGACAAGACCTGACCAAGAACATAGGAGACACAAGGGTTTAAATACACAGGGGCAAACAAGCTCAACAAATTAACAAGTCACACCTGGGGGAGACTAATCAACATGAAAAACTACAAAGAACTACAAAACATGGCACAAAACAGGAAATAACAAAAGAGTCTTCACAAGACAGGGAAACACAGGCTGGAATCATGACACCTCCGCTCATTTAAAATGCAAAGATGTCAGCCAATCACAACAGTGGGCGTTTTTACTGAAGTCTCACAACAGACACGCCTCTTGAAGCAGGGCATTCAGCCACAGGGCAAACAGCAGTATAGAAAAAATGCCTTTTATTTCTAAATTATGACATTTTATGATGTAAAAATCATACTAACAATATAAGTACACCTCAGAAAACACTATAAAATAATAGAAAAATGCCATGCCATGGGACCTTTAATGCAGAATTCTATATGCATATAGGTGTATTTGGGTTGTTTTAAACGTTTTTAAAAAATAATAAAAATATCATAGAGTTGTTTGTGGTGGGGTAAATTAAACACGATATGCGGTGACGTCACAATCGTGTGCATTGTGGTATATGAAGCTGCCTGAAGTGTACATATGAAGTAGGTCAAAATCGAGGGAGCAAGGGTCTGTCCATATAAACTTCCCTTGTTCACTTTACGAAGTGGAACGCACTTCAAAATGGCGGCGAGGATTCCCCCGAGGGGAAGTGCTTAGGGAAGTTTGCAAGTGCGTGTCTAAAACTGGAGTGGAAAGCAGCACTAGTCTCTTGTGTTATGTTGTTCTCATTGGTTGTTTTAGGGCGCTTTCACACCTACCTTAGTTTGGTCCGGATTTAAGGACTTTTCAGTTTGGTCCGAATCAAAATTACAGGTGTTAAACCTCCCCCCGTACCGCGGTCCGGACCAAACAGACGAAATTTGGTCCGACGATGCAACCGTTTGGCGAGAGTAGCCACGTGCAGGCGGGGAGGAGCTGCAAACGGAGACGTGAAGTCACATTCTGCTTCCCGCAGTGACGCTCGCACTGTTTGCATACTTTATCACAGCTGAAGTGAAATAAATGCAATATTTGTCAATACACAGATGTTTCAGAGACATTATTGTCATGTAATACTTTATGCACTGCTTAATACAGCGTCTGTTTGTACAAGAATAAAGTTCAACATATAAGCCTACACTATCAATGAAGTGAGGTCTACGTTTTTATCAGTTTTATTTTGATAAACATGACAATATAACATCGCGCCTACATGAAAGGAGGTTTTATTGTTATAAAAAACTGATTTGTGAGCATTAGTGGAACTGAAGGTTTTAGAATAAACACGAAAGATACGTGATCGCTGTCATGCGGTGAATCTGGCCAATCGTGGAACAGCTGTGTCGTCATCAGAGTCTGTGCAGTCTGGTGCAGCCGCTCTAGAGAAACTGCACCGGCTGTATTAGCCGATTGCTCTCGAATCGCTCTCGCTGTTGATGTCATATGTCACTGTCACGTGGCGTCGGCGCTGTCTCAAGTCGGACAAAATTTCTAACCGGCATGCACTACTTCAAGTCAGCCGCCTATCGGTCATCGCTGTATCAAGTCGAACAAGCCTTTTGTGTATTTAACGTATTGGCTTCGGAAGTGACATATACTGCAATTCATCGACTGGCCGCTAGGGACAGGCTCCAGAAGGGAGCAGAATCTCATTGAGCCCCATGTTAAAATGCCCAACTTTACAGTAGAGTAGAATATGTTTACAGCCTGGTACAATGGTGGTTTTGGTCTACACGGCTAATTTTGCCCTTCATGACAACTGTGAGGGGGGTGAATTTTTTTATTATATAAAAGCTTTAAAGTTCTGCATAATTAAGGGAATGGCCCCGTCGAGTGACAGGTGGATAGCCATTTGTCTGCTGTCTTGTTAGTCATCGCGTCACTTCAGCTCCGCCCATGTCCCGCCTTTTTGCCCATTTCCTGTTATCGCGCGATGACTCGCTGTCAAGATGGCAACGGCCATCTCGTCCCTACTTTGCGCTTTAAAACTGCTCATCAGAATCCTATGGGTGACGTCACGAACACTACGTCCATATTTTTTTACAGTCTATGATTTAAACCCCCATGTTTGCCATGTGTCCTTGTCGAGTATTGTTCCCTGTAACCCGCTGTTGGTATGTCTGTCATGGTTTAGTCAAGTCTGTTCATGGATCAAGTCAAGTCTGTTCTAGTCTGTTTCAGTTTGGATTTGTAAATAAACTGCACTTGGGTTCACCACTACAACTTGCCTCCCGTGGAATACGTTACAGAAACATGTTTACATCTGACATGTCATTTGCACTTGCATTTTTAATAAATGGACTAAATAACAAAAAGTTGAATGATTTAACTTACATCTCCAAAATAAATTACGCTCGGTGCTCAGGCATCTTTTAGACTTTGGTATAATCTGCAACGATAAATAAAATGGTTTAACTGTCTAATATGGGTGTGGAGTTGCTTTTATATATTAATATTATGCAGTATTATATTTCACTGTACACTTACAATGCAACTGCATATAAATAAACCTTGAGTCTCTTCACATTTCTAATTAATGTGCTATTAAATAAAGTATCATTTTAAATCATTTGAATATAATTCAACACATTCATGTTTTATTTTCTGAAGCATAGTTAAAAGGATAGTTCACCCAAAAATTAAAATTGTCATTACTTACTCACCCTCAAGTTGTTCCAGTGAGTTTCTTTCTGCTGTTAAACACGAAGATTATTTAAAGAATGCTGGTAAGGGGGGGAAATACTATGAAAGTCAATGGGTGCTGTCAACTGGTTACCAGCATTCTTTAAATGATCTTCGTGTTTAACAAAAGAAAGAAACTCATGCAGGTTTGGAACAACACGAGGGTGAGTAAATTACATTTTTGGGTGAACTATCCCTTTAATTGTGTAAGGTTTTGGCCCACCTGATTTCCGTGACAGTCCTTTCAACTGGCACTTTCCAAGGGCGATATTACAGGAATACAATCCCAGACAGCCCGCACAGTCCAGCTGGTTACTACATGTCTTTGTCTCAAAGGCACTGCAACCAGACTGCAGATAAAACATGAATAAGGATTGTTTTTTATTAGCACTAAAGTAGGAGAAGCTGTGCTATTTTGTTAATATTAATAAGTGTTTGATGTTTTTTTTTTTTTTTTTTTTTAAGTGAAAAATGTATAAATACTTTTGTGCATTAATTATATCAAAAAGATTCACACACATGGTAACTTGTCTTACCGTGTCTGAGTTGAACTGACCATGGTCATTTTGACGAACACGAATACACTTCCAAAATAATCAGAGGCAAATCCGCTACTCTCAAATTCATTGAGGTTATCTGAGCGGGGTGGCACATGTTTTTCTCCATTATCCTCATCAGCACCCCAAACTCTATCAGCTTTTCTAAATTTCATTCCTAGCAGGCAGGACGCTTGCACCAGAAAAAGAACAAGAATCCAGTTACGGTTCATAATTGAATTCTCAAGAGACCTTCTCAAGCTGCAGCTTATAAAGCATAACCACCAGCTCAGTCTCATCATGATTGATGTGTTTTTGGAATTATTTTAGATGACTACATCTGTGTTCTAAAAACAAAACCTACTAGATTATTAGATACCATGAGCGAAGACACTATAACTGAGCAAATATTACATAGAATATGTGCACGGTTCCCCTTAGTGACGGTCATTAAACACAGGATGTTCAAGAGGACTTCTATTAAAAGACGAAATTCCAAACAAATGACTGTATTTTTCTATTTGCTTTGGGAAAAAGATTATTTTCAAGAATTCCCAGCAAAGCATTACACTGTCTGCCGTTTCTCCTTTCTTTCTCTTGGCTTTGCTTGAAGTGTGCAATATTTGGTAACTATAGGCACTGGGTTTTGGCCTTTAAACTCATCATAAAGTTTTAAGTGGGAGAGGTGACAGGCAAGACTGGTTGATTGACATAAAACATAAAACAAGGCAAAGTAATGACTAACTCTGTCTGCTTTTCAAAGCCATTGAAAATCAGTCAGTGATTACCTAGAAATAGATGATATCACTTATAGTGATAGCTGACTTATTAGCTCGGAGATTACACTTTAATCATTGTGCATCGATTTAAAAAAAAGTTACCATGTGGTCATTAGAGGACAAAACCATCATAAACATTTGAAGCTTTGGAGCACAGACTAAAGAAGATTTTGATAAAAAAGTATTTTATATAAAATATATATTTAATAAAACATATATTTAATTTAACTCAAAAACTGTTAGAAAATCAAAGCCATAAAAAGTTGTGTTCCAAATTTGAGGCCGATATCTCATAAAATAGCTGCATAATTTATCCAATTGGCTCTATAAAACAGGAATAAAGTGAGTATTTATTATAGGTCAAAACTGAGAAATTCGGGTTTCTGAAGCCTTGCCAACAGAATGAAAGCCTATTAACAAATACTGCATCATTTTATTCTTAAATGGCCCTGTGATTCAAATTTGCAGTTTTAATGGGTTTCAATGGGGACATTTTTGTCCTTAAGGTCCTAAGTGTATCTATTTTGTGTACCGATAGAGTTAAATAGATTTATTAAAGAATAATGGGTAAAATTACAATAAAAATGCACACTTGTGACAAAATGTATGCAGTTGGCATTATCACAGGCAAAATGATCAAGAAAAAATAAAACATGTCCATAAGGAGGACGCACAAGTATAAGAACGCAGATCGAATGATGTTCGTCCTACATCCTAAATATTTTATTCCAAATATTGACCCAAAAGTACCACCAATTTGTTTACAATCAAAACAAACTACAAATTGTCTCTTGAATTAGAAAATGAAAAGGTCAATAGTTACCACCACATATATTCTGAAACGTACAGCAAGCATGTCGAGAGCCAAGACAACAGGCATAAATGTTAAATTAGGTTGATAATCTGTAACCAAGGGTACATTTGAACAGGTGAGCAAGCATGAGCAACAGACACACACACACACACACACACACGTTGTGTTTTCGTGTTTTATGGGACTTTCAATGGACGTATTAGTTTTTATACTGTACAAACTGTATAGCCCAAAATGTCCCCACAAGGACAAGGGTCTCGGATATTACCATCTATGTAGGCCACACACACACACACACACTATTATCTCTGTCATAAAATTTGTATAGCGTTCTATACAACGGGGGAGGGAAGGGTGTAACATAACAGTAACGTAACATAGACACGTGTTGGAATGTTTTTAGAAAAGCATCTGCCTCGTGCCGTGTCTTCGTTTTTCCGAAAACACCCGATTACGAAGCGGTTTTCTATTCCGAAAACACTCGATCACATAAGGCGCCTTCGGCTTTCCGAAAATAGCCGAACACAGAGCGGCCGCTTTCCGGAAGATCCGGGTGCTGGGGCTTCAACATAAACAGCAATGGCGGAGGCAGCGGCAGCGTCAACAGCGGCTCCAGCAGTTATCGGAGGCTGGACGAAGCACGTACCCTGCAGGTTAGTGGAAATCCGCCGCGGAACGCGGTTATTGCCATATTTAACGGTCACAGATATAAAAGGCAAACGCCTGTTTGTGCGTCGATGGCGAGGCATCGGATAGAGCCGCTGTCTTTGTGCTGAACTGGATGAGTGTGTGTTTGTTGTTGTAGCACACCGATCAGCCATCAGTCCGACAGCGGCTGCTATTTTGCGGTCCTTTCTTCCCCTCTCTCTCACTCTCTGTGTGTGTATCTCGGCAACAGCCATGTTTGTGAAAAAACAACACGGCACTGCATCCACCACATATGGCAGTCAGTTTGACAGCAAGAGTATTCAAGGAAGCCATTAAAAATCTTGAGTTTAACAGTCTGGACAGCAGCAAATGTGTCAGTGTCAGCCTTGATGATTTATGTTTATGAATTCACTTATCAGGCTTTATTCTAGTCTAGTCATGACTGTACAAAACAAACCTTTTTTATCCCGCATATCTAATGGTATAAAATGCCAATAGAGATTTGAAACACAAGTAATGTTTACATTAGCACTGTTGTCAAATATAACATGCACGTATGAAGGGTTATTTGGGTCAAGCTGTTTATTATGCAGTAAATGATGTGGGCTGTGCATCTTAGTCATAGTCTTAATAAGGCGCCTTTGCTTATTAGTATGACATATTGATCATTTTATGTTGTATGCCAGCCTTTGTTCATGCCTTCAGATGTCTAGAAGCCTAAAGTGGAGTCTGTATGAGTGTTGTCATATGGTGCCAAACAAGCTCTAGTCTCAAAAAACATCTTCATTTATAGGTATTTCATGCACGGCCTTTGCAAAGAGGGTGACAACTGTCGATATTTACACGACCTCAGTAGCTGCAAGCCAACCATGATCTGCAAGTTCTTTCAAAAGGGATGCTGTGCTTTCGGGGACCGTTGCAGGTAAGAGACGTAATGATGCAGCGTATTGCATATTTGATAAGATCCTCAAAATGTGCTTCAAAACAACTGACAGTCTCACGACAAGATCTGGGAGGATCTTGCATAACGTCAAAGGTAATGTAATCTGCATTTCCGTGTTCAGGACTGTAACACGTGAGTGTGTTTAAATGTAGTAGAAGAAAGGAAGGGTTCTGAGAAGTGTTGTGTGTTGCTTCATTACGTGCCTGTGACATCCGAGACGCAGAATTTTCTGTAAACAAGTTGTTGTTGTTGAGTTTGTCACTTCCTTAAAGGAGTAGTTCACCCAAAATTAACATTCTGTCCTCATTTATTCGTTTATATACCTCTACGAATTTATTTTTGCTGAGGAACACGAGATGTTTTGAAGAGCTTTTTTTTTTTTTTTGGTCCTTAAACAGCAGTGAACACACTTTAATTGTATGAAGTCATACAGGTTTGAAGTGCCATGAAAGAATTTACATTTTTGCCTGAGCTGTCTCTTTAGGAGATGATGTGTAAAAGTAGCTACTAAAGGTCAAGTTGTGTTTGCGTTTAAAGCATTTGTTAAATTTGGCGTTTTAAGAAAAACGCATTTGTGTATTTGTGTTGCAGTTATGCTGTCTATGTATAATAATAACCAACATTACTGCAACACAAATGCAAATAGTCTGTCTATAGGCCATTTCTTTTTGAGTGCACTTGCCATCTAAGGGTATATAAATGGCAACAAGTGCATCTAAACAGACCACCTTTGGCCAATGCAGTCAAGTGCAAAGCGCTCGAAGCAGTGTAAAAATTAGCCTGCGAGCCAGACAGTGCAGACAATGTTTGTCTCATATCTGTCTGCGGTCAAGTGTATCCCCATAGTAACTGCTGCCCCCAGCTCGGCAGTATGGGAATGTCTTTGTTTGCCGAGGCTGTTCTATGACAGCATTACATCTGACCGAGAGCTCTTCTTGCTCGGCTTGAGAGGATCGTTTCCTGTGGTTTCAGGGTCTTGAGCTTAAATATCTGATGTCTGGAGTCTAGATTGATGTCTGACAGAGTTGTATTGTCAGCATTGAGATTATCTATGGGAGGTTCAGTGACGCTTTTGTCCCCATATGGGGTTTACCGCATTATTGTTCCTGTGTTTTTTTTTCTGAGGGAGGGAGAGTGTGCGTAGAAAGGGCCTCAATGTATGCTTCATTATGGATGGATTCTCTTTGCTGCTTTGTGTCTATCTCTGTCTCTTGCTGTCTCCTTCCATGTGCCCTACCCCCACCACCTCCACCTCCACCAATCTGGGGGCCAAGTAGAGCAGCACACTGCAGCCTGCATGGAAATTACATAACCCCAGTGTGTTAACATGCATCTCTCTCTCTTTCTCTCTCCTTCTGCTGCTGTTGCTACCGCTGTCAGGTTCATTCGGTTCACACCGCCATTCTGCAGTAGCCACTTGTGCTTCCACCGTTGTCGTTTATTTATGCCACCCCCACCCCCACATCCACATATATAGGCCGACACGTGCACAAACTGGGCTAGAATAGGGCTGAGTGACCCAAGAGGTTTGAGGGGTCTCTGGATGCTTAAGGAAAGCAGCATTGAAGCGTGTTTTGTTGGGGAATAATGAGACGGCTGAAGGTCAGATGCTAAACTATGATATGACAATGTGATCAGGCTTGTTAGCTATTGTAAATAATAGTATGCTTTAAGACTATCACATTGAAGTTTTTTTTTTAAATGCGTTTCCTGTAATATTTTATTTATAAATAGTATTGTCATTTTTGTTGTACAGTTATTTAAGATAAATATATTTAAATTCTATTTTGTGTATAAAATATAATTAATATAATATAGGGCTGTCAAACGATTAATTGCGATTAATCGCATTCCAAAATAAGTTTATTTACACACAGTGGCCCTCATTTATCAAAAGTGCGTACACCAAATTTCCAGCGTACACCTGGCGTACACCCAAAACCACGGTGACTTTGAGATTTATCAATATGGACGTTGGCGTACGGCACGCTCAAATCCTACGCCAGCTCAGGAGGTGGTGTACGCACGTTTTGAGTTAGTGCAAACATGCGCAGAAAAACAATTCCTAACACCACAAAACGCACTAACAAAGATATGCTATATTATGACCCACTGTAAACAACAACAACAACTAAAGCCCTATTCGCCCCCCCCCCCCCCATCTGAGTTTTGCGTGGCGCATTCGCACGGGATAAGCTGTGATTTTACTCAAATTTACTGACTTATCTCCCCGATATGATGTAAAGACTTGAAAATGTTTTTTCGTTATAGATATAGCTGTATGAAATTATAAACAGTCGTATCGATATCATTTTGATTGTTTTATAGTAATAAAAATTATTTTGTTCAGTTAGAGAACAGACAAAATTCAAAACTGAACTGAGCAATAATAACAGTATACGACGGAAGATTCAGTTTCAAAGCTGAATGTAAAAGTGCCCATTTAAGCGAGTTGTCATTGCACTGTTCTGTTTTTGTGTTTTTCATTAAGAATAATATTAAACACACCATTCAAGCAATTTACTCCCAAATTGGTGCTCATTCTAAAGTGAAAGTATAATCCGCGCGGCCGCACGGGAATTCATAACGTACGCATTATAAGCAGCCTAGCGCCATTCTTTGTGAAAGATAAAGATAGAAATGCGCACGTACAGGACACAACCTTGCAAAAATGATGTACGATCCGCCTAATCCCGGCCAAAACACAGAGATGTCGATTCGCACGGGACTAATGTTATCACAGGACCAGTGTTTGGTGAAATATGGTAGGTCATTTGCGGGGGAATTTTTACTTCACATATCACAGACATTCTCTGCAATTATTACAAATCACCTGAGGTCCCCACATAGGCTACTAATCCCGTGCGAATAGGGATATAGTTATTATAAACTTCAGTGTTAATTTTTGTGCAACATGGACTTCAAGGTTTAATTTGTGTGACTTTACCAAAGCATTTGATTTGTAGGCATATGTATCCCTCCAGTTGCGAGCCTGTGCGCTTTACCTGACGTTTCAGGGACTGGGACTGAAAATAATTCAAACTGAAAAAATAATAAAAATGACATTCTTCTTCTTTTAAATAATAATAAAATAAATAATAATAATAATAACGACATTCTTCTTCTAAATAACAATAAGCGTCATTAATAATACAAATCTTAATAATAATAATAAGAATCTTACAAATTGTCATGCAATTATATTAATGTGAAAGAATGGTACTCCACATCACATCATCATCACTATTGTACACCCCAATACATGTGATGTGATACGAAATTAAATGCTAATTATTTCAAAACACGTGCTGTAAAATAATGAATTGTGATAGGTAATTTCTCATCCAAACAGCTATTTAAACTGGATTTCCACCGTACACCTTTTTGTGGGCGCCTTTAATCCCACTCTTTAAACTCCCAAATAAAACAATTTAGTTTTTTTTTCCACTTCCCTGGTGATGGTCTCGATCTCCACGTCAAAGAAGTTTCGCTTCTTTGCCGTCTTCCGAGTGTCCATGGCGTAAAATGAGGGCGTGGGGGAGGCAGAGACTTGAATATATAGGGGCGTGTTATTCTAATGACGATCGTTTTCAGCCGCGGCATTTATCAAGGGCAGGTTTTGCGTACGCCTGGATTTCAGAGGTGCGCACACTTTCATAAATCAGGCGGTGAGAGGAGTGTAAGCATAATCTTACGCCAATATATACGCCCGTTTCTACGCAAGATTGATAAATGAGGGCCAGTGTGTGTACTAGGTATAATTGTTTATTTAATAAATATTTGCATGTATATACTGTGTGTGTGTGTATATATATATATATATAATATGTGTGTGTGTGTGTATGTATATATGTATATATATGTACATATATGTATATGTATAAATACAAATATATATATATTTTTATATATAATTATTCTCTTAAAGGTGAACTATGTAAGATTTTTGCACTAACATATCCAAAAACCACTAGGCCAGTGTTATATATTTTGTTCAGTTGAGTACTTAGAATATCCCAAATGTTTCCAACTATTTGTAAATCGTGAGAAATTGCTATTTTACCAAGGAACCGGGACGTGTGAGCTATGCGTTTGAGGGAGTCGCCTGTCGATTGCGTCATATCTGTGTTACCCTCCGTTACCGGTTTTATTTAGCAGAAACGCTTTACTCTCACTGCAGTGTGAACAAGTGTCATAGCAACCGCTGAGCGAACGTCATAACTTCCTTTTCAACACACTCAGATATATCTAATATGATAAACAGAGTTGTGTTACCTCATACTCATGACCGGAAAAGAGGAAGTGGCGCCGGCGACCGTGTCATAATAAAAGACCCTCCGGCGAATATGCCATACGCTCTTCAATCGCTATTGCGGCCTTACTCAGCTCCACAACACTCGGTCCTGCTCTGCTTCATACTACATTAATGTTAATCATCGCATCCATGAACATGATTTCTGCCCAGGTCCTATCCTGACTCTTTTCCACCGGCTGTGAGGTGAAGACCACATGTCCCAAGATTCTGCGCTCAAACGTGGCGTCATCAAACTACGCCTTTGTTTTGAACAGGCGACCTCTAGTGGACGGAAAAGTTACATAGTGTAGCTTTAAATGTATACATGTATGTGTATTTTATATATACATAATAATTATACAGAGTACACTACACACACATTATGTAAACGCAAACCTTTATTTTGGATGTAATTTAATCGTTTGACAGCACTAATATATATCAAAAATGTAGAAACGCATGTGTCAAATGCTTGAATGAAGTTGGTTTTAATAAAATGTATAAACAAATAAAAAGAATACCAATATGCAATAGTCTTTTTTTTTATATTACTTATTACTTGTAATATGTGCAGCTCATTACTTATTAAAAATGAATGGTACACTCATGAACATGGGTATATTTTTTTAATTGCTGAATTGTATTTTAAAATGAATCTTGAGGAATTCAAATGGATTGGTTATTGTCTTAAACAATCATTGCATGTGAAAACTAAGCTCTTCCTTTCAAACAATTATATTGTCTGAAACATGACTTGAGATTCAAACAACCCAAAACTACATTAAAACATACACTTGTACACTAAGGACAGGTAACTATTAGTAAGGAGTTTACCGAGATTAGTTTTTGAAATTTGTAGCCATGGCGTTTCAATTAGCATGCTTGTAGACAGATTGCACTGTCAAACCCACGCAGAAATGTTACGTCTTTAAATGAATCACCTCTGTAAGTGGCTAACTGCTGCAATTATAAGTGTGAACAAGACATGTACTCACCATGGTAACCACACATACTTCAAGTTTGTGACCGTATCCGCTTCAGGAAAAGGAAAATCACCAGTGAAAGACACACCAACACCTAAGACAGGAAAGAAAACTAGCTGCTTAATGATTATAATGTGCTAAAGCTTATGTCTGAAATATGTAATAACACTTCATAACTATAACAAATCAAAGAGGGCAAGTTTTGCACATTTTCAGATATACTACATAGGCCTAGGGGTGCATTTTCATTGCACTGCATGCATGGCTTACCTAGTGTGCCAGTCTACGCTTTATTGTATTTTCATAAAATTTGCATTGTGCCCCAGGTATGAACATACCAAACCTGCCAAGCAAGACGAAGTCCCTAGTTCTAAGCCGTCGGTGCCGCTGACCGCTGCTCCCCTTGCTGGCACTCCTGATCCCGTTTCTGATGGGCCAGGTGGCACGACCGACGCCCAGGAGAAGCCCCAAGGCTTGGGGGCAGTGGACTGGGTCAATGCTGCCGAGTTCGTGCCAGGGCAGCCCTACTGTGGGAGGGGTGAGTGTAGCAGGGAAAGATGTTCAGTTGTCGCTGCCAAGACAATCTGTGAAAACACGGTGCCAGCAGATAAGCCAACCATTCGGTGTACACTATGAAGGCAGTTTCACAATAATGCTTTTATATTCTGTTTGCTTGGCGAATGCCTTAGTTCGTAATAATAATGCTATCACTGTTGTGGTACTGTTTTGTGGCATGCTCCTTCGTTGCCGTATACAAGAACCAAAGGAACGGAATCTCACTTCCTAGAAAATAAATTTGACAAAACGTATCTGGATTCTCTTTCTTTGATTCTTTGACAATCAGATTAGGCTTGAAGTAGATACTTTTTCAATATAATTTTATGGTAAAATTTAGCAATTCAACATTTCATGAAATAAGACTGAATTGTTTTGTACAGCATTTATAAATCTAGATTAATTTGTAGATATAATATTATTCAAGTCATATTTGTTCATGAAATATGAACTAATGTTAATTTATACTGTTAAGGTTAAACGTATTCCCATATCGAAATTAACATTAACCAAGATCAACATTTACAAATACTGTAAAAGTTTTTGTATTGTTAGTTCATGATACATAATTCATGTTAGTTACTAACAAATTGAACCTTATTTTAGTTCTGCAACATAATATTACAAAAGATAATGTTCAATAAATAGTTGCATTTATAAATAATTTTGTGTTGCAGTTGTTAATATATAAAACTAAAAATAATTTTCTTCAATTGAGAAAAAAAAGGAGCTAAAACCATAAATATTAGATGACAAACTTTGGGAAAAAAATTTAAATCTTGCCTTGGCTACTAGCTGAAATAAAATATGTTGAAGTGCTAAAATGACTAAAACCGAAATAAAAATCAAAGCTAAATTGAAAAAAAAAAAATACAAAAAATGACAAAAGCACATAACAAAATTACTAAAAATTAAACTAAAATGGAAAATATAGAAGAGGATTCCATTTATAAATAAAACTAAAATAACACTGCCATACAGTAATGTAGCCCATTGTAGCCCAAGCGTAGTAAAGCGTAGTAAATTGAAAATTAAACTAAAATGGAAAATATACAAGAGGATTCCATTTATAAATAAAACTAAAATAACACTGCCATACAGTAATGTAGCCCATTAGCCCAACTGTAGGCTTACAGTTGCCAAGCAATGTAGCAACTTGGTGCCACAGGTGTGCATTTATCGCCATTTTATGACTACTTTAGATGCAGCTTATACAATCAGTACTAGCTGTTTTATAATGCAACCCCTTACTAAACTTGGACTGACCCTGCTCACACAGCAGATCTCAGGCTGTGCTCCACCAGTGTGCTCTCTTGTTCTAACTGGCCCAAACCCACTTAAGGGGTGACTTCATCAGCAAAGAGCTGAAGGAACAGTGCTGTTTCTTTCATAGTCTCTGGGTGGCAGCCAACACTCCAACATTCAGGCAAGCAGGTGCTTTTCTTCCAGCTTTACTGTGGTAGACCACATTACGAAACTGGTCTTTAGGTTGACTAACATTGTTTAACACAGATTGGTATTCTTCAGCCCACACCGGTCCGCTGTACATTGTGTTCCTATTCCTTTCCCAGGAACTTGGTTGCTAAACCTTAAAATCAACCGTTTTTTTTTTTTTGCTCCTCCTGCAGCTGACCCAGTGCTGTGTGAGGGGCCTGGTCCTCTCATCGAAGAAGAGTATGAGAAAGACCAAGCTAACAAAGAACTGAAGAAACAGCTTTGCCCATACGCCGCTGTTGGCGAATGTCGCTATGGCCTCAACTGCGCCTACCTCCACGGCGACGTTTGCGACATGTGCGGCCTACAGGTGCTCCACCCTTCAGACACCTCTCAGCGCTCGCAACACATCAGGGTGAGTAGTGGATTGATGTCCTGTTTTCATTGTCTTTTTGTTTTCTGAGATTTTAGAGTAAAATCTCACCCCGTTTGTTATTGGCAGGCCTGCATCGAGGCTCACGAGAAGGACATGGAAATCTCATTTGCCATCCAGCGTAGTAAGGACATGATGTGTGGCGTGTGCATGGAGGTGGTGTTTGAGAAAACCAACCCCAGCGAACGCCGTTTTGGCATCCTCTCCAACTGCAGCCACTGTTACTGCCTCAAGTGCATCAGGAAATGGCGGAGCGCCAAGCAGTTTGAGAGCAAGATCATAAAGTAAGCCTGTCCTTAAGATAATTAAATGTGTATTAAGTTGAATAGGTTTCTAGGGAGGTCAACTCTAATTGTCCACCTCTCCTTTTAAAGATCATTACTGGTGTAAAAGGGAGATTCAATTTTATGTCAAATTAATGTGTTCCCCGTCAGGTCCTGCCCAGAGTGTCGAATCACATCGAACTTTGTCATACCAAGCGAATACTGGGTGGAGGACAAGGATGAGAAGCAGCAACTCATTCAGAAGTACAAGGATGGCATGGGGTACACACTTCTGATACAAGTTTACTGTAATAATGTCAATTCTGTCATATACTGACTTCTTGAACAATATCTTGGCCACTTTTGTCCATATAATGAATTTAAAGGGAGGCTGTAAAAAAAAAAAAAAGACAATATGCAGCATAAATGTTTTTCCACATGATTAGTGCACTATATTCCAGTTCTTCTGAAGTCATACAATAGCTTTGTGTGGTAAATATACCAAAATGTAAAGGGATAGTTCACCCAAAAATGAAAATTACCCCATGATTTACTCACCCTCAAGTCATCCTAGGTGTATATGACATTCTTCTTTCAGACGAATACAATCGGAGTTATATTAAAAAAATGTCCTGGCTAATCCAAGCATTATAATGGCAGGCCAAAATTTGAAGGCTAAAAAAGTGCATCCATTCATTATTAAAGAAATCCACACGGCTCTGAGGGGTTTAATAAAGGCCTTCTGAAGTGAATCGATTATTTTTGTAAGAAAAATATCCATATTTAACACGTTATAAAGTAAAATATCTAGCTTCTGCCAGACTGCCTTTGCACACGGAGTCAGAAATTCGCATGCAAAGTTTTTGCATGTCAAAAAATAAATTCAACCTCACGTTATGTCAATCATGCTTGCATGCTGCCTCTGAAACGTTCGTCCGTCCAAAAAAAATTCGGAACAGGTTCGATTTTCTGCGTTTTTCGCATCCGTGTAGCCAGATTTGGTCACAGGTCTCCCTCACAATCATCCCTACAGTGCTGATGCCCAACCTAAAACTGCTGGCAATGGTGGTGAATGAATCGCCAGTGCTCAGATACCTACAATTATATATTATTGTATCAAAAATACTACAAATAGTATTATATCACAGCTATAATTATAGCACACCAAGTCCCTGTAAACCGTGTGTGTGTGTGCGCGCTTAGACATACTGCCAGTCTCTGTTCACGATCAATTGATTTACGGAAATTGGTGGTCTTCTTTTTAATATGTGGCACCAGTATCGCTAGCAAAGCATCAAACTGAGCCACTGACATTCTAAAGTAAACTTTGAATCGGTCTGGATAATCCCGCAGCTCCTTGATAAGGAGGTGGAACTCTCCTATACGCAATCGCAGGAGTGAATGCACCCAATATTTCCTCTTTCCTTTTTCTCTTTTTAAGAAGAGAGGGGACAAAAATCGTCCTCACTACTTGAAGACTCCATTTTGTATTGTTTTGCGTTTTTTTTCCGTAACGCATTCATTAATACGCATCGGACTCAGTGTGCAAGGTCTCTGTGCGTGACAAATTTTTTGGATCACGAATTCGAAAACACGCATGCGAAATTTCGGACTCAGTGTGCAAAGGCCTTAACTGGAATGACGTGACATCGGACGTAGCGTAAACTTTTTGAACTGCGAGAGCCGTTATACTTTCTGCGTAAGTTGAATACGGAAGGCGGTCTGGCGGAAGCTAGATATTTTACTTTATGAAGTTTTAAATAGGGATATATTTCTTACACAAACTCATCAATTCACTTCAGAAGGCCTTTTATTAATCCCCTGGAGCTGTATGGATGTCATATACACCTAGGATGGCATAAGGAATAGTAAATTGTGATCTTTTTCATTTTTGGGTAAATCTTCCCCTCCACTGTAGCTCTCAAATCAAATATACCTGTAAAACTCTTTTCATCAAATTTGACATTTAGTCATGATCAATGCGAGAAGCAATTGGCTTCAAGGCAAGTGCCATTTTTGAAAGCCATACAGATTTTTGTAGTTTAGTTGAGTGAGTAAATGACTTTTTTTTGGTGTTTGTGTCATTTTAAAGCTGAAGCATTGTTGTAAAAACCCAAGGGTTCGTTTTGTGGTCTATTTGTTTAGCTAATACGTTTTATCCATATTCATACCCAGGAGTAAATCTTGCCGATATTTTGACGAAGGCCGTGGGACCTGTCCGTTTGGAGCCAACTGCTTTTACAAGCATGCTTTTCCTGATGGCCGCCTGGAAGAGCCTCAACCACAGAGGAGACAGACCGGCTCCAATGGAAGAAACCGGGTAAAGCTTCTACTGAAGCCCAAGGGCTAATTTGTCTCGATGTTACTGCCAAACTGCAAATTTAGTTTCGGCTGGCGTGAAAGCATATCGAATTTACATAATAATGTGTAACAAATTCGATCATTGGCATCCGATTGAGCCGATAATGGAATCTGTATTGCAGAACTCCAGACGGACGCCACTCTGGGATCTTTTCGACGAGCGGGACAACAGCGACAACGAAGACGAGGAGATGGTGACGTTCGAGCTCAGCGAGATGCTCCTCATGCTTCTGGCTGCCGGAACCGACGACGACGTCACCGACTCCGAAGATGAGTGGGATTTGTTCCACGAAGAGTTGGACGATTACTATGAGCTATACCTATAGCAGGGCTCCATCCGTCCTTCGCTAACTCCCTCCTAGACTAACCGTTGTCCCAGTTTACTCTATTTCTGTCCCTGTTAGAAACTAGACAGGACTGTCTTGTGTGACTGATGGGCAGTAGCGTCTTTTTTCCCCTGTGTTGTGGCAGTGCCTTTCAGCAGGCCATTAAAAACAATGAATTCATTTCAGATTCAATAAATGAATATAAAACACATGTCAAAAGACAAAAAAATTGCTCTTGTGCTAAAATATTTTCTAGAAAGCCTTCTCCATTCTGTGAGTCTGTTCATGTCTGGTTAATGTACTAGAATAAGTATAAAGAGCAAAAACAAAAGTAATTTAAAAAATTGCAAGAAAGGACACTAAGTTATATATGAAATTGCAAAGATATAGCTAACAGACCTCGCCCGAGTTGGTCTCCGGTGTGGGTTTGACATGTTTATCATTGACTGTGAGGATACAGCAACTGTGTATGACTTCACTAACTGGTGGCTGTTAATGCTTCTGATATTTTTGAAATATCCCTCTTCTCATGCACTGATTCTAAATGGGTGGGAGGTGGTGGCGGCGGTGAGCTTCCTGGATTTCACAAATGCACTCGTCAACATTCATGCGGACAACTCGTAACATTTATCCCTAAATGTAATGTCATTTTGTTCCCCTCTATTAAGTTATCCACTGAGTTTTTTTTGTACCTGTTATAAAGCTGTACCTGATTAGCTGTGGTATCCCATGGGAAGTCCCTATGAACTGAGTGCGCTGAAATGTTGTGAATCTGGACTCCCAAAGGCAGACTTAAATGCATTCAAATATGAAGCTGAATGTTCATCAGTTTAACTGTCTATTAATTGTACATCTGTTTTGCTTCAGTGAGTATTGCATATTAAGCTCAGCTGGCAGTTGTCAAACCACAAACACCCAATTGTTATTCGGTTCTTGTCGAACTTGGTTGATATGCATATGTTTATACAGAAATGTGCTTGTTTTCTATGGTTCAGAACCATCCAATGTAACTTGAAATTAAAGTTTATTATCAAAGTATTATTTTTCTGTGGATTTTTATTTGAATTGTCTAATAAAATCAGGTTGTGTTTGTGTAATTGAGACTAGCCTGCTATCACGGTATGTAATTTAGCTTGTTAAAAGTTGAAGATGGGTTAAAGTATATTCTTTTTCCCCCCCTTGTAAATACATAACACAACCTTTTAGAAATAGATGGTTTAAATTCTAAAAGTAAAAAAAGAAAAAAAAAAAACGCCAATAAGAATACTATTAGAATTCTAACAACCAGCATCATTTTTAACATGAAACAATCCTCAGACTCCCACATTAATAATTAATGTATAAATGATAAAAGTCATACTAGGCTTCTGATGTTTGTCATGCTTGAATGCACATCACATCATCAGACAAATGTGACTGTATAAAATAATAAACGCTTTTGCATTTGACTTAATTTGCATTTTTATGGAAGCTGCTTTATGCAAAAGCAATCATATATCATCAATATTATCCTTGGTTTATCTACATTATCCTTTCAGAAACAAAACAAATCAAAATAAATGTGATGCTTCACATGTTATTCCAGGGATGCCCCCTTTTCATAGAGTATTAGCATTATTAACATTTATGAAAAATTGTTTCACCAAGTAGGCCTATGCATATTGTGCATATAGATGAAAAAAGTATTTCGGAATAACGAAATTAATATTTAGATCAATAATTATTTTTAACATTTAACGTCTTTACTATTAAATGATTATTTTTGGTGAAATCGACTTATCTTGAGCTTATTAATAAAAAAACAACAACATTCGGTTTTTCTTTTTTCATTATAAAAATATTTATAGATTTAAATGCAGTACTATATTTTAAACGTGGATATGGGATGCTATTTTTTTTTAGCTTTCTAACTATATTAATCATTGACTTGAGTTGTTTATCAGTTGTTATTTGGAGGGATTGGGTAAATGCACTCCAATCCAACGTAGGCAAACTCCATAACGGGATTTCCTCCTCTGCCCCCTTGAGCGGCTATCATTACACTAGCACAGCCAAAACAAGTCGGGAGGAGAAGGCATGAATACAATGACTGCTGAAATCATAAAAGACATCTCCCAGCCCGACTCACCTGTCTCCTCAGCACCAGAAAACGGACAGCTGTTGTTCATCCGAAGCGTCGCGTCCAGGAGGGACACGCAGACCACCAGCGGCAGTGCCAACCTCGAGGAGGGCAGCTCCCAGCCCCTGGTCTCCTCTGCCACAGCTCAGCCTCAGTCTTACACCATGACATCGAGCGAATTCATGCAGTCCACCCCTCTGTTCGTGCAGAGGTCCAAGAAGAACCTGTTTTATAAGATCCTGTGCTTCCTCGTGCTCGTTCTGCAAGGAGGCATGTTGGATTTCTACCTCATCATCTTCACGGATCTCTACTGGTGCTCGTGGATAGCCACGGATTTGGTGGTTATATCGGGATGGGCGATCTTCTTCATGAAAAACGCCAGGAGCAAGCGAGAACGCGCCTGTGGTTTCCACCAGAAGAGCTCCATCTTCGGGTGCAACCTCGGCGAGTTCACCTTCGCGTACTTGGCATGGCTCATCTACGTGATCGCGTCCACCCCGAAAGTGGTGCTCGTTCTGGAAACGTCCATCCTGGATCTTATTGCCCTGAAGGTGCCATTTGGCATCACTGGGTTCAAAATAACCATGTTGCTCTGCGCGCCTTTGCTTTACTGCCTCATCAACTCCATCATTGAAGACCCTAATGGTGCCACGCGCTTTCACTCCCAAGGCTGCTTCATGGGCACCTGCTTAGACATCCTGGACAGCTTCACGCTGGTGGAACTGATCCTGAAAAACGAAATCGCCAACATATACCTTAGGTACACGGTCGTATCCGTGTATTTCATCGCATTGGGCGTTCCGGTTATTTGGCTTTACGAGTTGACGGCCTCAGAGATGAACTGTCGCTGGATTTGGGCGAGGTTCTTCACCGGCGTGCTGCTCAACGCACCGCTGTTGGTGGTCAGATGTTTCCTCGTCTTTGTTTACAAAATGCCCATATCGGTTTTCATGTTCAAGAACATCTTCTTCTTGGGGTGCAAGTGCCTGGAGCTGGTTGAACAGTGCGCGTCCTTACGAGGTGTCCGGAGGTTTGCACGTGGACGTGGGGGTAACACAGCCCAGTTCTCCCATTGCGTTTCCGAAAACGACATGTGTCCCCACGGCTATGTGAACACGCTGGCTGTCAATACTCAGTCGTAGATGCTCATTACGGGCTGACCGGAGGCCACGTCCTACAACAGTGTGCATCAGCAATTTTGAGGGGAGGTACTACAGGTGCTAACGTACTATTTATAATTAAATCGAAATAAACCAATAAACAACATTTTTGTAAAAGTGCAATTATGCGGTGGTTTAACAGTACAGTAACCACAAATGTTAGCAAATTCACGCTCGCGAACCGACGTAACCATAACAACAGTCAGCTGCGGCCGTTAAAATCGATACTGTCGCTGTTTATCAATTTATCACAAATTAATAATAAAAAAAAAATGTATAAAATGTCTTTGCTAAATGAGCTTAAATTTACATCTTAGACCTTACTATAAAATATTCACAGGTGTGCATAATATAACAAGCACACACACAAACAGTTTTAATGTAACGTTAGGCCAAACTTGTTAATTGTCTGACTCTTTTGAAAAAGTTAGGTTCATTAGCTATACAAGCAAAAAGCCATTTGTGTCAGACATTCCCCCAAAATAGATATCTAATGTACATTATTTACATTGTATAGGTGATCTAAAATCATTAAAAAAAATGTTTATAAATATGTTAGCTAGTATTTGAGATGTTTTGTGAAAATTATGTTGAATAATGTCAAATCCACATTTATGCCCGTAGTACCTCTCCTTAAAGGGATATTCACCCAAATATGAAAATGTTGTCATCATTTACTCACCCTCATGTTGTGCCAAACCTGTTCAAACAATTGACGGTAGCCATTGACTTCAATTGTATTTTTTCCTACTATTGAGTAAATGGCTACCGTCAACTGTTTGATTACCAACATTCTTCAAAATATCTTCTTTTGTGTTCAGCAGAAGAAAGAAAGAAATTCATACAGGTTTGGAGTAAAATGACAAAATGTTCATTTTCGGGTGAACAATCCCTTAAAGAACACCCTGTCGTTCTCCTCCTCTCTCAACAGGTGCTACAACCAAACCACTCAATGTGCCAATGAAAAACATTCCCACCTTTGACCTCTGCAGTATATACTTAATGTATTGGGATGTGACTGTAAACCAGTGCTTATATGATGATACGAGAATCTATGATTTGCACTTGTTTTCTGAGGCACTTTAATTACGTGAGGACTATTCAACCGAGGAAATGGTATAAGTGCAATGTTGTATAATTTATTTTCTATGTAAAAATGTCCTCAATTTAGTAGGCTAATGTAGACAGATGTTTATAGTGTTTTCAGACACCTTGTCAAGAGATGTTCCTAAATGCACTTATCAAAAGTGTAAATATGCCTTGTGACTTGTTAGGCTTGGTGTACACTTCAAATCGTGAATGTGATGTAGTACTTTCCTATTTGAAATACTTTTGTCAGTGGCAATGGGACTGGAAACTGTCGAACAGTGTATGATACGGATTCGTGTTGTTCCTTAATGTTAATAGGCTAAGCATATTGAGGTTAATGACCAAACTCCATTGCTGCTCCCAACCAGCCATATACCATCATCAGATTTTACAAGGCTACCTCTCTTTACAGAACCTCATGTTTGAAATCATGAACCAGTCAGTTTATCTGCTCAATTCCAAATGCTATTTCATTCATGCCAGTAAATGAGGTATGATTATCACAATTAATAACATTTGGACCAACCAAGACAATTGTGATAGCGCTGATAGACAGATTGCGAGAGGACACAATCCATTCATCTACATTTGTGTCTAAATGAGATTCCAGATATGTATATTTCCAAGCTCTTTAGTTACACTAGGAATTACACCAGGAACCTGAACAAATATGTCAAAGCCAAATCATTTGCTTAAAGGATTAGTTCACTTTTAAATAAACTTTTGCTGATAATTTACTCACCCCCATGCCATCCAAGATGTCCATGTCTTTCTTTCTTCAGTTGAAAATAAATTAAGGTTTTGGATGAAAATATTCCAGGGTTTTTCTCCATGTAATGGACTTCAATGGGCTCCAAACGGTTCAAGGTCCAAATGACAGTTTCAGTACAGCTTCAAAGGGCTTTAAACGACACCAGACGATGAATAAGGGTCTTATCTAGACAAACGATCAGTTTCTGCGAGAAACCGAGCAGTATTTATGCTATTATTTTACCTCTTATCAATCTCTGAGCTCCGCCATAACTTCCGCTAAGTGAGGTCAAATATGAGCGTGGTCATAGATATATTGATCGTAGATCATTCTACTGATCCGTGCAGGCGCTAATGAGGCATCTACGTATACATCTATGACCACGCTTGTATTTGACCTCACTTAGCTGAAGTAATGGCTGAGCTCAGAGATGATCACGTTTGTCTGATAAGAGGTAAAATAATAGCATAAATACTGCTCGGTTTCTCGCAGAAACTGATCGTTTCGCTAGATAAGACCCTTATTCATCGTCTGGTATCGTTTAAAGCCCTTTGAAGCTGCACTGAAACTGTCATTTGGACCTTGAACCGTTTGGAGCCCATTGAAGTCCATTACATGGAGAACAATCCTGGAATATTTTCATCCAAAACCTTAATTTCTTTTTGACTGCAGAAAGAAAGACATTGACATCTTGGATGGCATGGGGGTGAGTAAATTATCAGCAAAAGTTTATTTAAAAGTGAACTAATCCTTTAATATCCAAATCTCACTCAAATTCTTAAATGGACAGTTTGCACAAAAATCAGGTGATGTCAAACCTGCGATACTTACTTTCTTCCGTTTAACACAAAAAAAGATATTTCGAAGAATGTTTTCGTGCATATAACGAAAGACAATGCTGGTTTGGACCCCGTTGACTTTCAATGTATGGACAGCAAAAATATTTTTCAAAATATCTTCTGAAGAAAGAAATGCATCCAGGTTTAGAGTGACCTGAGGGTGAGTAAATAATCACAGGATGCTTATTTTTGGGTGAACTATCAACAGTTTGGGTAAACTGTGAGAAGAAAACTTGTCCTGTCACTTTTAGTTGAAACAACAGAGTAATATATATTCTAGTGTAACATGTAATTACTAACACTTGTGCATCCTTATTCTTACATATTATTACTCTTGTGCTTTGAGGATTGGGGTACAGGGTGAGCTAAACGTGTTAAATATGCAGGCCGAAAGTGCATTATGGGATTTTTGTGCCTCATTGCGCAGTATTTAACCTGACAAATATATACCACTGCATACTACGCATGTTTTTTAAACTACAGGTTTTAGTGTATGATATTACATAACCTTTTTGATAAGGAAATCAACTTCCAACCCCACCTCTCTCTATTTATCCATAATGTTTTACAGAGAATTTTCTTGCAAGGGCTTTATTTTGCAAGTTAAGTTACCGTTTTGTTTACATAAGACATTATTTGCACTGTAACAGCTGCAAAGGTCTGGAAGTATCCTGGTTTAAATTAGTCATTTGAGGTCCAAAGTTGGATGGAATTTGATGCAAATAAAGCAATTCTTAATCTAAATTAAAAGTAAAAAGCACACAACAGAAGATTACCAAAGACATCTACTCGTTTAATATTATATACAAACTTCCATAGTAGATGGTTATAGCTGTAAAACTGGAATAAACTATAAAAAAATAACTTGTGCAATATAATACATTAAAACATTTGGTCTGAGCAATTAATACGAAAAAAACAGGACAAATGTATCATTGCAAGCCCAACCAAATTACTTAGACTTGTGTTCAGTTGCTAAACATAAGCTTAATCATGTGCTGTGCTGTTCTATATCAAGCTGTTTGACAAGGTACATGTTCTGCTCCACAGTAAAAGTGAACCAATCACACCTTTGTGTTCATGTCTAATCATTTGTTATTGATGGAACACTTATGCCCAGTTTCACAGACAAGGCTTAAGCATAGTCCCAGACTAAAAGGCATGTCTGAGCTGTTTAAAATGAAAGGAACTTGCACTGACATATCTTCAAATAGGTCAGTGTCTTTGTTTTGTCTCAAGATCCGCACCAGCAATGTTTACTTAAATTTAAACTAAAGCCTAATCCTGGCTTAATCTAAACCCTGTCTGTGAAACTGGGCCCACATTCTTTATAAAACAGCTGATCGCTGAACTCATCATCCATCTAGTATATTTCCTATTGTCCATCCTGCAATGACGTTTTCCATAAACAGTTCAAGAATGTTCTGGCAGTTTGTTGAAGAAACTTGAAGAGATGGGGCTGTTATAGAAAAGTTCCATTTGTAACTTGGCTAGAGAGGTAAGGTCTTCCTGAACCTTGGACTCTTCTCTCACTGTGGAATACCGGGAACCGTATCCCTGATCGGACCCTCGTGATGGTCTCGTCTCAGAACCTCCCTCCATTTCACTTTCCTCCATCTCCACTGGCTCCATTGAGGGTGGAGGTGCTGCTATTCTGCTGTCCTTCAGATAATTATCTGACAGTTCTCCCATTGGAAACGCTATAGGAGGATGTGATGTTTCCACTGGAACTGGTTCAGCAAGGAGATATGGATGGATTTGTGGGTCCACTGGTGTCACACTGGGTATTTCAAGAGGATGTTCCAATGCTGGATAATAGGAAAGTACTTCACTGTTATCTGGATGGACTCTAGGATTAATAATCATTATGGGCGACTCTTCAGGATTCTGAATTTGGGGGATTACAGCACAAACACTCTGTGTGTCTTGATGGATGTCCACCTCTTTCACAAGGATTGGGAGTCCGTTGTTATACACCGGTACTAATTCATATATGGGCGGCATGGGCACCTCAAAAAGTGGATCGATTTCTCCTCTCACATCCTCCTCGCTGCTCACGCACTCTTTCTCAAACCAGTCTGGGTTCTCCATTTGGTGTACCTGGAAGGCTTCGATCGCATTCCTCAAGGCTTCGCCCGAGGGGCATTTGAAGTACTCGTGCTTTCCAATACCTTCGATACAGTGCACCGTCCCTTGCTGATACTTCTCCACATCCAGGATACGGAAGTAGAGCTCCTCGAAATGCTTCATCAGCTTGTATTTGACTGCAATGTCAAACATAGACGGCACATCGCCCTCACTGCATACATCGTCAAAGTAAGCCACCAAATACTTCCCGTAGGAAGCCGGACGCTGCATATCGGGTGTTATCAGCTGAAGGGCGAGAGTCAGCATATCACCAACCGGAGAGCGCACATCCTCCCGGAGGAGGATGGGAGGCTCGCCGCAGATCGCCCCCCACTTGGCTTGCACTCCTCGGGAGCAGAGGACCAAGATCTTGTTTGACGTCTGCTCAATGTGCCTCTTTTTTTGCTCAATCCACTGCAGCCGGCCAATGGTGCCAAGCCATGTCGTGTCAAGTAGGTCAAGCACAACCTCTGTGCCGCATTTAGCCCGCAGGAAGGCACAAAGCTTCAGCACTATGTCTGTGTAAAGGGGATGGTCTCTGGAGTAGATGATCAATATGGATCGTGGGCCGGGTAGAACTGGCGGTTCTAGAGGTTCCACTGGCTTTTCATCATCGTCATCTTAAAATACATTTTAAAAATGAGAAACACAGATAACCCTTGAAATTTACTGCATATTAGATGTTTTTTTTCCTAGCACTGCTTATGTGGTTAACCACAGGAAGTTAGTCTATAAAGATATCACTGCCACTGTTGTGTAACACATGATAAACATCACAGGCTTTAAAGATAAAAAAATATCCTTCTCAAATGTCACTGCTTACCTCTCTGTTGTTTCCTGTAGCGCAGATAAATGGCAAAAACACCAATGCCACAAATTAGGAGGCATAATCCAACAACGCAAATGATCCAAAGTCCTGAGTTGTTCTCAGGAGGGATTCTTATTACTGAAAAACATATATAAAAATGAGTAAAGAGGCTATATGCTTTTTACTGTATTTTTTCTTACTAATTCAAAATGTTGCTCCATACACACCAGGACCACATATGTTAAAACTATGGTTCTTTCGACGACAGTCGTTGGCACACTTCTGAAAATATGGCTGGATCTAAATAGGAAAAAAGTACTAGTTTTATACATTTTTACTCTAATATTACTTCATTAATGGTGTAATGGTACATTCATAAATAGCACACGATTAGGCTTACACACCTGAACATCGAAATTGCAGCATGTACGTGACCAGTATTCCAGGTCATATGTCTCATTTAGTAATGTCTTGCTCTCCTAAACACAAAAAAACCCATTGAAAACAGTTTCATGTGCAGAGTCAAATTATTCATGTCTTATTCATTTGGATAGATTTAAATATACATAGATAAAATGTCTTACTTTATAAAGAGTCTTCATTTTGCTGTCCCTACCGCACTTCACAAAAACGTTGTATTTGTCTGCATTCTCTCCAGGAGTAAACGCAACATACAGAATATCCTTGGCATTTAGACCTGTAGTCCTCCCTACAGTAATATTGGGTTGCCATGTATCCCCTAATAGAAACATCAAAACAAATGAATCTCATTGGTTTAGATGTGCACATTTACTTAAATACTAAACAAAGGTGGTTTCTATGTGTATACATCTATTTGATTAAGGTAAACCAAAGTTCTCTCACCTCTCTCAAAACATATTTTGGACTTTCGCATCAATGGATCGTCACAACCTGTGGTTACAGATTGAAACTGAATATAAACTCTCGTGTAGATCTGAGCAAAGAATTTTGTTTAATTCAGCACTTACCTGGAACATCAACTGTTCTGTTGACATTGTAACTGGTGTGTTCTAAATTTGGCTTGGGAAGGTTGGAGACAGTCACTATATATTTACTGCCTGGATCCACCACAACTTTATCCAGAGAAAAAGACCACTAAAATAGAATAGATTATATTTCAGTATTTGTGAATAAATAAATAATTCAATCAATCAATCAATCAATCAATCAATCAACCAATCATCTTGCCTTTTCACCAGCACTTCTCATGGCCTTAAAAACCTGGAGGAAATTGAAATGAACACACAGCTGTTGATTGGTGGACGATTCTATCACACTAAGCTCTGTTCCTTTCAAATAGCTTATGCTTCCTACAAAACAAAAAAAACAAACGTAAAAACAAAAAGATTAATAAACTTGATGACTACAATCTATAAATGCCTATTGAAAAGACAAAATAAAACTAAAGATCCTTTTTAAACCATGGCATGTTATTGGTAACACTTTACAATAAGATTCAATTTGTTAACTACTAAAGTTAGTTAACATAAACTAACAATGAAAATTAAACAACATGCACTTACTATAGGGTAGGATTAGGATTTGGTTGAGGGTTAATTGCATGTCATTATGCATAATTTACTAATATTAGTATGGTAAATACATGTAACATATGTAACACTGTAAAATAAAATTGTATCTGTTAATATTTTAATGGACCTGAACTAACAATGAACATTTGTATTTTTATTAACTAAAATGAGCAAAGATTAATAAATGCTGAAACAAATGCATTTCTCATTGTTACTTATATGCAATGGTATAAAAGGGACTTTATTGTAAAGTGCTACCATGTTATTCTAGTATTGTTCTACATGTTTAGCATTAGAAACATCATCATAGCTTTTAATAAAGTAAAATGAAGGTTTAAATGTCCAATTTAAAAGCATCGCTTTGCTTTTACCATGGCAAGGAATTTAAATGGATTTCTCCATATTCACACAATGTAACAAACACATCTAATGATAATCATTACTTGTTGTAATGATAATATAACAAGTGACCCACCGTCATCCTTTGCTTTCCATTCTGCCACAATCACTGGCTCCCAATCGTCTTTCATATTTCTTTTCACATCAACAAACACTCTTAAATCATCAGGGCCGCTTGGAGTGAAATCTGAAGGAGTGAGCCATCCTTTATACATGCAATTATCTGTGGGGGAACCATCAGTTCAATTATAAAATACAATAATATACTTTTTCTTTTTCTTTTTAATGAAAGGACTAAAGAAAAGACAAGTACATACTAAACTCTGCTTTGCATTGTACTTCCTGGAAGAGAAAGAGAAAGAAACAACAATGGATGACACAAATATGATTCTCATTAAAAACTTCGACCCCCCCCCCCCCACAAACGGCCGATTATCAGATGTCTAAATAAACACGAAGCATATAAAACATATATATATAAATAAATATATAACACTTTTTTGGGTATCAGGTGACCTTTATGCATTGTCTTACCTTTTGTGTACAGTTCAGAGAGAGCCCATCATCCATAAGTGCGAGATTCAGCACTACAGGTATGAAGGTGAAAAACACAACACCTTTCAGGTACAAGAAACTCATGATCCTACATAAACCTAAAAGTACAGCTGAAAGACAAGTTTAAGACAAGTTTTAATAGGCTAAGTTCGACTGAAAGAGTAAACAAGGTGGCGTAGGTGCAGGAAACAGCCGACCTAAAAAAGCTTCCTGGAATCAGTGTAATATGCAAAGCAACGTGACGCACACCTCTTGTACTTTGGAAACGCGCGACGCGACGCAGCAAAACTGGAACAACCAATGAGGAAAGCGGTGCAGTTGCGTCGCGTCATAAGATGTATGCTGCGTCCCAATTCGCCTACTTATACTACGTCCTAAAAGTATGTACTCTTTTTGTGAAGAAAAATACATACTTTTGAGTGTGTAGCAGAAGAGTATGCAAGGTTTGGGACATACTACTTCGTCATCTTTAACGGACTCTGTTGCCTAGTTACGTGCAGCCCGTCACCCTTTCAACTGCCCTGTCAATCATCGTCACAGTTCAAATCCTCCACATTCAATTTAATTTCCTACCGTATCGGAGAGAAGCGTAGTCGCACGTTGATCTGCCATTCGTGGGTCTTTAATGCAGATACTTCTCTCATGTGTTTGCAAAGTTAATGGCCAAACATATCATTACAAAAGTTCACAATGCTGCTGCAGGTGAAATATAATGTGGCTAACATTGAAGAAATATATTTTTGTCAGGTTAAAGGTCCCGTTCTTCGTGTTTTTTTGAAGCTTTGATTGTGTTTACAGTGTGCAAT
This sequence comes from Romanogobio albipinnatus, assembly GCA_023566225.1. Classification (NCBI taxonomy): domain Eukaryota; kingdom Metazoa; phylum Chordata; class Actinopteri; order Cypriniformes; family Gobionidae; genus Romanogobio; species Romanogobio albipinnatus. The sequence continues at coordinate 46,038,227 of CM042245.1, read as the reverse complement.
ATAACATGTGTTCATATTTCGCGTGTAAAAAAAAAACAGTATTTTTAACACAATTTACTTATCTGTATACCACTGTTTTCACTGTCCTTAAAATGCCTGATGACTTCCTTTATTCTCTGAAGTCCCGCCTTCAGAAATACGTAACGAGTTCTGATTGTGCCAGCGGTTCCCGTGTTGTGATTTGACCGCAGCTTAGCGAACGTGGCACGGTTCCTGTGTTGTGATTCGACAGCAGCTTAGCGCACGTGGAAAGGTCACGCCTCTTAACGGGAGATATATGCGCTTAATGATCTCTACAGCGTCCCTGGGAAAGCCAAACAAAGGTGAATTGACTCCGGGATGAAAATAACAGCGTCTCGACGACATGGCGACAAACACACTCAAACGCACCACTTCCTTTTCTCCACGCGACACGTCCTCTTCTCCACGTGGGACAGCAACAAGACCACGCCCCCTTTTTTCGCATATTCTTGTGGGCGGAGGTTAGTCTGTTCTACTGTTCTACTGACGTCATTTATGAAGGAAGTACCAGGATGTAGTCCAAGCCAGCTGTTCGCTGTAGGCTTTGAAAGGGAACTTCTGTTAAATAAAATATCTCGCTTGGCATTGAACTTTGAGCTTTATAATTTTACAGGTATTATTTATGCTCTAACAGCAACATTACACACTAACTAAAGTTTGAACAATGGGATCACGAAGAACGGGACCTTTAAATACTGATAATTGCTCACTCAACCCCCTTTATCTAATCCTCTCTACTTAACTGTCAGACTCGCGTAACCGTAATGTTTGTAGTTTTTTTTTTTTTTCACTTTTTATCCGTGTTTGTAGTTCTAATCGAATCCTTGTCCATCTCGCAATGGGTTGTGGGCAATATCAGCCGTTAGAGTGTGCATCGATCTGCACTTCGAATTATGACCGGAAATAGTAGACCATCCGGGAATCTTTGGAAAACTCTTTTCAACATACTACGATTTGGGACATACTAATTCTTTTTTCGATTACTATTTAGCACGTATAGTATGCGAGTTGGGACGCAGCGGTACTATACAGTTTGCGCATTGTTATGACAATGATGAAAATTGTTGTTACTGTTCTTTCATGAATTTAATGATAAAAATAAAAAACGAATGCTCACAAATCTGTATTTTATAACAGTAAAACCTCGTTTAATGTAGTTGTGATGTTATATTGTGTTATGTTTATCAAAATAAAACTGATCAAATAAGTTTGTGTCTTGTGCGTCATAGCAAGACTCAAAAAGGTTCCTGCATCTTTGTTTTATATTAGTTTGCATTATTATTATGAACTGTTCATGCATAATAACAGAGACAAGACAATTAGGCCTACCTAACGCCAATAAGCATAACAATATTCCAAATAATGAGTGTCAGCACGAAAAAAGAAAGAAAGTTAAGAAAACGAAACCATGTCAAGCAACCATGTAGCCTAAATAAATAAAGAATCGATCAAATGCACATGTAAACAACTTAAAAGGCCTATACTGCACCATAAAAATCAGTTATTCATTTTTATTTTATAAATACCTTTAATATGCCCGCCAGGTCCACACAGGGAGCACCTGTGCCCGCCAGGTCCACACAGGGAGCACCTGTGCCCGCCAGGTCCACACAGGGAGCATCTGTGCCCGCCAGGTCCACACAGGGAGCACCTGTGCCCGCCAGGTCCACACAGGGAGCATCTGTGCCCGCCAGGTCCACACAGGGGGCATCTGTGCCCGCCAGGTCCACACAGGGAGCACCTGTGCCCGCCAGGTCCACACAGGGAGTATCTGTGCCCGCCAGGTCCACACAGGGAGCACCTGTGCCCACCAGGTCCACACAGGGAGCACCTGTGCCCGCCAGGTCCACACAGGGAGCATCTGTGCCCGCCAGGTCCACACAGGGAGCATCTGTGCCCACCAGGTCCACACAGGGAGCACCTGTGCCCGCCAGGTCCACACAGGGAGCATCTGTGCCCGCCAGGTCCACACAGGGAGCACCTGTGCCCGCCAGGTCCACACAGGGAGCATCTGTGCCCGCCAGGTCCACACAGGGGGCACCTGTGCCTACTCGTCCCGCCAGGAGCCACATGTGCCCATCAAGTCCCAACAAAGAGGGAAACTCAGGATCCCTAAGTACCTGATTAAACATCTGAGAGGGTCCTCTTTAGAAACTGCCATGCCTGCCAAGTCACTACAGAGTGACTTGTGGCTGCATGGACCTGTGCCAGCCAGATCCACACAGGAAGCACCCGTGCCATCCAGATCCAAACAAGGAGCACCTGTGCCATCCAGATCCAAACAGATAACACCCGTGCCAGCCAGATCCACACAGGGAGCACCTGTGCCAGCCAGATCCAAACAGGAAGCACCTGTGCCAGCCAGATCCACACGGGAAGCACCCGTGCCATCCAGATCCAAACAAGGAGCACCTGTGCCATCCAGATCCAAACAGATAACACCCGTGCCAGCCAGATCCACACAGGGAGCACCTGTGCCAGCCAGATCCAAACAGGAAGCACCTGTGCCAGCCAGATCCACACAGGAAGCACCCGTGCCAACCAGATCTAAACAGGAAGCACCCGTGCCAGCCAGATCCACACAGGGAGCACTAGTGCCAGCCAGATCCAAACACGGAGCACCCGTGCCAGCCAGATCCACACACGTGCCAGCCAGATCCACACAGGGAGCACCCGTGCCATCCAGATCTAAACAGGGAGCACCCGTGTCAGCCAGATCCACACAGGGAGCACCCGTGCCAGCCAGATCCACACAGGGAGCACCCGTGCCATCCAGATCCACACAGGGAGCACCCGTGCCAGCCAGATCCACACAGGGTGCACCCGTGCCATCCAGATCCACACAGGGAGCACCCGTGCCATCCAGATCCACACAGGGAGCACCCGTGCCAGCCAGATCCACACAGGGAGCACCCGTGCCAGCCAGATCCACACAGGGAGCACCCGTGCCAGCCAGATCCACACACGAAGCACCCGTGCCAGCCAGATCCACACCCGTGCCAGCCAGATCCACACAGGGAGCACCCGTGCCATCCAGATCCACACAGGGAGCACCCGTGCCATCCAGATCCACACAGGGAGCACCCGTGCCAGCCAGATCCACACAGGGAGCACCCGTGCCATCCAGATCCACACAGGGAGCACCCGTGCCATCCAGATCCACACAGGGAGCACCCGTGCCATCCAGATCCTCACAGGGAGCACCCGTGCCAGCCAGATCCACACAGGGAGCACCCGTGCCATCCAGATCCACACAGGGAGCACCCGTGCCAGCCAGATCCACACAGGGAGCACCCGTGCCATCCAGGTCCACACAGGGAGCACCCGTGCCAGCCAGATCCACACAGGGAGCACCCGTGCCATCCAGATCCAACAAGCCTCTAAGGGTACCTTTGGCTCCCATGCCAAGTCCAAAATGTAAGATCCCTGAGCCCCCGAGGCAGGAGCTCCTGCAACAGAAGCTTCTAGCCCCTTCCCTGAGGATTGAGTCTGTCTGTTGTGCAGCAGTTTTTAACACGAGCACCGAGTGGAGAGATGTTCCAGACCCTGATCTGCGGAGCAAAGAGCTGCTAAGGCACCGTTTAGATCCAGAACTTGTGCCTGCCTCAAGCCTCAGAATCCCAAGGCAGCAGAGGGAAAAGTGGGAGCAGGAGCAGAACATCCCAAAAGAAGTGTCTGTTCCTGCCAAGACCCCACAGTTGACACTTGTTTCATCGTGTTCCCCACAGCAACCACCCAGGTCTCTCCAGGGAGCGCCCATACCCAGTTGGAGCACAGAAGCTCCTGTAAGTCCCTTATATCTCTTGTATTTACTTATTTTAATATTTATTTAAAAAAAGTAAACACTGCCTTCAACTATGCTACTATGTTTATTAGGTCCTCTATTTAAAATCCTTTTATATTTCAAAACAATATTAATATACTGCTTTAGATTTAATCTAAGAAGCACAAACCTGTCCAGTATTGCACGATTATATCTGTTCCCTCAACGGGCACCTCAACAAAAATTATGTGCGGAAATTGACAACTATTAATCTCCACAGATAAACACTTCAAAACTGAACCAGACGACTGAGCAGCCTTCAGCCCAGGACCCAGCTGACCCGGAAAAGAGCTTTGGTTAGTCTCTCCTATCTCTCAGTTTTACTTAGGTTTAGAAATTAAACGCTTAAATCCTTTTTTTAAAAACAGACCCCTCATATTGAAATGGTAGAAGCAAGTGGTCTTTAGATTAAGAATCACTCATTAAATCTGGATTATGTCTGTTCCTTCAACAGGACAATGCAGGTGTGGACCAGTCACCCCCCACAAAAAAGCAGCATAGACAAAATTTATTATTTATGTGACATATTCACAAAATATGTCATTTCAAGTACATGCCATATATAAATGCATGTATAATAAAAAAAGAAAAAATATATAAACAGTGTATTTATTTATTTGTCAATGACAACACACATGAATTAGTACTGGTGTCATATAAACAGATCATTTCATCTGTAACTGCACTGATTAAATTCACACACTGAGCCAATAGCATTGCAACAACATATATAATTCATATTTTCCACAATTTGTGGCTGAAGACAATGGGTACACTCTAAGAAGAAAAGGTTCAAAAATGAACCTTTTGAGGTTCCTGGAAATTGCAACTGTGGGGGAACCTTAAAGGTTCATTTTTGAACCTTTTGGAAAAGGTTCTAATTGGAACCTTTACTTAAAGGTGCATTAATGAACCGCATGGGTTCCATTTTGAACCTTTTTAGACACGCTTTTAGCATGCATGCATGTTTGTTGTTGTTATTATTATTATTATTATTATTATTATTATTATTATTATACATTACTTTAATCTCATTTCACAACACATACCAAACATATTATTCTCCATTAAATATTTATTTTATATAGGCATATACAATTTTTAGCACTGGATACAAAGTACAAACAAAGACTTATTAAAACTAATATAGAATATTCTTTCATTAAAAAAAAAAAATTAAAAAAATAACTGAATGGAACTGAATATTCACAGTATTTAGGGGAAAAAATACAACCCATTTCATGTATTTACATGCATTTACACACCCACACACTTTTGGTTATATATGTATATATTCAGAAAATATTAATGCTTACAACAACCCATTCCATGTATTTATATATTCCAATATATATATATTCAGTCAAACAAAAAAATGGCCATTTTAATCACGGTGGATGGTATTTTGGTTTCTGCGTTATGCCACATTAAAAAACTTTTCAACAAATGTCAGGGTGTTTCTCATCTTTGCAGCATACTCAATGTTGAAGATGAAGTGTATTGCCATTAAAAAAACAAGAGCCATGGTCAGATCATCCACTTCACAGACCTTCTCCCCTTCCACCCAAGACACCTCCCTTTATGTACAGCACAGGGTTGGGTGTACAGGATTCCTAAACAAAGAGAGGATAATGTTATATTAGATATAACGATATAGCAGTTAAAATACCATCTGTAAAACAAAACATTGAAAAAAAAAAGTAAACAAAAAAAGGTCATTAAGAAATATATGACTTTGTGACATCATAACTGGTAAATTTGCCCAATGTTAGAATGTTTTTGTCAAAAAATAATAATGAATGTTTTGGTTGCAAGAACCCTATTATAGTCTGTGCAGGTATGATGTCAGAACCCAGAAGAGTAATTTGCCAAAAAAAACCAAACATTGTAAAACCCCATAGGAAAATCTCAAGGGAACCAGGGTGTGGGGTTTTGACATCATACCTGCACCACTCTATAGTGGGACCTGCACACATTCAAGGATAAAGGGCATAAAACCCTACTTTTATAGGTATAGTGTACCTCATTGATAAGATATAGAGATCTCGGACTCTCCTTGAATAAAAGTGGAAGCAGCAGGACAGCAACAGCCATTGAGAGACCTTAAATATAAAATTGTGAAAATATCCATGGATATTATGTTAATTGTGAATTGTATATTTATTATAAAACAGAGATTCAGTATACGTTTTCATTCATATTAATAATCATTACCTTTGTGTGCCAAATCAACATGGGTTTTTTTTCCCGCTTCAGCCAAACTCAGCTCAAATATCCACCCCGACTTCTCTTCTGTTGCACTCATTGATAACTTTCTGTGCCACCAGGGCAAGATTTGTCAGAATGTTCTTTTCAATATTTGCATATATGCTTTCCAAATCTAATACAAGCTATTAACAACAACAACAAAAGTATTAACAAAAATTTACAAATGTTTTGAATACATATTTGGAATTCAATTCTACTCACAATTGAGGGGATTTAAAGGGCTGGATATCGTGATTTATTTTGTGGAATGATGTTTCATGTCTGTCCTCTCATTCCTTGTCCGTCCCATGTAGTCTTGTAAAAGTCTGACATTTGGTGTCCTCTTCAAGCATTCTGTTTTCATTCTCTCCAAGTGGATCCCTATATGCTGTATTCATCTTCTCCTGATTATATCAACAAAAACACATGCACTCATTTAATAACTGTAAACTTTAACCTATTCTTAAATTATTTTAATTAGATTATTCTGTTTGTGACTATTACCTCTTCAGACCTTGGTCTCTTTTGATCAGGGGCGTAGCCGTCTTTTCATAAGTGAGGGGGACAGAAATGTCAGGTATAATACCTGTTTTTTTATGACCTCTGTCTAATTGACAGATTTAATTGATCTATTGCTTTTAATTCAGTAAGATATCAAATACACTGCTGAACAATAACCACTAATATGTATAATATTTTCCCCTATATTTTATGCCAATTTTATGATTGGTTTATTCACTACAAACACTTGTGCATTAAAGGGTTAGTTCACCCAAAAATGAAAATTCTGTCATTAATTACTCACCCTCATGTCGTTCGACACCAGTAAGACTTCTGCTCACCAAGGCTGCATTTATTTAATAACAAATGCAGTAAAAAAATAATACAGTGAAATATTATGCCAATTTAAAGCAGCTGTTATCTATGTGAATATATAAATGTGATCAAAGCTGAATTTTCAGCATCATTACTGCAGTCTTCAGTGTCACATGATCCTTCGAAATCATTCTAATATGCTGATTTGCTGCTCAAGAAACATTTATGATTATTATCAATGATGAAAACAGTTGCTTACTTAATTCACTGCTGAAAACACTGCTGCTTAATTTTTGTGGAAACCATGATAGTATTCAAACTTTTGTGGTAAGATTAAAAAAGAGAGAAATTCATACTTTTATTAATTAAACATGCATTAAATTGATCACAAGTGATATTTATAATATAAATAAAGATTTATATTTAATAAGTGCTTTATTTAATGCAAATAAATGCAGTTAATTTAACTTTCTATTCATCAAAGAAACCTGAAAAATAAAATGCATCATGGTTTCCACAACATTTTTAAGCAGCACAACTGTTTTCAACATTTATAATAATCATAAATGTTTCTTGAGCAGCAAATCCTCATATTATAATGATTTCTGAAGGATCATATGACACAGAAGACTGGTGTAATGATGCTGAAAATTCAGCTTTGATCACAGGAAAAAATTACACGTTTACTAGCTCAGTTACATATAAACAGCTGTTTTATATAATAAATGCAGCCTTGGTGAGCAGAAGATACTAAACATTAAAAAGGATGTCAGTTAGCACTGCATTATTCATATACTTTATTGTCAATAAATACCTTGAGATGGCTTGAAAAACACACACATATAAATGTCGAAATCATGTGTTTGTCGTCGCGTTTCATCAGTCATAATTCTCTTTATTTAGCTGCTGGTTCAGCGCTTAATGCCTTTGGAACGTGATTACTTCTACGAATCCGTTTCGGACTTTCTGTGAGAGATCGCCCTCCGGCTTCGAGTATGAATTGGAGTGTTGCACGAGAGTGTTAGCACTCCATGGTGCTCAGGGTTCGAATCCCCCACGGAGCGGGTCGACTTGGACCGGTGAGACTCGGTAAAGTGCGGGGGACGAATTTACGTTTTATTAAAGGTGCGGGGGACACGTCCCCCCCGTCCCCCGCGTAATCTACGCCCATGCTTTTGATACATGTCTTGGATTACAGATAGATCCTCAGTCTAAAAAATAAAATAAAGACATCCATTGCTATAAATTTCTATTAAGGTGTCATATAATGTGGCTCTATTAGTTGCCTTCATAGTGTTACATGTCTGTTGGATGTTTGGAAAAATCATGTGGTCCTTTGCTGAATCTGCAGCAGACTTATCTCTTCAATGTCAACCAAGGGTGATCTTTCTTTCTTGAATTTGTTCTTAAGCATCTCATGCCATGACTCCTTAAATTAAAAACATTTAATAATTAAATATGTATCACCTTCCAGATAACAATATCAAGGAAGTATTAAAAAACTCTGTCATGTTCTTACATATCCCCTTGTCCTGTCTCTCAAGAATTGGTATTTGGTAACAAGGGCTGAACACACCTTGTTATATTGTTCACTTGTTGGAGACCTGGGGAAAAAGAGAGATAAAAATTGTCATCCATCATGCTCTAAAATGAAAGTATGCTAAATTAGTTAATTAATTTAGTTTATTATGCTAAATTAATAATTAATTATGCTATATACAATTACCATGTATATGTGCACATATGATTAAACAGTGTTTGAATAATTTTTTTTATCTCCATTTGCTCCGTCCTGTTGAAGAAAAACATTTTTTATTGCCATAGGAAATTTGGGTAGCTGATAATTTGCTGGCCACACTGTTTGGGCAATGTTATGTGTTGAGATGTTGAGACCCATGTGAAATAACAAATTAAGTCCTACAGAAAAAGACGTAGCCTAACGTTAATACTGGTTGGACTTTAGATGGCTCTATGGTGTAATTTTCCCTGAGCAATTGCGCAAAAATAACGCTAAGGTGTTTACAATTAAAATGAATAAAGTAAATTAGTTAATAATTTTAGTTGAGAACCACTTGTATCTTAGGCCTTCAGTTATAGGCTATCCATAAGCCAAATCATAACTCGTTGGCCTATTAGCCTACTATCTTGTTATTTAAATAAATATATCTTACTGCTAAGAGTCACATAATGAGCTCCAACCTTATTATTACACTACACATTATATTATCACAGATATCAAGAAGGTTTATAGATATTTTGACACTTTATTTTGTCTTACCTATATATTCCCGTCGATCCTCTCGTCCATCTGCTGACGTCACACGCATCAAAGTAACGGTTTTTGCGCGAGACAGACCATTGCAGATTCAGTGATTTACGTTGCACAGACAGAAAAGCTTTCACAATTTAATTAGCAAAAAGAAAATAACATGAATTTAATTTGAATCACATTTAGAAACTTAAGTGAAATTAAATTGCTAATGAATTATGTCAGTATTAGCAGAATTAAAGTGGCTAAAAAACAAAGATGAAAAGGTTATTAAGGTTTATGTGTTATAGGCTACAAACAAAAAATTAAATTGTTACAATTTTCAAAACTTTTCATAATAATAATAATGGGTATATACATATTATTATTATTATTATTATTATTATTATTATTATTATTATTATTGAAAATGTAGCAATACTTTTTTTTGTTTCAAATAACCAGAACAATATTGTTTTTGTTATGCATAATACAAATAATAATAACAATTATTATTATTATTAATAATAATAATAATAATAGGCATAATAATATTAATAATAGGCCTAATAATTATTATTATTAGGCTACCCTATTATTATTTTTGATAGGCCTATTATTACTACTTTCTTGGATGGCATTTTGCTAGAATAATCCAAAAATGTGTGGATTATTCTTTAATTAATTGCATGATGTTGCAATAGACTATGCTATATCTTTATATAAAACACTGTAAAAAAATGTAAACAATGTAATAAGAGCGAAGGTTTGTAGTAGGGATGCCACAATTCTCAATATAATATTGAACCGTTCGGTAGGCTACGGCATTCACGGTTCAATAGGAGCTTGTGAATTGCGTTTTTTTCGGTTTTGCATTTTGTACGTTAGTGGTAGAGTTATAGGCCTACTCACGGAACACTACCTATAGTTATTCACAATCACGAAAGTTCATTATTTGAATGCGTTTTAACAACTTGCCGGTTATCATGCTCTTTTCCGAGCTGGTACATTAAACGCCTGTCAAACACGTGATTACTGGACTAATAGTCGTTTTACTGCGCTAATACTGTCAAATACACACAACGTTAACAAACACAGTCGGTTATGTCTAAAGTGAGAGTAAAATCGGCGTGTGTCTCTGTGATGCGGGCAGGTCTAAAATTGACAGCTGGGGTGAACACGCTGTCCTTAAAGGGACAGTTCACCTCTAAAATTATGTCATTATTTGCTCACTCTAATATTATTCCAAACCTGTATTCATTTCTCCTGTTGAACACAGACAGTTGAATACCAGACAGTTGATGGTAGGCATTGACTTCATATTATTATTTCCTACAAAGGGGGCCAGATCTGTTTGGTTTCCAACATTCTTCAAAATATATTTTATGTCCAACCGAAGAAATAACTTTATTTAGGTGTAAAACAACTTGAGCGTGAGTAATCGATGACAGCATTTTCATTTTTGAGTGAACTATCCCTTTAATGTTAATACAACAACAAGACAAAGAGAAAATCACTCACTGCTCTTGACTGAAAAACTTTAATACAGTAACTTTAATAAGAATCAATGTATATTTTATAGAGTATTGCAATAAAATGTTTTATTTTTTCTCCTTAACCTCTTGCTGTTCCTGTCGCCTAAGAATAGAATAGTAAAAAACTGATGTGACAAGCCATTAGAACCGAACCGAAAACCGTGGTTAAAAACGTATGTATTGAACCGTGGACTTGTATCCCTATAGTTTGTAGTTACACTTTACAATTTACAGTTAAAATCTTCTTTGAAGGTTTACTGATTTATAATGTATTGACTTCTCTACAAAAAAATTTGCATTTAGCAACCTGAAAGCAGTGTTTTTGTTTCAGGGCTGTAGTGTTGCTTAAAGTCTTTTTGTAAACTAACAGGTAAACAATTATGGAGTGGCTTAAATGATTCAAGTGCTTCAAGGCAATTTTTTAAATCTGAAACTATTAAAAAGTTCATTCTTGTGCATGTTCAGTATGTTCAGGGGCTAAAAGCAAACCAAATCTTTACAGTCCATCTAAGGTTCATAAAGGAACCTTGATAACAGGCCAGGTTCTTATATGAACCCTTCTGCCACAACAAAGGTTCTAAAATGAACCGACAACATGTGCCAAATAATCAGTGGATCATTATAGAACCTATAGGTTCAACTTTGAACCTTTATTGTAGTTAGAAGTTCATATTTGCACTTTAAAGTTCCTTTTTGAACTCCAAAGGTTCAATCTCTTCTAAGAGTGTATATATTACAACTGATTCACTATTTCAGTAAACTTTTCTTGCAAACAATCAGATAAAGGTTTGTTTTAATTTCTTTTTTTTTCAATTGACAAATTTAAAGACAATACTTTTTATATACTTTATTCTTATTAGTGGATATTTTGTATTAAAAAATAAAAAATCTAGGCTAATTTTAGGCAGCTTCTTTGGTGCATTTATTTGATGCATGTTTCACTGGATTTGCTGTGTATTAAAGTACAATGTACAGAAAATTGGAATCTCTAAATATCAATTCATAAATATTTATTTCTATAAATTATGCATTTTATTTAATAAACTTACTTTCTGATACACGTTTATTATTGGTATTATTGATTTGTTCTTAGTGTTTTTGTAGGTTATTATCACTGTTATCTGAAAATATGATGTGGTACGTGTCCAAGTATTTAACTGTTGAGTAAGAAAAATGAACTATAAAAAAACACCTACGTACCAAATCCCTCCAACATTGCAATTCATCATCCTGTGGATCCAGTTCAGTTCAAACGGAATATAACTGATCCGGTTCATCAGTCCTCATACAGCAGTGTCATCATGTAAACATCTTCCGATCAGCTGCCGCAAGATGGCGACAGAGAAGAACACTTATTTTTAATTTTTTTATTAGAACACAATTCTTTACAAAACACAAATCTCTCGTTGGGAGACTAAAGTGCAGAACATAGTTAAGTAGAACAATATATATATATATATATGTATAAAAATAAAGAAAATAAGCAAAGGCTTTACAGTCCATAAGGCATGTCAAAGTTTTACACACACATGATAAATTGTCTCAGTCTTTAAATATTCTTAAAATAAAGTTACATGGAAGCTTAACAAATTATAATGACAAATAATTTGAGACATCTTCACATAGAGAGTAAATGTTATCACTGGAATCCTTCAGAAGTTTCAAAGAAGCAAAGTATTCCCTCAGTTCAATTTTAAACACCACTAGGGAAGGATTTTTGTTTTGCCATTTACATTTATGGATATGGTATTTACCCATAATTGTTATGATATTGTAAATTCTAAAGAGTTCTTTCGGAAGATTTTCATTACCAAAAAGAATTTGCTCTAACTTTAACTGTGTGATTCTCTCCATTTATGTTTCCAGCCAATTCATGATATCTTGCCAGAATCTTTTTATCACTGGAAAAGAGAAAAACAAATGTTCAATAGTTTCATCTTGCTTGGAATAGAACACACATGACTCCACTTCAAAACCAAATCTCTTTTTAAGCATTGCTGCTGCTGGGTAATATCCATTTAAAAATTTGAATTGCATTTCTTTGATTTTAGGAGGTATCGGCCATTTCACGAATGTGATGTACTTTTTTGTTATTTTGTTATCATAATGCCTTATTTTTATATTTTGATCAAAATCATGAAATAGTTTAACTTTGAAAATGTTGCTAATACAATGTTGCATGTTTTGCTATTTAGGGAAATTTGGTTTAATTGTAGTTTTTAATTTTGTTTTAAAATCCGTAAACCTAAGAAAATTACCTTGATCATCTAATATATCTGTGAGGAAAATGATTCCTTTATCAAACCAATTTCTAAAAAAAAGTGTTTTTCTACTTGTATTGTTATCACTCTGTTGTTCCACAAGGTGGAGCCATGTGGTGTAAAATTGTGAGTAAATACCATCTTCCAGTTTGGTTTATGGTATTCAGACAGTTTAACAGGCAATTTGGATACCTCAAAATCGCACTTCAAAAGAAATTCTAAGCCTCCCACTTTATTAAAAAAGATTTTTGGGAATATGATACCATAAAGAAGCAGGTTTATCTAAAAAAGCTTTTACCTAGTTAACTCTAAAAACTCCAACCATAGATTCAAAATCAATTGTTTTTAACCTTCCTTTATTATAGTCCTTTACAAGTTGAGATTTTTATTACGCCAGATGACTTTTGGTAAATTATAGTATTCGCTTTTCTTATGTTATGTGAACTAATATAAAGAGAATAGCTTGGGTAAATTAATTTTGAAATCCCTTCTGATTTTGACAATAGGTTACATCCTAAAATAGTTAAGTCTCTTGTTAACCAATGATTTAAGTTTCTTTTTATTTCTTCAAATTTCTCTGTGATATTTTTGGATTCTCTCATTGCCAAATTTTTTGATAGATGAATGCCCAAGTATTTTACATCATTTTTAACTGGAATCATCTCCAAGTTAGTCTCAGTGCAATTAGGTAGAATTTCACATTTTTTAAGATTAAGGCAAAGGCCTAATGCCCTGGAAAAAAACAGAAATCACATTTAAAGCCTTCTGAAGAATTGATTTGTCCTTTAGAAATATCACAGTATCATCAGCAAATTGGCTTATTTTCAATTCGGTGTCACAAACTTTTATCCCTTCAAGGTCTTTATTATTTACTACAAAATATGCCAAAAGCTGCGTACAGATAATGAATAATTTTGGTGAAATTGGGCACCCTTGTCTTATTCCACAAGAGACATTGATTCTTGGAGTGATGTCTGAATGAAGTGAAATATAACTATATATTTGGTCATAAAACTTTCTTATTACATTACAAAAGTTATTCCCAAACCCAAAAAGTTGGAGCGATTTCAGTGAAAAGGTCATGTTCGATGGAATCAAATACCTTGAAAAAAATCAATAAACAATATTAGGCTTTCTGTATTAATAAGGCTCTGGTAATCCAACATGTCCATAATTAGTCTCACATTGTTATGAATATGTCTACCTTTAATAAAGGCTGACTGAAATTCGTCTATTAACTTGTTCAAGACATGTTTTAATCTGTTAGCATATACCAAAGCTAGTAATTTATAATCATTGCAAAGTAAAGTTATAGGTCTCCAATTATCTAATAATAATAAGTCTTTATTGGGTTTGGGCAACAAAGTTATCAGACCAGTTTTCATTGTTGGGGATAACTGACCATTTTGAATGCAATCCATTCAATCCATTAATTGAACTTTAATTGTACAGTCTATGTAAAACCTGAGTCTGTTCATTTACCCCTTTTTGTGGCTATTTGTTACTTTTTAGAAGAATGTAGAGCCAGATTTGAATGTATATCAAACAGAATTTCATTTTTTTTAAAGCAACTACTACAAAATAGAGCTAATAATTGTCTTTACAACAATTTTTTTTAAAAAGGAGACTAAATATGCGGTTAGAGCTCAAGTGTCAGGCTATTTACTTTAAAAAATACCTCATTTAATTTAAGTAAACAGCCAGTGAGGTCTAAGGCCTTGGTTGTTATTGAGCACTTGATGCAAAAGTACATTAACTAGAACATTTTACAGTGAAATCACGTTCGGCCTTTCGTAGTGTGGACGGATGTTTCAAATATCTTCATACGGAATTCCATGGCACTTCCTTATTCTCAAACAACCATTCAGTTTCCACATGAGGGCGCTACTTCACCACTGTATATTGTTTTATACTGTATATTATATTGTACATGAGGACTGTGTATTGTCTATGTCTTTTTATCAGGCTATTAAAATGTTTAGTTTCTAGTAAAAATAAGCTCATATAGATATTAATAATCTATATAGATGTCAGTTCTGATAAATGGAGTAATCTATGGATTTCTTATAGGAAGAAAGTGAATAATTGTATGGAAATATTATTGAATAAAAGTGCATTATAATGTAATTTCAAATGCCACACCAAAGAAATCATTCTCCTACATGTTTTTGGTGACTCTTTATGTTCCATTCAAACACATATTGACAAATTATTCCAAAAGCTCTTTGAATATTTCACACAGAACAAGAATTCTTCTCATTTTTAGACCTCAAACCTTCTGCTGAAGAGAAATGAGCTGAAACGAGGATAGAGCATCTTCTCGGGTGATCTGTAACAGTCCCAATGTCTCTCTCTGTACTGCATACTGCACTAATGAAGCAGACTATGAGGGTCAGACAACACACTGTCCCAGTATCAAAATCCTCAGTGGCATCACAGAATGAGGGCTACCCACACCTAGCCCAGGTGCGCACTCCTGTTTTCACGTGCTGGCCGGAGATTAGAGGAAGCTACGACCGCTAACATGCTGCATCTTGGGATTTGAAGGGAATTGTTTGGACACTTCCATGCAGGCTGCAAAAAGTTGGACAAAAACGTTGAGTTTTATTAAAAAAATACTGTCTTTCATCTCATTCATCATTCCGGCACCTAAGAAGTTACAATCAAACTTTTGTGTTACCATCTCACAAAAGCTACACGCATCTTTAGTCTCATAGTAATCCTGAATTGATTTATCACTAAATTATACTTCAACTGAACTTTAACTCGCTTAAAGGGATAGTTCACCCAAAGATGAAAAGACGGCTTCAGGAGGTTAATAAAGGCCTTCTGAAGCAAAGCGCTGCATTTAAACACGTCATATAACTTGCATGAACTGCGTGAGGCATTACACTTTCTTCGTAAGTTGAATAGTCGGAAGGCGGTCTGGCGGAAGCTAGATATTTGACTTTATAAAGTTTTAAATATGGATATTTTTCTCACACAAACAAATCGATTTGCTTCAGAAGGACCCCCAGAGCCATATGGATTACTTTTATAATGGATGGATGCACTTTTTTGGGTTTTAAATTTTGGGCTGCTTATAATGCTTGGATTAGCCAGTACATTTTTTAATATAACTCCCGATTGTATTCGTCTGAAAGAAGAATGTCATATTATATACACATAGGATGACTTGAGGGTGAGTAAATCATGAGGTAATTTTCATTTTTGGGTGAGCTATCCCTTTAAACTTAATAATGTTTTTAGAATATCAAATAATATTTGACTTTCCTTACGTCCTTATGACGGCTATGTACTGTCAGAAACTGCACTTAAAAAAATAATCGGTTTAAAGCATGTCACATTTATCAGTTCTCTGTGATGAGATCACCAGTTTTAGTACATATATAGAGACCCGTGAACTGATTGTAGCTGGATATTGAAGAAACCAATAAAATGGCTGATTATGGCTGACAAGTCTGTGCTTTGACTGAATGAGTCTCATACAACAACACGGCGTATGCCAAGCTAGTCTCGCAAATGGGGCGAAGAAATGTCACACTGGTAAAATCCTTTTTATACTTATAAGTCTGAAGCATTCTTTTTTAATGTTGATTATAGTTGGGGTCAAAGGCAATTTGGAAAATTACACCACTACAAAATTTAATCCGACCAATGACTCACTTCTTTCCAGCAGAATGTGTCAAAAGGGTCTTAAGCGTAACCATGAGAGTAGTGCTTTGGTCATGACACAGTTATCCACAATTAAAGCAGGACAGCTGAGAATACACATCAAAGCTGAACTATAGGCCATGAAAACTGGAAGAAATCCAAGAAAACCCCAATAACTGCAAGTACATTTCTAGCTCAGGCCGCAATCTTAAAAGTAAAGGTTCCAAAATGGGGTTTTCACAGCGATGATGCCATAGAAGAACAATTTTGGGTTCTCAAAAGAACCTTTAAGTGAACATTTTCTTCTTAGTTTGACGAACATTTTAATAATATAAAGAAGCCTCTTCCAAAACTGAGGACCTTGAAAGGTTCCATGGATGTTAAAGGTTCTTCATGTAACCATAGATGGCAATAATATAGAGTATTTATGAGTATAATGAGCTAATGCATTGCACAAATGCATATGCTTACTGGAGGTGAATCTTCTGAAATAGACAAGAATATGCCCAGAAAAAAAATATTATTTAGTGCTAAAAATAATCTCTTTATGATAATTTCCCCCGCTTCTATCAGAGGTGTCAGACACCGATTTCTAAACTAATGTTCCACTTAAGCATTTAACAGTCAATGAAACGTGGAAGTTGTCAAAATCAGAGAAGCTGTGATTGTTCGGTAATGCCAGAAGTGCACTTAAGCATTCAGACAAAATGGAAGTCGGCCATACATGTTCTTTCTAAGTGCCCTTAAGTGTTCAAAACACTGCCAACAGTGATTTTACCTCTCAAAAGTGTAGATGAAGTAGGCCTATATGAAAAATGCAACTACTGATCACTTTGAAATAAATATGCCTTGATTTCATTTATCAAAGATAAGGTTATCGCGTGTGATAAATATGATGGATGCTAGGAGGAGCTGATTAATAACAACCTAAAGCAGTAGTTTAAAGTGTGTATGCTAGTATAGTACTTAAAAGGGAGAGTATAAACAGCCATTGACACACAGATACATACAGTATACAACAGGTCCAGTTGGACACTTACTAAGCCACATTTAAATTAATGTAATTGCATTAGACAGCAAAGATTTCACAAAATGTTGGTGTATTAGGGTTTTAAAGACGGTTAGGTTTAAGTGTCCTAATTTTTAGGGCAATAGTATGCACTCATCACATATAGGCCTAGCAAGATTCATCAAAACCAGTACTTAACAGTCACACGCAGGACAGACAAAGCCATTATCACTTGGGTCGACGAATGACATACCGAGTAACATACTTGATTTATTTTAGATTCACTTGTTTATTTGTTTAAATCACGGATTTCCTCTCATTTTCTTTGCACAGTACTTTTGAATACTTAATGGTGCTGTATACAAGTTTTTGACTGTACTAAAACATAAACATACCATAATATGTTTGCCGATATTTAGGAAACATGCCGAGTGCACTTGTTTCTCTGAAAAACAATGCTACAGCCAGTTATTTTATGTCCGTTTTTGTTTTTATTTGGAGGGGGCGGGGTAAACAACTATCTCCAATATTTAGAAATTGGACTGCAGTACGCTAGCTGTCAATCTTACATACTGCACCTTTAATTCTGATTGGTCCAGGGGGCAACCGGAGGGACAATCACTAAACACAATGGCACATGACAATATCTAAACAGGTGCATATACAGTGGGGAGAACAGGTATTTGATGCACTGCTGATTTTGCAGGTTTTCCTACTTGCAAAGCATGTAGAGGTCTGTAATTTTTATCATAGGTACACTTCAACGGCGAGAGACGAAATCTAAAACAAACATCCAGAAAATCACATTGTATGATTTTTAAATAATTAATTAGCATTTTATTGCATGACATAAGTATTTGATCACCTACCAACCAGTAAGAATTACGGCTCTCACAGACCTGTTCGTTTTTCTTTAAGAAGCCCTCCTGTTCTCCACTCATTACCTGTATTAACTGCACCTGTTTGAACTGGTTACCTGTATAAAAGACACATGTCCACACACTCAATCAAACAGACTCCAACCTCTCCACAATGGCCAAGACCAGAGAGCTGTGTAAGGACATCAGGGATAAAATTGTAGACCTGCACAAGGCTGGGATGG
This sequence comes from Romanogobio albipinnatus, assembly GCA_023566225.1. Lineage (NCBI taxonomy): Eukaryota > Metazoa > Chordata > Actinopteri > Cypriniformes > Gobionidae > Romanogobio > Romanogobio albipinnatus. The sequence continues at coordinate 46,019,511 of CM042245.1, read as the reverse complement.
GCTACAGGACAATAGGCAAGTAGTTTGGTGAGAAGGCAACAACTGTTGCCGCAATTATTCGAAAATGGAAGAAGTTCAAGATGACGGTCAATCTCCCTCGGTCTGGGGCACCATGCAAGATCTCACCTCGTGGGGCATCAATGATCATGAGGAAGGTGAGGGATCAGCCCAGAACTACAGGGCAGGACCTGGTCAATGACCTGAAGAGAGCTGGGACCACAGTCTCAAAGAAAACCATTAGTAACACACTACGCCGTCATGGATTAAAATCCTGCAACGCACGCAAGGTCCCCTTGCTCAAGTCAGCGCATGTCCAGGCCCGTCTGAAGTTTGCCAATGACCATCTGGATGATCCAGAGGAGGAATGGGAGAAGATCATGTGGTCTAATGAGACAAAAATAGACACTCGCCGTGTTTGGAGGAAGAAGAAGGATGAGTACAACCCCAAGAACACCATCCCAACCGTGAAGCATGGAGGAGGAAACATCATTCTTTAGGGATGCTTTTCTGCAAAGTGGACAGGACGACTGCACTGGATTGAGGGGAGGATGGATGGGGCCATGTGTCACGAGATCTTGGCCAACAACATCCTTCCCTCAGTAAGAGCATTGAAGATGGGTCGTGGCTGGGTCTTCCAGCATGACAAAGACTCGAAACACACAGCTAGGGCAACTAAGGAGTGGAGTAGTCCGTAAGAAGCATCTCAAGGTCCTTGAGTGGCCTAGCCAGTCTCCAGACCTGAACCCAATAGAAAATCTTTGGAGGGAGCTGAAAGTCTGTATTGCCCAGCGACAGCCCCGAAACCTGAAGGATCTGGAGAAGGTCTGTATGGAGGAGTGGGCCAAAATCCCTGCTGCAGTGTGTGCAAACCTGGTCAAGAACTACAGGAAATGTATGATCTCTGTAATTGCAAACAAAGGTTTCTGTACCAAATATTAAGTGCTGCTTTTCTGATGTATCAAATACTTATGTCATGCAATAAAATGCTAATTAATTACTTAAAAATCATACAATGTGATTTTCTGGATTTTTGTTTTAGATTCCGTCACTCACGGTTGAAGATTACCTATGATAAAAATGACAGACTTCTACATACCTGCAAAATCGGCAGTGTATCAAATACTTGTTCTCCTCACTGTATTTAATTTAATTCAAGTCCCTCAAACTTTCATACAAACGTACATTTTGAAGTAATCATTCCTCGCAGTCACACAGCCTGTTTCATTAACTTAGCTACTATAAATACTATTAAACTGTGATATTCCGACAAAACATTCAGAGGCTGCTTTCTTCGAAGGCCAATTGTCGAAAGTCGAAGGCTGTTCCAAATGAAAGGCTCCTTCAAATGAGGCCTCGAAATGCACCCTTCGTTTCCTGTGAAATGAAGGATACAAAAGATGAATCCTTCGTGGCCTTGCCTACCCCAGAATTCATTGCAAAACTGGCGCTATTTTGTCTCAGTTATTATCTATGTTAGCGAATGACCATCAGAGGACTTCAGTATTAATATTACAGTAATGTTGCTCAGCTGTTTTGTACATTGAAGTGGACTATTTTCTTTTTAGCAGAAGCTTTAGCATCAAATACAGGTAAATCTTTCATTTCAACTCAAATCAATATCATTTCCAAGTTTGTATTTATTTGTTGAATAGCTGTGCAACTCTCTGGTTGTACATGATCTCTTATCTCACAATTACTGCTGTCTTGTGTGTAAAAATGAAGACAGAGGAATGAGGACTATTACCTAAATTATTTGTCAAACCAAAGCTTCGAGGAGCCAAAACCAGTCTCCAGATTTCTTTCAGTACATACCATTATGTAACCAGACATATTTCACATAGTTGTTTAATCCAAGATAAACAAATAAAGAATATTCCTCTATCTGATTAATTAATTATCAAATTCTTCTTTAAAAAGTTAAATTCACAACATAAAATTGTCTGTGGTTCCATTAATGTGGAATAGTACCAAAATAACTGACACTGTCAGGCACTACACTGCTATTATCTCTCTGTTGTTGATTGCTTGCTCATTTTGGCTGGAATGGACCAGAATATTTTTTTGATAGGTGTGAGTGCTATAATCTCTGCATTGTTGCCTCCCCCCACTGCGCTATGCTCTGGGCCTGGAAAAGAATGGAGTCCCACAAGGTCTCCTGAAAGTAAACTTTGTGTCCTGAAGGAGACTTGGCAGGGATGGCAGAATTGGATAAGACTGCTCACACTTGAGCTCCAACAACTACATAACAGCTTACATAACTTACATGTTTGGTTTACCTAAACGCCTATGCCTTCATGGAGTTATTTAGCAGACGAAAATCAAAATGCACCTCAACAACGTCCCAGTTCCTCCACCAATGGCCTTCAGTGAAGCCTCAGCTCAAATCTACAGGCCTGCCTGTCTTTATTCTGTTACTCTTTGCTACATTCCCAGCATACCTGAGCTGGGTTAAACCCAGCACTGCTGTAACGGCCGGGCGAGTGCCACTGCTCCTTATCTCAGCACACATACCTGCAGTCTGGATGTGTGGCTGTGGCAGTACGCTCCAGTTGCGACTGGCTATCTGTGCCATCTCTGTGCTTGGTTCCCGTCAGTGTGCTAGTTTAAACGCAGCCGGTGAGGCAAGTCTAAGGTTACCTTTAAACTTTTCAAAGATGTATGAGTTTTATGGCGTCTGTAAATAAACAAGTCTGTTAACTTTTCAAGCCACTGCTGTAATACAGCAAGTCAAATCTAGATGAGTAAAGTTGGTAAACAAACTTTGAAGTCTGAAAGTTTGAAAAAACTCTGACAAGCTTAAAGTTTAAATTGAATTGTCGAAATTGAAGTTTGGGACAGCAAGGGAACAAACACCTTTCTTGCATGATTTACCACATTGCTAGCATGTTTTAACATGTTTTTTCATGTTTGCTAGCATGATTTAACATTAATTAGCAGAATGCTAACACATTTTAGCATTCTGTTACCATGAATTAGTATGATGCTTTATAGCATGCTTTAACATTGGTAGCACGAATTTGCCTGTTGCTAGCATGATTTTGCATGTTTTGCTAGCATGAATTACTGTTACTAGCATAAATTAACAGGTTGTTAGCATGAATTACCATGTTGCTAGCATGTTTTAACACATTGCTAGCATGAATTAGCATGTTGTTAACATGATTATAATGCTGCATGTGTTAATATGAATTAGCATATTTGCTAACATGATTTAACATTTTGCCAGCATGTTTTAACATGATTTGGAATGTTGCTAGCAATATGATTTAACAAAATTGCTAGCATATTTTAACGTTATCATTAATTAGCATGATGCGAACATGATTTAGCATGTTATTAACATGTTTTAGCTAGCATGTTTTAACATGTTATCTTGAATTAGCATTTTGCAAACATGTTGTAACACATTGCTAGCATTATTGAGCATTTTGCTAACATGATCGTTGTTAACATGAATTAACAAGCTGGTATCATGATTTAACATGTTGCTAGCATGTTTTAACACACTGCTAGCATGTCCTAAGCTAGTTGCTAGGCTTTGTTAGTGATAGATACATAGTGGATGAAGCTTAAATACTCTATTAGAGTTATTGAATTGAAGTTTTGACTCCCTCAATGAAAGCGTATTATGATGTTTAATGATTTACATTAATAAGAAGAAGATGATAAATTGAGAACTATATTGTAATATTAAATACACTGGACTTGTTCTACACTTTAGGTCAATATAGTAGACTATGCACTCATGACACATAGGCCTACACACAGGCAAACCTTTTAATGGGTCAACTAGCGAAACCTTGACCCCTTGGATCCACCAGCCTCACTTTCAGGTAGTGTAGGAGAAGATCAACCACCTAAACAGATCCTAGTAAATGACTCAACCAGCTAGAAACCATGTAAAGCCAGCACGTGAGCTTTAAGTATGTTAGCATCATTACGCTATAAATTTAACAGCCCTATACTTAAAGAATCTGTAATCTCCTTGTGTATTCCCCACCAAGCTTTCCATCTTCTTATTGTCATCTGAGCACGCAGAAAGCCCATATCCTTGTCTCCACATTGCGTTCCATACATGTGCGCTAACGTGATAATGTGTCTTAAACAAATCACCCTCCCACTGAACTTAACATATATCAGCTTCTCGTGCCACTAATACAACATGCATGAATGCGGCTCACGTGTATTAATGTATTAAATGTGGGTCAATAAAAGTTTACGACAAAGTCCAATCTTTTTGATGTGGAAGCCAAAATCTGTTGCCCTATTCATCCAGACTTAGCTGATAGACAGAATGGGATGCATTTAAAAACATAGTGTAAAGATTAACACTATAACATCAGTATCACAACACTGGGTCCTCGTGCAGAAATGAATCAAAGAACCATTTTCGCCTGTGCTAATCAGATCCATATGTTAGGCCTTTATTCCGCTGGCCTCATCAAAGAGATTCCAACCCGGCTGCGGCAAAATAATCCCTTGGCCCAGCTATGAATTAGCTTTCAGCTATTATGGTTTATGGTGTGCATGGCACTTTCTCTTCATCTCCTTCTCAGGCAACGTGTTATTTTTGTAAGTGAACACACGCAAGGTGCAGTGATGGTGGAAATGAAAATACAATTGCATGTCTCTCTTAACATGAGCAATCCAGCAGCGTATGGATTCCCAAGGCTAACTCATCTCATTCTGAATTCCAGCGGATGTGCTGTTAATTAATAGCTAATCAGTCCTAGCGTTCATTAGCGTGGCTTGTGTACACACTTATGAGAGATTGATTACATCTGCATGATCACTGAGCATAGAAGGGCAATTCTACAGAATTGCTGCAAACTAAAAACACATTTAAAAAGCATTGAAGTATTCAAGTCTTATTAAGATCCTTCTATTATCTAATGAATCCCACAATAATATTTAAAATATATAATGTATAGCTTAATAAAATCACAATTTGTTGGATACTTTCAATTGGGAGGTAGCTGTCCCGAACCCTAACCCCTAAATTTCAATTTATGAAAAATGGAAATATTTTTTTGTAATTTTTTTCCATTGTTGTTTTTAAAAATTTATTTTTGATTTATTTTTTTATTTTTTAAGTGAAGTAAAAAAAACAAACATTTATTTTATATATTTCTTTGTAATCATGAAACTGATATGAAAAAAAGTCACCTCTCTCTTATGGCCTCCCTTTCATAGTAGATCATTTTGAGGTAAATGTGTCCAAAGCCTGAAAATCTGTGTGTAACTTTAACGCCACAACCAAACACCTTTTTTTCTGTGATTAAGCTAACTTTTTTGGGTGTTATTACATAAAATTTTGTTTTTATGTGTGTACAACTGTTCAGAACTGTGCTAGCTAACCATGTGCTGATAAGCATCTTTGAGCTAGGCTCAAAAGTATCTAATATTGTCACAACAAATAACAAATATATTGAGGTACACTCAGTAATTTTATTTTATACACATTAAAAAGATAAAGAAATTAATGTTTCTTTAAATCTTGGTGTAAAACATACACTTACATTGAGAAGAGGACTCTGTGGCCTAATAAAAGCTGCTTCATTTTGCATGAAGCAGGTCTCCTCATGGAGGCAGCCATTTTGAGATCACATGACCAGAATACTGTTTACTTGATCTTGGTAACACCCCTGTTATTGAACACTATCACTTGCAGAATAAATTAATTATATACAGTATATTAATATATCAAATAAATACAAATAGATACAAATATTATAAAAAAAAATAATAATAAAAAATACTGAGTACTCTGTAACTTACTGAATCAATCTAAATATATTAGGTAATTAAATTAATTTTTAAGGGTCAAATTAGCTAGTAGCCTAATAACCAAGTACAGTAACAATTGCATATTTTCACTCACTTTAAAGCCACAATATGTAATTTTTCGCTGCTGGAGGTCACTTATTCAAAACAAAGACGTAGCTTCATGACGTCTGGATTTCGCGGAGCTTTTATTATGGCACAGGCGACCACTTCCGCTTCTTCCGATTATGCATACGCAGCACTGTTATATCATATTAGATACATTTGAGTGTGTTGAAAGTTTTGTTATAATGTTACTCAGCGTTCACTCAGCGGTTACTATGAGACACTTGTTGCACACTGCAGTAAACTTGATCGATATTAGGCATGGTAAAATATGGTACTTGCGGTAAATCATGAAAACGAGATTTAAACAATAAGACTAACTGTGTTGAGCTATATAACAATGGTTAGTTTTCTGTTGATGAATGTACCCAAACAGTTGCTCACCTGTCTAATAAAACACATAATATATTAAAGCGTCTTTGGTGTTTCCATGGTTTCTACAAAATAATCGAGGGTAATGCGGGTATGATGTCATTGATAAGCGACACGGACACGGTCCATGTCCTGATTAAAATGGATTATTCCTCTGAATTTAAACATTCTTGGAAACATTTGGCATATATTGTAGGTAAGTACAACAAAATATTTAACATTGTTCTAGTGGTTTTTGGATATTTAATCCAAAAAACTTACATATTGTGCCTTTAAGTGTGATAACACACACACACACACACACACACACAAAACATATACTGAAAATAAAAGTAGAGTTTGACTCTAGAATAAACCACATTCTGAAGAAGCTGGAGAATGACATTATCTACTTATACATTTAAGATCGCACATTGATGATTTATCTCTTAAGCTTTGAGAGAGAAATGTGAGAATCAGTCTTATACCAGCACACCTGCTCTACGAGTCTCGTTCCCTGTGAAGGTAAAACACAGTAAAAGAAAGTCTGCGATGGTACACGGTCTGTTGCGGTTGGGTAATTTTGCGTGCCGGGCTGGGCTGTGCGCTTTGCTTTGGTCAGGTGTTGAGATCGCTGAAGATCCAGCTTTTGCCAAGAACAACTGAAGAGGGGTCACGCACAAGTTCGCATGTGTGGTTTGGACAGCAGCTCTCTCAGAACCGGTTGCTTGCTTTCCTTCCAGCGACACCTCTCTTCTGCTGCTCGTCCTTCCACATGTTTGCACATGTAAACACACACACACCGCCCATCCACTCCGCAGCCCAGATGCTTTCAGTGCCTCTTTACTGGGTGAATGATGATACGAGAACATGGCGTGATAAACATATTATTTATCATGTCTCGTGACTAAATTTAAAGAGCTTATGTGGGAGGATAAGTCTGAGGTATGACAGCACGTTTGTTTTCTTTTTACCCTGTTGACTATAGCAACAGTACGAGAAGTAAAAACACAAAATATCAGATTCAGATGTAAAATGACTCCACAAGTAAATTGCAATTCATGTTTAAACCACAGTTGGCGATAGAGAGGCCAACGTTCTGAATAAAATTTGACTATTCATATTTGTATGGAATTTTGCAGTTATTATTAATAAATAGGGCTGTCAAACCATTAATCGCATCCAAAATAAAAGTTTGTTTACATGTGTGTATAATTATGTAGGCCTATATTTGAATACACACACACACACACATGTTTATATAAAAAAGTGCATATATATATATATATATATATATATATATATATATATATATATATATATATATATATATATATATATATATATATATATATATATATATATATATATATATATATATATAAACATTTTATATACAGTGAGGAAAATAAGTATTTGAACACCCTGCTATTTTGCAAGTTCTCCCACTTGGAAATCATGGAGGGGTCTGAAATTGTCATCGTAGGTGCATGTCCACTGTGAGAGACATAATCTAAAAAATAAAATAAAAATCCAGAAATCACAATATATGGTTTTTTAACTATTTATTTGTATGATACAGCTGCAAATAAGTATTTGAACACCTGTCTATCTAGAATTCTGACCCTCAAAGACCTGTTAGTCTGCCTTTAAAATGTCCACCTCCACTCCATTTATTATCCTAAATTAGATGCACCTGTTTGAGGTCGTTAGCTGCATAAAGACACCTGTCCACCCCATACAATCAGTAAGAATCCAACTACTAACATGGCCAAGACCAAAGAGCTGTCCAAAGACACTAGAGACAAAATTGTACACCTCCACAAGGCTGGAAAGGGCTACTGGGAAATTGCCAAGCAGCTTGGTGAAAAAAGGTCCACTGTTGGAGCAATCATTAGAAAATGGAAGAAGCTAAACATGACTGTCAATCTCCCTCGGACTGGGGCTCCATGCAAGATCTCACCTCGTGGGGTCTCAATGATCCTAAGAAAGGTGAGAAATCAGCCCAGAACTACACGGGAGGAGCTGGTCAATGACCTGAAAAGAGCTGGGACCACCGTTTCCAAGGTTACTGTTGGTAATACACTAAGACGTATGACGAAGACGAAGAATGATGAGTACCATCCCAAGAACACCATCCCTACTGTGAAGCATGGGGGTGGTAGCATCATGCTTTGGGGGTGTTTTCTGCACATGGGACAGGGCGACTGCACTGTATTAAGGCTCCTGCAGTGTGTACAAACCTGGTGAAAAACTACAGGAAACGTTTGACCTCTGTAATTGCAAACAAAGGCTACTGTACCAAATATTAACATTGATTTTCTCAGGTGTTCAAATACTTATTTGCAGCTGTATCATACAAATAAATAGTTAAAAAAAATCATACATTGTGATTTCTGGATTTTTTTTTGTTAGATTATGTCTCTCACAGTGGACATGCACCTACGATGACAATTTCAGACCCCTCCATGATTTCTAAGTGGGAGAACTTGCAAAATAGCAGGGTGTTCAAATACTTATTTTCCTCACTATATACATGCATGTATTTATATTTACATAATAATGATACATAGTACACACATTATACATATGTAAATAAACTTTTATTTTGGATGCGATTAATCGTGATTAATCTTTTGACAGCACTTCAATCTATCTGTGCACGTTATTGTTTTTTTGCCATCGTAATGTTTCCCCTCCCACTTGATGACATGCTTTTTATTGGCACAAAGGCGGGACAATCTGTCACTCACATGAGATCACAGCAATAGCAAACAACGATCCAAAGATTTCAATCAATCGACAAAATTAAGTCCCGCCCCACCTTTTTTCTTGTTCGAGAAGCCGTTTCACTCGGATATATACGTCACAATGAAACTTCGGTTTCATGCTGACTTTAATGGCAAAGTGAAGTATTTCTGCACAACTATAGTGACAGCAAACAGAATAATGAAAATAGAGACTGCTGTCAAACTAATTTAAAACAATTCCACCTCCACATCCACCTTTGTTTGGCTGTCTCATCCCAACTCGCACCATTGCCAATGTTATTACGTTGGGCCCAACTGAGCCACTCCAATTGGCCCCACTAGAGGCCCCACTTCTTTTAAAACACCACAAGTTTAATGCACACTAAATTCTGATTGGTTGACAGGTCCAACAAAGATGTCCTACCCATAATGGTAAGCGAAAAATATATGTTTAGGCATATTAGTTGGAAGAAATGACTATGGTTCTTCTCCACCAGACAAGGGGGGAGTTCACAAAGCATGACTTAAAAGTGAAATTCCCAGCACATTTAGCTGTTTGACTGTTTATCCAGGAATCAATACGTGATGACAAGACCCTCATAAGCTAAAACATTGTGTTTCATATCTCCCTTTGAATCAATGCTGTACAATCAGCCATCTGCTCCTCTCCCTTATGTTGATAGAGGTTTCTCGTCTTCGCTAGCTTCTGCTGATAACTAGAAAGACCCAAACCACACTTAACCTGACTCAAATATTACGCAGCATAACTTGCTGTTGTCGGAAATCGTCTTGTTGGATGTAGGCCAGACGTCCAAAAGGTCAACGAAAAAACATGATAGCTTGTCTTTGGCCTTGTCTGTTGCCAAAAGAATGAGTTTAGTCTCATCTGTTTGCTTGTGTAAAGCAGGCCTCCAATATCCCTTACAAAATAACACATATACTTCAAGGTTGTTTTATTAAGTACACTTAAGTAAAGTTCAAGTATATTCTTTAAATATACTTTATGTAGCAAGTATATCAATGTAGTATACTTGTAAGCGTACTTGGGACAAAATTGGCCCACTTTTTAGTGTATAAAAGTATACTTTTATGTGTAACAGTACACTGTTAAAAAAAAATATTTAAAAAGTAAGTTACCTGGTTGCCTTAAAATTTATTAAATTTAATTAAGTTTGAGTTAATACAATGAACATTTGAGAATCCACATCACCCTTTATTCAAATATTATAAAAATAACCAGTTTACTTATTTTTTTTAAGTTAAACCAACAATATTTTTTAAAAGTGTACAAGTTCATTTCAACTCTCTATATTACAATTTACATTCAACTGACTTACAATTTTGAGTTGAATCTTGTATAACTTAAATTAAAAAGTTGAAATTGCTTAACTCATTTTGACTGAGTTAAATTAACTTAAAAACATTTTGTCATAACTTATTGATCCTATCATTTTTTTTTTACAGTGTAGTAAACTGAATACCCAACTGGTTTATTATACAACCATAGTTTTTTGTTTGTACTGCAACTATACTAGTGAACATATATGTATACTGATAGTTTACTAGTTTTATAACTAATTTTTTCGTTTATGAAAATACACTTTGAAGTATACTTTCAGTAAACTGCTAGTTTAGTAGTTTTCTTTAAGTGAACTTAATATCATATTTATAGTTTACTATTTATATATTATTTTTGCACTTTATGGTAACACTTTAATTTGGGGAACACATTCACTATTAACGGAGTAACAATTAAAGAAGTGCCACTGCCTCAATAAACTCCTTATTAGTTAGTAAGGTAGTTGTTAAGTTTAGGTATTGGGTAGGATTGAGAGATGTAGAATATGGTCATGCAGAATAAAGCATTAACATGTGCTTTATAAGTACTAATAAAAATGCAATATCCTAATATGCATGCTAATAGGTAAACTAGTCAATAGCGAGAATTGGACTCTAAAATAAAGTGTTACCAACTATGTTCCTATTTAGGTAGTAGATTTAAAGTAAATTCCTATGTACACAACCATTGGACTACACAGAAATTGACATTAGGAGCATTATCGGTTTTCTTTATAAATTAATATTTTCAAACTATGCAAGTTCATCAGACAGTATGTAAAACTATGTGAAAAAAATATGAATATGAATAGGCTACTCAATCAAAAGAGTAAACTCAACTACAAGCAAAGTAAACTTAGAATTCTTAATTATACTTTTAAGTAGATCACGGTCAAAAGATTGAGCACAAGTATAGGCCAAATACATTTAGACTTTTCTGTCAATGTTAAGTATACTTAAGTGTAATTTCAAGGTTATTTCTGAGATGTTCATAAAAAGTAGACTCATTTTTTTAAGTTTAAAAGAAGTATACTAATAATACACTTGAATACATTCATTTTTTGTAAGGGTATACTTTTGATGATTTTTTTGGTATATAAAAGAACATTTTCTGTAGAAAAATCTGATGCGGATGGATGACATGTCGTCGAAAGGCGGTTGTTCTGGCTGGTTTTTACTCAAATAACAACACATAGACTGCACTACACACTACATCTGACTACATACTCATCACATTGTATTTTGTGTACAGAATGCAACTTTTCTGTGTGCATGGAATCACCAGATTATTAACACCTTTTCACAAACATATCATAGTATGCAACCAACGAACATTGCATACTGGATCCCACAATGCAATGCATCCGACTTGACCTTTCATTGCCAGTGTGACAGCAACATCAATTGATCTTTAAGCATGAGTTAACTTTTTTAAATAGTAATACTAAATAGTAGTATACTGTGAATTATGCGAGTACACATTATTTAGGATTTAGAAAGTAATTAGCATTTTGCACAATACTGCATGTACAATCTGTATGGTAATTTGTAGTACAAATTAGAAGCAGACAAGTGACTCATCGTTTATTTTGTTGGTGCCTTACCAAAATCTGAGTCTGTTCATCATTATCTCCTGACTGTAACACGCAAACTTGCTACCTGAAGCAATTCTGTTGCACAACATTAAAGATAATGCCATTTCTGGTGATGATTTCAGATAAAGTATTCAATACCTATCCCTTATGCTTTGGACAAAGGTCAGTTGTTTCCTAATTTTGAGGAAACCGATTTAGATGTGAATTCCTAGAAGATAAAAAGGATGCTTGGTCAGTATTGTCACATCATTTTAATGCACAGACATTTATATTTTCAGGAATTTGAAGAGATTTTGACATACAAGATAAACGACACCATAGATGAAACATTTTATCAATGACTACATAGCAAGCTAATCAATATTTCACAACTTCAGAGATAGTGTTGTTACTTTTTATCCCCTCAAATCTGCTGTTTAAACATCCTAAAAAGTGATTAAAGAAACATTTAAGGCAAAGAGCAGAGATGTGCAGCTGTACACATCAATTTAAAAACATAGGTTATATTTTGCATAAATAAAAATAAACGTTTTGCGTTGTGACAATTTAGCACATTTTCTCATTACCACAATGCATTTTCTAGTTTTTATCTATTACGGTAATGAGAATTTATGAGGTAATTGTGCTTAATTGTCACAAAAATATTGTTGAAAAGCAAAAATCATAATTATCAGGCTTCATATTCAGGTTTTGGTTTGACTTTGGGGTGAAATGTGTCCATGTTCTCGATGTGTTTTATGAAAAGCAGTGAGGAACTATACAAACAAGCTCGACGTCATACATCAGTCCTGTAACAATTGTCCAAGTTCGTTCTCAAACAGATTTCCGCCGTTTTCCGAAGACGTTGTTGATGAGTTTGGCCATAGACTTTGAACCGCTGGGACGGCGGCGGCGCTCCTTGGCTTTGCCTCCCAGGCTGGCATTGCGCACAATCTTGGAGAACATGAGCACCACCTCCTGGTAGTGCTCTGCAGCAGACAGCTCGTAAAACTGGCAGCGGCTCTCGGACGCCAGCCTCTGGCCTTCCTCCCTGTCCACCTCCCGCACGTGGCACAAGTCTTGCTTATTGCCCACCAGGAAGATCACAGAGTCCGTGTCCCTGCGGTCAGAGGAGTAACAACAGTACTTAAGATGTTCCATTGTTTGCTACTTGCCAACTTTATCAACTTTTAAAAGTACACTATGTCTAAATTTCTCTTAAAAGGCCACCAAATTTAAAACGCAACATAATTTTGCTTAGGTGAAAGTCACCATGAAATCAAAATGGACAATTCTTATTTTTTTAATGGAATATTGCAGTGTTATTATAAGGGATTTATCCGTTCACATCATTTTTATAATAATCTTTTATTCATGTGCCCTCATAATCTTTAATGAACATAACTTCCCTGTAAAGTAACTGATAAAGTAACAGTTACTTCCCGCAAGTAAGTGATGCCGTGTTTACTGGCATGAGGGCAGGACAACCTGTCACTCACATGTAATCGACCAATAGCAAACCACAACTGTCCAACGATCCAATCAATTCCTGATGGACAAAATCAAGTCAAGCCCTACATTTTTTCTTGTTTGCGAAGCAAACTTATATCGCAACTTCCGTTTCACGCAGACTTTTAGAGAAGTTTCATTTGATATGCTGATGTTTCTCCTTGCGTTTGGCTCCGTCTGCCAATGTTTAAATAATTCACTATAACCAAAGTAAAAAGGAAAAGCAGGAAAAGCCTGAAAGCGCAATTTATTTAAAGGATTAGTTCACCCAAAAAATGAAAATTCTGTCATTAATTACCCTAATGTTGTTCCAAACCAGTAAGACCATCGTTCATCTTCGGAAACACAAATTAATAGCCTGGATGCCAGCCGAATTTAGCCCCGCCCACAACAATTGAGTTCAGGAAATTCGTTCAGGACTTTATCCGTTGTGGAGCAACTATGCCCGAACAGGAGCTGTTCGGACCAATCAAATTGTCAAGGCGGGCTTTACACGATGATGGACAGATGATAAACAGTAACGTAAGCATCCACGTCACCAAAGAGCGCTTGGGTTGCATTCGTTCTAATCCTAAACAGAGAACTTATTCGTATATGCATTCACCATTACTATTTCTCTCAAAAACGTTGATTGTGTTGGTAAGTACTCCATGTGTACTCCACGTGTATCCTTAAATTCTTTTTACAACACCGGCAAAGATCGTTTACACTCATCTTCTTCCAGCGTGCGTGCAGTTGAGTACTGTTGACAATTATGCGTCGCTCCGTTGCTCTGATTGGTTGGTCTATCCAATTGAGGTCTTTCCTGGTTCGGCTGAAACACGCCCCATAATCACAGCCCAATGGAGCAGTATCAGACTCGTATTCTGACTAGAATGACGACGTCAGGCTAACGAATTAAGATATTTTTGATGAAATCCGAGAGGTTTCTGAACCATCCATAGGCAGCAACGTCATTGCAACTTTCAAGGCCCAGAAAGCTAGTAAATACATTGTTAAAATAGGCCATGTGACTCCAGTGGTTCAACCTTAAAGGGATAGTTCACCCAAAAATGAAAATTAGCCCATTATTTCCCCACCCTCAAGGACAGGGAAGGCGGTCGGCCAAAAGTTTACTTTATAAAGTTTTAAACATGGATATCCTTCTTACACAAACACATCGATTCGCTTCAGAAGGCCTTTATTAACCCCCCAGAGCCGCGTGGAGCACGTTATTTGATGGGCAGATGCAGTTTTTATGGACTTCAAAAACAGAGCAACTATTACTGCAATTCTAATGCTTGGATTAGCTTGGAATTTTGTAATATAAGAAGAATCGTCTGAAAGAAGAATGTCATATACACCTAGGATGACTTGAGGGTGAGTAGATTATGGGCTAATTATCATTTTTGGGTGGACTATCCCTTTAATGTTGTGAAGCGACGAGAATAATTTTGGTGTGCAAAAACAAAACAAAATAAACTTTTTTTTTCTTCAAAACTCTTCCGTGTCAGTCTCCAACACTGTTAACCTAGGTAAACACAGTGCAGCGCTTCCGGGTTCTACATCAGAACGCCGGCTCACCACTGGCCAGCTCCTGTGTCAGCATCACACATGCGTTGTGGTGCTCACGTGAACAGCATCAGCCAATAACGAGACGGAGATACACGAAGGTCTTACATGTTACAGGTTTGGAATGACAAGAGGGTGAGTAACATTTTTTTGGGGTGAGCTAACCCTTTAAATTATGAAAAAAACAAATAAACCTGAATTATAATAAATCTTAATTGAAAACACAAGCCCATTCAATATTCCACTTATTTCGGTGCAATATTCCAGCGATTTCATCTACTTAATCAATTTCTCAATAGCCAAGGATAAATTGAATTTCTGAGTCACCAGCTCATCCGCCCATCATCACCACCCACACAGTCAATTCAACAATTCTCCTCAATGCGAACCGGAGCTGGTGAATTATGGACACCCACATAAAAGCAACACTCATATATGGACAGAAATAGGCATATCTTGTGTTGCCTGAGGATGTTGTTGTGAACCGCGTGTACCTTTTAGTCCGTCCCAGGTGATGCTCTCGGATCAGGTGCACTATGGCTTTGGCCGTGAGGAAAGAGGAGCGATCGCTGATGTCGTAAACGACCACAAAACCATCGGCCCAGTGGATCTGCTCATTGAGAGTGGATTTCCCCTCGCACGGCTGCAAAGAAACACACACATTACATCTCAGGCTCAATACAAGTTAAAGCAAAAATCTGGCTTAGTGACGGATTTACAACGAATGTGAATGGAGCAATCCGTAAACATTAAAATACTCACTGTTTCGATAGTTTAACCAAAATATACACTCTTAAAAAAAAAAGGGTTCTATATGGCACCAAAAATGGTTCTTCGTCATAATCATAGAGGAACTTTTGGTGCTATATAGCACCATATGTTTTGTATATGGTAGCGGTGCTATATAGCACCTTAGTCAAAGAACCGGTGAAGAACCTCTGAAGCACCAAAATTGGTGCTATACAGCACTAGCAAGGTTCCCCTATGATTACGAGCCAAGAACCATTTTTGGTGCCATATAGAACCTTTTTTTTTTAGTGTAAATAGTATGATTTTAGTGTTTAACCACTTACTAACCTTTTACCTTAAAACTATTTACCACAGCAATATTCATTTAACTCCCTAAACATCACTGATTACACAAAATGGGATTGTGTGAGGAAAAGCAGGATAATCAACTGGACCCCCAAGATGCACAGATGGTATCCAATCACATAATGGACAACAGACTGATTAAATAATTGGATTTTATCCACAGTGATCCTGCTAGACTGTATTTACCTCATTTATTACATGAATAATATACATATAAAGCTCAAGAGGACAAAGTAAAACACGCTTCATCTCATATTAATTCTTGGATATAAGGCTCATATCCCAAGAATAATATAAGCGTAATATAAGACTAATATAGTGTTGCAGGGCAGATGGGATAATGAGCAGCGCTGTGTCTGGAGATTGTGGAAAGATTATATGAGCAGCGAAACCCGCAGCTCTGCAATACTGCCAGTAAGACGGATAATACTTGCTTTCTACAGGATACACACTAAAAGTTAGCAAGTTAACACTGTTTGTTTATGATGATGCCATGTCTCTGGGAAATGTCTAGACTAGTGTGCACGGAATGAGGTGCTTACTTCGCTAACAATTCAATTCAGCCTACCTGTTCGAACAGGCAAAGGTTAAGTAATCTTAAAGAAAGATCTGTTATGTTACTGGAATATGCACAGTAGTCCTGCACGGTGCTTTATGAAGTTATTGCATTGATTACTCCATCTACACAAGTACAGTTACATGTACACATACCTGAGAACAGGGGTCATAAAGTTCAAGATTAAGCTGTCTTCCATCAATAGACATGCGCTTTCTGTAAATGCACTCTGTAAAGGCAAGAACAGATCACATCAGACACCGCATGTGTTCTGTACACTTCCCCAAACCAAATGCACCACCTAAAGAATAGGAAAAAATGCAATCTGAAAACAATATCGCACATACCTGATGATGATGCATACTCTCCAATGAATCGCCTGGTTAGAAATCGAACAATAAGTGCTGTGAATGTGAAGAAGAGTACAAAAGATGAAACAAAACAGTCACACATAGATTGTGTGTTTAATATATAATTAAAGATAAATAGTTTTTTCATAAGTAGTTTTTTCTAACTTTAATTGCATAAAAACAAAAATATAAGTAGGTATTTTTTTATATCAAATAAATAGTTATAATTTTTGCATGGATAAAAAAAAGAAGCAATAGGCTATTTTATGAAGATGATAAAGCATTTAATTTAATATAAATATACCTGATTTCCCGACACCCTCGGATCCCAGAACAGCAACTTTTATGTCATTCATTATTCACAGAAACGCGTCCAGATCTCAAAGGAATAAAACTCGAACGCGCGTACTCAGTTCAACGCACGCTCCACATTTCAGTCACTGACTGGCACGCTGTTAAAAAAAAAACACTGAAGATGGAAACAAAGAAGGGACTGATGCATCCTCTGCTCGATCAGACCCGTGTTGATCTCGCGCAGGTGTTCGCCAGACTCGTATGGTAGCGCTGCCTCTCCAACTCTGCTCAGCTCGAGCGCGACGCAGCTCGACCATTATGAGGATCCTGACGTCACCGTGACGCAAGTCACAGCTGGAGCCAGAACATCGCAGGTTCTGGGTGTATGTGAACGTCTCAAAGGGGTTGCTCTTTGTTGCCATGTTTTTCCCACTTGATCAATGGTTTTATTTGTTTACAAAGATTCGCCAACTTTTTGTTCTTATATGAGATATGAGAGAACCGTTATGCTATAAACTTTGAACAAAGCTTATCAAACAATAAGTGTTTTATAAACTATAAAATGCTTTTTCTTTCTTATGATCGTAAATAATGATATTATATATATAAGCATAGTAAAATAAAACCTGCAGCTGAAGTTATCTTAACTATCTTAACCAGGTTTAGTGTTTTGTTCTTCCCTCATTTTTAAAATATATATAAAATATTTTTCGTGTGTTTTGATGGTTTAATCATATTTGTGGGGTCATTAAAAACAAATATTCCCTCCGGGCATAACGTTTGCATATACGCTTATCTGACATAAGTATTTGGCAAAAAAGGCAAACTTCAGCTAGGCTACAGGTTTTATTTTACTATGCGAAAAAGTGCAGAGAAAATCCAAAAGCTCAAGAAAAAGCATACATTGAACATAACCAGTTTTATTGGCTATATCATTATGTTTTATTGTGTTATCACAAATAAAATAATCAGAGCACTCCAAGCACAACTATGCAATATACCTTTAATATATGCACATTTTTGATAATACTTGAATAGGGAGTGATATCAAATTTCAGTTTGGTCAAACTGTACATGTACACGTATGTGGGGTTTTCATGTTTTATGGGGACATTCCATAGAAATAATGATTTTTATACTGTACACCCTTACGCTGTAAAAAAAAAAAGTCTGTAAAAATAGGGCACAATGTACTATATAAATATGAAGGAAATTTGCATATTGTTTTTTTTTACAGGTGTTTTACCTGTATTTTAAATTACACATTACATTAGTTTGTGTTTTAAAGGGTTAGTTCACCCAAAAATGAAAATTCTGTCATTAATTACTCACCCTCATGTTGCTCGACACCCGTAAGACCTTTGTTCATCTTCTGAACACAAATTTAAGATATTTTTGTTGTAATCCGATGGCTCAGAAAGGCCTCCATTGGCAGCAATGTAATTTGCACTCACAAGATCCATAATAGGTACTAAAGACGTTGTTACAAAGTCCATCTCACTACAGTGGTTCTACAATAACTTTAGGAAGTGACGAGAATAGTTTTTTGTGCAAAAAAATAAAAAAATAAAATAAAATTAACGACTTTATTCAGCAAGTTCTTGTCTTTCGTCTGGGCCTTTGACGTGAACTCACGAAGCAAACACAAAAGGTTCTATATGGCACTAAAAGTGGTTCTTGGCTCGTAACCATATGGGAACTTTTTAAGTGCTGTATAGCACCAATCTTGGTGCTTCAGTGGTTCTTCAGCGGTTCTTTGGCTGAGGTGCTATATAGCACCGCTACCATATACAAAACATGTTAAGATATGGTGCCATATAACACCAATAGTGGTTCCCCTATGATTACGACAAAGAACCACTTTTAGTGCCATATAGAACCTTTTTTTTTTTGAGTGTACGCGATAATATGATGTAGAGCCAATGTTCTGACACATGACCTGGAAGCGATGAGCAAGCAGAGGTAGACGCGCCGTATCTAAGCTGTTGAATTCTAAAATTACTGGATAATGTCCTTGCAGAAAATTACCAGTACATTTTCCTTTTTTATTTTTTACAGTGTACCCCTAACCACATAAAACTTTCTGCATTTTTTTATTTTCAAAAACATCACTTGATTAAGTGGTTTTCCTCATGGGGACCAAAAAATGTCCCCAGAAGGACAAGGATTTTGGATATTGCTTTCTTTGTGAGGACATTTTGTCCCCATAAGTTAAGGTATACACAGCCCACACACACAAAATATATATAGCGTGAATGCAAGAATAGCATCTCTTCAGAAATAACAAATAGCCGCACTAATTGTGAGGTGTGTGCAGTCTGTGGGTGTTGTTTTGGACCTTCATGTTTGGATGTGGATCGGTTACATAAGCTGCTGGTCCCCCCACATAATGACTCACACATAATAAACATTTACCAGGCAAATGCATATCTGCCACATTATGTCATACAGAGGTTTGCTTATCAACAAGTCAATCTGATGGGTCGAGAAACGAATGCATATTAATTGCAGTTTGTGTGTTGGTACTGCTGCTGTTTGTTGCATGTCTGAAAGAGCAATGCAAGGCCAAGTGGATCACTTATCAAGAGCTATTTTACTAGCAGCATAATCAGTGACACCAGAGCCTGAATGTGTGATTAGAGGCGGTTGCATTATCAGATTCATAATAGCAACTGCAGAGGAAAAAAAAAAAAAAACACTCAGAAATGGTCATTGTGTTTATGCGTGATACAGAAGAAAATGAGACTAAATCATACAAGGGGGCGCAATGTTGACTGGATCATACCTGATCTTATGAAAGCGCAAAATCAGATAATATAGGATTGGATGCTGTTATTACATTATTTTCCTTCCTTCTATCTTTTTTCGAAAGCAAACTTTTTTTTAAAATATAAGAAATGGGGTTGAGGGCCTTGATTGCGGTTTCTTGTGTTCTTTCCTTGAATCATTAATCAAAGTGGATTATACCTGAATTTGGTACACTTGACTCTTTTCAGATCTTCATGTGGAAATCACTGAAGGCCAATCAGCTGAGGTCAGTCTGGAAACCTCTCAAAGCAAAGTTTTTCTGTTTATCTTCAAGAGAGCACATACAGGACATAGAAAAATGGTGACCTGTTTGTAATGCTTTGTTTTCCATTTGAACAGAACATCTTGTTAACTCAACTGTATTGGCTAAGCTCTAAAAACTTTGGTGTTGCAACACAACAAAAGCATTTCATTTTGAGAGCCACTAACATACACGGATGAGTTTGTACATTTTATGTTATATTCAGTATGAAATACTAGCCAACTACTCACTGATAGCGTCACGCAGTTGCTGCAGATTTGTCGGCTGCACATCCATGATACGAATCTCCCGTTCCACCACATCCCGAAGAAGCTTGGGTTGAGATCCGGTGACTGTGGAGGCCATTTGAGTTTTGTGAAGTCGTGTCATATTCAAGAAAATGGTTTAAAAATAATTTGAGATTTGTCACATAGCATGTTATCCTGCTGGAAGTAGCCATCAGAAGATGGGCACACTGTGGTCATAAAGGGCATGGTCATGGACATGGTCAGCAACAATACTCGAGTAGGCTGTGGTGTTTAACAATGCCCAATTGGTGCTAAGAGGCCCAAAGTGTGCCAAGTATTGATACAAGGCAGGATGGATCCATGCTGTTTACACCCTACCATCTGAATGTCGCAGCAGAAATCGAGACTCATCAGACCAGACAACGTTTTTCCAGTCTTCTATTGTCCAATTTTGGTGAGCCCTTGCAAACTGTAGCCTCAGTTTCCTGTTATTAGCTGACAGGAGTGGCAACCGGTGTGTTATATCTTCTTCAAGGTTCGATGTGTTGTGCATTCAGAGATGCTCTTCTGCACATTTTCTCATTTCTTGAGATGTTTGTGCGTGAAAATCCCAGTATAGATCAGTAGTTTCTGAAATACTCAGACCAACAACCATGACATGTTCAAAGTCACCTTTCTTTCTGATTCTGATGCTCAGTTTGCTCATCTATCAAAATTATAGATGTCATTTAAAAAAAATGTGAGAATTAGCAGAAATAAGTTAATACAGCCTATTATTTACAAGAAGTAGGGGGAGTGCGGGGCACAACCTAACGCTTTTTGACTCTCTCAGTTTGTGTAAATCCACTTGGGGTTCAGAGTATTTCTTGTTTCCCACATTAATTGCACACGTCTGGTACAATTATGTGGTTTTGTTTCATTAATACAGTGTACACTTTTTTCTTGATTTACCCCGAAAGAATGGAAGTGAAATGTGACAACATGCCCCATAGGTGGTGTACATTGGAGAGGTGGTGGTCCAGTGGGTTAAACCACTTAACTGATATGCAGAAGGTTGTTGGTTCGATCCCAGCGGTCACCACCAGTGTGTCCTTGAGCATTTTACTCCACGTTGCTCCAGGGGATTGTCCCTGTAATAAGTGCACTGTAAGTCGCTTTGGATAAAAGCGTCTGCCAAATGCGTAAATGTAAATGTACATTGTAACATTTGATGGGCACATTGTAACATGACCATATAACAACTTAAAATGTTCTCTGATATAATCAAAAAAATATCCATGACAAACTAAAATATCTTGTCAATAAAATACAATTATTAACTTTTCCAAATAAAATAATGGCATTTTTTTAATCATTAAAAATATATAAATTTTGGCGTTTGACAACAAACATGTCAGGGTTCTGTCACTTCGGTCTAGTTTACTCTTGGTTTGTGACAGAGCCCTGACACTCCTGTTTTGTTTGTCTTGTGTGAGCGCACAGCTTTGAGTATGCTCAAGCTGCGTGCTCTTCTGTCCTTGTGTTTTGTGTGCGGGGCGTGGTGTTCGGATCCCAGCACTTCAGTCTAGTTTGGGTTTCAGTTTTGTGTTGGGATTCGGACATTCATGCTCCGTGTGTTTGTCTTGTCACGTGAGCGTGTGCTCTTCTGTCTGTGTAGCACACGGTTCATGTTTACATCGGCCGTGTGCTTTCATGTTATGTTTTGTCTTATGTTGTGTAGCACGTGGTTGGTGTTTTTCACTGGCTACGTGCTACGTCATGTTGTCATGTTTTGTGTGAACATGCCAGCTGATGAGTTTTCATTAGCTGCATGTTCATGTCATGTTTGGTGTGAGCACATGTCTTGTTAAGTGTTTCTTTGTGCCATGTGCTCGTGTCCATTGTCTAACCCCGCCCACCTTGTTTCCTGATTATTGGTTCATTTGCCCCACCTGTCTTCCCTCGTTACCCTCTTTTGTTTGTTCCCTATTTAATCTCCTTGTGTTTGCAGTCCAGTGCGGAATCGTCGTCGTATTTACCTCATGTTTCCCTGCTTCCTGCTCCAGTCAAGTCAAGCCTAGTCAAGTCAAGTCTGTTTTTTCCCCCTCGGGGTGGTTTTGGTTTGTCTTGTTTTATTTTTTATTATCATTAAAAGCCCATTTTCACCTGCATCATTGAGTCCTCGCTCCTTTCTCTTCACCTACCCTGACAAAACATTGCTTAAAACAGCTATACAGCATCGTTAAAATTTTCTGAACATTGACTCTCAGTCATTATTCACCTTTTCTCATGGTTTCTCAAAAGAATTCATAAAAGTATAGAATATAATGGCGTAGTTCTAATAGGGGCACAGTGTAACGCAGTGTTACAATGCACCCCATCTGCGTAACTGGGATTTAAACCGCGGCTCGTGTCTTCTGCTGGTTAGATCAGCATTAAAGAACTATCTCAACTGTTAAATAACAGATATAAGATTCAAATAATATCAGATTTGTCTTATTTTCAATAAACAAAAAAACTTAAGTAGGAAATTTACTTTCGCTAATAAATGTTCAGTGATATCTTCCAAAGCTTTTTTAATTTTGGCTCAATTTTTCTCTAAATAATGTTGATATGGCAACTAGCAAATACACAAAGTTTCGTCATCCATTTTCGTCGTGTGGAAAGATTTAAACCATGCGTGTTACAACTAACCCTGCGTTAGGTTGTGCCCTGCGCTCCCCTAAACAAAGCTGCTTGGTTTATATTTGTATATATTTCTGCCACAATAACGGCCCATTTCAAATGTTTACTTGCTTTTTTTCACTTCTTCCTTTGAGCGGTGATATGAAATAGCATTGTTCTTTCAGCACGTCAGTAATAAAAGTGTAAAAAAAGTGTTTGTCAAAAAACAGTAGGTAATTCTGCCATGGATTTTTATGCGGGTGGTGGGAGAAAAACACTGACATTCTGGATTCAGACGGCAATAAAAATCACAGCCCCTGTAAATGTTGAAAACATGACTACATGAGAAACAATTACCGATATTTTGGCAAATGTAGTAGGTCGTCCAGGTGAGTAAACAAACTACACACCAACATATCCATACTACTAAAAGGTTAGTATCACTTTAATTAAAAGTTACTAATCTGAGTCAAGAGGTGAACAAAGAAGGTTATTATTATTTTATTTTTTTAGAATTATTGATAACAACAGCTATAATTTAGTTGTAATGCTAAACAAACAGGATCAAATAAAGGAAACGAAGGTTGATGTGCTAAATATGCTAATCCAGTTCATCAGCATCAGCCTTCAGAAGAATAGCCGCAGTATTTCGAGGTGAGGAAGCTCTCAGAGAATGCCTGAGGCTTTCGTTTGGTTTGGCCAGAACTTGAAAGCACCTCACTAAATTGAAAATATCTGTGAGGATAAATGGCAATTCATAGTAGCAGAGGCATTTTAACTCTGCGGATATTTTTCAAACTAATCCATGTAGACAGTGAAGCTCAGGAGGCCAAAATACGGCATGAAAGTGAAGGAGAGGGAGGACGAGCGCTTGCTATATTCTTCATTGGCTTTTGATCACTCTCATCGCTTTTGAGAGAAACCCTGACTGATCTATGACTTCATTTTCATCTAGCCGGGAGCTGGAATTATTCTTCCCTCCCAAAAATCTATATTTCTCTACATTTCCAAGTTTTTGCTTTCCATTGTGTCTTATAGAAAAACCGAGCAGTTCCCACACTGAGGGGAACAAATGTGCACAGTTTGACTGTATATATCCTGTGCATTCCCTCTGGAATTTGATTAGATCAGGAAAGGATGGGTTACTATCATCAACTACTCAAAACAAGCAAAAATTATCTAAGAGGAAGAAACAATGATCAAGGCTTTCAAAATGTACAGGGCCAAACCGACGCCACTCAACAACGAACATAAGATGAGGCAATTAAAAAGCAATTCACTACTAGAAATGAAAGATCTGAGTTAAGCAGGAGGACAGAAGGCTGTTTATATTTAGGCAACATGTTTAAAACAGGTTTTCTGTCGCACACTGAATTCTCTCATAGCAACAGGCTAATATGCCATAGATGGAATTGCTCTCGCCAAAGGAGAAGCGATATTTCTAACATTTTCCAGCTGACCAGTCACCCCTGACAAGTCTATTTCATATCTAGGCTGGCTAGTATAAATATTATACTCACTTGATGCTCCTTACTTCTGTATTTTACTGTTGCAAATAGCACTTTTCTAAAGAAAGTCACCGTTGAAACGGTTATCAGCTCCCAGTGACATCTATACACACTCCAGAATAACAGAGAAGAATATTATTTACAGAAACGCTTGATCTTGAAGGGTCAGAAAACGCTGATGTAATGGAACAAGCTAAAGCTCTGAAATATATGGGAATAATAAAATATGCAGACTTAAAATGAAGAATGGTGCCCATTTTATGTATATTACATATTATTATAAGTGCAGAAGTTACATATGTGACCCTGGTCCACAAAACCAGCCATAAGTCGCACAGGTATATTTGTGGCAATATGCCAAACATCATTAGGCTATTAAGTAAAGATCATGTTCCATGAAGATATTTTGTAAATTTCATACCGTAAATATATAAAAAATGTATTATTATTAGTAATATGCGCTGCTAAGGACTTCATTTGGGCAACTTTAAAGGTGATTTTCTCAATATTTAGACCCTCAGATTCCAGATTTACAAATAGTTGTATATCTGCCAAATATTGTCCTATCCAAGCAAACCATATATCAATGGAAAGCTTATTTATTCAACTTTTTAGATGATGTATAAATCTCAATTTCATATAAATGGATCCTTTATGACTGGTTTTGTGGTACAGGGTCACAAATTATGAAGAAATGTTATTGTCTAGTAATAGTAAATCTAATTGCTCCTCAACAAGCTGCATGATTTGACAATTATAAAGAAGTAGGCCTACATAGTAATTTTATCATTATTTAATAATTCATATAATATATGGATACTAAAGTAAAATTGTGACTGCAATTATTAACCCCTTAACTGTCACCATCTCACTAGAGGGACACTTTTCTTTTTCCCATTTCAAATATTTTATTAATCATCATAAATATCAGTCGAAAGCTTACGAACTCAAAATTCCTCCTGTGAAACCCATTTTGAAATTGACATTATGTTACTATGGAAACGATACTTTAAATTCTTTTAGCGGGCTCCTCCCCTAGTGGGCGGTGTCAGGTTTCATATCGCAACACTTTTTAATCGAAACCTTTAAAACAAAACACATATCACCGAAAATGTCTGATGGTGCGTTCACACCAGACGCGAATGAAGCGTCTCGCACGAGTGATTTACATGTTAAGTCAATGCAAAGACGCGAATAGACATTCTGCGTTAACCAATGAGGAGCTTGCTCTAGTAGTGACAACAATGAGGAGAAAATCACATGGTTTATATTAATTATATATTAATATGTGGTTCAGATAAGGGTGCATATGATTATCACTGTAATAAAATTACATGACATGAAACACAACCCAGTCTCTTTTTGTTAAATGCAAGTTTATGTATGATCAATAATACAAAAGTATAAGTAAAAGGTATAAGAAGCTATACATGAAATAAAGCAAACAATTCAGTCAAACATTCAAAGTCAGTGCTAGTAGGCTACAACGGTAACGTAAAGTTAAATAGCCTAAAAACAAAAAAGAAATGAAACTTCACTTTGCCCTCAGCCTAAACGATTTGCCAGGGAACAAATTATAAATCCATGAGACCAAAGATTGCCTGTTACATATACACAAGACGAATTATAGCTCGAAACACCACAGAGACATCAGAGCCAGCAGCAAATGTCTGAAGGACAAGCCGAGGAAAGGCTGCTCTCGCCGGGGTTAACGAGCGCGGAGTGCTGCTGATCGCCTGGATCTCACAACTCCAAAAACGCCAGATAAACGCCTCTTTTTATAAATAAACCACAGATTTTTAAAGCTTTAAACAACTACATTATCGCCTGCAAAGTCTTAAAACTATGTTTTGTCACACATTAACAGTAGTATTTTTATAAAAAATACGTCAAGTGTGAACACAGCCCATGTCAGCCATTTCTCAACGCCTGGCAGAAGCCCCTCTCATGACGCTGAATGAAGCGAGTAAACTCAAAATGTTCAAGCGTCCAACTACGCGCAATTTATTTGTGAAATCTATTAATTTGTGACAGAAGAATTTAGGATCTCAATCTTTTAGGATTGAACATTGGTCTGGGGAGTCTGCTCTGTATTTTCTACTGCATAAGAGGCGTGATCAACGAGCATAATTCAAATGACTCTGTACGCAATTGGATAGTCCTTCAACCAATCAGACCACAAGAGGCGTGATCAACGGGCATTGATCCATCACTTTTCTATCCGTCATTGTGTTAAACCCGCCAATGGCGTGCCAGGTGGATAAGCCAGTCAAATGTGTAACAGAAGCAGGATAAATTAATGTACAGGTTTCCAGCCTGAGCTGCAGGGCGAAATCAAATCTCCGGCAGATCAGGCTGGGATTACCCAGTCTAACAGAAGAATTCATTAAATCTATAGAATGTGGATGACACCTGGTGGCTATTTTTGGTACAGCGCCTAGACAAAATCTCATAGGAACTTCAATTTGTGTGATATCAACTTCAAATTTGGAGACACAACTTGGTTAGATATATTGCTTTGATTATATGGTAATTTTAGAGTAAGAATTATTTCTTAAAATACATTTTATATGAAAAAAAAAAAAGTTTAGTACAGTACATTTGATTTACAGTAAATTTTAGTTTCGCGTAGCCCCGATGGCAGAAGATATGGACTCTATAGCAGCTTTCATTGGCAAATGACCACCCAAGAGAATGTTCGACTGACATGTGATGCAACCCATCACAGTTCGTTTTGTTCCGCGTCATGTTAGGCGCGTGAAAATGTAAAGTCAATGTCCCTGCAATAACAGACGTGTGTCTACAAGTTTTTAATTCACAAAACTTTTTGCAAGTTTACTGCAACAATGGAGCCGCAAACTTCACATACTTTTGAAAATCCAGTGTTTAGTTTATCCTGGTAAGCGCTCATTGTCACAGTTGTAAACATGACGGCGTTCTTCTTCCACAAGGGGGTTTGGCGACCCGGCATTTGTTTTTAGGCGGACAATTAAAGAACACGACACGCACGTCTCATGGACATCCTGTAGAATTCAACCAATCAAATGATGACTTCGAAACTCCTGAAGCGTTTCCTAGAAAAGTGTGCCATATACATCAAACGTTCAGCCAACGGGACGGGATGTCTGAGGCCGAGACTCTTCCATACATTTTTTGATGTGTTTTCTTGAATTACAACCAATTTGGAAAGTGCATTTTCACAGCTATTCTCAAAAAGTGGGGTGACAGTTAACTGGCCAGATCAATCTCTTAAAAGCACTCATTTAAAATACATCCATCCACAAGATATAATTTTGTCCCAGTTTTGCCCACTTTAACAGTTTTTTCTTTTTAACATTCTGTCAGCGAAAGCTATTTTATGGGGTGGATACCAATTCCATAGCCAATGTATTAACAGGCCAGCACACAATGACCTGTGAGATTGAATTCAAAGATCATGTGCACCTGCTTTTCATACAGAGAGGCGCTGTAATACACAAAAATCCATTTGGCCCAAATGTCACGGCTCTATTTTTCTCTCGGCATAAGGAATCAAAAAGGTTACTGCTATAAAAAGAGGGAAAATTTAAGCAAATGGATACAATAGTCAATATTTTTTAGGACAGATCTAATTTGTGTATTTTAAAATCAATTAAAGAAGGGCAAAACATTGACAAATGTATTGTCCCTTATTGCCATCTTGTTACGCCCAACTCAAACCACAGTTGAAAAATCATTCTATGAAGCCTGTATTTGAACAGAAGCCACAAAAAACAACTCATACCCAAACAACACACTTAGCAGTCCCACACAAACAAACGTGAATGTTAATCTCGCTCGCTTAATCTTGAAGAAAAACAGGCCGTATGCCATTACAAACATTAGCAAAAATAGCATGAGGGGTTAGAACTGAAAGTGAGATGTTTGTTTCAACATTATATAACCGTTCTCACACAGACCGTTAGGAAGTGACTCTTCTGACAGTTTTGTATGAAAGGGAAAAGGCAAATACTTTGTCTTGCTTAAAGATGCGACTATGAAGAGGAATAGATTGAATAGTGGGTTAGCATCCTAATAATTCATAATACCATATAATTATGAAGCTAACCGAACACAGTTAGGTGAAGGAGTATTGATTCTGTTCAGTCTAATAATAGAGGCATTTGGTGCAACAACACCATGTTTTGTAAAACAAAAACAAAAAAAAACACTCCACAGTCATTACCGCAAAATGGCCACACTCAAGACAAAAATACAGACGTATAACATGCGCTGACATAACCAGCTCTGCTTCACAAACCACATGACTCAATTGATGTTTTTGAGGCACTGACTACACAACAAAACATGGGAGTGACAGGTCTTGCAATATTTGAATTTGGGTTTCATTGCCATTCTAGGCCAATTTTAATGCAGTAGCCCAATTAAGACCAGCCAGAGTTTAATGCACAGTGATAAAAATAAGTATTTGAACACCCTGCTATTTTGCAAGTTCTCCCACTTGGAAATCATGGAGGGGTCTGAAATTGTCATCGTAGGTGCATGTCCACTGTGAGAGACATAATGAAAAGAAAAGAAAAAAAAAATCATATATTGTGATTTCTGGATTTTAACTATTTATTTGTATGATACAGCTGCAAATAAGTATTTGAACACCTGTCTATCAGCTAGAATTCTGACCCTCAAAGACCTGCCTTTAAAATGTCCACCTCCACTTCATTTATTATCCTAAATTAGATGCACCTGTTTGAGGTCGTTAGCTGCATAAAGACACCTGTCCACCCCATACAATCAGTAAGAATCCAACTACTAACATGGCCAAGACCAAAGAGCTGTCCAAAGACACTAGAGACAAAATTGTACACCTCCACAAGGCTGGAAAGGGCTACTGGGAAATTGCCAAGCAGCTTGGTGAAAAAAGGTCCACTGTTGGAGCAATCATTAGAAAATGGAAGAAGCTAAACATGACTGTCAATCTCCCTCGGACTGGGGCTCCATGCAAGATCTCACCTCGTGGGGTCTCAATGATCCTAAGAAAGGTGAGAAATCAGCCCAGAACTACATGGGAGGAGCTGGTCAATGACCTGAAAAGAGCTGGGACCACCGTTTCCATGGTTACTGTTGGTAATACACTAAGACGTCATGGTTTGAAATCATGCATGGCACGGAAGGTTCCCCTGCTTAAACCAGCACATGTCAAGGCCCGTCTTAAATTTGCCAATGACCATTTGGATGATCCAGAGGAGTCATGGGAGAAAGTCATGTGGTCAGATGAGACCAAAATATAACTTTTTGGTCATAATTCCACTAAACGTGTTTGGAGGAAGAAGAATGATGAGTACCATCCCAAGAACACCATCCCTACTGTGAAGCATGGGGGTGGTAGAATCATGCTTTGGGGGTGTTTTTCTGCACATGGGACAGGGCGACTGCACTGTATTAGGGAGAGGATGACCGGGGCCATGTATTGTGAGATTTTGGGGAACAACCTCCTTCCCTCAGTTAGAGCATTGAAGATGGGTCGAGGCTGGGTCTTCCAACATGACAATGACCCGAAGCACACAGCCAGGATAACCAAGGAGTGGCTCTGTAAGAAGCATATCAAGGTTCTGGCGTGGCCTAGCCAGTCTCCAGACCTAAACCCAATAGAGAATCTTTGGAGGGAGCTCAAACTCTGTGTTTCTCAGCGAGAAAACCAGAAACCTGACTGATCTAGAGAAGATCTGTGTGGAGGAGTGGGCCAAAATCCCTCCTGCAGTGTGTGCAAACCTGGTGAAAAACTACAGGAAATGTTTAACCTCTGTAATTGCAAACAAAGGCTACTGTACCAAATATTAACATTGATTTTCTCAGGTGTTCAAATACTTATTTGCAGCTGTATCATACAAATAAATAGTTAAAAAAAATCATACATTGTGATTTCTGGATTTTTTTTAATTTAGATTATGTCTCTCACAGTGGACATGCACCTATGATGACAATTTCAGACTCCTCCATGATTTCTAAGTGGGAGAACTTGCAAAATAGCAGGGTGTTCAAATACTTATTTTCCTCACTGTATAAAACCATGTTTAACTGCAGTATCACTAAAGCAGGACATTTTGCCTTCATAACCTATTTTTGAGTGCCATTTATCAAACGTGTCTCCAAAAAGTACTCCCTACAGACTTTGGCTGAGAACAATCCTCCCCGTCTCCCTCAAAGTTGATATGTGGCATATACTGTATGAAGGTTATGTCCATTTATAGGGGAAAAATATACTTTGGAAAGGTTTTTTATTTTATTTTTTTATTGCGCTGCACACATTGTCCTTTCTCAGAGTCTCAAAATGACAAAAAGTCCACACAATATTGAAAAAACAATAACCATATTTTTCTTCCTTTCGCTTCCAGACAATTTAAGAAATTATGGTTTAAAGAAAATATAATTTACCATGATAAACCTACAATCACATGGGAAAATACTTCATTTAATTATTCAAGGATGATCTTTAACCATATAATGGTTATAGTTTTACACAGTGGCACACAGGCACAGTATATATTTTTACACCTACAGTAAATGTCATGCTGAAAAAAAAATGTGGCAAAAAAGTTATTTTTACCTTATGTGTTTCTACTACACAATATATTTTACAATTTAATTTACCATAAAACAAACCAATGTGTGGAACCACTGTCTACAATTGAAAGACACATTATTGTGTAATTGTGGAATTCAGAGCTCCAGATACGGATATAAAAGTTTCTGTATACAATGACGCAAAATGTAGGCCATACTAAACTACAAAGTCTTCTTGGAAATGTAAATGTTACTATTATAGAAGGTGTGTTAGTTTTACATATCAAATGGGTCAAGGCCAACATATACGTTACTATTCACTGGTTATGTTTAGCCTATCATCTGAAATATTTTCAACATTTAGGATTCGCTACTTTTTGAAGTCAAAATAACTGAGTTTTGCCATTATCAATAGAACGAGGCTGAATGCTACAATCAAAGTAAATATCATCCATCATCACATTTTTGCTATATGCTGTTGGGTAAACAAATAAAACCTTTAAATATAACTTTGAAGATATGACCTCAATATACTCACACTTGCTCTTGACCTACTTCTTGAGTCTTTGATGCTCCAGCGATGCATTGTGGGATATCTGGATCACAGTGTTCATGAAACACTGGCACACGTCATCACAGGCTTGCTGTAAAGGTCATCCGCTGGACCGCTGTGATCATCTGAAAGAGGGCTAGAGACTGACAGTTGCATCTATGACCTCAATATTTAGACAAACAGTGAATATGCACTTATGGGAAATCAGTTGCTTATGTGAAAAAATAACGAATTCAAAAAATATATTGAACTGTTTCACATATTCTGAAGAAACTGTTAGTTCTGGGTGGTTGCTAAGGTGGGTAATGACACAAATTTGATTGTTTGTGTACAACCAGGGTGTATATTATGCTGCTACACACTATAAATATTGATTTGAGCTTAAATTATTTATTAATCTTACCTGTATATACAACCTTAAAGCTTTTCACAGGGGGATGCATGTATTGTATGCAATATCATGCATACAAAAACATCGGACCAAAGGGGCAATTGGGTCAAATCCCAAATCACCCGACATGAGTATCCCTAAAATCAAGTCATTTCGCTGCTGCCATGACAACAAGATGAGCAGTTTTGTAACTACAACATTGCATTCTCAGATATTTACAAAGAGGGCCAGTATGGAGGGTGTGCACTGAGTCTGGATAGTTGCAGATCTAATTGGATCGATGGCTGCTTTGCTTAGGACTGGGTTATTAATAGAGATGAACTGAGACTGAAACAAAATGTCCCTTTGACATAAATAAGGTTAAATGAGAAGCCAGTGGCAGGTGAGGAAGTGAGGCGTCCATGCGGATTAAGTAACAAACCAGATGTACTGTCTGGATAGTGTCCAAAAAAACAAAACAAAAAAATAGAAGAATATTACACATCTGGATTTGAGGTGTTATTGTACGCTGAAAAAATAGGACAAAAATTCAAAAGGGGAGACAGGGGTTGAGTTATGACATAGCGTGTGAAGATCCTGAGTTTCCTTTCCTCAGTAAAATGTACAGGGTAGTGGGGTAAGCTGTGCCACTTGCACATAAACTGTCCGCTCGGCAAGAACATTAAATTTAGTAACAGAAACATGACTTTAAAGAAATTCTTATAATTCTTTTTTTTTGCTACGGAGCCCATAAAGGGACCTTTGCAAAAAATTTAAATATACAGACTATAGATAGATGCGCACGGGAAACTTATCAGTGCATGACAATTTTAAATTCTTTAATAAGTTAAAACTGTAATAAAAAAGGGGCATTGCCAACACAAAAAATAACGTATGCTCAATAACATTAAACAAGGTACCACCCCCTCTATTCATCTGCACCCTGCGCACAGGTTACAAAAAGGTCAACATCTCATTCCTTAGATGCAAGTAAATTGCTTGATAGAGTCCTTTGGAAGCTCAAGTTTCCCGTGCGCACGCGATACGTTTCTTGTGCGCACGCGATAGTTTCCCGTGCGCACGTGATAGTCTGTATATTTTAATTTTTTGCAAAAAAAAAAGAAAAAAAAAAAAGGTCCCTTTAGGGCAGGGGTCTCCAACCTTTTTTCATTTGAGAGCTACTTTTAAAAAAATTAAAGTCGCAGAGAGCTACTCATGTTATACAATACTTAAAACTCTTAAATAATGCATCATAATTCTCGTATTAACAACTATTCAAACTGTTTTACACCTGAAAGCGTGTAGTAGTAGTTCCAGTAGTCAGTACCAATACCATAAAACTTTTACGGTAACGTTACTTGGTATCAATTTTGCTACCACAGCAAACGTTTTTATTTTTTTATTTTATTTAAAATAAAAAAACAAATCAATTAAATTCAATACGTTTATTATTTATGATGATAATCAGTATAAGTAAATAATACATCAACATTTAAAGGCTGTATGCTGTTTAAAAGTAAACATTGTTTATAAATAAAAGATCCAGTGAAAAATAAGCAACCATCTAGGCATAATTATTATTATTAGTAGAGACGTATTATTATTATTACATAGAGACGTAGTTAAATCTACTGTAGGCTACAACAGTAGCCTAATATATTCAGTCAATTTCTTCACGTTAAACCGAACTTTTATTTTGACGGGTTGCCTTTAAGTTGACAGTTTTTTTTAAATGAGGGTTTTAAATGAGACTACAAAGACAGCGAGCGAGTGTCGCGTGCGTGTGCGTGTGACGCAGAACATGCAGGAGTAATATAAAAATAGTATTTTGCAGTTTAATATTCACAGACTCTAGTATATATTCGGCTACATTCTGGAGTCCTGCGATAAACACTTAGATAAACACGGAAGCGACAACGCAGCTGCAGGTACCTCGGGAGTCTGTACTACCGGTACTACAGAAATGCTGGTATCGTCGCATTTTTAAAATTTCACTACCGTGGTACCGAAGTCAAGTACCGGTACTTGTGACATCCCTACATTTGCATGTTTACATTTACATTTGTTCATAAATAAAAACAATAACCTCACGGCCCATATGTCAAACTTGATTTGTGTTGGAGGGGGTGGGACACCTGTCTATATTAGCTCACTCTGATTAGATGAAAAGTACGTCTTGGCGAGCTACCACCAATCAGGCCACGAGCTACTGGTAGCTCGCGAGCAACTTGTTGGAGACCCCTGCTTTAGGGGCTCTGTACTACACTGTAATAAAAAAGGGGCATTGCCTACACAAACAATAACGCAAAAAAAAAACAATAACAAAAACAAACAAAAAGAAATAAAAAAACAACAACAAAGCAAAACAAATCAAAGCATAACAAATCAAAGTAAAGTAAAGTAAAGCAAAACAAAACCAAACCAAAGAAAAACGAATTAAAGGTCCCGTTCTTCATGATTCCACTGTTCAAACCTTAGTTAGTGTGTAATGTTGCTGTTAGAGCATAAATAATACCTGTAAAATTATAAAGCTCAAAGTTCAATGCCAAGCGAGATATTTTATTTAACAGAAGTTCCCTTTCAAAGCCTACAGCGAACGGCCGGCTTGGACTACATCCTGGTACTTCCTTCATTAATTACGTCAGTCAGTAGAACAGACTAACCTCCGCCCACAAGAATACGCGAAAAAGGGGGCGTGGTCTTGTTGCTGTCCCACGTGGAGAAGAGGACGGTCGCGTGGAGAAAAGGAACTGTAGCTTGAGTGTGTTTGTCGCCATGTCGTCGAGACGCTGTTATTTTCATCCCGGAGTCAAATCACCTTTGTTTGGCTTTCCCAGGGACGCTGTAGAGATCATTAAGCGCATATATCTCCCGTTAAGAGGCGTGACCTTTCCCTGCAAGTTACGTGCGCTAAGCTGCTGTCGAATCACAACACGGGAACCGCTGGCACAATCAGAACTCGTTACGTATTTCTGAAGGAGGGACTTCATAGAACAAGGAACTCATCAGGCCGTTTTTAGGACAGTGAAAACAGCGGTATACAGATAAGTAAATTGTGTGAAAAATACTGTGTTTTTTTACACGCGAAACATGAACACATGTTATATTGCACACTGTAAACACAATCAAAGCTTCAAAAAAACACGAAGAACGGGACCTTTAAAGCATTGCAAATAAAAATAAAGAAAAACAAAACAAAATCACAAAAACAAAGCAAAAAAACGAATTAGCAAACAAATGTAAAAGCAAAACAAAATCACAAAAACCAAAGGCAAAAAGCAAAACAAAAATAAATCAAAGCATAGCAAATCAAAGTAAAGCAAAACAAAACCAAACCAAAGAAAAACTAATTAAAGCATTGCAAATAAAATAAAGAAAAACAAAACAAAATCACAAAAACAAAGCAAAAAAACCAATTAGCAAACAAATGTAAAAACAAAACAAAATCACAAAAACAAAGCAAAACAAATGAAAGCATAGCAAACAAATGTAAAGCAAGACAAAAACAAAACAAAACCAAAGTAAAACAAGACAAATTAAAGCATAGCAAATAAAAATAAAGCAAAATATATATATATAAAAATAAAGCAAAAACATTAAAGCATAGCAAACAAATGTAAAGCAAAAAACCAAAACAAAAAAAACACAAAACCAAAACAATGCAAAACAAAATGAAAAACAAATCAAAACATAGCACATCAAACCAAAACCAAATAAATTAAAGCACATCAAATAAAAAATAAAGCAAAACAAAATCACAAAACAAAAGAAAAACAAATATAAATCAAAGCATAGCAAATCAAAGTAAACCAAAACAAAAGACAAAAAAAAACACAAAAATAAAAAACTAAGCAAATCATAAAGCGATGTCAAACAAAACAAGAAACCTACAATGTATAATGAATGAATCACTATGAGAACTAAATGAAGACTGTGAGAATGAGAACAAAATGAAGACTGAGAACTCAAAGGTTTTGAACATGTAAGAAATAAGAAACAGTTTCAAGTCATGAGAAAAATAACTTTGCTCGCATGCAACGAGGAAACAGCGCCAGAAAGTCTGCCCCGTGTTTCTTCACGTGCGCTCAAACGGTAATGTAAGATCGGTCTGAAAAGCCAAACATCTCTCTAAGACGATACTAAACAGTCTTAAAATCACCACTGAGATCCTCAGACGCATTTCACATGAAAAGAATGGTAAGCACGCTAGTGTTTAATGCATCAGTCCTCGCGCATGAAATGCTCCAAAAGCAGAGGGATTGTCAGGGTCAACAGCGCACGTTGTCTGCCAGGGCCTTGTGTATTAGTCGGTTAATGCACCATTTCCAAAACAGAAAGGAGAGACCGATGAATGTGTTTGACAATAATGTACACCAGAATAAAGCTGCAAATCATTCAGCCACTCTTTCAGTTGATGTTGATTTAAGGTAAACTGCAATATCCAACCAAACAACATCCACTGTGTGGTCACGCACTGTACAAACGGCATAAACAGGACAAAGGATCCACCAATGCCAAGATTAAAGGCTGAGATTTCATGTGAAGTGCAAGTAAATACAGTGTGACTGTACACACAAAGCATCAGATTTCTAGAATTTTTCTGCTTAATTCACACTTATTCGCCCACTAAACCTCTTCCAAACACATTTTGCTTCGTACATTTCTTGGACACCCTGGAGTGCTTGAGAAATAAACACGCATGCTTAAATCTCCTCCTTAAGTGCAGGTATATGAGCCAGAGCACATCACAAGCTACAAGGTCTTTATTACAAAAAAGGAACCCACAAACTGTGGGTCACTTTGCTACTTGCATTTCAGAAGCACAGAAAAAAACAGACAGATCTTGTTCTTGCCATCAAATGCCATGAACAAAGCATTTATAAGCAATGAAATGTCCCGCACTTAATATGAACATACAACGACTTGCAGGGACAGATCTCAAATTGTGTCACCGAGCTAGGAGAGCATTGAGGTCAGCGAGCCTTCACTGGCCTCACCATCAGCCACCCCGTCCCGCTTCAACTCCAGTTACGGAGCAATTAAACAGGGCAGCCCTCCAGGGGAAGTGTGCCAGAGACTCAGATAAGGCCTGATTTACTGCCCAGAAGTCAGAAGGTAAGCCAGAGAACATGGAAGCTTATTTCCTACTGCTTCTGTTCTTTTTCTAAAAGTACATGACACTTTCTCTGGGCAAGTCTTTTCCATGGCTATGTGGCATGTGGATGAAGAAGAGTATCGCATCAACATCATCCATCCATACAAGGTAATTTAAAGGTATCTATCTATCTATCTATCTATCTATCTATCTATCTATCTATCTATCTATCTATCTATCTATCTATCTATCTATCTATCTATCTATCTATCTATCTATCTATCTATCTATCTATCTATCTATCTATCTATCTATCTATCTATCTATCTATCTTCCATCCATCCAATATTTCTATCTATCTATCTATCTATCTATCTATCTATCTATCTATCTATCTATCTATCTATCTATCTATCTATCTATCTATCTATCTATCTATCTATCTATCTATCTATCTATCTATCTATCTATCTATCTATCTATCTTCCATCCATCCAATATTTCTATCTATCTATCTATCTATCTATCTATCTATCTATCTATCTATCTATCTATCTATCTATCTATCTATCTATCTATCTATCTATCTATCTATCTATCTATCTATCTATCTATCTATCTATCTATCTATCTATCTATCCATCCAATATTTCTATCTATCTATCTATCTATCTATCTATCTATCTATCTATCTATCTATCTATCTATCTATCTATCTATCTATCTATCTATCTATCTATCTATCTATCTATCCATTTCACCAATCACTTGTGACGTGTTCTCTAGAGTGACGAATCATGCTTCTCTGTCTGGCAATCCAATGGACGAGTCTGGGTTTGGCGGTTGCCAGGAGAACGGTACTTCCCTGACTGCATTGTGCCAAGTGTAAAGTTTGGTGGAGGGGGGGATATGGCGTGGGGTTGTTTTTCAGGGGTTGGGCTTGGCCCCTTAGTTCCTGTGATAGGAACTCTTAAATACCAAGACATTTTGGACAATTTCATTCTATCTATCTATCTATCTATCTATCTATCTATCTATCTATCTATCTATCTATCTATCTATCTATCTATCTATCTATCTATCTATCTATCTATCTATCTATCTATCTATCTATCTATCTATCTATCCATCCATCCATCCATCCATCCATCCATCCATCCATCCATCCATCCATCCATCCATCCATCCATCCATCCATCCATCCATCCATCCATCCATCCATCCATCATGTGATCTTTATAAATGATATCAGCATAATTTTCATGAATTTCAGTATGTATTTCAAAAATATACTTATTTGATTAGTGACCCAGAAAGGCTTTTTTAATTATATTTGTATTTATTTATTTGTCATACAAAATTATTTACCTAAAATGTATTTTACTTTTAAAATTTTACTCTAAACCTAAAACATTTAAATTTTTTTTTAAATGTATTTATATAAAGATTATTTTCCAACTTTTAAACGATGAATCACATTTTTTCATTGTGGTCGCAGTCTTTTGTAACCCATTGTATTGTGTTACAATCCATCAAAAACACAGTGACCATGAATGGTATTTCTGAGTCCTCAACCATCTGCCAACAGAATGTAAGGCAGGAGAGCGAACAAACAGCAAAGAATCTGGCAATGGCATCGAGCAAACGTGAAAAGATGAGGAGCAAATTGCAAAAATTGTGCCAAGTATGCAACCGGATAATTGCCTGGCACGTTCAGAAATTAGATGTTGTTGCATCAGCCTCTACTGAGTGATCCTAAGGCCTGTTCTGAAACCGTAAATGGACTCTACCTCACAACCTGTTTAGCGTGCAGTGATGATAAACACAAAATGAAGAAGAAAATAACAATACATGAATTTATCCAATATAAGTAGGTCTAAAGAGGGTCAGCTCTACTCAACACCATCTGCATTCTGTGGCCTACTTTAGAAAAATGACAAAAAAAGCAGTGCGCTGCCACCATGTGGCCAAATCAACTTTCATAATTGATATATGAGAATTAGAAAAACATATAAACACTTTGCTATAGAAATTCCTATTACTTTACCATGACCTGGAAATCAGTCAAACTCTCTTATATTTCTGTTTTTCACGACTGTGGAAAACAAGGTAATAATTATTAACAAAATATAGCAAAAAATTACGTAACCAATACAGACTAATATACCTGATAATAACCCTCTACTGATGTTACAATCGACTCTCACAACAGGCTTGAATATCTCAAAACAAACCAAGTCAATGCATGTGGAACTTGAGGAGCGATCAGAAATATTCCAGAAGAGGGCAGTGTTGACCACAGCATGATGAGTTAATATTGTTGAAGTTGTTAATTTAATAGAACTTCTGTCAATATTTAGAGCAAATCACTGAGCTTTTATTAATTCACATGCAAATTATAATATTGACCAGTGTAACAGAGTTCAGTAACAAATAAACTCCTAAATGGATCTTACAGTCAAAGTTTGATTAACACAAGCATACAAAAAAACGATGTATGAATTTGCATAATTAAAGCAATATTCAATATATATAAAAGCAGGTTTTCCCCTTTGTTCCAGTGTACAACAGATTACAATCTCATGCAAACCAAAGAGTTTTAATATTAAAATTTGATAATAAATGGTAATTGCATAAAATGTATTTGTTTTGCACTATAATGATATATAATCAGAGTCATTGACTGGATAAATATTCTGTTACTATTACTTATACATGATGCTTTTGTGTCTTAGTGTATTTTTGTTATATTTTGGCCATTATCAGTGAGTATTTCTGCATTGACTTACACTTAGTAAGACATCTCAGCATTAAAATCTTTAAAAAGTCAACGGTAAACATGGTTAAAAGCAATAACCCTGCATTGCACCACACTCTTTGGCATATGGGGAAAATGCAGCAGTATGAAGTTGATGTACATTGCATTACATTCACCCTAAATCACCTCTGGTCCGTCCGTCTGTGGGCAGATCTTCAGCTCTTTCAGACTGTGAACTCCTCACAGTATGACACAGCTCGATCCAGAAGACTCCTGTGATCTGCATTAACAATGTGGGTGTTATTATGCTATTGAAATTTCCATTGCAGGTACATGTTTTATATCCACACAACATAAAAAGACTTTTTCATTCAGAGTCAGACCTTCTGTATTACAAATGTTGGGTAAATAATGGACGGGTTAAGATTGATAGAGATGGGACAGTGTTGGTTATATCAGAGTCTGGTAACATGAAATGATGCATTAAAACTTACTTTGCAGCAGGAGCTTCATTAAGCTTCAGCCTCTTGGTGGTGCTGTGGCCGCTCTCCCCTGTTGAAGGGATGGAAGTGTTGCCGTGATCCTCGCTGTGCCCCCTAACCTCTTCATCCAACATCTGGATGAGAGAAACCACAAAATATTATGTAAATGTAATGTGAAAACATATACAGTATAATATAAATGATAATTCATTATAAATAAATAATGACATGCGTAATTTGATAAAAACATATTTTTAAATGGATTTCAGAAATTTGATTAGTGACCTAATAATAGCTTTTTTTTAACTATCTTTAAACTAAATACTTTTAGGGTTTTAAACCATTTAAATCAAAATAAAAAATAATTATAATATAATATAACATATTTTAATTAATTTCAGAAATTCGATTAGTGACCTAATGATAGCATTTTTTATTATGCATTTTAAATTATTTATTTAATATTTTTTAAATATGACATATTTAGAATTTATTTAACAACCATTTATTTTTCTAATCTTAAAAACTTCTGTTTTTTATTTTGTATTTATTTCTTTTTTATTATGAACAATCTGAAAATCTTGATAAACCACAAACTAGAGTTTTAGGATACCATTTAAATTTTAAACCATTTAAAGAAAAATCTAATTTGTATATAATATAATTAATATAATATCATATAATTAGAGAAATAATTATTAGGTGTCCTAATAATTTTTAGGACACCCATAACACACCACACGACACCACACCACACCACATAACCCACCCCACACCACACCACATAACCCACCACACACAACACACCACACCACACCACACCACACAACATAACCCACCACACCACACCACACCACACACCACACAACATAACCCACCACAACACACCACACCACACCACACACCACACAACATAACCCACCACACACCACACCATCACAACACAACACACCACACCACACCACACCACACACCACACAACATAACCCACCACACACCACACCATCACAACACAACACACCACAACACAGCAACACACCACACAACATAACCCACCACACACCACACCATCACAACACAACACACCACAACACACCACACAACACAACATAACCCACCACAACACACCACACCACACCACACACCACACAACATAACCCACCACAACACACCACACCACACCACACACCACACAACATAACCCACCACACACCACACCATCACAACACAACACACCACACCACACCACACCACACACCACACAACATAACCCACCACACACCACACCATCACAACACAACACACCACAACACACCACACAACACAACATAACCCACCACAACACACCACACCACACCACACACCACACAACATAACCCACCACAACACACCACACACCACACAACATAACCCACCACACACCACACCATCACAACACAACACACCACACCACACCACACACCACACAACATAACCCACCACACACCACACCATCACAACACAACACACCACAACACACCACACCACACAACATAACCCACCACAACACACCACACCACACCACACCACACACCACACAACATAACCCACCACAACACACCACACCACACCACACACCACACAACATAACCCACCACACACCACACCATCACAACACAACACACCACACCACACCACACCACACCACACACCACACAACATAACCCACCACACACCACACCATCACAACACAACACACCACAACACAGCAACACACCGCACCACACCACACCACACCACACCACACCATCACAACACACCACAACACAGCAACACACCGCACCACACCACACCACACCACACCACACCACACCACAACACACCACACAACACAACACAACACAACACACCACAACCATACACCACAACAACACACCACACCACACCACACAACACAACACCACAACACACCACACCATACACCACAACAACACACCACAGCACAACACACCACACCACACAACACACCACTAGTTATGTTACGTAATGTAACATTTTAACATGAATTATAATTAACAGCAGCAACCAACCTTAGTCCTTTTTATTCCACGTGTTTGGAGTTTTGGAGTGTTCTGACAGTCTGGATCGGATCTGATTGGCTTCCTACGCAGCTCGTCTTTCCTGTGCACCACTGTATTCTTTGACTTCAGCTGCCTGAGATGGAAAACAAGAACATCTGTCATCAACTGAACCAGGGAAGACATTAAGATCAGTCATTTAAAAAGGAATCAGGAACTTGGAGTCTGAAACTACATCATTAGCTCCACTTTCATGTCACATCTGATGCTAATCTTGACATTTTAATACAGATGACAAACTCAGACCACTTCTTCAGACTCCAGCTCTTGTTACACTGAGATGTGTAGTACGTTTGTACAACTTGTACCTTGCATAATTAAAAAAAAAAAAAAAAACCCAGATGGAGACATGAACATAGCTGTATTTAAACATGATATTTGCATTCTTCCTTATTTCTGATATGACCATCCCCAAAAAAGTATATATTTTTAGTTAAATATAAAAATGTTTATCAACTTGTTTTGTCAATAAAAATAAATTGTAATTATAATTTAGAGTCACTAGTCATTTTATGGCCTTTTGTGGTTAAGAAAGTACCATCAAAAATAGAAACTAAAAGACTGTGAATTAAGTAAAATAAAAAAAATACCTTGTTCATATTATAATATTTGTCAAATATTATAATTTTCAAATGAAAATAATAATAATAATAATAATATAAATGTC
This sequence comes from Romanogobio albipinnatus, assembly GCA_023566225.1. Classification (NCBI taxonomy): domain Eukaryota; kingdom Metazoa; phylum Chordata; class Actinopteri; order Cypriniformes; family Gobionidae; genus Romanogobio; species Romanogobio albipinnatus. The sequence goes on along the minus strand of CM042245.1, from coordinate 45,976,224 downwards.
TCAAACTTTCTTTTATGGATAATATCAACCAGTTGGAGAAAGATAATTTAATATATCAATTTAAAGCTCATTTAATCATTTCATATGCATTACTATTAAATCTAAAAAAAAATCTTAAATAAATAAATAAATAGGTCTAAACAGTGGTATCAGACTTGACCCACTTTACAAGTCAATAATAACAACCAACTACTTTAAAATGTATTTGAATGAGAATATAACTCAAAATGTTCAAATGCAAATGTTAAAACATTGTCTAAAATACATTGATCAAATCCTTTTGATCCAACACAGAAGACGCCACGTCTAGGGCACAGGATATGAAAGGGAAGTATTTGGTTTAGTATAGGAGACGTCTATCTGACCATGAAGTCGAGCGGATCTGACTCGATGAGAGACACTCAGTTTTGTCATAAGGCTCCAGCTGCTTTCACCTCATGTCATCGAAACCATCGATTGGCCAACTGATTGAGTGAGTCCCTTGACCAATACTAGTAGTGGTGGGTATCTGCATGTGTGTGGGTGAAGCTTGAACCATGTTAATTTCTTAGAACAATATTCCTTTACTATTACAATTAAAATCACTCTGACTATGAATTATTTGCACACTGTGATATGTTATATATTATATGTTATATATTATATTAGTGATATGTTGATTTCTGTGCGTACTGCAAAGGAAATTGGAGGGAATGATGTGCTCTTAAGTTTCGGATCGTTTGAAGGGCCTCGATATGTTTGTGGTCTTGCTCCGAGTCAATAATCAGTGTATTAAGATTACTGGTATGCAACAAACTGAAAATAATCTCAAGGATTGTATTTCCCAACCACAAGCAATAGCAATAACATAATGCTGTATCAATAACGGGAATCTGATAGCGTTTCGTGAAAGGAAACGATTATATTTGCATTACAGATAATCATGGCAGGGAACGAATACAGAATCGGAAAGGCAATTGCAAGTCACGTGACTCGGATCGGTGACATGGCTTGTGTCAAATGTGAATGTAATTAAAAAAGGAGGTAAGAGTAATGGATTCCACAATCTAAAGGGGTCAAATGATACATTTCACTTGATCTTTTGAAATACAAATCAAACTTAATTAAACATACTCAATGAAACCTATTTAAATGTTCAAAAGTCAAAAAGAGATTTGAAATATATTGAAAATTAACCATAAAAACTACTTATTTTAATAATGATTTCCAGTTCTAGGCCTTGTGTAGCACCTACTGCTCTGCATATCCAGCAACTCAATTTTACATTTATAACAATCGGGGCAATTAAAAGTATATTGGATATGTGAGGAAGTCATAAATTAGTGCAGCAATAAAAAAATAAAAAAATGACCCACTTAATTATACGGCTCATCGAGATTATGGTTATGAAAACACACGTATTTATGAATACAAATTTTGAATACAAAAAGTATTTATACTGATGAAACGTCTGTCACTTAGGCATAGGGGTCGATGTATCACACTCATATTAATGATATATTTATTCAGAAATGTAATTACTTAAATACACCTCTTCTACAGTATAACCATAATTTAACTTTTTATTTTTATATATTTTTTGGGGCACAAAGTCAAAAATGTCAAAGTACAAAAATACACTGGTCTTGATAATGAAGAAAATGGTCTTAAAAAGAATTAATGTATGCATTTAAATAAAGCCATAAAAGTAGTTAAATTTTTTTACGTTTTAATTAAAATAATAATTAAAAGAGCATTAAAGTCTCATCAGAATATTGATGCTGGTTGATGTGATTTTTTTTTTCTTTCTGGATCCACATTGGTTGTACAAGTAGGACAGTGACTGGACCGTCTTTATATTTTTATACCAATCACCTCTGACCTCAGCCACCACAACCTGTCCAGCTCAGTCTCTAATTGTGCTCCCATGGGCCTGTAGGTTGTGCGAAAGGCCACTCGTGAGGAGCTCCCCGCTATGAAGATGGCACGAGGTGACAGTTTGTCCCTCCAAATCACTCAGACAGTGCTAAACTAATTAGCCCAGCTTTGAGAGTTGGGACTGTCCCCTGTGAGGAGCTCGCCCCATGTCAACTCTCGCCCTGCCCTCAGGTCCTGTGAGAGTAAAGGGCACTGATGTTATGCTAACACTGAGTACAGTACAAAAGGCTGGTGATTTTGAGCTGTGTCGATGCTTTAACTTCAAAACCTGAGTGGAGTGATACAGTGGACAATGCTATGGGATTGCAACCTAGAAAGTTAGGGGGTGAATTTTGAGTATCCTGTGGACAGACATACTCACCCAATAGTCATGCAGATACTACGATACCAATCATTAATGTCTCCCTGATCATCGGACATTAGGAGCAGTTTGGCCCTGGCGAAGGTCAACTAGAAGAAAGGAAAAAGAGGAAACATTCCAATTTAGAGGAAGAGATCGAGAGTTTATGCATGAGGGGAACTGGTGCTGGACACTGAAAAGATTTAAGATGTTTAACAATTTAACATTTGTCTCTTAGGCATAGGGTCAATGTATGATGCTCATATCAGTTACTTATTCAGAAATGCATTAAAACGGCAACTGATTCATGAAATGACTTTTTTTATAATAAAGAAAGCCTTATTGGAAGAATCTTTAAAAGTTAAAAAAATATTTTAACGTTATATCTTAGAAACAATATATTTTAACAAAACTTAGTATTTGAAAAACCTTTGTCTGCCTTAAAGTCAAGTCAACCAACATGCAGAAAAAAGCTTAAAAAACCCCCATGTGGTGTAATTCTTCCAAATCGTCTCGGTTAGAGACTTGGAGACTGAAAGGGAACTATAAATATATAAAAATATAATCAAACCCCAACCTCCCCCCATTTATTTAGCAAAAAATAAAATAAAATTTGCACACTCATATATTTTTAAGTACGGAAATTATTTATTTTTTACTTTACTTAGTCATTCCATTTTTTTTTCTTTAAAAAAAGGGTATAAATGTTGTTCCAAAACCATATGAAACCAACATATGTTGTGCACATAATTACATTGGATCACTAGAGGGCGTCCATGAACTAGCTTATTGACATTTCCATGAGTGTTTACATTGACCACCGTCTCTAAATCTCAACCATTTGTGATCTTATGATTCAAAGTACTGACTTCTTCAGTTCTTCGTTCATATAGTCTACAGAAGTAGAGGAGGAACAGCAACAATTAGGCATTTTAAGGGCTTAATTGTCCTTAAAATGAATTTTAAGACACTCAACACACATTTAATCCACCTAACAGAACATTAAAAAGCATCGTCAATGACGTTTAAGTAGATCATTTGGTATCAATCTAATGCAAAATAGGTCATCACGTATGAAAACGAGATGCAGAGGAAGCGACACGTTCTCCACTCGAGCCCAAAGATGCACAGATGTGCCAGTTGATGCTCTCAGCTGCTAATTTGGCAATGATCTGCACTTCGAGGACAAGTTTTCCGAGCTCGGCCCACGTTCTCCGCCTCCCGTCAGATGGCTCATCCTTGAGTCAACAGCAATTACCATCACTCATCCGCACTGAGGAGACTTTCCTGCTAGATTACACATGTCAAACAAGACAACGGGAACCATCCAACCCCAAACAAAGGCAGAGGCTTTATCCTCGGAATAATTACAACGGGGACCCATTAGAGTGGATTATAATTGGGGCCTTGAACATATTAAATGACCTTTCACATTTACCTGAGGCTGCTGAAGTGGAGGAAATGGCAGCAGTTACCGACAGCATATCAATAATCAGGCCTAATCTTTATTACGACTGGGAACGGAATCGTAATGATGAGCGGAGCCAGGTCTTTAATGGACACCTGGTAAAAAGTAATGACGTTCCGGTTGTATTTTAAGGAGGCGGGGTGGTGGGGAGGCTGGCGCGCTTGTTTCTCATTAGGTATTAAATAGATTAAGATTTCAAATGTACCATCATCAAAAGTATTATCTAATTACCCGAGTTCAGTGAGCGAGGCAAAGCGGAGCGCGATATTAGGGGCCCGCCGCATGGGGGGGACGGGTGGCCCGATTTATGCACAAATAGATTCCACTTCTATTGCGATGTGGTAATTAGGGATTTGTCAGGAAATCTGACCCTCTTAGGTAGAAATTACTTTGTATAATACGAACGGCGGAGCACGGAGCCTCTTCGACGCACATAATTTCACTTGATTATTTATACATCAAAGGGAATCGGTCATGGATGCAGAATAATATTCAAGGAGGTGGAGGAAGAAAGACGGCGAGCCGTGAGAGGAAGATGGAGAGACGAAAAGGGAGGGGGACGTGAAGATGGGAAATGCGAGAGAAAGAGAAAAGGAGGGAAGAAATTATCCGTATACAAACACTCTCTCATCTAGACAAATGGATAGGGGAGAGAGAGCCAAAATTTTCATAGCACATTTTCCTCTACTACTACTACTTTCAAACTTTGCATATAGATTGCCATGGCATTTCCAGCTGTCAAATTTAATTTTGCTTTAATTCTTCACGGCCCGGCCAAGGAGGGGCCAGAGAGTGCTGACAGCCTCTTTCCCCTTCGGTCCAGGTGGGAGGCGGGTGGAACTGGGATCAATAATGTGTCCTTATGAGAAATTACACCTAATGCTATTGAGTATGCATTTGAGGCCTCTGTGGGATAACAGGCTAATGAAATGCCATTTCTAGCCATTAGATAATATGCAGCCGCAGGAGGAGAGGAGTGTGGAGTACTGACAGGGTTTCAGGAAGATGCATTCAGCGACCGAGCGGAAGAGATGGATCTGTGATCTAATCTGATGGAGTGATGCGAGCGCCTTCCCGCAGTTCTTCAGGGCGGGTGGCTCAGAAGATCCTTTTTATGTCTATTCCACGTGCAAAAAAACATAACTGTGACAAGATAGTGTTCAAGATCTGGGTCCACTTGAGTCAACGCCCCCATTAATTGTTACGAAATATTGCAAAATGTCAAGAGGCCAAATTGCCCAAACACCTGTAAAGTATTATATACCATATATCTTTATGTAGTAGATGATGGGTAGATTTATGAGTATGAGTAGATTTATGAGAAGATGTTTTATAAATCAGGGTTCCCACTCTTTCATGAACACCAGATTCAAGGACTTTCAAGGACTTTTTAAAGCACCTTTTATTTTAAATCAAGCACAATAAATACGATAAAGGTGGGTGTGTTACTGCCAATTGATCAAATACCTACTGTACCTGTGTCTATCATTAATGCAGTAACGCTAAGGCATATACTGACAACTAAAATACAATTTCTAATGAGGAAAACTGTCCAATTTTACAAAATCCAATGAGGAAAGAGGCTGGTGTACAAGAGCGAGCGAGTTTTAACGAGAGATGCAGTTTGCAGGTCTCTTATTCCTGCTTTTAACATTTTTTTCACACTAGTTTTTGTTTTCTTGTTTTATAAATCATTACTTAATTAAAACATCAAAATATAGAGATAATAATGTATACATGAATTTTCCAATTAAATGAAAAGATATGGACAAGTTAATTGTTAGGCATAAAAAACGTGCAAAATTATTTATTAAATCACCTGTACATGTACCTTTTTAAAAATCAATTTGAAGGCTTTTAAGACCTGCACATATTTTATATTAAACATATATAATAACAGCCCATTTCAAATGTTTACGTGCTTTTCTTCTTTTTATTTTTTTAACGGTGATGAAATATTGCTCTTGTAAATACTTGCCAGCATTTCAGTAATGAAAGTCTAGATCTTTAAAATGCATCAAAATTACAGCAAAGCGCAACCATACGGTGGCCTGCAGGGGTCAAAAAGGATATAAACAGTGAATTTTGAAGTGATCTCATCTTGAAAACTCAGAGATGTGGATTCGGACGGCAATTAAATGACCACACGACCTTGGTGTTTGTCTAAAACAGTGGGTAATTCGGCCGGGGATTTTTACGCGGGTGGTGGGAGAAAAACACTGACATTCTGGATTCGGACGGCAATAAAATCCCAGACTAGCCCCTGACAATGATGAAAATACCTCACAACCCCACGAGTAACAATTACCATCCGAATAGGGCTTTTGACAGTAGATGGTGCTTATGGAAAAGCAGAAATATATTGAAATAGATTCCTCCCGTAATGCTGTTTTGTTCTGGCTTTGGCAGCTCACAAAGGCCAATTTTTGTAATAGCACCATGCTACTCTAATAAAATGCAGTTCATGCTTAATTCAAGCACTTTCAAGGACCTATGTTTGTTTTCAAGTACTTTCCAGGCCTTGAATCCATGTGTCTGAAATTCAAGAACTTTCAAGTACTTTCAAGAAGCGTGGGAACCCTGATAAATATACAGTATGTATATTAGTTTTCAGATTTATGATATTTTATAAACAAAATCCTTAAGGAACATTCACTTCTGTATGTTAATGGGTTTAGGCACTTAAATTAAACCACGTTGAATAAATGCCTTTGTGGTGTGCGATACATTCGTCTGAATGTTTCATGAGAGTGCGGAGATCGCTTAGACATAATTTGTCACACAGTGGCAGCACAGAGACCTGGAAAGAGATCAAGCCATGTGGAGACATTAAAACTTGAAGCCTTATGAGGAACTCGAGTAATTAGTGCAAGAAGAAGAATGATAAATTGATAATTTTTGCTAACTTGCAGATCAAGTCGTTCTGAGGACAATAAGTGTGGGGAGGGACATACGGTTCAATTTGATGGATCTGAAGAGTGCCTATGAGGAATTTTAATGGATAAAAGTGTGTAATAGTCCTCAGATTACCATTTTCCCCAATGAAAAAAAGGGGTTGGAACAATGCATTGATCTGCCAATGAAAATGTAATGCATCGATTACAGAATCTAAAAATCAATTATAATTTCTACAATAATACTGTGCATTTGTTCATTTTCAGTTCACCAAAATCCCCAGTTTACATCTGGCGTGGACACGTTCAATGAAGCAGGAGATGAAATATTAAATATGTGTTCTAAAGGTGAAGTGTGTGTACTTTTTTTCGAAGCCAAAATATTTATCCTATCCCTTAATATGGAGAGACAACCATAAGTGAGCCAATGGATGGCTGATTTCCCAGAAAAGTGTTCATGAATTGTCATAAGATTACTTTCACAACATTTCATCAGCATTGGCTCAACCAATGACACACAGTTTGTTTTGTGGTAATGTTTAGTGATGTTAGTGGTGTAGAAATACCACACTTTACCTTTAAGCATATCTTTAAAAAAAAAGAACCGTACCAAAATATGTGACCTGAATCATGATGACCAAGATTCATATCATAATTCTTAACTAATTCCAACTGAATTGTATTCATAGTAGACTACATCTCTAATAAATTGCAAACGGTTTCAACGTACACTGATAAGGCCTCCCTGGCTCTTGGTGTGGCCGAAGACTTTGTCCACTGTGCATTCCTTCAATGGGTAGACTTGCTGACAGACAAACTTATCCCCATGGGTAGGATGTATAGGACTGCATGGTTTGGCCTGGAGCAGGATGTCAGAGAACAGGTAAAACATCTTGGGCTTTGCCTCCGTGCCTTTAGGGGGCACTGTCTTAAGCCAGCCTTCCCGAATGTACCACCTCCCTACAACGAGAAGAGATAACAGAGAAATGGATGAAGGACTTACCTATTGTCTACCTAAAAAAAGTCAATTTCAAGCAGAGAATAAAAAAGCATGAGGTTTACATGACTCGAGACGGAAAAGAGACAACCAATCTCCCTTCTCAGTGATTGGCAGTTGCACGATGGAAACTAAATTAGATGCTGACATTTGGATAGATAAGATGAAATTTCATTCCTGCTACTGATTCCTTAATTGCCCCAGTGAACCTTGTGATTGCAGCTCTGGCGATAGCAAGAGCGCGGAGCTCAAAATGGATGCTCTGAGCGACAGACAAGCACTCTATGATTAGCAGAGGGGTCAAGTAGGGATCAAACCTCTTTTTAAAAATGCCACAGGTTTAATATGAGGCAACAACCAGGGCACATCCTGTGATACTCCCGGGCGACATGTGCAGATTGGATTTAATGGTTTCTTTGGCTTTTTTAAATTGGATACATGCATTTACATGATCAAGCTCTATCTGGATTATGTAGGATAGTCATGCCTGATGTGTTCAGGTGCACATACACAATGCTAACAAGTGCACAAATGCAATTACAAGACAGCCAGTGCTAAAAACATCAAGTTGTCCCAGGGTAAAATGGTAAAGGACTCAGCTTCTGTTTAATGTCAATCTGTTCGCCTCATCCTCACATTCCCATCTCTGGTTTGGACTGACATATCCAAGGACGGCTTCATCGGCTCAGTTCAAAGAGCAGGAACTTGGAGATCTCCCTCTTCATGTTGAACGCTTTCAACTTTCCCTGTCAAAGAGCACCTCTGCCCAGCTACAAAGGACCTAGTGGTTTGCAGGGTGCTAAAGGTTGCACTACAAAGCGTCCAGGGGCCTTCCTGATGTGACCAAGCCAAAAACCCAGAGACACATAAAAGCCTTTCTGAATTTGAAAGTGATGGAATGGCAAGTCAGATCATTGTTAATTTTGAGAAGGCTTTGTTGGATAGGTTGCGCTTTCATGTCAGGTAAAAGGGGGATTCAGGAGTTCATCTACAGTATTCAAAAGTCCAGGAGCACTCTTTAAAGTTTTGTTCAGATTCAGGTTACTCAATTGTATGAAGAATTGTGACTTTAAGGCCCGAAATACTCTGTGTAGATACATGAATGCAGACACTTCTACCAACGCAAGCTCCACAATCACACATTGTTGGTTTCATATCCGCAAGGCGCAAGCAGGGGTAAACGGTCTTCTATGGTTATGGTTCATTCACGTCATGCTGGAATTACCGTAATTAAGAGATGGAAAATCTGAACATTGTAATTGCAAGTTCTATGTTCCATGTGGACCCTCTTTCCAAATTGGAATCTCATAATTACAGTAATTCCAAAATGGTGTGAATGGCACAATTAGTTTTCTGTTTTAATTCAACAACCATCATTGTGGAGCAACACAAGTTCCCTGAACAATAACAATAACATCTGGAAGAAAATATCAGAGGCTATGTTCAGACTGCAGACTGTCCGCACTATTAATTGCAAGTGATCAAATAAGATTTATGTGTCCATAACCAACCTTTTTTGAATGGGCGTACCTATGTATGTGACTAGGCTTTCAAAACGGATGTATGAAAAACTGAGCTCTCCAGCATTGCGCTCTCTAAATAAGCACCCTGCAATGCAGAATTGGTATAGATACATGAATACTTCTGGCATTTCAGTCACCGCTTTTGACCACTGAAACAGTGACGATTTGAATTTGAAGACAATTTGAAATCCGTTTTGAGCAGCCAAAGCATCCAGACTGAGAAGCTGTAGTAAAAATCAGACTGGAATCGCATTTCAAACCACCTCCAAATGTGGTTTGAATCAGGTTTGGAAAGAGAAAAAAAAATCATATTTAAATTTGGGGGTTTTTTTGCTGTCCAGACTTTCAAAAACCCATCTGTATTGGCAAAAAAATCTGATTTCTTTCTGGCAGTCTGAACATTGCCTGAATGCCCTTTTTTAGTAGCTAGGATTATCGCTGCCAGCGTTATGTACAACTGGACAGTTGCTTATAATCCGTTGGCCAAGCATTTGCATTGTCATACTTGCTTAGAATGAGTTTTTACCGTAAAAGATTCACACTTAACGGACTAAGAAGGGAAAAAATGCAGTTGCATCCAAAGGGTATGGTCTCATCTTTCGCTCTTCGCCTTTCTCTGTAGGCCTGAGTTTCGGGCTTGGCCCTTGGAAAGCTGTGGTGGCGGCAACGTCCTGCTGAGGACTCCAAGGAAACAGACAGACTGTCTGCTGTATCAATGTCCCATTGATTCAAGCTTTGCGTCTGAGAATTACACTGCCCTTATCTCCAAGCCGGCCACTTAATATTGTTCAGGGGCTCCGTAGACTCTCATCTGTCAAGCATCACTTTCGTTAGGGCACATCTGAGGAAATGGAGGGGTTGGGTGAGATAAGCTGGGATTGGCTGGTTTGGTTCGGCCTTCTGAAGTCAGAAGAAAAGTGTGAGTGGAAGAAAAGAAGCCTTATTGGACAAGAGAAAGGACCTCGGTAGAATTCTAGAGTCCTGGAAAAACAGGATGAGAAGGGTTTTTTTACACTCTTCCTACATCCGGCGCTGTGTGAAATGAGCCCAGTGCTCGTTGGGTATTCATCGCCAGCCTCCCAACCACCTTTGTGCACACACACTCTCTCTCTCGCTCCCTTTCTCCCAGCTTCCTTTTTATCTACCGGCCCACAAGATGAGGAGAGGCGCTAATTGGTCCTGGGGGAGATTGGCAGGCCAAGGCATTCACGACAAGGCCCTCTCTGTCTTTTTCTCTCTCTCCTTTCCTTCCTTCTCCATCTCCTTCTCTTTTGTTTCACACGTGGGCATTCTCCCTTGGGATAAATAAGAAGGAAGAAAGGACCTCCACTCCACAAGTAGCACAAGAGAAGAAAGATGGAAAGAACTGACTTAAGGCACACTTCCTCTCCATTACCAATTAGCGGCAAGAACTTGTCGATAAATTCAGTTAATTCTCTCGTCGGAGACTAGGATTGTGCCGGGCGAAAACAAAACCGCCCGCTATAGCCTCTATTGATTATGGGCAAACAGCTGGGTCTCTTTTAAACAAGGCTACTTTTCCACACTCTTCCACCTGACCTTCTTTATCCGCTTAACTCTCTGGCTCTCCACGGTGCCCTGGGAGATAAAAAGAATGGGAGATCACAGACACTAACCTGGAGTCAGGATTCTGGTCTTTCGGCCCTTCAGCTGTTTCTGGACTCTGCGCAGTTGCAGGTGGTTCTCATGGCTGCGAGCGTTGTCCTGGATCCGCTGGGCGACCTCTGAGACGACCTTCACAGCCTCTGCAGCGAGAGGGCACACAGCATGAAACCGTGGAAGGGACTGAATGGACATAACCAAACTCCAACAGCACAACAAACTAAACAACACTAAGATTTTTATTTATGCCAAGCACACACTACAAGACGGAAGCTTGTCACACTGCATACATTTAAAAACACAGTTTAACGTTTTCTGTCATGTTGGTAAACACTTCACACAGATTAGGTGCCTCAATTATAAGATAACACTTATATTCTCAAAAAGCAACATGAAGGATGGGCATGCAGCCATTTTTGCATTGATTCAAAAACATAAAAACTTCCACTTCGCAATACATTACTCTCCACTTATTTGGTGCCAATTTATTGGCTGTTGCTTATTGCAGCTCCCAGGCTAGTGGTGGCAAACCACTTAACTTAAAACACCAAAAGGTGACACGCTTCAGTCTATTTGTTATTACTTCTAGTGTACGTTTCCAGATGCATTACAGACTCCACATTTAATAATGAACATGTTCAAATGCATCATTTTAGGTTTATCCTAATGACATGACTATAATGCAAATCTATGATTTATTATATGCAACAAATTTGACAACATCTGTGTAATTTGAAATGCTTCCGCAAAATAATTATAAAGTATGCACGGTACAATACAGTAACATGAACACGAGCGTGAGCTACTTGTGCAATTTTGAGCTTATTAGGAATATCATACAAGTAATACAACAGCATGACGCTAATAAGTGCACACCCATAGGCGTTCATGCATTATGCAGATTGCATTATTGCATATGATAATAACAAGTTTGTTTTTGGCCTCCACACAATGTTTGATTTCACCATTAACCCCTAGAGAAAGATGAGGGTGCATTAGCACATCCAAACAGCACTGATTAGGTGAAGACCTTGCCATAGGATGTTATGCTGGCCATAAAAAGCACACGGACTACATATTTCATCTGGAACTTTTGTATACTTGTCTGTCTGATAAACAGGGTTTCTCTATAACAGATTTCTGTGGTTCATTGGAAGCAAGCTGTGCAACATAAAAGCATCAAAACGTGATCGAAATAATGTAGCGCAAACTTGTTTTCAGAGTTTAATTTTTTTTTACTTTTTTAGTTTTCAACTGAAAACATTTTGCCAGCTACCATGCCTGGAATTCATTAACTAATGTAGACATCAACTCATTAAGAAGAAAAAAGAAACAAACAAGCAGATGGATACTAATTTTAAACCCAGCTTTGGTCTTATTGACTCTAACAATTCAGACAATGAACACAGCGCTCGAGGCGTTTGCCTCATAGTAAAATAATCACAGCCTAATTGAGTCGCTTATCTTTAGAACAATTACAAGCAAAACTAAACAAAGTGACTGTTTAGAGATGACTGGGCCCCTCTCAGTGTGTCTCTCAGTCCGTCCCTTTTAAGAAAACCCTCTCTGTAATTGTGTTTCAACAGAGCTACGGCTGTTGCATTATTAATACTTTCTCATTCCACATTCTACGAATACTTTCTCTCTGTCTTTTCATTTTAGACATTCAGTATGTTTAAACAGACCTCGGTCCGAGGAGTTCTGGAGTGGTAACTTTTATTAATTAACCTTTGACAGGCTTCGCAAAGAATTTCAGGATAGTTGGCTGTGGGGAAAAGCAGACGTTAGCGCCCCAAAACGCACACGATTGACGAACACCACAATCATAATAATTAAATCAGACAGCATATGTGAGCATGTGTGATGAGAGAAATAAAAATATCAAAATATTAAATGAAATAAAAAAAATCAACATGCAACAAGAAAACAACAACAAAGCCTCTTGTGAGTTTCACTGCTAGTTTGCTTAATCAGATACAATATAATTTGTCTGGGGTTGTTTTTAAATAATTCCCTTTAGAGTATGCCTAGGCTGAGTCTGATTGAGGAAACTTTTTTCTATTGCTCTCCAAAAAAAGAAAAATTAAAAAGCTAGTGAGCTTAAAAAGCAGCTCTAATGAGAAGACGAAGAGGCAATGGAGGGGCAAATCTGGATATGTACCTTCATCTTAGAATCAGGGGCTGTTTTAATTTGTAAGCAAAAGCAGCAAGCAACCAATGAGATTTTAATTGATACACATAAATAATTCCTTGTGTACACTGGCTCTTAAGTCGGATTTGCTGTTTATTTGACGATAGAAATGAGTCATTATCGGGGCTTCTGTTGATGCTAGAGATTTTATTTATTTATATTTTGCATGGTTGATATCCTCTGATCTGGTCCCTATTAATTATGTCAAAATCCACATCGAGAATTTAGACTCACGTTAAGCTTTGCTGTACTTTCATCCTCTGTGAGCAAAGCCACCCGGTGACAATAACAACGCGTGAGAGCTACAACAGGGGCCCAGAGTTGTTCTTTATCACCCTAACAAAGACAAGGGAGGCTGTCTTTTCGGCTGCCAGCTTAAAAACTTTTTTCCCTTTAAGACGCAGGTTTGTTTTGGCACCGTATGAAACGATTTCAGCATTTGCACCTTCTTCAACAGGCCATGGTATCCTCCGCAATGCTTATCTCTGCAAAGCACCTCATCATCACAAACATGTTGAGTGATCTCTTTTTAGGTTGCTCTGTAAGTGACAAACTAGAGTGGAAAGCAAATTTGACAAGCATAACAAGTGTGACTTTGGGTGAATGTGATTCCGCAGCTTGATACAGATCCTGACAATAAACAGATAATAAAAAGAAAAAAATCTAGACAGGCTAAACCCATCAACATTTTTGTCACAGAGCACTAACAGGATAAGAGAGTGTTTGTCGAATTGCGAGACGGCGGTGCCTCTTACTTGAAAGCTGCTGAAACTCCGGGTTGTCTGGACCGGTGTTCTCTGTCAAGTCCCTCAAGAAATGCTTGTACCTAAAAAAGCAACAAATAAACAAAACACGGCACAGGATTATTGCAACATTCTATAAATATACCCTTAAAGCGCAAAAGAAAACCCATCTCGGCGTGTCAGGGTAAGGAGGTCGGACAAGCGCTGTCATCGTAAGATGGCATTACTCGCATTAAGACGCGTTTAGGAAAAAAGGCTTTTCTTTTTGAGAAGGAATAAAGAGCCATTCAGTCAACAAAATTACACTAATGTGCCGTATTTCTGCTTCCTCAAACAAAGCGGCGGAACTGATTTTGTGCTATTTTAGCGGCATTCAAAGGATTTGAAGGAGGGTGCAAAAATAGAGACTGAAAAACAGAAAAATGAGAACGTATATCCATCCGTCTGGTTCACGCAAACAAGTGCACGGGGTCAAACTTCACATTCACCTCTGTTCGGACCAAAAAAATTAAATATTGATTATTGTGCTATCATCCGCTGATGACACAAAAAGGTTATAAATGACTGGGCAAAAAAAAAAAATCAAGGGCCCCATTAAGGAAATGACCCCTATATCACAAGGTGAGGGCCAAATTGAGAGGGGAGAAAATTTGGTGGTAATTCATTTCAGGGATGGAGATAAAGATAGAGCGAGTCTTAATGCTAGAGATTACAGTTCACTTAAGCAGAACTCCAGCGACTAGAGACATCAAAGGCCTCTTTCAAATGAGAAGGCTCTCAGAAAAAGTTAGACTCCGTGGTATCGACACAATTGGGAATACGATTCTCTACAGTTTTCTGTACTTTGATTGCAGTGGAACTTGAAAAGTTTTGGAGGGAGCGCATTAGCATTACACAGGTGTATGCAGGCAATTAATGTAGCAATCAAATATGCATTACGGCAAATACCATGAAACTAAATATCATACGCAGTCATTAACTGTAATGAGAGCGACTTCTTATTTAATGCTAGAAGCTTGATCATCTGAATTCAAATAAAAATACAGGAAAAAAAGGAAACATAGGAGAAGATATTTTATTAAAATGAAAGGAAAACTACATTAAAATTCTGATTAATACTCATAAGCCAACGATTATTTTCATGCTATGGACTGATATTAAAATTCTATACTATATATATATAAAAAAAAAACATAAAATACAAGAAATAATTATAATATAGTACATTATATTATTATAATATTTATAATAATTATCCAAATATTTAAATCAATTGAGGGCATCACATTGTTATCATGTACAATGGATATTCATTTTGATACGTCCTAAATATTTAACAGGTTATTAACCATTTATGTTATTTTTATTTTTTATTTTTTAAAGATTCACTTTAGATAATTCAAAGGTAATCTAAATGTAAAAATAGTCAAAATGGGTGATGATTAAATGTCCAATATTGGCTGATATACACTGTAAAAAGTACAATCAACTTGGATGTTTAAGTTATTTCAACTTAAATTACATTAAAATGACTTAAATGATTTAAATATTGTATAACGTTAAAAATAGCTTGACTTATTCTGATGCGTTAAAGCAAAACGACCCAACTAACTTATGCGGTCATAACTTATTGATCATATACTTCTTACAGTGTGTACCTACTCTATGGATGATACAATAAAAAAATGCAACCCCCATATTCAACTAGGACAAAAAAAAATGGCAGAACTATATCTTCTCTCTAGGGAATTGATTGTATCATGAAAATTGGATTATCCAATGGCCCATTTGGCCTAGGTAATGTCACTGAAAAAGGAACGCCAATAATTTTTGACACAAAATTACTTAAACCAAAAATTGTTCACACTTCAGTGCTCACAAAACATTCTCAACATTTCTGCCACCAATTTCCACTTCACGTCCACCATTTCAGATGTTGTCAGATAAACTGGGGCATCTTTAGTCTGTCTTAAATGTCCTCTCAACTCCACCGTGGCATCTTTCTTTGGTGACTCAGCCAGCCGATCCCCGCGGGCTGAAAAGTTGAGCTCGAATATTCCCGTTCCCCGAGAGCCGTGCTAAGTGGCGGAGCAGGGGCCTTTCTAATTGGAGGAGTGTGAAGTGAAGATCGTTGCAGCCTTAGTCTCTTTTTCCCTGCGGCCATGTTGAAATTATGTAAACAGTGGTGGCAGCCGCCAACACGCCCATGTCACCCATCACCCGTGACAACCACAGAGGGGGGTAGAGGAGCACATCCTTTAAACTCCACTTCTGACGAGAGATTTTAAGAGGGCTGAGAGTACAAGGCCAGAGAGAGAGAGAGAAGGAAACGTCTGATGTGGGGTCTTCTGACTCCTCCTTTTCGGCCCTCCCTTCCTCTCAGGAGTTTAGAGGTGATTTGATAAACAGTTTCAGGCAAAACAGTCAGTTTGAGTACAGGATGTGTATTTATTCATAGTAGGGCTTGTGGGATATCCTGCAAAGCTTCTCATATTAAAAACTGAAGCTGAAAAATCCCAGCATGCACATGCTCATTTATTAAAATATTATACATGATAATTTCCTGTATGCAGGCATTAAATGTCCTAATTTGATTACATTTTAGATCCCTGTTGTTATGAAATATATTAAAGATTTAAATGCCTAATATTTAACAAAATTCTTTGCGAGAAATTACTGATAAACTCAAAGAATGTGTTTCTGAATTTGTATGTAGTTTATGTTAAAATACATAAAAATAACGATTTCTTTATTATTTGTTTTATGTAGTGCTATCAAATGATTAAATCACATCTAATATACATTTAAGAAATACACATATATACATACACATAAACACATATATACATACACACTCACCTAAAGGATTATTAGGAACACCTGTTCAATTTCTCATTAATGCAATTATCTAATCAACCAATCACATGGCAGTTGCTTCAATGCATTTAGGGGTGTGGTCCTGGTCAAGACAATCTCCTGAACTCCAAACTGAATGTCAGAATGGGAAAGAAAGGTGATTTAAGCAATTTTGAGCGTGGCATGGTTGTTGGTGCCAGACGGGCCGGTCTGAGTAATTCACAATCTGCTCAGTTACTGGGATTTTCACGCACAGCCATTTCTAGGGTTTACAAAGAATGGTGTGAAAAGGGAAAAACATCCAGTATGCGGCAGTCCTGTGAGCGAAAATGCCTTGTTGATGCTAGAGGTCAGAGGAGAATGGGCCGACTGATTCAAGCTGATAGAAGAGCAACTTTGACTGAAATAACCACTCGTTACAACCGAGGTATGCAGCAAAGCATTTGTGAAGCCACAACACGCACAACCTTGAGGCGGATGGGCTACAACAGCAGAAGACCCCACCGGGTACCACTCATCTCCACTACAAATAGGAAAAAGAGGCTACAATTTGCACAAGCTCACCAAAATTGGACAGTTGAAGACTGGAAAAAGGTTGCCTGGTCTGATGAGTCTCGATTTCTGTTGAGACATTCAGATGGTACAGTCAGAATTTGGCGTAAACAGAATGAGAACATGGATCCATCATGCCTTGTTACATTTCTAAAGAATGCTTTCAGCACCTTGTTGAATCAATGCCACGTAGAATTAAGGCAGTTCTGAAGGCAAAAAGGGGGTCAAACACAGTATTAGTATGGTGTTCCTAATAATCCTTTAGGTGAGTGTATATACACACACACACAAAAATATTTCTTAAATATATATTAGATGCGATTAATCGTTTGACAGGGCCGAAGTCAAACTTTTATTTTGGATGTGATAAATCGCGATTGCATCTTTGACAGCCCTAGTTTTATAGGTTATCTTATTATATATAATATTATATATTTTTATGCAATGCTATATTTTTATTTTATGCTAATAGGCCACTGGCTGTACATAGTAGGGATGCACCAATCTTAATATTCTGGCTGATACCAACAAGCCAAGGATTATTATTACTATAATGTATAATGTAGTTGTTAAATATAATGGCCAATAACCTATACATGGCTGATATTAAAATGCCATTCTATTTTGTAAAAAATAAATAAAAAAAGAGAATATTATTGTCTGATAATGCCTACTTAGCCAATAGGTTTCTGGTTACAAGTAACATAAAACCTAGAAAAAAAGAAAGACGATGCACGGTCCATCACTGCTAAGATGTCAAATGCTCCATTACCATCTAAAAAGTGTTTCTCCCAAATGGGTGCTCCCTTAATCTATTCGTTCGGGGGTACGATGACCTTGGACTTCATTGACAGCTGCCATTGATTTCTGTCTGTAAGTGTCTCACTCTCCGTTCTCCCTGTTCCTTCTATCAGGTCAAGACTCGAACGCAATGGTTAAATGGTTAAAGACATATGGGTGCCAGGGCAGTGAAATGCTCACAGCCATCACACAAGTGGAAATAGTTATTCTATGAGGAACCACGGCACAGAGGGTTTTGACACAGTTTTGAATCCATCCTGCATTAGCCTACACATCTCTCAACTTTATATGTTAAAAAGACAAAAGGCCAAAGAAAAAAGCATACGATTTTTATACCTGTGCAACTCTCGCCACCACAATTCACCCTTCACCGGGAGTTTGATTGACAGGCAATCTGACCAATCATACTGAATCCGCCATTTTGTCCGACAAAGCAGTCAGGAGAGTTTAGCTGCGTTCCAGGCAACCCGTAACCCATGTTTTTCCAACCTTCTACCTGTGAAAGTGCACAGGAACGGCAGTCAAACCCATGACTTCCCACCCTTGAACTCGTACTAGATCGATGTACTCCCAGTTACGAGATCTGATGTCACATAGCCAGCGAAACAACAATGGCAGGCCCTATGGATGCGGTGGCAATATACAAATAATGAAAAATAAAAGGTTTAACAGCTTCTCTTGCCTTATGTGCCGTTTTTTTCTCCTCCGTTTCCAACAAACAAGCTCAAACAAGCAAGGAGTAAGCACCTTTGGCGATAGAAATGATTGTAAATGAGCATAAGCCCCGTACCGTCCGCCATGCTTTGTTTACATCTAGCTACCACAATTCCTACACTCTAAAAAAAAAAAGGTTCTATATGGCACCAAAAATGGTTCTTCGTCGTAATCATAGGGGAACCATTTTTGGTGCTATATAGCACCATATCTTAACATGTTCTGTATATGGTAGCGGTGCTATATAGCACCATAGTTAGCGGTGCTATATAGCACCTTAGTCAAAGAACCGGAGAAGAACCTCTGAAGAACCGCTGAAGAACCACTGAAGCACCAAAATTGGTGCTATATAGCACTTAAAAAGGTTCCCCTATGATTACGAGCCAAGAACCATTTTTGGTGCCATATAGAACCTTTTTTTTTTAGAGTGTAGCGCTCAGGCTGTTTGGCGTGACTTTGCCTGGAATGCTACAAAGTCATGACCCATGGTTTGAAGTCGTAACTTACGGACTCCAAAACCTGCCTGGAAAGCAGGCTCGATCAGACAGAACACATTTTTCAAGTTTGAAAATGCGAGGCGCACCACACTGCCTTTTTTGGTTGACGTTTAGAAAAGAGAAGTGCGCTGCGTTTTTTTTTTTTTGTTGCTAGGAAAACCCCCAAATCAGTTGTCCTGTTAGTCTAATCAATGTAACGGTCACCACAACGGAAATTCAGCCTCTCCATTCTTTCGATTGGACAATAGAAAAAAAAAAAAAAACGCGATAACATTGGGCGCATTTCTGCTCAGAGTTTTTTTTTTTTTAAACTTCATACGCTCAGAGCGCTCCTTCAAAAATGCGAGGCGCAGCAGGCGGTTAAAATGCGAGACGCCCGGGCCTATAAACAGTGCGCAAAACGTTCACTGCCAATAGAATACCATTTTAAAAAGGCGCCTCTCACTACAAAAACACGTTCTGCCTTAGTAGATTAATGCCGGTGGACTCGAACTTGAAAAATTGTGTGTACTGAAGTCTTTCCGCAGTTGAAACAACATTCCTTCTGATGTTCATTCATGTTTATTTGATGATATAAATTCTGAAACTAGTAAAACTAGTAGGAAGAGGCGCTACAACAATCTGTCACGACACATTAAAGAGCCACAATACAGTATTGTTGTTAACATTTATAAAAAATAAAAAAAATACAACATTTGGAAGTTGCGACTTTGTATCATATCAAAAGTAACCTGATGTCTGTGTGTTATCAGTGTCCTCTTTGCTTGTCGGACGTAGC
This sequence comes from Romanogobio albipinnatus, assembly GCA_023566225.1. Classification (NCBI taxonomy): domain Eukaryota; kingdom Metazoa; phylum Chordata; class Actinopteri; order Cypriniformes; family Gobionidae; genus Romanogobio; species Romanogobio albipinnatus. The sequence continues at coordinate 45,956,330 of CM042245.1, read as the reverse complement.
AACAGTAACTAAAGCGGGCAGGTCTCAGCGAAGTGTCAATTCTAAAATATTGTGGATTGCCAAGGCATTGCTATGCAGTTGCTAAGGTGTTACTACGGTGTAGATTTTTGTTAAGAACAGGTGCCTAAAAACTTTATAATAAAAAAATAAGACATTTTAATACTTGGGTTTTAGGTTTAGAAAAATCTAGTAATAATGATTACAATTAATTTGTTTTATTTATAATTATATATATTTATATATGAAGACTTCAGATGCAAAAGCCTCTAAGTCCTTTTGAAGTTTTTCTTTAAAATAAACATTTTTGTCAATATATATATATATATATATATATATATATATATATATATATATATATATATATATATATATATATATATATATATATATATATATATAAATTAAAAGGAAAAGATAAATTCTGGAAGTGTTATCTGCAAAACTTTTCTTGATTTTTAGTTAGCCTACAAACAGCCTAAACGAAACCAAACTAAACAGGCTTTTGAACACGGGGAAAACTAGAGCACTAGCATATTACTCATTAGAAATGAAAGGGAAGAGGAAACCAAACAAGCCCCAATTAAGCCTCCTTCTATTAAAAGGCACTTAAAAAGAGAAATAATCTCACTTCTTTTTCTTCTTGTCTCATCTTGTAGTAACAAATACATTACAGGCATTATCAGCCACGAATGCCCTTATTAGGGGCGTGGGGGGGCAAGAAATCTAATTAAAGCGGCAGAGCAACAAAAAAGGGAACAGCCTAATGAGCATTATTAAAGCACATTCCAAATAATGTAAACGGAACTTGCTCGTTTAGCTGCCCTGTCCCAGTCATTAGCGCGCAAAGCAAAGAGAAGATAACGAGACAATAACGTAATCTGAGCCGTATTTATAACAGTTCAGATTTTCTAATGAAGAGGCGCGCTAGAAAGCATCGCTGGCCTAGTTACCGGCGCGGACGCCTTGCCTCGCTAATTCCTTTGTAATATGCAGATGAAACAAGAGTCGCGTTTTCATTCTCTTCCCCCAGCCACCCCACCGCAGCAGCAGATATGCCGGGTCAGCTCGTAGTTACGCGCACATGTCAGTGCAGGAGAAGAGAGGGAGGAAATATCTGTCTAATTATTTGTCTTTAAATACGTGCATTAAGGATTCATATTCCTAATTAAGAGACAACAGCCACTGTCAGGCTCCTGCATGGGTTATTAAACACTGCGGTGGATGTTGCATAATTACTGCTCTTTAATAGCTGCAGACGTGAACACATCAGTTTTGAAGAACCCAAGATGTCGCCAACTTCAGCAATTAAATTATAACACAAATGATAACAAAATGCATATTGTTTTCCCAACACACTGCAGAATATGCTTTTTTGTTGTTGTTGTTGATGGGACAGGAATCAAGTGACATTGGTTTTGATTGCATTGAGTTAAAGGGTTAGTTCACCCAAAAATGAAAATGAACCAATGATTTACTCACCCTCATCCTAGGTGTATATGACATTCTTCTTTCAGACGAATACAATCAGAGTTATATTAAAAAATGTCCTGGCTCTTCCAAGCTTTATAATGGCAGTGATTGTTGGGTCATTTTTGAAGTCCATAAAAGTGCATCTGTCCGTCATTAAAACTGCTCCACACGGAAAACATGTAGCGTCTCTCACAGTTCAAAATGCTTACACTCCATCTGACAACATTGCACACCAGTTACGCTTGTCAGATGTAGCATAAGGATTTTGAACTGTGAGAGGCACTACACTTTATACAAGTTGAATACGGAAGGCGATTCACTGGAAGCTAGATAATTTACTTTATAAAGTTTTAAATATGGATATTTTTCTTACACAAACACATCGCTTCAGAAGGCCTTTATTAACCCCCCAGAGCCGTGTGGAGCAGTTATATGATGGATAGATGTACTTTATGGACTTCAAAAATTACCCAACAGTCACTGCCATTATAAAGCTTGGAAGAGCCAGGACATTTTTTAAATATAACTCCGATTGTATTGTCTGAAAGAAGAACGTCATATACACCTAGGATGAGGGTGAGTAAATCATTGGATAATTTAAATTTTTGGGTGAACTATCCCTTTAAAGGGAGAGTTCATGCAAAAATGAAAATTCTGTCATAATGTATACAACCTCATGTGATGTTTTTTAAATATACCTTTTTTGTCCATCTAATGAAACTCAATGGGGTCCAGATAGAACAATATTTGAATTGAACATACAGTCAAATGAAAATTTACTCAGACACCTTCAAACATTTCTTACATTATCACAGTTTATTCGCTACAGTTTAGAAAATGGTAATAAAATAATGACAAGTTGTTAAAGGTCCCATGGCATGGATTTTTTTATTTTATTGTATAATGTATTCTGAGGTGTACTTATATTGTTAGTATGATTTTTACATCATAAAATGTCATAATTTAGAAATAAAAGGCATTTTTTTCTATACTGATGTTTGCCCTCTGGCTGAATGCCCTGTTTTAAGGGGCGTGTCTGCTGTGAGACTACAGTAAAAACGCCCACTGTTGTGATTGGCTGACATCTTTGCATTTGAAATGAGCGGAGGGGGCGTGGTTTAACAAGGTCTACGAGGCACAAGCCTGGGGCCTGCCAGAGAGACGGATGTCACTTCTCATCAGTTCTCTCAGCACATCTCAGTTCAGTGAACTGTTGTAGTTACTAGCATATACTTCAGATTATTAGTTTATTTCTAGTCGGAGGAACTGTCACTCATGTCAGAAAGTTAGTAACTTTAGTAAATGATGGATCAGCACTGACTCGAGACACGAACCGTTTAGAACGATTCAGTCCGATTTGGTGAACTGGTTCGACCGGTTCACTAAAAAGAACCGGTTCAAAAGAACGATTAGTTTGCAAACCGGACATCAATGGACCAGGGACGGAGTGATTGCTAACAAAGTTATATATTGTAACTACTGAGTTGTGAGAGCGCTGTCAGCGCAAGTTTATTTTGTTCGTATCTGAGAGTTCTGAATAAACACGAGTCCCAGTCACGCCGAGCCCATCTTCTTCCTTATTCTACCAACTTTGTAACACATGTAATGTAACCATTACAGCTGTCAAGATGAACGAGTTACGAGTAAGTGTTGTTTATAGCATTTATGTTTTCCTATCATGTGAGCATTGAGTACACAGCGCAAACAAAGACACAGCGCAGTAATCGAATGTAATCCAGTTTATTGTGGGGATAGCTGGCTAGCATAGCCCGGATACGCTCACGCTTACCCCCCATCTGCTTAATCTCGCGCCGTGTATGGCGCCTCCGCTGTGGGCGAGACGCAGTACTGGGGGTTGGTGATGTTGAAGGCCGACCGGTCAGTGCAGCCCGAGCTTCAGGGATGTGGCTCTGCCGATGTTGAGCAGAAACTCACGACTGTATGCACATTTTAGAACAGATAGACACGACGAGGACGTACAAAAACACTGACTCACAAGATAGAAAACATGAAAACACAGTTCTGTCGGGAGAGAGAGAGAAGCCGCAGCACGAATAATAAAGTTCTGTGTGAACTTGAATAATTAGCTACACATTAGAAATCACTGATCAAAAACACTGAGAAACTGCCAGCATTCACTCGTTCACAGGCCATGATCTCTCGAGGACAAACAAATATGGCGCTCGCATGGGCGTGCCAAATTCTCTAGGCAGAGGAAAGGGAGGTAACCGTAATGACGTCACAACAGGAAAATTCCAGATCAGCTCATCTGGGCTGTCATTTAAACTGTGTCAGAACAAATTATGTCAGATAACTTTGATAGAATGTAATGGATTAGTATCAACCAATCAGCTGTCAGCTGTTAATTTAAGTTCACAATTAGATAATACCAATTTAGGTCAACCAATTACCAATCAAGGCTTCATTTTGTTCAGTCTGTGGAGTAAAAGGTTGCATTAGCAATTAAAGAAAAAACACGCAAGCAAAACATGATCAAGTCAAAGTGTCTGAATAATTTTGGTCACAAATTTGTATCAATTTTACTGGTAGTGCACTGCATGAAGAATAGTCACAGTTTACTTTATTTTGCTATCCTCATTTACATAAATTAACTATAGTGTCCTGCACAATATCAAAATTATATCTGGTGTCTGAATAATTTTTGGTTTGACTGTATATTTGAACTTTATACAGGTTGGGAACAACATGAGGGTGCATGAACTATCCCTTTAAAGACCTCTAGCAATCATTATAGTATTATAGTATTCTTGAAATAGCAATTTCCAAACAAGTTAACTTAATTGGATTCAACACAAATGTAATATTTTTTTGTATATTAAAACTGCTAATTAGACTCCAATTGGCTAATTGGATATTTAACATTTTACCCCAAACTGATATGCGCTCTCGTAAATTTGCTAAGCATAAAAACGTTATATATATGTATATAACGCTGATATGACAAGCACTTTGAGAAGCGTTTTACAAGTTTTTCGCCACACTTTGACTGTTCCCAAGTGCCTGAACCTAATTAATAAAACGCAAGACATAAAGTAGATTGTCTGATAGCCTCAAAGAATTTCAATAAGTCTTCTCTGCTTGACAGCAGAGCATTGTGGAAGGCAATCACTACCTGAGGTCAACATATCAAGGACGACAAGATGAGGGTAATGTTATATTTAGGGGATCAATGCCAGTTCTAAGAGTAAATATACTAAATAAAAAGCGCTTTTAAAAGACTGAAGAATCCTGCAGTGCTCGTAGACCTTCAAGTCTCAGGCTGAATCGAAACAAGTGAGCTTTAGTATTACCCATTTGAACAGATCAAAAGAAGAGAGGAGGTGAGTTTGCCAGAGGTCTTGTCTTAAGACTAAACCATAGATATGGAGGATGTTACCTTTCAACTTCCATGTAAAGCGACATCTCAACAGCAAAGAAATCGCGATTAGGAGGACAGCACTATAAAGCTGCTTTTAAATGAGTTCAATCAACACCTTTGCAAACAACACACAAACGGCGAGAAAACCTCCTGAACTCCTCATTATGTTGTGTTTGAAGCACCAACTGAATTGAACCCATCTGCTGTGTAAGCACAGGCCCATATAACAGCCCTGACACTATCGGCTACATAATGGCTCAGCTCCATTAACACAAGTCCTCCTCCGCTTTTTGAGGCTCTCTGCATGTAAAAGAGACGCGACCATGACCTTCTGACCTGCTCCGAGCGACGAATTCCAACACAAAATGAAGGATTAACCTCTTATATTGCACTTCGCTACGTCAATGTTGAGTACAAGTGTGTTAAAAAAACACGCCGATTTCATTACTATAAGGTTTAAACAACCTAGAACTAATGCTAAACAACCAATATCATGTTCAGGAACATTTCACACAATCTGAATACAAGCCTCACTTTTAGTTTGTAATTGGTTACAATGTAATTTATAGGTGATGCATTACGGTACAATGAATAGCTTTTTAATTATAATTTATTTCCAGCATTTGCATTAAATTTGAGTTGAAATTTCAATCTAATGTCAATGTCAATCTATCTAATTTGTCAAGATAAACTTGAAATGTTGAGTTGAAAACCCTTCTTTGAAAGTTACGAATAAAGTAAAATCAAACTTGAAGACAGACAGCTTACAGATAGGTAGATAGAACGATCGATAAACAGATAGAACAATGATGGATAGAACAACAGAATTATATAGAATAACAATGGACAGACCGATAGACAGAACGATGGACAGACAAAAAGATCGATTGACAGAAAGCTAAAAAGACAGACCGATAGACAGAATGCTAAATAGACAGACCAATAGACAGAGCGCTAAATAGACAGACCGATGGACAGAACACTTAATAGACAGACCGATGGACAGAACACTTAATAGACAGACCAATAGACAGAGCGCTAAATAGACAGACCGATGGACAGAACGCTAAATAAACAGACTGATAGACAGAACGCTAAATAGACAGACCGATAGACAGAACGCTAAATAGACAGGCCGATGGACAGAACACTAAATAGACAGACCGATGGACAGAACGCTAAATAGACAGACCGATGGACAGAACGCTAATTAGACAGACCGATGGACAGAACGCTAAATAGACAGACCGATAGACAGAACGCTAAATAGACAGGCCGATAGACAGAACGCTAAATAGACAGGCCGATGGACAGAACACTAAATAGACAGACCGAAGGACAGAACACTTAATAGACAGACCTATGGACAGAACGCTAAATAGACAGACCGATGGACAGAACGCTAAATAGACAGACTGATAGACAGAACGCTAAATAGACAGACCGATGGACAGAACGCTAAATAAACAGACTGATAGACAGAACGCTAAATAGACAGACCGATAGACAGAACGCTAAATAGACAGGCCGATGGACAGAACACTAAATAGACAGACCGATGGACAGAACGCTAATTAGACAGACCGATGGAGAGAACGATAATTAGACAGACCGATGGACAGAACGCTAAATAGACAGACCGATGGACAGAACGCTAAATAGACAGACTGATAGACAGAACACTAAATAGACAGACCGATGGACAGAACGCTAAATAGACAGACCGATAGACAGAACGCTAAATAGACAGGCCGATGGACAGAACACTAAATAGACAGACCGAAGGACAGAACACTTAATAGACAGACCTATGGACAGAACGCTAAATAGACAGACCGATGGACAGAACGCTAAATAGACAGACCGATAGACAGAACGCTAATTAGACAGACCGATGGAGAGAACGATAATTAGACAGACCGATGGACAGAACGCTAAATAGACAGACTGATAGACAGAACACTAAATAGACAGACCAATGGACAGAACGCTAAATAGACAGGCCGATGGACAGAACACTAAATAGACAGACCGAAGGACAGAACACTTAATAGACAGACCTATGGACAGAACACTAAATAGACAGACCGATGGAGAGAACGATAATTAGACAGACCGATGGACAGAACGCTAAATAGACAGACTGATAGACAGAACACTTAATAGACAGACCTATGGACAGAACACTAAATAGACAGACCGATGGAGAGAACGATAATTAGACAGACCGATGGAGAGAACGATAATTAGACAGACCGATGGACAGAACGCTAAATAGACAGACTGATAGACAGAACACTAAATAGACAGACCAATGGACAGAACGCTAAATAGACAGACCGATAGACAGAACACTAAATAGACAGACCGATAGACAGAATGCTAAATAGACAGACAGATAGACAGAACGGTAAATAGACAGACCGATAGACAGAACACTAAATAGACAGACTGATGGACAGAACGCTAAATAGACAGACTGATGGACAGAACGCTAAATAGACAGAACGATAATTAGACAGACCGATAGACAGAACGCTTAATAGACAGACCGAGACAGAACGCTTAATAGACAGACCGATGGACAGAACGCAAAATAGATAGACCAATAGACAGAACGCTAAATAGACAGACCGATGGACAGAACGCTTAATAGACAGACCGATGGACAGAACGCTTAATAGACAGACCGATGGACAGAACGCTTAATAGACAGACCGATGGACAGAACGCTTAATAGACAGACCGATGGACAGAACGCTTAATAGACAGACCGATGGACAGAACACTAAACAGTAAGACCGATAGACAGAACGATGGACTGACAGATAGATAGAAAGGCAGACAGACAGAACGCTAAACAGACAGACAGATAGAATGCCTAATAGACAGACCGATAGACAGAATGTTAAATAGACAGAGTAAGACAGATAGATAAAACGCTGACAGGCAGATAGATAGCTAGACAGATAAAAACACATTTTTATACTGCAAATTAAAATAAATTCACTTTAAAATAAAAGTTAATTAAGCCCATAATATGGAAATTATTATCTTCTTATTTATATCAGCCAGAATTTTTATATCGGGAGTCATTGACTATAACTTAATTCATTTGTCTAACACTTGAAAAATGGACCAAATGTCCATCTGTAGTCAGGAAGACCACAGAGAGGGGAAGAAGAGTTGAGAGGAGAGGGACAGAGAGAGCGACAGGGACACAACGTGCATCTCTTCTCGGCAGCTGCAGTGAATGGCGTTTAATAATAGGAATGATTTTATCCTCCCTCCCAACAGTCCTGCTCCATGTCTTAAGTAGCCACCATGATCCACACACAGCCAGCTTCGCCATCCATCATCCTCCAGCCGAATAAGTGACAACAATTTCCTCCCGAGTCCCCGTTAGAGGCGGTACTCCTGATTATCTGCACTCTCTGAGAATGGAGCTCTTCTGCCGTGCCACTTAAGATCATCATACAATTATGCGCCCCCCGTGTGTCCTCGCTTTCCGAGAGCGGAGAGGTAGAATCGATGGGGGGACAATGGGAAACACAGTGATCAGGGCCTGAGAGGATGAGATCAGATCAAGGGCGTCTTTGAACATGCTGATTGAGATGTCAGCGCTCGGCAGTTCCGAGGGAAATTAGAGGATATCTCTGTGATAACTGGGCGGAGAAAATTCTAGGTGCGGCACAAAGCTCAGAGGCGATATTTAGCACCAAGTCCTGCGGATTGCTGCACGTCAAAAACAGCTAGAAAATTCTTTGCATCCTTTCTAAAGATTGGCATCTTGTGACCCTGTTCACATGTACATCGTGTGAACATTGGTTTTGGGCGATCTGATAAGTGGGAAGAGCTCAACACAGGCATAAATGGAGTACAAAATGTGAATTCTCTTATGCTCACCAAGGCTGCACTTATTTGATTAAATATACAGCTAGGCCCCGAACAGACAAATATTGCAGTTTTTTTAAATCGTTTTCTATAGACCCTTTTCACATTTCCGGGTTTCTCAGAGTGGAAGTCGTCATAGTTGGGCTAACTATTATAGCTGTGAATTTTTTTGTGTGCCCATTTGCTCAAATAGCAAAAGAAAAACTCCACAATAGTGATTTCACAACTTTCAAAAAGAGGGGAAAAAAGAGTGAGATTGACAACGGCAGTCAAAAGAGCTAAATATGTTAATTTTCACCATCACTCCAATAGACACTGTATTAGAAACACCCTCACAGCGGCGGTAACTTGTTTTTTGTAATTTGATGCAAAAGTAATAAAATTAATAGTAATAAAATAGTAAATAAAATACAAAGTATTAGTGTTATAAATGTACAAAAAACCTTGCAGGATTTACAGTTAAAAAGCGTCATCACAGTCCGCGCGCTGTGTATGCGCCCCAGGCGTCTCGCGTTTTTGTAGGAGCGCTCTGAATGCCTGAAGTCAGCTCTGAGCAGAAAAGTGGCCAAGGTTTTTTTTTTTTCATCGTCCAATCGAATGAATGAGGCAGGCCTTCCATTTTTGTGACGGTTTTCCCTGTCTGATGCGTGTTTTTACCACAGACAGTAAAAAAATTAGCCTGACAAGCCAGACCCACATCAAAATGTTGGGTCTGGGAATACACCATTAGCAGGGCTTAATCTGAGGGGCGGGATAAACGGTTGTCTTTTAAATTCCCTCCGCACACAATAGGATAGTGCTACAACCAACCAGAGCAACAAAGAAGGTGAAGCGGAGCTAGATGACTTTTGCCGTATCCGGTCGGCAAACACATCTTCCTTTTATAAGAATGACTTCAGTGCCGTTCTTTGTTCTTTTCTCAAAGAAAAGCTTAACTCCAAGTTTTCTAGAGTAGCGGCCAAAGTCGATTCGAAAGACCGCTGTTCGCCAGCTTCTTTGTTTACGAGTAGCACGCGGAACCGGCACAACTCTGCCGTCATTATGTTAAGCCTGCCCACCAACTCTATACACCATGTGATTGGCCTGACTAAGAGTTTGGTTTTTCCAGCTCGCAAGCCAACGGAGAGTTGCTAGACGCCCTGGCTGCAAATTATATTTGCTGCTGCTAGATTTCTAGGCTATACAAAAATATGGAAGTAGTGTCCGTGACGTCACCCGTAGGTTTGAGTATTTTTGAAGCGTAATGTCGGCCATTGCCATCTTGGCAGCGCGTCACAGCACAAAGAGGCGGGCAAAGAAAATGGGCAAAGAGGCAGGACGTGGGTGGAGCTGAGGTGACGTGATGGCTAACAGACAGCAGACAAACGGCAATCCACCTGCCATTCAAGTGGCCACTGCCTTAATTATGCTGCCATAATTTAAATGGATGAGTTATAAAATAAAATAAAAATCACCCCCCTCACAGCTGTCATGAAGGGCAAAATTAGCTGTATAGACCAAAACAACAATTTGTACCAGGCGGTAAACGTGCTTCTCTGCTGTAAAGTTGGGCATTTTAACATGGGGCTCAATGAGATTTCTGATCCTGGCGGCCAGTCAATGAATGACAGTTTAAGTACTTCCGTATCGGCTTGAAGGGAAACTTGGGAGGTTGCCGCTTGGTTTGTACTCTCACCCTCGATCAAGGTCAGAGCAAGCACCCATCCATTTTTTTTAATTATAAAAGTTTCTGCTAATATGACAGTTTACTTAACAGCAAACCAAAGATTATAGAGCGCTTGCTTGGGCTGAAAAAAGTCAACCCGAAAAAGGCAGTGTGTTGCGCTTCGCGTTTTCAAACCTGAAAAATATGTTGTGTCTAATCGGGGCCTAAACCTGTAATAATATGAAATATTATTAGAAGAAAAAAAAAAAATCTTATTTTTTTTATTTTACATTATGCAACACAGATTTTTTTTTTACATTTATTGCTGATGGCAAAGATGAATTTTCACAAGCAATTTCTCCAGTCTTCAGGGTCACATGATCCTTCAGAAACCATTCAAATATGCTGATTTGGTGCACAAAATATTTAAATATTTGAAATGCTTCACATCTCAATCTTTTCTTGTTTACTTGTTTTTGTGCTTTATCAACATGCAGCAACACACTGAAGTAAGTGATGTGTACACATGAAAAAAAATCCTTGATGAAAAAAAGTGGTCAAAAGAGATTCACGCTAAAACCAAGAGTCTTTATTGCGATCAAATCACCTAAAATGGATCCGAACAGTCATTTTGCATATGATGAAACCACTGAATGAAAACCACGACAGGTGGGCGCAAGCGGGGAGATTTTCTTATAAAGTGTAAATATAAAGACATAATTATCGTCATTGCAAAAAATGACATTGTGTTTGTCGTCTTTCATGTTGGAAACTACATTTAATAAGTAGGAGTGACATAAAAGCCTAATTAAGATGGACTCGAGCAGCTTGATAAAGAAATGCCATGTAATTTCCGCTGGTTCTTAAGCATGTTCTAGTTCATTTCGCACCCTGCTACACTAATTAACGTCTGAGACCATGACCGCATGAAATTACCGCCAACAAAATCGGCGGCTTAACAAAAGGGATTTTGACAGTTCGTGGACAGTCTGAAGGCAGGTGTGAGCACGACATCAAACAATAATTACGTCTGTCATTGAGAGGCTCGGTATGCGGCGTGCACGGACTCCTCCAAAGCGACGAAATACGGAGGGAGAATCCAAGCATGGAAACCATAACCCGGTGGTGACAGCTTTCTGTTATCGTGCCATCAAATGATTCCCAAAATCCTTCTTTAAAGAAAACCCACATAGCACGAGCAACAAAATGTGAAGTTGTAGAGTGATTTGACAGCTGAGCAGAAGACTGTGAAGTAGACTGGCCTGTGTCAGAAGATACTGATGCATAACCAAAACGCTTTACATTCCCATCAAGAACTGACTGCATTTCAATGTGTTGATGCTGTCGATCCCATAATCTCTTCACCGAAGCAGATGGTTTAACTTTAAATACACAAAAAAACATCCGCTGACCAATCCATCTCGTTTACTTGGAAATTCAATGGCTGAGGGACTCTGACATTTAAAGAGATTAAAAGAAAACTTTGCACGTCAATTGCAATAAGTGGTTGAGGAGTCCATCAAATCAAAAATCTTTAGGTGTGCCATTTCTGCACGGCTACCAAATAGGTAAATAAGTATGGAGTAATAAGCATAAATGGTAACACTTTATTTTAGTGTCCAATTCTCACTACTATGAACTAGTTGCTTATTAGTATGCATATTACTAGGATATTGGCTGTTTATTAGCACATACTAATTCCTTATTCTGAATGACCATATTCTACTTTCCTAATCCTACCCAATACCTAAACTTAACAACTACCTTACTAACTATTAATAAGCAGTAATTAGTAGTTTATTGAGGCAAAAGTCATAGTTAAAGGGTTAGTTAGTTCACCCAAAAATGAAAATAAGACCATGTCTTCATTTACTCACCCTCTATATTAAAATATTAAGAGTTATATTAAAAATGTCCTGGTTCTTCAAAGCTTTATAATGGCAGTGAATGGTTGAGTCGTTTTTGAAGTCCATGCATCTATCCATCATATAACTGCTCCACATGGCTCAGGGGGTTAATAAAAGCCTTCTGAAGCAAAGTGACGCGTTTGTGTAAGAAAAATATCCATATTTAAAACTTTATAGACTAAAATAACTTCACGCGAGTTGACTTGCACTAAAAGAGTAACCCTTGACCCTTGACGCATACATATTGACGAACGCAGAAGCGCAGAGGATAGAGCAAAACAAAATGTAGCGTCGGGGGTTACTCTTTTAGTAGATAACCAATTAAAATTCTATAAAAAGATAAAATATTTTGTCTAAAATTAAAATACATCATTTTAAGAGCAACTTAAATTTTAATGCCCATTTTTACAAGATGTAATTTAACCCCCTCAAGTCGGCGGTCGTGCCGGCGAGATCGGCTCGCTTTTTTTTCTTATCGGTGCCAAAGAGACTCTGTTGTTTTTTTATCATTCAGGCAAGTGTTATACATCATTATTGGGGCGAGCAGCAAGGCTGAGGGACCGTGAGAGCGGGACGAGGCCGCGCTCATCAGCGTGGATGAGCGCCAGCTGCGCGCCACAATTATAATCTGTTAAGTTTCTATTTTTTTGTGTGTACAGTCACAATAAAAAAACGAAATGTTTTTCTTTTTGCAAAATAGAGAAAACATACATGATGCGCGATTATGCAGCCTCTCAAAGACGTTCATTCAGATAGTCTTCAGAAAAGGAACTCTAGCTTAGTGAATTGTCTAAAGAAACGTTGAAATGTCAGGTTTTAAACAATGTAAACCAAATCGAAAACAAATATTCTGTGTTTATGTAATCAGTTTGAAAAGAGATAGATGTCAGTCACCCGCGAGCCACTTCATTATCCGGTAATTATCCACACCCATGGAGCGCGCGCTCTTTCAAATTCAAATACTGACGATCCACGCGTCAACGCCCATATCAACACATACAAACATCTAGTGGAGCGCTGTAACGTTACTTCAGCTACATCGTTTCGAGACGCATTGAGGAATAATTCACCTCATGAAAAGCTGCTCATGTTCTGTTCAGAGCAAAGGATTCAGGGCTGATCGTAAGGTAGGCTGTTTATTCTGTTAGCATCTGTGATTATTAAATGCAAAAAGACTGTTTAAATATGAATCCTGCTGCAATATAAAATGCCATACACGCAAGACTGTTTAGACTAGATTTATTTGGCCTGTTTTGGACAGATTATAACGTGTTTATTGTAAAAGAGCCTAGTGTCACATCAATAAAGCTTTTATTCGCAAATGTCTGCTCGGATGCTATAAATATAGTACCAGTTAAACGTATTTCTCAAGTGTCCCCAGAATATGTCTGAAGTTCCAGCTTAAAATACCTCACAGATCATTTATAAATCCATGTTGTAAATACCCATTTCTGACTACAATCAAGAGCAGGTTGTTTTCGTGCATGTGCCTTTAAATGCAAATGAGCTGGTTTTGATTATCATCTATATCGCGATCACGGATTCTTCTTTCATCATTAAAGTTTATTATTTCAACGTGCTCTAAAGGTATATTAGTTTAAACTTCTAATGGATCGGTTTCTGAGCGCTTATCTGAAGCACACGCACACAGACACCTGGCTGTCAGATGTCAAGTCTCGTGAGTAATTTCTCTTTCACATTTTTTGTTGTGTTTAAAGTGTCAAATACACACAAGGGTGTTGTTCACCACTCCGCTTGCGAAAACAAAATAGCGGAAAAAGTTAGATTTGCTTACACTTTAGTGTTATTAAAGTTTTACCCCCAGTTTTGTAGACAAGGCTTAAGGCTAGTCCCAGACTAAAAGGCATGTTTGAGCTGTTTTAACTGAAAGCAAAGATATTTAAATATCCTAAGGCCTAATCCTGGCTTAATCTAAGCCCTGTCTGTGAAACCGGGCATTAGTGTTTTTACATAAATATTAACTTTAAGGGAGCATTAGATGAAGCAAAAGTGATCTAAATATAAATATGGTGTAAATGAGCTGGCACTATTGAATACCCACGGTACGATAGCCGATAAACAAAACGGGGAAAAAACTAAAAAATAATATACAGAAATATAAACACTGATTACCAATAACCATTAAAGTTCCAATACAGTCACATGTGAACTTGACAACTTACTGCTGGATGCGCTGAAGAGGAAGCAGAAGCAAGTCCTCAAGTTTCTGCTGACTGAACTCGGGCCTTGATTCCTGGAGCTTTTTAAACCGTCTGAAGGCTTTGCTTTTCTTCACCTGAACCTGAGAAGGAAATTAACCATGAATCAAAGATCTGCTTGAATGAAAACAACTTAATACAACAGTAGAGCACATTTGATAATGTAAGAGATAACATTGTTTACCTCCCACCAACATTTTCACCCCTGTCGATGATGCATGTGGCGTGATGTCTATTGAATTGTGTATTCAGTCTCGCTTGTGACTGAATCTCACTCATGCACAACGAGACATCTCTGTTGTCTCTTATCACAAGCTGTCTTCTGAATAGAAGCAACCCTGGTTTCACTATTAAATATACATTCACACATACCATGTCAGGCTAATGATAGACAGAGTCTGAATTAGCATAGCAAAATATCACTTCTTTATGTAAAATTTGTTTTGAATCGTGCTTCCCTCTGAGAAAAGCATGGGTTGGTGCTATGTTTGTGTGCTAAGTAAATAAATAAACATATCAAGTACATGAAACAATCCATCATCTTCAAACGGCGCACACCGTGAACAACACCTGCTCGGCTAGCATTTATGGCCGAGGCAGCTGGGGTCTCCCTCTGAGAAACACACTAACATTAAATCACAGCATGTTGGACATGCTGTGAGAGGAATTCTTTATTAAGGCCAGCCAAAAACTCTTAGGACGAATCCTGTCATTTTGATTGAATTAAATTGTGAGAAAGCTTCCCACATTTTAAAATAGTAGGCAAGTCATCAAAACAATGAAAAAGTATCATTTTAATATTAAAGTGTAAACATAATACCATTGCAATAAACAAAACACTACAAATTACAATCAGTTTTTTAAAATGTAACAAGTCAATTTAGGCATGACAACATTACAAAGTACAGTATGAAAAAAATATACCGTATGTTTTCAAAGATTCGCTTTAAGTGAGCGTTAAATCACGACAAAGGTAAAAAGCTTGGGGTCAGTCAGAATTATAATTTTTTTTTTTTTAAGAAAAATGTATACTTTTATTCAGCAAAGATATTCAGTTCATTAAAAGTGACAATTAGAATGTATTTCAAATAAATAATGTTCTTTAGAAATATCTATTCATATCAAAGAATCCTGGAAAAAAGGAACACGTTTTCCACAAAAATATTAAGCAGCACAACAGTTTTCATCGCTGATCATAATAAGAGATGTTTCTTGAGCACTAAATCAGCATATTAGAATGATTTAAAGGGATAGGGATAATAAAATAGTAAAGAGTTATTTTGGTAACACTTTAGAATAATGGTCATTAGTTAACATTAGTTAACTACATTAGTTAACATTAACAAAGATTAATAAACACTTTATAAGTGCAGTTCATCATTAGTTAATGTTAATTTCAACATTTACTAATGCCTTATTAAAATCTTGTTAACATTAGTTAATGCACTGTGAACTAACATAAACAAACCATGAACAGCTAGATTTATATTAACTAACGTTAACAAAGATGAACAAATACAGTAACAAATGTATTGCTCATGGTTAGTTCATGTTAGTTAATACATTAACTAATGTTAACTAATGACCATTATTCTAAAGTGTTACCGTTATTTTTAATTTGTAATTATAAGTGAGCATATTAATTGAAAAACTATTTTTAGTCCAGTTCACATCAAGGACAATAACGATAATGATAACAATAAAGATAAAAAAACTCAGTTCTACATATCAGTCTACACCACAACTATAGCTGCACAAAGCAACGATATCATTGGAATCACTTTCAGAACAATTTTTTTCCAGCTGATAAACGATAAAAACATCAACAGCCAATCAGCATCCATCCCGCTTTCAAAGCTCGATGATTTAAAGCGGTAGACGACAAAAGTGCCGCGTGCACCACTTATAATAAACACACGGATATTGTCCATTGTGTGTATTGTGGTGTGGACGCTAATATAGTAATCTTTATAGTTATCGTTCTTGGTGTGAACGATCATTTATACCGACATACATTTTTGAACGGTAGTGTAAATGCGGCAAAAATCCAATATCGACTGACACCAGTAAATTAATAACTGTCTAATATCAGTCACTAACTTGTATAGTATATCACATGGTAGCATGTTTCCGCCACTGAATAAAACAATTTAAAAGATAATTGCGACTTTTTTATTTTCACAATGCTGACTTTTTGTCTCAGAATTGTGAGTTATAAAGTCAGAATTGAGAGATATAGTCGCAATCCAGACATTTTTTGAGATATTTTTTGAGATTCTGTGGAGAAAAAAAGCCTGACTTTTTTCCTCAGAATTGCGAGTTTATATCTCACAATTCTGACTTTAGTTTAGAACTCGTAATTGCGACTTCATATCATGCAATTGCAAGAAAAAAGTCAGAATAGTGAGAAAGTGTTGCAATTACCTTTTTTTTAATTATTCTGTGGCAGAAACAAGCTTCCATAATATCATGTATCCCTAAAAAAAAAAAAAAAAAAAACTCTTTTTTAATAATAAAGATTATTATTATTGCGCCAAACTATCGGTCAAGGCTACTGAAAAATGTAATTTAAAAATAAACTATTTGGGAATGTAAAAGGCTCCTTGGTTGAAAAACATTGAGAACCCCGGTTTAGATTCAAGAATGGTGGCTCTTGAAGGACAGACCAGCCATGTTTGAGTCATGTGACGCAGTGAACACGCCGGCCCATGTTCCAGCAATTACATCCATGTAGGCCTGGTGGACTAATCGATGCTAACTTAAACAGCTCAGTCTACAATCAATGGGAATCGGTCAACTGACCACAGACGTATTCCTCCTCTTAATTAAGACATTAATATCTGTGAGGCTCCAAGCTTCCCCCAGCTAAATAAAAGCAGCGTGTGGCTAGACGAGGCTTGGAGGAGCTTTGCTGCAGGGCTAACACTCGAAACGACCTTTCTGGGAACATATATTTGGTATCAGGCGCAATTACTGGCATAGTATGAAAAAAAAAAGCCCCATCAGTTCACCGTAAGCACACCGAATACAGAAGTTAGCAATAGCCTGGCGCACCAATGATTCTTTAACCGCTAACTGATTTGGTCTAACAAGGAATCAGTCATCCGTACACTTGGGTACAGGTGCCTTGCCGAGGGAGGAGCTAATTAGCAAAGAGAGAGATTCCCCATCACACTTTTTTCCAGCCGACTGATGGAGACTGCCCACTTAAGTCAGGCGTAATGAGATGGTGGTGTTGGACCTAATGGTACCGCTGGGCTTTGCCTGGGAGAGATCTGTTTGCACAGAGTGTCATCCTAAAGCCTTAATCAGGTAGGTGACTCCATTTTTTTTCCACCGTTCCAAACGTCAATCATTATGAATGGTGATCTTTGAGTTACTGACCCGACTTTGTGTCTTCTCTTCTTTTTTTTCCCCCCACAAGGTTGAGCCGAACAATATGGCACAGCGGAAAAACGTGCCAAAGATGAGCAGTTGTACAAGACTTAATAGGTTTGGACTAATTAGAAGTGGAGCATGACATACTGTCAATCCTATGCATTACCATAGATCTATAATGAATACATATTCATGATTTCATATTGATAGACATAGCCACCGGCTTTTGTGTAAGGAGATGACCTCTATCCAGGTAAAAGCCAATACCTACGACCGTTAGAGTTAGTAACTTTCATAGCAGGTGGAAAAATGATTAGACTACCTTCAAAGAGCATTGCAGAATCAAAAGAGGAGGAAAATTACACAGTCAGTGAAACGTAATATTCTGTGTATCTATGGCTGCATTCACACAGGCATTACTCAAGGCCGTACAACACAAAGAGTCACATTTGTGAGTACGGTTGTCAAAGCCACACGCTGAGCATGTGAACAGATGTGTAAAGAGGTTCAGGTCTAAACATTGAACTTCAACTTACCATGAGGAATTTTTTAGCAGTCTCGATGTTGTCAACGTAAGTATTGTACAACTGCAGGTGAGTGCAGAACTCCTCAAACCCGATGCCAATCCTCCCCAGTTCTATATGAGCAAGTAGGGTCCTGTTAAAACCAAAAAAGAAGTGAAAATATGATTGGCATAATTTAATAAGATGTCATTGAATTTTGCATACCTCAAAGGTGCTTTAAATTAAATGTATATCTTATGCTCACAAGATCACATTTATTTGATCAAAAATACAGTAAAAACTGTAATATTGTAAAATATTATTACAATTTCAAAAGAAGTTTTCTATTATAATATATTTAAAAATGTAATTTAGGCCTGTGATGCAAAGCTGAATTTTCAACATCATTACTCTAGTCTTCCATGTCACATGATCTAATGATCTAATATGCTAATTATCAATGTTGAAAACAGTTGTGCTGCTTAATATTGTGGAAACCATGATACACATTTTTTCAGGATTCTTTGATTAATAGAAATACCAATTTAGTTGAAATATCTTTTTACAATATACTTAATATACTATAAAAGGTCTTTACGGTCTCTTTTGATCAGTTTAATGCATTCCCTGAATAAAAGTATTAAATTCTTCCAAAAAAAGTATACATACAGCAGTGTATATACACTGATCAGGCACAACATTATGACAGGAGTGAATTGAATAACTGACATTATGACAGGAGAAGTGAATAACCCAAGTGGACATTTTGTCCTCAAAGTTGATGTGTTAGAAGCAGGAAAAATGGATCAGCGTAAGGATTTGAGTGAGTCTGACAAGGGCCTAAATGTAATAGCTAGACAACTGGGTCAGAGCATCTCCAAAACTGCAGCTCTTGTGGGGTGTTCCTGATCCTGCAGTGGTTAGTATCTATCAAAAGTGGTCCAAGGAAGGAACAGTGGTGAACCGGAGACAGGGTCATGGGCGGCCAAGGCTCACTGATGCACGTGGGGAGCAATCAAACAGACGTGCCACTGTAGCTCAAATTGCTGGTTCTGATTGAAAGTTGTCAGAATACACAGTGCATCACAGTGTGTTGCTTACGGGGCTGCATAGCGGTAGACCAGTCAGGGTACCCATGTTGACCCATGTTTCTTCTACATCACGTGGATGGTCGGGCCCGTGTGCGTCGCTTACCTGGTGAACACATGGCACCAGGATGCACTATGGGAAGAAAGCAAGCCGGCGGAGGCAGTGTGATGTTTTAGGCAATGTTCTACTGGGAAACCTTGGGTCCTGCCATCCATGTGGATGTTACTTTGACACATACCACCTACCTAAGCATTGTTGCAGACCATGTTTCTTTCATGGAAACGGTATTCCCTGGTGGCTGTGTCCTCATTCAGCAGGACAATGCACCCTGCCACAAAGCAAAAATGGTTCAGGAATGGTTTGAGGAGCACAACAAGTATGAGGTGTTGACTTGGCCTCCAAATCCCCCAGATCTCAATCCAATCGAGCATCTGTGGGATGTGCTGAACAAAAAAGTCTGATCCATGGAGGCCCCACCTCGCAACTTACAGGACTTAAAGGATCTGCTGCTAACATCTTGTGCCAGATACCACAGCACACCTTCAGGGGTCTAGTGGAGTGGGTCAGGGCTGTTTTGCCAGCAACATGAAGACCAACACAATATTAGGAAGGTGGTCATAATGTTAGACCTGATCGGTGTATATATATGCGTGTGTGTCTGTGTTTAATATTTTATATACATATATACATATACATATATATACAGTGAGGAAAATAAGTATTTGAACACCCTGCTATTTTGCAAGTTCTCCCACTTAGAACTCATGGAGGGGTCTGAAATTGTCATCGTAGGTGCATGTCCACTGTGAGAGACATAATCTAAAAAAAAAAATCCAGAAATCACAATGTATGATTTTTTAACTATTTATTTGTAAGATACAGCTGCAAATAAGTATTTGAACACCTGAGAAAATCAATGTTAATATTTGGTACAGTAGCCTTTGTTTGTAATTACAGAGGTCAAACGTTTCCTGTAGTTTTTCACCAGGTTTGCACACACTGCAGGAGGGATTTTGGCCCACTCCTCCACACAGATCTTCTCTAGATCAGTCAGGTTTCTGGCCTGTCACTGAGAAACATGGAGTTTGAGCTCCCTCCAAAGATTCTCTATTGGGTTTAGGTCTGGAGACTGGCTAGGCCACGCCAGAACCTTGATATGCTTCTTACAGAGCCACTCCTTGGTTATCCTGGCTGTGTGCTTCGGGTCATTGTCATGTTGGAAGACCCAGCCTCGACCCATCTTCAATGCTCTAACTGAGGGAAGGAGGTTGTTCCCCAAAATCTCGCAATAAATGGCCCCGGTCATCCTCTCCTTAATACAGTGCAGTCGCCCTGTCCCATGTGCAGAAAAACACCCCAAAGCATGATGCTACCACCCCCATGCTTCACAGTAGGGATGGTGTTCTTGGGATGGTACTCATCATTCTTCTTCCTCCAAACACGTTTAGGGGAATTATGACCAAAAAGTTCTATTTTGGTCTCATCTGACCACATGACTTTCTCCCATGACTCCTCTGGATCATCCAAATGGTCATTGGCAAACTTAAGACGGGCCTTGACATGTGCTTGTTTAAGCAGGGGAACCTTCCGTGCCATGCATGATTTCAAACCATGACGTCTTAGTGTATTACCAACAGTAACCTTGGAAACGGTGGTCCCAGCTCTTTTCAGGTCATTGACCAGCTCCTCCCGTGTAGTTCTGGGCTGATTTCTCACCTTTCTTAGGATCATTGAGACCCCACGAGGTGAGATCTTGCATGGAGCCCCAGTCCGAGGGAGATTGACAGTCATGTTTAGCTTCTTCCATTTTCTAATGATTGCTCCAACAGTGGACCTTTTTTCACCAAGCTGCTTGGCAATTTCCCCGTAGCCCTTTCCAGCCTTGTGGAGGTGTACAATTTTGTCTCTAGTGTCTTTGGACAGCTCTTTGGTCTTGGCCAGCTGTATCATACAAATAAATAGTTAAAAATTCATATATTGTGATTTCTGGATTTTTTTTTTTAGATTATGTCTCACAGTGGACGTGCACCTACGATGACAATTTCAGACCCCTCAATATATATATACATACACATACAGGTGCTGGTCATATAATTAGAATATCATCAAAGTTGATTTATTTCACTAATTCCATTCAAAAAGTGAAACTTGTATATTATATTCATTCATTACACACAGACTGATATATTTCAAACATTTATTTATTTTAATTTTGATGATTATAACCGACAACTAAGGAAAATCCCAAAGTAAATTTTGCATTTCCTTTGGAAATCAGGGTCCCAGAGTCTGGAGGAAGAGAGGAGAGGCACACAATCCACGTTGCTTGAGGTCCAGTGTAAAGTTTCCACAGTCAGTGATGGTTTGGGGTGCCATGTCATCTGCTGGTGTTGGTCCGCTGTGTTTTCTGAGGTCCAAGGTCAACGCAGCCATATACCAGGAAGTTTTAGAGCACTCATAACACCCGAGCAGTGCAACAGACTGATCGACTCCATGCCAAGCCGCATTGCTGCAGTAATTCAGGCAAAAGGAGCCCCAACTAAGTATTGAGTGCTGTACATGCTCATACTTTTCATGTTCATACTTTTCAGTTTGCCAAGATTTCTAAAAATCCTTTCTTTGTATTGGTCTTAAGTAATATTCTAACTTTATGAGATACTGAATTTGGGATTTTCCTTAGTTGTCTGTTATAATCATCAAAATTAAAAGAAATAAACATTTAAAAATATCAGTCTGTGTGTAATGAATGAATATAACATACAAGTTTCACTTTTGAATGGATTAGTGAAATAAATCAACTTTTTGATGATATTCTAATTATATGACCAGCACCTGTATATATATTAAAACAAATAATTAAAAGATTAATCTAATTATTTTACCTGTCAAATGCATATAAAACATACTTTAAACATTGTCACATGAACAATTAAGTCCTGTTAACTCAATAAATAAATAACAACGTAACCCTACCCTGCAGTCTTGCCATCACACTCCAAACGCAATGATAACCCTGATACTGTTTTGGAAATCAAGGCACTTCTTGTCACAAATAATGAGGGGGGTTAGTTCAGAGGCAGACGTATTTGCGAAAGGAAGTGTTTATAGTCAGATTTGTGTGGTGTCATCCAAGGGCCCCTCCCTGTGGCTGACATACTTATTTGAGACAAGGGTGCTGGGGCTAGCGCCCAAGGGCAAGCGTGCGGTGCTTTGTAGCGGGAACGCACCCATTGCGAAACCAGGAACAAAACAAGGTGTTCAAGAGGAATGGAAGAGTTGGTGCTCTGGCTGTCAGGCACATTAGGGTGACATGGGTATAATTCAAGGGTGAGGGTGTTGACACTTGTGAGGGAGCTTATTATCCAAACTAGGCGAGGTAGATATCACACATACATACCGCTTAGACCAAACAGAAATACAGGTACGGATACACGCACACTCTCCCTAATGATGTTCCCTGAGACTTTACGTTTTTTACATGCTGGAAGAAGGAGCATTTTGCGGTTGAAGTTGATTTAAATAGATTTTAATGAAGTTGCAAGCCAAGGTAGCCTCTGTTCATAATCAGGAGATGCCAAAGCAGCCGAGAGAGTTCTAACGAGGGCAAAGGGCGGGAAAAATTGTGTTTCCTTTTTCCTCCTCACAGCCAGAGGCTATTATGATAAATATGAAATTATGACTTACATTTTTTATGCTCTTTTTTAGGGCAATTAAATTCTCTAGCCGTCAGGAAGATGACAAAGATAACATTAGCATTCCTCCTGCGTCACGTTAATCTACATTAATGCTTAGCGGTTGCGACATCTGGGTCGGGCACGGACTCCAACCAAACAATGGAGGCCTATGTGGCTTCATTTGTGGGAAGCGAGAACCAAGGAATACTAATTTATCGCCAATGAATAGTTAGCAGCAACACAAACGCTCGTAAAAACACAAATCCGTACAGGACCCGAAAGCTTGTTCAGTTTGTCGGGAGACCCCCTCCTTCCCTCGATAGTGACAAGGACCCTCTTCCTTCATTTCGGATACCATTTGATCCATTTCCACACCACATTTACTGTTATTAAGAAACCCCCAAGATGCACTCGTTCAGAATATTTATCTCTCAAATACGTTTTTGATTTGGTGCTACTTAAGTGACAGCTCTTTCAAGTTGGTGATCACTGTTACAGTGCATTCTGGGATAATTGGGTTGTTCCCACTATTGCCTTATTCCCCTCATCAGATAAACAGGCATAATTCTGATGAATGGCAGCAGCATGACAATATATTCAAGTTGTGTTTGTTTGTTTGTTTGTTTGTTTGCTTGCTTGTTCAGCAGCGTTTAATGAATCCAGAATTTATTCAAGTTTTACCGACCCAAGAGTATGATATCATGTACAAAGAATGAACTTCAAACCAACCGCATCCTGTTCTTTTTAACTTAAATAAAGCTGACAGACATTTTTATATTTCTTAAGATGTCAGTGTATTAACGTCTCCTTTGAGGCAGCCATCATTTTGAAAGTTTTTATGAAAACTGGGTTGCATTGTCCTCAGGTTATATAATTACTCCAAATATAAAAAATAAAAATAACATTAAAATTGTTTTACTAAAATGTATTTAAATCCCACTCATGTCATTCCAAACCAGTATTTTTGCTATTTAATGCAAAAGTTTTGAAAAATGTTCAGGCTGCTCTTTTCCAATACAATGGAAGTGGTAGGGCTCGACAGTGCGACCATTTCACTAGCATTTGTGAGCAAACTGTAAAATGTATTTTGGAGCACGTGTGCGAAAAAAAAATCCCTGTGGATCAGTTTTCTTAAATGTAAGATCATAAGCATCTTAATGATCATTTAAGGCATTTTACATTTTGGGGATGAAAAAACATAAATGGCGATACTGCCTAGTGTCATTATTAAACTTCAAATAATGCGCGGGTCTGTAGATCGCACAACAGCGGCACGTTCAAGATTTGAAACGTGAAGCGCTGTTGTGTGTTCTACAGGTTTGCGCAACATCGCTTCAGACAGCTTGAGATCAGTTCGCAATCAGTGAATAGCGCACATTTATGCCAAGCGATTGCTAATGAACTAATGCGGATCAATTATGACAATGTTTACATTACAGTGTTTATATTGTAATGTTATATATGGCTGTAAGAACGCATATTTTATCTCCCTTATCTGAATTTGAATGAGCAGCCTCATGAAATCAAAATCGATCTTATTTAATTTGTTAACACACATTCCAGGTCTTAGGGTGAACAATTAATCCGTGCAAACTAATACACAGAAAAAAATAGTTTGCCGTGGTAATCTTTAATCAAGATCTGAAAAGTAACTTCCAGTCTGGAATGGCGTTCCCTTTCCGATGATGGGAGTTTGACGGCTTGGGTTTGAATATCCTTAACCGCTCCCCTCCAACCGTTAGTCTGCTATGAGCGTGCGCTGAAGTAAAACCCTGCCCTCTATTCAATATTACGTTTCACTTGGAAATACGTCACAGCACTGAAATAAAATCATTTGCAACTTCCGGTTCACTGGGACTTTAAAGCAAAGACATTTCAAAATAAGAGTCCCGGTATATTTTGTGCTTGTTTATTAAATAAAAGTCACGCTGTGTGTCCAATTTCCACTCCGTTTATTATTTGTTTACACAAACTGCATGTAATTTAAATTAATTTCCATTTAATTTAAAGTAAACTATTGTAGCCTCTGTCTGGGATGCCCTGTCACAGGAAGGAAAGACTAAAAACATTATTTGATGCATATTATTAAATATATAGATTTTACTAGTATCAGTATTATTATAGTTAACAAAACCTAAAACAATAACAAAAACCGACATAAAATATTTCACAAATTTAAACTTATTTTCATTTAGTTGAATTTTACCTGTTGTTTAATTCCATTAACCTGATGTACCAAACTAAAAATAAAATAAAAGTTAATAAAAACTATAGACAAAAAAAAAAACACTAGGAAAATAAAAAGACAAAAAACAGAATTACTAAAATTTTTAACTAAACTTAAAATGAAAGCAGAATTAAATTGAATTCAAAATATTAACAAAAACTATATAGTATCTCAGTGTTAATAAAATACCACTAATATATATATATTATATATATATATATATATATATATATATATATATATATATATATATATATATATATATATATATAAATAAATGCAGAAATAGTTAGTTGCAGCCCCAAAGATTCTAAATGCGCTCCAACTTAGGAGCACAAGTCAAGCCCTGAGTGGATGGTGGTACAACAGGTTTGTGAGGAACAGGCCAAAAGTTGTTATTTATTATACCATTGACTTCCACTGTAAAAGAGTAGCTTGGACAGCCTGCTAAATATCTCCTTTTCCATTCCACAGAATAAAGAAAGTCAAACAAGTTTTGAAAGACATGAAGGTGAGTAAACAATGAAAGAACTGTAATTTTTGTCTGAACTATTTCTTTAAAAGGAAAATCTACAATGGTTTATAAAATTCATACTATAAAGTGTATATTGTGCATGACAGAAGCAAACAATCTACGGTAACGTTTTTCAGTTACAACTAGTCCAAGATAAAATAAAGTGATGATTTCAGCTAAAGATTCAAATAACCTTCAGCAGCCAGCGCAGATATCAACATGCATCTGAAGAAGCTTCCTGATAACGATGTGGTTTCGGAGTACGCGAGCACTTTATTCGTTTTAATCAGTCAGCCACTGCTGTCTGTTCACAGATCTAAATTGAGAGACTGCCATTACGCTTCACCCGGCACTTCAATAACCGATTCTAATGATGATATATGGTAACCAAGCACCGATTTATCCAATACATTGGGCTCTAAAATTCAGCCCTCCATCTTCATTCAGCCACTGTTTGTAGAGAGGCCCGTCAATCAGGCATTGATGGGAGCCCCGGGGACCCACGGTGATTCATTATTCAGACAATTTTATGATTCTCTATCAACAGGGCCTGGGTGAAGCCCTCAAAGGCAGTCAGTAGTTCCCCTTCCAGTCATTTGGTAATTCGAAATATGTACACAACGAAACCACGTGGCAGTAACACTTGCGAGAACTTCGGCCAATTCTAGGCTAATGAAATATCCTTCACTATGTTCCTCCTGTCTTGTCAGGTAAATTCTCGGAGATTGATCAGGTTCTTAAATATATCAAACACGGTTCACCTGCACTAAGGAGCGATGATCTCTCCAATGCAGGCATTAATAAAAGAATGGAAGCTTGTTTGCTCGCAGGCTATTGGACATTAGGAGAGGGCTTCTGCTTTTGCTTGTTGCTTTCAGATGTGGTACATCAAAACACAAAACGAGAGCGCTGTGCCATATATAGCCTCAGATAAAATTAACAAGAACAGGCTTCTTGACACCTGTGAGTTAATTTGTTGTTAGTCTGCCCAGCCCGCATGGGAAGATCAATGCCGACTGCTCTTCGGGCCAGTTTTTCTGATGTATTATTTCATCTTCTGCACCTCGTTTCCAGCAGCTCCGGCTTTTCATTTGCTCAAGCTGTCATAAAGGCCCCTCAAGCAGAGTGTATGCGGAAGAGTCGCAGCTGGGCTTCACAACTTACCATGACCACTTTACCACGGGTGAAATATAAAGACGCTATTAAAGTCATCATCAAATAAAGTTGACGATTTACTTTCTTAAAATTGACAATCTTGCTGTTATTTCAGACTATACATCTACTACTTGGAAAATACTTATTTTCAGCTGACGTCACAAATATCACAAATCTTCCCGACCCCTGCCCATGTCAAAAATACTGGTACTTCAGTTTGTATATTTAATTAGAATATATTATATATTAAAACAGTATATTAAAACGTTTATTTTTAAATTACGTATTTGTATTCATGCTTTGCAAGCGCTAACGCCACTTACAGGTTCTCACCTGGTTTGGCCACAGGACCCATATTCTCCCATGGCCATTAAGCCACAATCCAAATTTTTAGGAATTTGAACGTAGCAAATTTATTTCTCAAAAATGGTTGACACAAATACACTCACCTAAAGGATTATTAGGAACACCATACTAATACTGTGTTTGACCCCCTTTCGCCTTCAGAACTGCCTTAATTCTACGTGGCATTGATTCAACAAGGTGCTGAAAGCATTCTTTAGAAATGTTGGCCCATATTGATAGGATAGCATCTTGCAGTTGATGGAGATTTGTGGGATGCACATCCAGGGCACGAAGCTCCCGTTCCACCACATCCCAAAGATGCTCTATTGGGTTGAGATCTGGTGACTGTGGGGGGCAATTTAGTACAGTGAACTCATTGTCATGTTCAAGAAACCAATTTGAAATAATTCGAGCTTTGTGACATGGTGCATTATCCTGCTGGAAGTAGCCATCAGAGGACGGGTACATGGTGGTCATAAAGGGATGGACATGGTCAGAAACAATGCTCAGGTATGCCGTGGCATTTAAACAATGCTCAATTGGCACTAAGGGGCCTAAAGTGTGCCAAGAAAACATCCCCCACACCATTACACCACCAGCAGCCTGCACAGTGGTAACAAGGCATGATGGATCCATGTTCTCACTCTGTTTACGCCAAATTCTGACTCTACCATCTGAATGTCTCAACAGAAATCGAGACTCATCAGACCAGGCAACATTTTTCCAGTCTTCAACGGTCCAATTTTGGTGAGCTTGTGCAAATTGTAGCCTCTTTTTCCTATTTGTAGTGGAGATGAGTGGTACCCGGTGGGGTCTTCTGCTGTTGTAGCCCATCCGCCTCAAGGTTGTGCGTGTTGTGGCTTCACAAATGCCTCGGTTGTAATGAGTGGCTATTTCAGTCAAAGTTACTCTTCTATCAGCTTGAATCAGTCGGCCCATTCTCCTCTGACCTCTAGCATCAACAAGGCATTTTCGCCCACATGACTGCCGCATACTGGATGTTTTTCCCTTTTCACACCATTCTTTGTAAACCCTAGAAATGGTTGTGCGTGAAAATCCCAGTAACTGAGCAGATTGAGAAATACTCAGACCGGCCAGTCTGGCACCAACAACCATGCCACGCTCAAAATTGCTTAAATCACCTTTCTTTCCCATTCTGACATTCAGTTTGGAGTTCAGGAGATTGTCTTGACCAGGACCACACCCCTAAATGCACTGAAACAACTGCCATGTGATTGGTTGATTAGATAATTGCATTAATGAGAAATTGAACAGGTGTTCCTAATAATCCTTTAGGTGAGTGTATGTTTTTATATCTTTACATAGAATTGTAATGTAAGAACAAGAAATGTAATGCATTTCATGCTGTACAAACTGTATATTCTATCCCCTTACACTAACCCTACCGATCACAGAAAACTTTCTGCATTTTTATATTTTCAAAAAACACCACTTGGTATGATTTATAAGCTGTTTTCCTCATGGGGCCCAACCAAATGGCCCCACAATGTCAAAATGTTCACATTTTACTGTCTCTGTGGGGGTATTTGGTCCTCTCAATGCATGTTAAACAAGAACACACACACACACACACACACACACACACACACACACACACACACACACACACACACACACACACACACACACACACACACACACACACACACACACACACACACACACACACACACACACACACACACACACAGCTCCCTAGCTTCCTAGTTCATGAATCAGTATATTGTGTACATGAATGTGGCCAACTCCCTGATCAGTGCCCTGACTACTGATGGGAGCTGATTGAGACGCACCCTTAAACTGTGTCTGACAGAACAGTCATGAGTATTCAGGCATGTATTTCAAAATAAAAGTCTTACATCAGAAAAACATTTAGAATTACGTTTTTTGTTGTTGTTTGTTTTGACTGCACACTATGCGACTCACTCAAAATGCACCCCAGTTTTGGGTTGTGACCCACCAGTTGAGAAATACTAATTTAAATTATTATAGTATTTAAGTATTTAATAGTGTGAATTTGCTTTTATTTTTAATATTTCAGATTTCATTTAAATCTTTAGTTACAATTTTAGTAATTTTCTCACATGCTTTTGTAATTTTTATTGATTTTTTTAAATACTCCCATTCGGTTTTAATGTTTAATGTTAATTCACTTTAGTAATTACAGTTTTAGTTTACATTAACAACTCGCAGTCAAATGCATTTCTTGATATTCATGTTGGTTTGTCCTAGAGAACGTAAACGATTCGGGCAAAAAAGGATTTGTATCAATTTTAGATCTAAAAGCAGTCCAACAGACCTGCCGCTGTCTGTGTGGTTAATATTAATCCATGAATATTAGAGTGGCCATTTCCATAACACCAAAAAGGAGGACACTTTGCGGCATTTAGTGAAGCAAGAATAATTGCATAGGACTCTGGTGTACTCGGAAGTACAATACAATTTTGTCCATCCATCATATCGATGGTATCATGATACAGTGATTCTGAAATAGCCTACTCTATTCATTGCCAGACCATTTGATCTACGATATTGAAGTAGGCCTATGTGTAAGAGGCAAAAAAAGTGTTTGTTCACAGTATTTGTATTTATTCAAGACAAGGCGATGTCCGTTTCAAAAACTGACCACTGAGATTAACCTGTCTTGCAAAGTGCCTGAAAACATAACATTTCATGACTTCTGGAAAAAAATAAATGCATAAATAAACAAATAATCTGGCAAAGTGCCAAATCCATGGAAAGCGTCTCTATTGCTTTTTGATATAAATTTGTGCTCTTTTGTCCATTCCGGATTAAAAGAGGTCTGAAATTTCAGCATGTTAACATGATATGACGTAGCCAGCACATCGTGGGGGCTTGTTTACGTTTTTAACCAATGATATATCAGATATTTATTTGACACGGCTTTCAGCCAATCATTTGTTTGACCAGAGATCTTATGGCATTAGATGCTATGCTGCTGCTTCCCAATAAAGATTCTAGAGCTGGGGTTTTTTAGCAAACTTTTCAGCGCAACTCCAAAAAGGAGAACAAAAAGAGTGTCCGGCTTGAGGCTGCACCCGACGAAGGACGGGGGGCTTAAAATCTGGACGTATAGCCACCCTAATGAATATTGATCCCAAAAATAAAATAATTTTATCTAATTATTTCTTGGCTATTATTGTTTAATTACTTAAAAAACCTAAAGGCTAGCAAAAGACAAACGCCTCGAACTACTTTGAATAAAAGCATTTGTCAACAGCAAAAAGTACATTAAAACTATTGAAATGTTGCTATTGTGACAACCCTATTACTCTCTAACCCATCCACTAAAGTTCTGACGAGATTGCAAAATCAAAATGGGTTGCGAATGGTGTTTCATGTTGACTTTAAATCTTGTATCGAGCAGCCTGATGTCTATTATTGGCGAATCTGCTACAGTAGTGTTGAAGTGAGGTGGAAAGACTGTGAGAGTCAGTAATGAATGCATGATAATGGATGTTTTCATTAAAAATGCATGTTTAAAACATCAGCGCCTGCAAAAGCTTATTTTTATCAACGCATAAGGCTTGGAAGACACAAACGGCGGCCATTACGAACAGGCAGCAGTCACCGATGATGGCAACCATGGCGGGATAACGTGAAATACACTGGAGAAAGTGCAGCTGTAAGCCTAAATCCAGCATCCGCATCGATTCGCAATCCAATTAAAGAGAATAACATAAGATAAGGCACACCAGGCAATCTCAAAGTTCTCAAACTTGATTCTTCTGTTAGACCCCAATTAATACTCCCCTACCCTCTCGTCCTTTTTAAACGGTATCAAAGCCAGCCACCCTCAGCCGGCTCTCTCCCCTGAGCGCGAATATTCGCTTAATTATTTAAAGGATACTTACTGGTTTATTAAATGAATGGATTTAATTGAACTGAAGATGCTTTCTCTAATGTCCTGCCTGAGGGTTCCTTTGGCCTTCAAGATCTCCACAAAGTACTGGAGAAAAGAAAGAGACAGGAGGGAGAGAAAATTAAATTTTCAGACGCCACTCGTACATGACTCTTCATCTTACCGAGACTGTCACCTCTCGTCGCATACCCTTGAGACAAAGCGAGAACAAATCTGTGGAGAGCCAAGCATTTTGCAGCAATGACATCTCAATTACCTCCAACGGCTTAATATGAGACGCATATCTAACACAACTTCGCTAGGGGCGGGAGATGACGTGAAGGAGAATGTGCAGTTTCTCAAAATAAGTTTTGATGGTCGACCGTTTAATTAGAATGCAACATTAGAAAACAATGAGACGGATGTTCCAGTTCAGGATGTTATTTTTTCAAATTCAAAAGGCAATTATTATGTTATACACAACCTGAGTGAGACTAAAGTGTATATTTGTGGTTACACACAATATAATCTACATAATATGCACAGAAAAAGCTTTGAGATCTCAACGATCTTAAAGGTAATACCAATTAGCCACAAAATAAAAGCCTTGAACGGGTTATAAACCATGAATTTCAAAAGAATAGCCCTGCGATGGTGTCAAGGACCACTCGATTAATAGAAAACCTTGTGCTGTAGAAACTGTGAATAAAGCTCTTCAAGATAATTAGAATTTCAGATTTGTATTAATTAGGATATTCTAATGTTCAACACATTGCAACAAACACATTACTCGGTTTCTGCTCTCCAGGATGACCAAATCCAACCCTGACAAGTGTTTCTCCATCAGTGTATGGCTCGATAAAAGATAGACTAATTCAGCCCATGGGCGTGTGTGTAATGTTGGGCCTGTAGAGAGACTAACCGTGACGACTAGATCCAGCTGTTCACAGTATCTTTGTTCGCTCTGGACTAGCTCACGGGTTGTGTGGCTCCTCTTTCTCTCCCAGCGGTCCCGCTGCTCCTGAATGTTGCGGCTCCCCATGGGGGCGAACGGACTCGGAGCAAAACTCATGATCAGTGTTACTACCTGTAAAACAGAAAATCACTATTAAATGAAATGTATAAATAATTGCCATTTATCCATAAATCCATCAGCAATAAAATAAACATATATATATATATATATATATATATATATATACACACACACACCGATCAGGCATAACATTATGACAGGTGAAGTGAATAACACTGATTATCTCTTCAACAGGGCACCTGTTAGTGGGTGGGATATATTAGGCAACAAGTGAACATTTTGTCCTCAAAGTTGATGTGCAAGAATGGGAAAAATAGACAAGCGTAAGGATTTGAGTGAGTTTGACAAGGGCCAAATTGTGATGGCAAGACGTGATGTTCAGAGCATCTCCAAAACTGCAGCTCTTGTGGGGCGTTCCAGGTCTGTAGTGGTCAGTATCTATCAAAAGTGGTCCAAGGAAGGAACAGTGGTGAACCGGCAACAGGGTCATGGGTGGCCAAGGCTCATTGATGCATGTGGGGAACGAAGGCTGGCCTGTTTGGTCCAATCAAACAGATGAGTTACTGTGTCTCAAATTGCTCAAGATGTTAATGGCTGGTTCTGATAGAAAGGTGTCAGAATACACAGTGCATCACAGTTTGTTGCGTATGGGCCTGCATAGCCGCAGACCAGTCAGGGTGCCCATGCTGACCCCTGCCTACCGAAGAAAGCACCAACAGTGGGCACATGAGCATCAGAACTGGACCACGGAGCAATGGAAGAAGGTGGCCTGGTCTGATGAATTACATTTTCTTTTACATTAAGTGGATGGCCGGATGTGTGTGTGTGTGTGTGTGTGTGTGTGTCGCTTACCTGGGTAACACATGGCACCAGGATGCACTATGGGAAGAAGGTAAGCCGGCGGAGGCAGTGTGATGCTTTGGCCAATGTTCTGCTGGGAAACCTGCATCCATTTGGATGTTACTTTGACACGTACCATCTACCAAAGCATTGCAACCACAGTACAGCCTTTCATGGAAACGGTATTTCCTGGTGGCTGTGTCCTCATTCAGCAGGATAATGCACCCTGCCACAAAGCAAAAATGGTTCAGGAATGGTTTGAGGAGCACAATGAGTTTGAGGTGTTGACTTTGCCTCCAAATTCCCCAATCCAATCGAGCATCTGTGGGATGTGCTGAACAAACAAGTCCAATCCATGGACGTCCCGCCTCGCAACTTACAGGACTTAAAGGATCTGCTGCTAACATCTTGATGCCAGATACCACAGAACAACTTCAGGGGTCTAGTGGAGTCCATGCCTCGACGGGTCAGGGCTGTTTTGGCAGCATTATCTGCTCATAATGTTATGCTTGATCTGTGTATATTTACAATATATTTATAGTATATATTTATATATGTGTGTAAAGTACAAATAAGGGATGTGACCAGGGCCGTGCACAGACCTTTTGAGGGGCATGTGCTGAAACTGAAAAAGGGCACCCCCTTCCCTTTTTTATATCAAGATTATTTAGTAAGCCTGCATAAAAGGAAGAAATGGTCACATCTTCATGACAAATTCAATAACACAAAATAATAGTCTCAAAAGCTTTAGATTTATTCAAGATTAATAACAACATAATGATAATATTAGATAATTATAAGATAATTTATATTATTTGGTTAACATGATTATGAATGACATTGAGAAGAGGGGAAGGTGAGCAATGAGTCAAGTATTTTTGACAAACTTTTTTTAAATATAATTTAAGAAATTATGTCCAACTCAATTCCAGATTATAAGAAACTATAGCCATACCTTTACTATAACATATTTTATAAAATATATATTTTTTATATATATTTTATTAAATAAAACAGTTATTTAAAATTGTAAAAATATTACACAATATTACCGTTTTTGCTGTATTTTGGATCAAATAAATGAAGCCTTGGAATGAATCATGAATTACATTCTGCATGATAAAATATAAAGATTTCACAGTGATCTTCTGTAAATAATTTTTAGTTACTAGTTACTACTACAACATTACTGTAGTAAAACCATGTTTTACTACATTTTATACATGTGAGGACGAGCGGAGAGTATACCATAACATGATTAGCCTAAATGTTAATACATTAAGTGTATCAGCAATCATAAATCAAAGAAGAAATTTCTTAGAAATATATGTTATCTAGGTGACGAGGACCACTCGTCGCTTTGTGTAAGTTCAAGTACGAAACAGCGCGGGGGCGCACCTGTTATGATTTTCCAATGTTAAAAACAAATGATATGTTGTTGTATTACTTATCAATATATAGTTTTTGACCACCGAATGTGTGCAAATATGATTTTTTTTTTGTCCGTCATTAAAACGGTGACGGCAAATGCCGCTGCCGGTATAACATTACATTTCATCTGCAGGTTACAAACTAGTTTTTTTAGCTATATAGACGGAGCGCTCAGTTTTTCCTGTGGTAAAATGCATTTGGCCAAAATCGCATTTTATAAAAGATGAAATGCTACTGTATGCACAGGCTATTTAAGTGTAGGCTATGTATTGGCTATGACTAGATGGCAAATGCTAGCCCTCGTTCTCAGGCGACGTCCCACATGTCTCAGTCAGTCAGAAATCAAATAAATAAAATATGAGCCTTTATAGACATAGTGTTTAGTAGTACTTAATCAAACAACAAGATATTTATTTACCCTTCGCAAAACTTTGTTCAGCTCAGCTGTTGTACTGCGGCTGCTGTGGAACTTCAGTTGATTCAATGCATATAGAGGGGGCGGAGTTATCAGCTTACTGACAGCTTGAGGATCGAATAAGATTTACACAAGTTCGTTTTAAGAACTTTCATTTGCTAAATATTTTTAAAACAGACAGACAGACGTAAAGGGTTACCAATAGCATTGATAAAAAAAAAAAACACCGCCAAGAAAAGGGCACTTCGGAGTGTAAGGGCAAAAAGGGCATGTGCTCTGCACAGGTTGAGCCCTACCTGTGCACGTGCCTGGATGTGACAACGATACACTTAGCTCACGAGACGATGCACAATATTTTAATATTATGGGAAAAAAATTATGTTATTTGAGTTATTGTTATTTGTTTTTAAAGTTTGTATTTCAGCCTTTTATGTTTAATTGAGTTTGCTTATGTAAGTATTTTTATTAATTAATTACTTGATAAATAATATAAAGTAAATATAAAATATAGAGGATATATATTTGTGTTATTATTAATTAAATGCACATATAATTAATAGTTAAATACAAATAAAATTACAAAAAGTTCAAATATATATTATTTTTAATTAATAATTTGATCAAATAAAATGATTTTAGTTGTATTATATTTTTATATAATTGACTTAATTCTATACAGTACTTACTGATAAATCAATCAATTAAAATAAAATAATTTTATATTTTAAATATATTTTTTTACAAATGATTGCAGCCATATATCGTTGCTGAGCTCATTAATCAAACATCAATTATTTAAAAAGCCCTTTTTTCATATTTAGCCAATTTCATTATATGATTAGGGCATTGAAAATCCATATTTTGACATTTGTAAATTACAGTCAATAATGCGGTAAAATAACCAAGCGAATGCCATTGGCTGCATGGCCCACGTATAAGGGACGACCAGCGATTGTGTCCCCTGTGAATACTTAATGACAAACAAACAACATATGCAGAGGGTAAGCCACCAATTAAGGGAAGCCAAGCCTACACGCATCCTCAACAACACTGAACAACACACACTCTTGATCTATGACTTAGTATGTGCTGGCTCTCTCTCTCTCTCCCTCTCTCTCAGCTAAGTAAAGTCTCTCCATCATGGCTCCCTCCCCCAGCCGGTGGTGTTGTCCCTCGACTCCAGGGTGTCCTCTCTGCACTGCCTCATTAGTGTCAGCTCTAATGGACCGTCAGGGCCAGAAAGAGGAACGAGACCAACACTTTAACAGCAATTAACCCATGTTCCCTCCCAAGGGAGGCTGGCGTCAGCCCTTCTATAACACACTGTAAACAAGGCAGCCCGATCAACCCGAAAAGACTGAGAGGGCACACGGGCCGATGTGCATACGAGGAGGGAAAGCTCATCCCATCTGCCTTTGTAGTGCAGCCGGTCCCCTTGTTTGTACAAAACCTCCATAAAAACGCAGCAAACGTGAAACGCATCCCCTGAAGTTACGCGTGTCCCATGCAGCCTCTGCTAAGTGCTGCATCTGAAGCCGTGGTCCATTTTTTCCAGCAACTTACTGTAAATTGCATCACTCTCGACACTCAAATAAGCAGTCAATTTCGAGAAATATTGCAGCATTTTAGGCCCAGTGAAGCCAATTAAAAGGCAGCTGAGGAGGACTGGGGTCAGGAGTACCTAGTTAAATAGACTAAATATGGAGCAACCTGCAGGGTTTGTTTGCATAACTCAGCGCTTGTATTAAACAAGACCACTTTATTTTGTTCAGGGTAAGATTCTATGCTTACATATGGAGAATTACACAGACAAACTCTTGTTTTGTTAACACACTTGTATCTAAATATAAAAGGTGTTGGGTAGCACCTGTAAATGAAGCAGTGCAACATCATCAGCACAGGCAAGTCTACAGATCTGCCTCCCAGCAGAGCCACATGGATGAGGGGTGGAGCTGGAGTGCGTCCAAACATTCCCACTCAATTGTATTGCTCTGATGGATATGATAAGATCTAGGGTGAACATGATTTCACCAAGTGGAACATGTTCCTGAATCACCGTCTTTGCCGATCCTGGAACAACATTCTAATCCTCCAATCAGATTTAAGGGACAAGTTTACAGTTAATGTCAAGTTTAGGCTTACAACAAGGGTTAGATGCTTCTACATCAGTGTTATTCACCTATCCTTGCCCTCTGATTTTAGGGATAAGTTGTGGTTTAGGGGTAGGGATAAGGTTAGGGCTTAATTTTCGGATGGGAATGTTGTTCCAGGATCAACACTTGGGAAAATGACAATGACCTAGGATTTAGACTAGTGAAAGACGCTTGCGGTAATTTGAAATAACCCTGATCCACTCTCCAGACATTTGGTTCTGGCGAATAGGGTAACTTTTCTATGTACAGTAAATACAAAAATAAACACACAAAAAAACACTACTAATATGATTATATACTAATATACTCAAAATTAAATATATTTTTATTTACATAAAAGTTACAATGACTTTTATCTTTTAAATACCATAAAATGTATTTTATTATTAATTCATTATTAATGATTAAAATTAGGCTATTCAAGAGCAAATGTCTCCAATAAGATCCTCAGCAAGCAAACGGATGTTATCATGGTGGCTTGAAGCAAGTTTTACTCTACAAACAGCTACAACTAGCTGATTAAATATTTCAAAGCTGTGCGAATGTATAAACATTTAAATTCCCTATAGAAATTTTCATGACTTTTGCATGACTTCTTATAATTGTACTCATTTCCATGATATTCGCAGGTCCAGGACATTTACTTTAAACGGATATTTGTGGGGGGAGAGGGTTTCACTGTGGGATCCCTGAATATTATACAATTATTTGTATTTGGGTTCAGTTTGACCTCAACAAAAAGGCACCTAGCTGGATTTGTTTTCATTGTATTTTTGTCACAGCAACGTTTTATAGGCTATCTGTGGTCTCTGAGACTACAAATACAATTAATGTAACATATTTGAATGAATTATGATGTGCCTCATTGAGAAATGTTGTTTACAATCAGCTTGCAAACAATTAGCTAATAAAATGACCGGCACATTTTAGGTGACACTTTACAATAAGGTTACATGTGTTAACATGAACTAACATTGAAAAAATATCTCTAAAGCATTTATTAATCTTAGTTAATGTTCATTTAAACATGTACTACTAATACATAATTAGAATCAAAGGTAGTAGCTGTTAATATTATTCAATGGACATGAGCTAACATGAACTAACAATGAACAGTTGTATTTTACTAACATTAATAAATACTGTAACAAATGTATTGCTCATTGTCAATTAATGTTTTTTAATGCATTAACTAATGATAACTAATAAAAGTTTATTGTAGGCTATAGTGTTACTGAATTAAGAATATAAAAACAAACATACTTTAGATTTAAAGGTCTAAACAGAACCTGAGGGTTAAATAAACAAGTAGGTAAACTTGTTTCTAGATGATTAACAATGAAATTCCTGTTGACACTTTGAAAAGTAAAACTCTTCATGTTATGAGTCTAGCGTGCTGTTTCTTTAATATGCTAGTTAAAAAAAGGTTTTCGACTTTGGATAACCATTTGGAAAAAAGATTCAAAAAAAGTACTACAAAACTACAGAACGCATTATAAAGGCAGTCTACTTTCCTTGTGTCACCGCTCGCGAACGAGTGGGGTTTAGACACAATATTGCAAAATATTAAATAAATAAACTAGGCTACTCAAAAAAATAAACACTTGTTAGCATGGCTGAAAGGTAGAAGTGCGCTTCTGTTTCCGTGTGTCTTTGAGGTTGAAAGTATACATGTAAATACATGACTTCACAATAAAGTGACACTTCGAAGGAAATCTGTAACGTTTATTAAACGATATAGGTTATATAAACATAAAAACATTCCATACCTGATGTTGTTCTTGCTTTTCAAATTGAATACAGGCGCTCTTTCTTACGCTCTCAGAAGTTCCGGGTTTCTCTGCGCTCTGATTGGTGCTCCCGAAACATCGAAACTGAGCCCGTCCCCCATGACGTCATCAATACATTTAGTAGCTACAGCACTAGGGGTCATTTGTCAATAGGAAAAAGACAGAAATATTTCGCTTGCTGTTTTTTCTTCTTCTCCCCTTTACAGATTTATTTTTGTGTTTTCTTCTCGTTGTTGTTGTTGTTGTAGGCTATCTTTTATTTTTGTTTGACTTAAAAAAAAATTTGAGAATATATGATATCTGTCCTGTGAAGCATTCCTGTTGTATGCTGAAATTAGTAATTTGAATAATTTGTTTCAATAATTTTTTTTTTTTTTTTTAAAAAGCAGCAAAGGTATGAATACAGATTAATACAAATAAACAAAAAACTAGGGGTAATTTCACGAAAAGGACGTCTTCTGACTGTATCCGATGTGTCATAAGAATATACTGTAAGTGTACACCCAAAATTGATCGGTGCATGAAAAAAACTAATTTATTTAAACGTGGAAAAGCTATAAAAACAAATAAATAATAATAAAAAAAAAGTCTTTCTAAGATATTATTTTCTGTTATGTCTATAAATGTGTGAGTGTGTGTTCATATATAATATAATACATTTACAATTATAACAAGTTTTATTTCTCAGAGACAATGTTTATTGACAGGTTATATATATATATATATATATATATATATATATATATATATATATATATATATATATATATATATATATATATATTAGGGCTGTCAAAAGATTTATCACGATTAATCACATCCAAAATAAAAAATGTTGTTTACATAATATATTTGTGTGTACTCTGTATAATTATTATGTTTATATAAATATTCATGTATATATTTAAGAAATATTTGCATGTATATACTGTATACATTTATATAATTTATATTATATATAAATATAAATATTTTATATATTTATATAAAATATTTAAAATATTTTATATATTTTTATATAAATTTTTCTTAAATATATACATGCTTGTGTGTGTTTTTATATATAAATAATAATTATACACAGTTCACACACATATATTATGTAAACACAAACTTTTATTTTGGATGTGATTAATCGTGATTAATCTTTTGACGGCCCTAATATATATATATATATATATATATATGACACATGCACATAAATACATACATATGCACTTACTCATACAGAAACAATATTTTTAACCCAT